>JAYKKM010000263.1:4985000-5635000 GCA_035772405.1 Chrysogorgia sp. JL179-B06
TTTTGTGCCAACTGGAGAGATTTTATCTAGTAAGACCTGCAAGTACACAGTATAAAAGCAAAATTATTTTAATAACACTGCAGTCTACAATACAAATAATGAAAAATTAGGCCCCCCAGCCCAGCCGCCAATTTGGTGATGCTTTGTTGGCAGTACTGCGATGGTTCCCCACAATTTTCACGTGGGGTACGGTGTTCCTCTGACCAAATGTAGGGAGCACTGCCCCTGTCAAACATCAAATGTGGTTGAATCAAACGTTGTGCTGATATGGCATTTGTTTATATATTCGTTTATATTGCAAAACTAATTTAAACAATGTAGTGACTATGCCAATTTTACTTTCATGACCAGTGGCCACACCATTTGAATTTGATGAGCATTTCTCCACTTCTGAAATTAGTCCTGATTCTTGTATCAGCTTAACAAAATTATAGAAACATTGGCATTTAGTCATTGCTGCCATTTTCCAAATCTTCCACTCTTGCTCTTTCTATTTGAAAATAAAATAATCATAGGCGGATCTAGGGGTGGGGTAAATGGGGTGCGCACCCCCCAGTGAAAATTAGCATCCCCCAGAAAAAGTCAGCATCAACCAGTGTATATTAAAATTTTCATGATTTATGGCATTTTTGACATAATTTAAGGTGGTGGATGGGTGCACCCCCTCTGAAAAATCTGCACCCCCTCTATCAGATGAGCCTGGATCCACACCTAAAAATAATATTAGTACCATGTTCCTCAGAGTAATATCCACTATAATTACCTCACTTTAAGTAACCATTACTGATTTTTTGGCACAATCTGGTGTAGAATATGCCGAGCCTGTAAAAACATTCTTATTGCCATTGGATGATGCAGCCGTTGTTTTCTTCAATTCATTTATTGACTTTTGCAATAAAAACATTTGTTTCACATCAGAAATATCCTTTTCAATTTTGCCAATCTTACTTACGTAGCGATATAACTCGGAAAAAAGCCACAGTGTTGCCTGTGGAGGAGGCTGGGTGAAGGTAGTCATAATTATGGTACTATCCAATAAATATTTATAAAAAAATGATCTGATTGGAATTTACATTGACCTTCATCATTGTACAATTATGCACCATTGTCCCCTCGCCCGGCGCGAAGCGCCGGCCGAAGGCCGAAGGCCTGAGGGCGAGGGTTATAATATCGACCGGCGTTTAGTCCCTTATCACGCGAGAGATCCAAGCGGATCCCTATCTCGAAAGTAGTTTAATTTTATATATATATTGAAGATCAACGGCCCATGCGCGGCATCGGAAAATTTGGCCCTGGTAACTAGATATGGTAAATAATAAATATCTGCATTTGAATTCGTGTTTTGTCGGGTTATACGGTGAATGAAGATTTGAGTTCAAAAAGATCGTGAAAAGGCAGTGAAAATGCAATATATCGTCGTCCGAAGATGTCAAGTTCGTAAATCAAGTTCGTAAATCAAGTTTTATACGTGGCGTCAAAACTAAAGGTAAACCCGTTTTCGGTTTTTTAAACCTGTTAGTCAGTTACAAAGATAGTTTTGCAAACATGTCCGAGTATGTTATTCAGGCTTTTATTTGATGTATAGCATGATATTCTTGCGTTAGTAGTTAGTAATTCTTGCGTTTAGGGTTAGTGATTATTTGAATTTCGGTTTGTTGATATATCGAGAAAGCGCCAATCAGACATCACAAAATCACTCTTTGCAGGGCTTTCGCTCAAAATTGAATAGTCCTTACATAAGATATACCAATAAATTATGTGCTTTATTATAATATTGCAGAATAACAAATGTTAATACAAATTTTGAATGGCAGATTTTATACTTTTATTTAAATTATCCATCACCATTGTTTCACTCGGTCACTTTGCAACCCCATCCACAATGGAATAATTGCAATACTTGATAATTAGCTATATAGTGAGTACCAGTACTGGTGGTAAGGATGTAAAAAAGTACAGATTATAGCTGTATTTATACTGCAAGTCTATAGGACTAGGCCTGGCTTACATTTTACTCACTTTAATAGTGTAAACATATACCATACTGGCTATAACAATCAGCATTTATGCTCATCTGATATTATGGCATATGCCCTTCTGGCCAATGGCTTAGTGTGTCTGTTTAATTTCACCTTTGTCCTGGATAGTAGGCCTGGACAGTGCCAGTCCTACGCTTTCAATGTATATTTTACACAGCTTTTGAAGGATAAATACTGTATAATGTATAATTGGGTAGGTTAACACTCACTGTGTCAGGGGAACATGTTAGGATTAAACTAGCCTGCGAGCCGGCTCTCCGCGGGTTGGGGGAGGGCGGCTGGGGGAGGGGAGGTCGCAGGCTATTTCATCCTGAATTAATATATATATATTGGTGAAATAATTAGATAAAGCAATATCGTTCTTTGTTGGTTTTTTTGGGCTTTTGTCATTTCAATTTTTGAAATTGTGTTACCGGTACTTGAATACCATTGAAATACTGGTACATGAATGTGCATAATTATATAATATTAATAAAAGTTAAGAAACAGAAGTCTTCTAAAAGAATAAAAGGTTTATCAGACTTATCAATTTGGTCTAGGATAAATAGGTATGGAATCTTTTGGTATCTGCTACAATAAGGAACATGCAGATTACATTATTACAGTAGGGTACATGTATCTGCTTATACTGACAATTAGACAATAAGGAACATGCAGATTACATTATTACAGTAGGGTACATGTATGTACAAGGTTATGCAGTCTCGTGAATACAATTGTACTTTGAGTAAAATTATGAGTATGCCACTGTTACGGTACTGTAAACATGCATGTTGAAATTTGTTATTAAAAGCATAACTGACATAATTAACTTTAATTATGTAATATATAATTAATAAAATTATTATTTAAAGTGCCTATGACATGAAAATTAAGTTTATCTTATTTGAAAGAACTCTTAAAATAATTAAGAATATCAATTTAAAGCTTTTCCATATTTCACTTAGTTCGTGAGATATTTAGACTTATATGATATTCAAATGAGATGATCTATGACGTCACAAGTTGTGCAATAATTTTAACATATTGGAATATCGTGTATATCTTTAAGATTATTGAACGAAATCACTTGAAACTTTGCATGTCGATACAGACCACTAAACGGAATAAGATCGTTCAAGTTTTAATGTTACAACAGTAATAGTATAGTTCCCAGACCACTACGTCTCTTTGAAAAAAATCTTCGTTTTCTAACATAGTAGGCTTTGCACCAACGTCAAACTTCAGTTTCAAATTAGTTAAGTTAGTGCAAATCTACTCAACCAGTACCAATTCGAAAATGTTTCCCACCGAAAAGAAAACAAATCATTTTGTTTTGAAAATCAAGAGGTCTGGAATCTAATCATTTACCATGGCGACCATAAAACTAAAACTATGTTCTCCAGTTTAGTGGTCTGTATGCACAATCAAAGTTCCAAGTGATTTCCTTCAATAATCTTAAAGATATATGCGCTTTTCAATATGTTAAAATGTTGTGCACAACTTGTGACGTCATAAATCATCTCATTTGAATATCATATAAGTCTAAATAACTCCACAACTAAGTGAAATATGGAAAAGCTGTAAATTGATTTTCTTAATTATTTTAGTAGTTCTTTTAAATAAGATGAACCAAATTTTCATATCATAGGCACTTTAAATTAATAATTATTAAAATTAATTATTAATTTCAATAATCAATAATTACACAATTGGTTTCCAACCCTGCCTGCGAGACAATTGTGTTGGCAGACTTTCCCACTTGGGTTCTGTTCAGTACACTACCCACAAATTGCACCCAAAAATAAGCAGTTTGAAAATCTGTTCAGTTTGGCAATATTAAAGCCTCAAACAGTAAGTGGGCGAGGGGTTGTTGCGTACACGTATTTCTAGTAGTACTCTAAACTAGAACTAGTATCACACTCTTTAGTCTTTGAGCTTATACACACATGTAACATATAAATTCCGATCAGACCGTTTCTATATGAATATTTAATGAACAGTTTATCTTCGCCTAAAACTAGAGTAAACAGACATTTCGAAAAAATCAGTTACATATACAACATGTTGGACAACTCATTTCCTAAAATGTTTTATTATCTTGGAACTTACCCTTTAAAGAAGTAATACGAAAAACCAAAAGTAGCCACTAGTTACTTTTTGCATTCTCAATACGAAATAACATCTGGGATGATCGACAGCTGGGTTTATTATACCCTCACATATAATCCACCAATCAACTGTCTCTATTAGCATCATGTGGCAGCCCAATATTTTACGATGTATGGCAGCTACCTTTGGACTGTTTACACGTGCTGTTCACATGCAAAGCAACGTCACTCGCGTGCCTTTTATCTAAATCGAAATTTCATTGGTTGAAGTACTTTCTCGCGGAACGTGATGTGTTTTTTCGAGTTTTTTATAATTCTTTTTGATGACCAGCAACCTTTTGACTGTTTACGTGTGCGCAGAAACATCTTTATATGTTAAGATATTTTGTTCGATTTATAAAACACCTATTGGATTCATCGCCCAATATTACAAAATATTTAAGTCTCGATTTGCAATATTAGGCTCGACCTTCGGTCTTGCCTACTATTGAATTCTCGACTTAAATATTTTGTAATATTGGGCTCAAAGGAATCCAATAAGTAACAATGGTTGACCAACTACTAATCGACAATTGTATAATAGTTGAGGGAAATGGATGTGACAGTTGCCGCGAACTAGAGGGCATATTACGAGGTAAATTAGCCTGTGTACAGCCGCTCTCTCACTCACCCCTGCGGGAAAATCGGGAGAGAGGGTCTGTGAGATGAATGCGATAATCGTGTTCCGGTCACGTGGATTTTCCATACCGCAAGTATCTTGTTACCATAGTCGTTGATGAAGCCCATTGGATCAGTCAGTGGGGGTTACCTGGCGCCAGCAAGTATGCGTCTATTCCTTTTAGAATATGGTATTCAAACCTTGGTGAATTGAGCTCCCTAATTTCCAGTACTGTTCCATCCTTAGTGCTAACTGCAACTGCTACAAATGCCACCAAAAGAGATATATTCAGAACCCTTAATTTAAACAGAAACTCTATTGTTGTCATCGAAAGAAGCCCAGAGAAGTCGAATATTTACTTTGATGTTCAGTATGTTGATAAGAAAACTCCTCTTGCCACAACATTCAATAAGGTAATTGAAGAGGTAAGAAGAAATAAAGCTTTATCAACTAGAACGATGATATTTTGTCAGACGAGAAAGCAATGTGCTTTGGTATACAATTCTTTTAAAGAAAGTCTTGAAGCTGATTTTTATCTTGATGAAAAGCCAAACCCTAAAGAGAGGCTTGTGGAAATGTATCATGCTGGAACACCAAACTCTGTGAAGAAACATGTTCTGGAGAACATATGTGTAGCTGAAGGTCACATAAGAGTGATAGTATGTACTGTAGCTTTTGGCATGGGAGTGGATATTAAAGGGGTTTGTCACATAATTCATTTTGGACCATCCAAAAATATTGAATGTTATATTCAAGAATGTGGTAGAGCTGGAAGGGATGGGCAACCAAGTGTATGTATGCTGCTTTATAATGGTTTAATGGCAGCCAGAGTCAAAGACGATATTAAAGATTATATTGAAACAGACACACGATGCAGAAGAGAACAAATTTTTCAACATTTCCCTGGTAAATTTACTTCGCACAAGGACTTAAAGAAACATGACTGCTGTGAAGTATGTGCCAAAACCTGTAGCTGTGGACATGGTGGATGTACCAAAGTTAATGAAATGGAACCATCAATACCATGTAAATCTGACACTCCATTATTTTATAGAGTCAGATCAGTGAATGACGAGCAGATGAATAGTCTAAGGAATTACCTCCAAGCATACATGAAAGAATGGATTTCCAAATGTTCTACAGGTGCAATAGTGTTGTCCAGTATTCTTTTTGAATTTTCAACGTTTCAAATTCATCAGGTCATAGAGAATTGTGATAAGATCAAAACACTGAAGCAGGTGGAACATTTTGTTGAGGTATGGAGAAAAGAACACAGTATATCTATTCTTATAGCATTAAATCGTGTATTTGGTGACATAGATGGCAAAGAAATGATAACAGAAGAAATACCTTCGGATGATCTTGAACTGGATAATATTCAACAGGAATGGGATGAGTTAAGGGATGATTCTGAACTCAACATATTTTCTGAGAGTGATCTTATGGACATTGACATACAGTTAGATGACACAGATAATTCTGGTAATTATAACATAAGTGCTAACAACAGTTTGATTGAAAAACTTTTATGTTTCCCAAATAACAATATTACATAGTTTCCCAAATAACAATATTAAATATACATGTCATATCAGGGCTCGAAATAGAAAATTATGGCCTGCCATTTTTATATTTTGTTGGCAGACCAAATAAATTATGGACCTGCCATTTCTTATATTTGAACTGCCATTTCTGAAATTTCACCTGCCAAATTTCACCTGCCAAATTTCACCTGCCATTTGGCAGGTAGCAGGCGCTACTGTATTTTGATCCCTGAGTATGTCCCCTCGTATAACATTAACTTAAATGTAAATAATACATGTATAGTATATATAAAGTAATTGAATTAACAATTATTTTAATATGAACACTGTTATATTATTATAATGTAATCATATATAATGTAATTATACATTCTACTGTACCACTATTACCATAATTAGCCGAAAAAATCCTTTTTCATAATAATATATGTTGAAAATATAAATATTGTTCATCTATGCTTTAAAAAGCATATAATTATTCATATATTGTCAATTTTAAATGGTAACCAATCCTTTCTCTGTTATTGAAATGTCTTAAATGTCCTGGTGCTTATAATCCTTGTAGTTGTGGTATCACTCTTATCATATGTCATTGCTATATAATATAGTTGTACATATTATTTAGATATTAAGAATATTTACATATGCTGTTTGCTACTGCAAGCAAATTATCAACAATAAACATTAACAACTGAAAGGCAAACTTTTTTGCTAGTTTCTAACGTGCTTTCTTTCTTGATACAATGTTCTTTTTGTGCTTGTTAATCCACTTAAAAAAGTTCTGAAGATTAAAGTTTTCTAAAATACTTGATTTACAATCATTATAGTGTGAATATTTACGACCTGGTGTAAAAGTAAATGCTTTTTGTGTCATAAGTTCTTCCAAGACTTTATGCAAATCTGGAATAATAGATGTCTGATAGTGTTTCCCTGATTTGCTAATCATGACACTGTCTGTCAAAGTTCTCCAGAACAGCTCGTGTGATATCCACTGCTTTACAGTATCGATCAACGGCCTTTGTATTTGCAGCATTAGGGCCTAGTTTTCTTGCCACTTCCTTTAACAGTCGGTTTATGAATTCTAAACTTAAGTCAAGGGGAATGTTGTTTCCTAAGCCAGACTTATTACAAGCAAACCTATTCCATATTAATCTATGGGTGTCCTGTGGTGATAACAATACATTTATTTGTAAAAACATATGCAGTGCCTCAAGGGCATATTTTGGACTTCCAGAGTCATTCCACAGGTAAGGCAATTGAAATTTCCAACATCTGATTACTCTTTTCCCATCACCCTCTTTTATGGCATCAAATAAATTAACAATTATCATAGCATATTCTAGAAAAGAACATTGATAATTGTACATATCATCATTCTCTATTTCTTCTGACACATTGGTTTGTGGAATTTCATCTGATCGATGACTTTCCACATAATTTATCACTGTGTCATTGTGGGTAGATTCGTGGTCCTTCTTTCTTTTACCATCATGGGCAAAAGTCTTTTCACAGCCATTGAATCTACACTTGAATCTTCCACCCTCAGTTTTATCCTTTTGTATTGTTTCAGGATGTTCAGTGGACATTACTTTCTGGATGAGTGCTTGGACTTCTTCGTTTCTGAGAACATACTTATCTACAACACATGCAGCAATTCTTCTTAGGCAAGCCTTTTGTTGAACAGTTCCATATTCCCTGACATTGGAAGGTACAAGGCTGTTGTTATCTGGAATATCAGAAATAGATTTCATTCCAAGTATTTCCATTGCACCAGACAAAAGCCTTGCATTCACTTCCAGTCCAAAGAATTTCCTACAAGGATTGACAGCACCATCAACATCTGCCTTCACATTTCTGCGGTTTATCAAGTTCCTATCACTGTATAGGGTGCACTTGTCAGCAGATGAAACAGTAATGTAGAAGTTTTTGAAAGCTATCTTTAATGAAAATATAAATAATAACTGGTGAGCGATTGTACTGTAATTTATTAGTATACTACTTCCATGCAAATTAATGATTAAAATTAATAAAATCACATTTTCTCACTGACCTTGAGAAATTTATTTCCGGCATGCCAGTCTGCAATTTCTAGATGTATCCCCTCTAGTCTCTCTTCTGCTGTAAATCCATTAGAAATTTCAAATAATGCATTTACCCCTCTCTCAACTGAAAGCTGATCTGCAACAAAACCTTGACTTGAATAGATTCTTTTGCCATCTCTGGTGTGGTAAGGAACATACTTATGTAATGCAGTAAGTACTTGTTGGATACCATCTGAATCATTTTCATTGTGGTATAGCATTCCTAAAAAATTCTAAAAAATATATAAAATCAAGTACAGTTAATATGTTTTGTAACATGTAAAATTTTGCTTATAATAATTGTTATTATTTATGTTATAATAAATTGCTTATACTGATTGCTTAAAACCATACCATTTTCGACTTCTGGGCCATTTCTCTTGTAAACTGGTGAGGTATGTGTCTTACCACATGGGGCTTTAGAAATTCTAAGCAGGGCAGGTCAACAATCACTTTTTCAGTTAATGAAATATAGTTTTCCCTTTGTAATTGGTGTTCTAAATGATTTGGAAGGCAAAAACAATTTTCCATTGATGAAAGTTTTTCCTCTGGAGGCTTTTCATTTGACAAAGTGGCATGAACTCTATTTTCTACAGCCACATGGGTAACCCAATGTTTGTCAACATTTTGGTGGTATTCTGTCATCCCATGCACTTTTTGTATAAAGTCAAAATTGTCAAATACAATCTTTCTTCCTTTGTGGTCATTTGGTAATTCCTCATACAGTGCTGAACATGGTTGTCCTATCCTGTTCCTGTAGATGTTCCCTGGTGTTGTATCTCTAGTTGCTTACATTCCTTGCTTACTCCATTCTTTACAATACCATCAAAATTTTCCCCAAAATCATCCATCTTCTTATAATAATAAGAATTGGAAGTAGTAACTCTCAGAGATCCCAGTCGACAAAGTGTGCCCTGAAAAAGTAAAATTTTAAGAATGTTATAGTCATACAATAACCAATGTTTACACATGGTATCTGATTGGTGCAAGGAATTGACTTAGGGACACCAACAATACCCTGGTACCGGTATGACCACACAATCAACATTAACACACTGTATTGGCGGCTAACAATGACAAGGTATGTATGGTAAACAAAAATGTTAAATTATAAACATCTAAAATTAAGCAACCTCATAATCCATATCATATTAAGTCTACTGTATAGAATAGGAGTATAACATTATTTACAAATATTTTTATTTAAGATATTCCATTATTTGTTTTCTTGTCAATATACGAGAAATTTATTATGTAAGATTTCAAATAGATGGCATTAAAATTACATATACTCACAACTAATCCAGAATGATAGAGGACAATAGAATTTATGAGCTGCAATGTATTCATATGGGGTGAGCGGTTTTTCAAGACAACTGCTGCAGACATACAAACAGAAGTTTTCCAATACGAGTCGTCGTTCTCATTTCTCCTACTTTTTCGTAAACTTGCAGTCCACAACACTGCATTGAGTAATAGTGTCTTTGCTTCAAGTTCCTTGTTCAACGTGTCAAATGAAAACTTTTCGATGTCGTTCTTTGTTGGCGACCTAAGACAACTGTTAGTTTTCGCAGAACAGAACGCACTACACTCTTTATCTACATCTTTAAGGAATAGTTGTTGAACGTGGCTTTTCAAGAAGGGATTTTTCCAAACAGATGTAGCTATTTGCTTATATGTTCCGCGACATAACATTTTCCCAAGTGATTGCAGGCTTTCATCCAACTTGTTTACCTTTGTTTTGCTTGGCCATTCGACTTTCACTTCCACCGTCGTTGTCTTCTGGACAGGACTGTTTTGTAAATTATCAAATGGTTGTGTTTGAACACGAAGAAAAATAGGTGAAACCCTTGAAGGAATCGGATGATTTAATGATCTTTTATACGGGGTAGATGATATTGAGCTCGATGTCGATGGATAACCAGGTGGCGAATATTTGTCAGTTGCTACATGACTCTTATTTCTTATTTGAACAGCGTTTTCGTCCAGAACAATCTTTTTTACCGGAGTAATGTATTTTGTTCCTTCGTCCTTCTTGGAGAGATAAGCCTGTTTTATAATATAATTCAAACGTTGTAAGTTATCTAGAAGTCCTCTTCGCTTCTTCAACGATTGAACGCAGTTTCAACAAATGTAATGCGCGTTTTCAATGTCGACTTCAAATTCAAGGGACAACAATTCCTCAGAGACTTTAAATTCTGAACGTCCAAATATAAGATTTTTCTCTTGATTTTTCTTAATTTCGATACAGCACAAAACGCACAAGCTCATGACAACAGGTAAATATAGTCAGGGGAAAGTCCTTAATACATATAACAACACGCGCCATTTATAACCAATCAAATCTATTGATTTGTAATAAATTAAAATAATACTACGACGACCAATGAGATTTGTTTCCACATATCCGTGGAAAATCCACGTGACCGGAACACGATTATCGCATTCATCTCACAGACCCTCTCTCCCGATTTTCCCGCAGGGGTGAGTGAGAGAGCGGCTGTACACAGGCTAGAGGTAAATATGAACTACCAGAAAAGGTTAGAGTTATATTTGTCATTTTGATTTCCTTTGTCCTTACTTTTAGAACTCCCATCATTCTATACAGTACAGCAGAAACAAGAAAGGGTTAATGACCATAACCGAGGTCACTTAGTTCATGATTGTGGAGGTTTTATTATAATGATATCGAAATATTTATCGAGAACTATTTTGATTAAATTTGTTTTTTAGTCTTTTCTCTCGTATGAGTGCGTATGAGGTTTTGAACTAGAGAACTACATGGCAATCTTTTAAATTTTGCCGTTCTGACACCAGATATTTTAGTTTGGATCACCTGATCTTTAGCTGATTAGATTTGACACCCGACGTTTCAGACTCATATTTTCGGACTCGTGACGCCTTCACGTAATTTTTGTTTGGGACTTTACTTGTTGCATATTGCTCTTCAGCAATCAGCCTGGAGGTAGGCTTTGGCCCATTGTGCCAGCATAATTTTTAGCATAATGGGAGCAAAAAAGCATAATTTCTAAAACGAGCACTGCTCGAGCATAATCCTAAAATTTTAGCACTTTTTTAAGCATAAAAGCTAATATTACTCATTTGGTAGTCTAGAAAGTCAGAAACTTGTTACAAGACCGCTTTCATAGTTTCACTTTCATTGTGGGCAGTAGTAGTGCAGACTGTGCACTGCAGTACACTGTACACCTGAACTGCCGAGCAAAAAGCCTGGGAACGAGCCACGAGGTTGTAAACACTACTGCCAAAATGGCGTCAAGTAGCAGTAGCACAGATACATCAAATTTAGAAGGAAATCCAGGCCCAGCCGATCAAGTGACACCACAGAGAGCTCTAATTTCTAGGGAACGGTCTATGAAGCTGATAGAAGGGAAATATGGCCGAAGGGGGAAGGGCGACGTGAAGAAACTGAGTTTACACGATCGATTGCAAGCGTTTACTGGTGAACAATTGTCTATAAGAGGGGGGCAGTTGTTCTGCAATGCTTGCCACGAAATTATATCATCAAAGAAGAGCATCATACTCAGTCACTGTAAGTCAGTGAAACACATCCGAGCGAAAGAAAGGCTCCTTAAGTCCAAGAAGAAAGAAATTACTGTAATTGAAGCCTTAAAGAATCAAGATGAAGGTGGGAACCGATTAAAGTCAAGCACACTGCCATTAAAAGAACGTGCGTTTCGTGTGGAGGTGGTGGAAAATTTTTTGAAAGCTGGAATTCCGCTATTCAAGATTGACAAGCTTCGCAATCTTCTTGAAAGCAGTGAACACAGGTTGACCGATAGCTCCCACTTGCGTCAGCACATCCCTCTTATTTTGAAACAAGAGATTGAGCGACTGAAAGAAGAAATAACTGTCCACTCGACTGACGGTGTTCATTCTACTAGAGATCTCTCCGTAATCTTCGATGGAAGTACCAGACTTGGTGAAGCTATCGTGATAATTGTCCGTTTTGTTGACGACAACTGGTCAATTACGCAACGACTGATTCGAATTGACATCTGCGCCAAGTCCCTCAACGCACAAGAGCTGGCTCGTGTTCTCAACAAATGCCTGTCTGTCGATTATCAAGTACGAGGTAACTCTTTACTTGCAGCGATGAAGGACGGTGCAAGTGTTAACCAAGCGGCCTTGAATCAAATCAAATTTGTATTCCCTAAGTTATTTAGTGTTGTGTGCTTTTCTCACACACTAGATAATGTGGGAAACCATTTTAATGTTCCAAATCTCCTTGCGTTTGGAAGTTTATGGATGCGCCTCTTCAAACACAGCCATAAAGCGAAGCTCATCTGGCGGGAACTGACAGGACGAAACCCAAAGTCCTACAGCGAAACCAGATGGTGGTCAAAATGGGAGGTGTTTGAGCAGCTGATGGTTCAGTTTGGTTTTGTGGAGAGCTTTTTGCAAGAGGCCGAAGCAGCTAACCTCGGCCCAAAACTCTTGCCACAGATCAAGGCAATGCTAGCTGATGAAGAAAATAGCATCAGCCTTCGGCTAGAACTAGCTGCCATTGTTGATATTGGTCAACATTTTGTCAAGGCCACATACTACCTAGAAGGAGATGGGCCACTTGTATTCTCATGCTATGAGAAACTCCAAGCTATTGCTGTGGCATGTCGAGCACCCGACTTACCCAATGTTCGTGCCGTTTCTGTTGCAATCACTGCAAAAGATCCAACACAAAACGTTGCCTCCTTGGTACGGAATGCTAGAGCATGCATTGACCCAGCAATTCAGTGGTTTTTACAGAAGTTCAATGTTCAGCTTTATGATCTTGTAGCAGCATTCAAGGCTGCACGATTGATGTGTCCAGTTGCAGTGCAGTGGTTGAAACCTACAGCAGTCAACGTTTCGACTCTTCGTATCTTTCCTTTCCTGGACAGTGAGTTAATCATCGCTGGTCTCAATGCGGAGCTGCCGAACTATTTAGCTGCAGCACAGGACGTGCAGGTTACTACTGAAGAAGAAAAAGTGAAGTGGTGGCATCAGCATGCAGAACGTCTTCCCTGTTGGTCGTCGGCAGTCAAACGCGTCCTACTGGTGCAGCCTTCCTCTGCTGCAGCCGAGCGAGCATTCTCCATCCTATCAGCTTCATTCAGTGATCAGCAAGATCATGCACTTAGTGACTACCTGCAAGCAAGCGTAATGCTGCAGTACAATAATCGATGATCTAGTATTCTAATGATGTCTTGCTATTTATATTATATATCCGTTATTTTGACCCCTTGATGCTTGACTTTGAGCCTTTGACTTAAGTTACTGCCTTGACTTTCAATGTTAAACATTTTTTGAGTTGTTGAATTTATGTAAGAATCTGTGAGAATATCGAGCATTTATGTGAGAATATCGAGCATAATTTGTGAATTCTAGCATAATTTTTAGCATAATTAGGCAAAATTGAGAGCAGTGCTATTAGCATAATATGCCAATTTTTTTAGCACAATGGGCCAAAGCCTACCTGGAGGACATTATTAAAAAAATTTTCATTTGAGTTTTGACTTAAAAGTTCTAATGCTTTATTTTAGAAATAATAGCTGATTTTAATTAGGAATTTTACTATAGTCTATGTGACGTCATTTCGGGATTTATATGAAACTTCACCCCTAATATCGGCATCTCCTTCGTGTACCGGACACACAATGGACACAGACTACGTCATAAACACAAGGTTATTTTCTTGGGATTCAGCTAAGAATAATATCCCTAGCTCATGTCATGGTATTACTTATAATGATTGTTTCTATTTTACTTTCATGTACACCTTGATAGGCGAATATTAAAATACTCAATAGCCTTTGCAACATGTGTTTTTGTAGTACTGTGGTACCATATCTACAGAAAGCCAAATGAACAAAATTACCTTGAGTTTATTGCCTGAAAACTTGATACCATTTTCTGAACAGCTTTCATCGTTAGCATGTCTGGCACTTTTGTCATCACTGGCACTATTATCATCACTGTCGTCATCATCTTCAGTATCATCATTGGTATCTGGTACATATTCATAATCTAGTGACAAATATTCTTCCTTTGAATGTCAGACAAAAAAGAAAAAAGTCAAGATAAATGATTGACGAATGATGAAATGCATGACAATTTTCGTTAAAAAAATTTACTTGCATATATATATTTTATTTTTGATATAATTAAAGATTTTTGTTTTAATGTGCAAAATTTGAACATGGATCACTGCACAAAATATTGAAAATTTTCATTGTTTAATAGTCCGCACACACGAATGGTCACACGAGTTTGTTGATATGGCACAAAGTTTTTTCGCGATTTATGCATGAAGGGATTTCGCCAACATTTATATATCGAGCAACCATCCATTCTCTACATGTGTGCTTACTTAAGCTTACCTATTTTTGGATTATGTGGCATTTTTTTTACAATCTTTACAATCTTTTTTTACAAGGCTGCATGTAAAATATGGCGTACATGCGATCATACCCAAGGACAAAGGCAAGGAAGCACTCAAGCAACACGTTAACTACCATTAACGAGTCGCACACAAAAATAAAATCGTGTTGTCTTCATTGCATTGTATATTGGAGTAGACACACTTGCGCCTATAACGGCGGACCTATAACTTTCTCCCTTTGCAAACTGACAATGAATAGTTTTGTCAGTCTACAAATATATTTTGAAACTTCGCATCATACCTTGTTGTGGTTGATATTTAGAAATCTCCTGAATAATGTCTTTTGGAAAGTATCTACATTGTGACTATCGATCACAAAATCGAATTTACTGGTCCAGCATGTGGATTAGGGTTAGGATTTGGGTTACGGTTGGGGTTAGGGGTATAAAAAACAGATGGAAATCCGGTCTAGTGTTACCATGAAGTATATACCAAAAGTGTTGTCCATTTGTCCATGCCCAAACGAATCTCATCCTGCAGGTGCGCACTCGATCTCGTACCCAGGCTTTTCATGCACTAGATTTATGTTGATCCCACTCACCCATGATCTACCTAACCCTACCCCAACCGTAACTCTAATCCTAACAATAACCGTAAAATACGGTGGGAGACTATATGTATTGTTACCATGAAGTATATCCCAGACTTTTGGTTGTTGGGGAGTTTTCTAAGACATCAATGACATGGAGCTACTTGCAATTTTATATATAAACATACGTGGATTGTATTTGACTATTGTGTGTGATAATAATCGTGTGATAATAATCTCCCTGCAGTGAAGACGTTCAGATTTTACCTTAAGTTTGTAAACATTTTATGTTATCTTCTTGGTGATATATCGATATTCCTTCTCTTGAAGTGAATCCAAATATCCAACGGAAATATGGCGTCTTCGGTCTTGCTACTGACTGCAGTTTTGTCATTGCGATGTATAATTTTGAATGAGCCACCTTGTTGATAAACTTGGCGATGGCAAGAATTTGGAAATCAAATGTAGAAAACTCGTGAAATCGAGCATGTAAAATTTAGTTGGTTTTAGCGATCGATAAGTCCCGCCCACTATTGCGCAATTTGGTAACGACGACAAAAAAACAGAGACAGAGGCAGGCTACCACAGGTAGCCCAAGTAATAATAATAATCTCTGTATATTACTATTTATCTAATATATTACTATTTATTTATTTACAGATGCCAAAATCATACACATTTTAAAACATGCAAGAAAAACATTGAGCTTGTACATAAACTGAAGGTGAGGAACTTTAATGTAAATTGCTTTCTCATTATGTGTATAAGTGCCTAATGATTTTGCTTAAAGGGGCTTCCTTTTCAATGGTTGAATAATTCCGCTCAGATGGATTGAGTGACCATGACACATATCGTATAGGACGCTCCGTTCCATCTGGCATTTTATGTGACAACACAGCTCCAATTCCATAGTTTGAGGCATCACTGGCGATAATAAGCTTCAAGTCGGGGTTGAAATGTACCAGGAGCTTGGCAGATTGTAACAGTTCCTTAGCAGTGTCAAAAGCTGCCTGTTGCTCACTGTTCCATTCACAGGCAGTTCCTTTTCTCAGCAGCGCATGCAGTGGTTCAAGGACCGTGGAAGTTTCAAAATGTTAATACCTTTCTGTATAAGTTGACAAGAGAATCGGCTATCACAGCTTTCCTCAAATTTCTGGATCCATTTTGAACTTTTACCACGTTCATATTGCGCCTACTGCTATGAAACAAATACCTGACAATCTTCCCGACCCTCGGGCCAAATTCCCGACCCCAAGGAGATGCCCGATCCCCCGTGGGGGAAACGAATGACTGGTGCAGTAGTTAAGCATAATTTATTTTTTAAATCGCCTGTTTACTGACAAGCATCTGTCATATTATGAAGTGTCATATCATAACATAATTCATGGAAGTTTGCCAACATTAAAAGGAAATGAGGAAATTAAAAATAAGAGTGTGGGGGGTTTGTCGTGGAGGCCCAAACTCCATGCAATGTTAACCAAACAATTTCGTGTCTCTTCAACCCTAGTTTACTGGTGCAGAACATAACTTAGTTACTGTATATGTATATACTGTTTAAAAGTAAAATTAAATTGCCTATAGCCCCAGATTCTATATTACCTGTACTTATAAACATTATAGATAAGGGTTATTTAAAATATATTCAGATTCTAGATTATTTACAGTGATGATCATAATTGTCGTTTCCGGTGAAATATTGTTTTAACATCGTCAATTAATTTAAATAACAATGCTAGTGACAAAGCGATAGAGAACATCTGTTGTTTAGTCAAACCATGATCTGTTGAATATGGATGCATATTCTTCAACAGAAATCCCAAACTTTACCAGGTCATCGGACATGACAGCAGCAGCAAGTGCTTTGTAAAAATAATAGGAACGTTCCACTTGGACCCATCTCTTGCAGCTTGTTCATTTCTCAGTTCACAATGTAACTATATGGCCTTATCTGCAAGCTGAACTTGCGATATACCAATTTTATGGTAACAAAAGGACTGGTATGTCTCCAGATGGCTCCTGAATCTCATCTGGCTCAACATTGGGTCTAGCTTTGACCTCTCCAAGTGCAATACACTATATAAAGAACAGAAAAAGGACAAAATTATGACTACTGTTACATGGCACCATTAATTTGGCAATATAGCAAAAGACAGTTATTGCATTTACAACGATTGCAATCCAACAACTTAAAAAATAATTCAATCCAGAAACATACACCATAAACCCCATCATATTCGAATCAATCTTTGATTTCTGAATATACTGTAGCGATGCACAGCTGTCGTAAATAATATATACAGGTATATATATGCTTTATATTCGCTAAAAAATTTTGGTTAAAAATAAAATATGTTCAGAAAAAATGGTAGTAAATTTGTTAATGTACTTTATTCATGTAATCTGATATTAAATCAATATTTAAAAAGTATTACCTGTCTTAGAATCACTCTGTTTTTAAAAATATCTGCCCAGGGCAATCGCTGCAGTCATAGTTCGGACAGATATATTTCTTGGAATATCCTCTGCTCCTTGGTTCAGGCTTGATTCAAATAGAACGTGAATGACTGCTGCCAGCCTGATGAAATTCTTGTCTTCTTTAGCATTACCACTGGCACTACAAGTTTCTTGTCCAGATGAGTTCTCATGACTTGTGTGTTTAACACAGAGCTTCTTCTTCTACGCAGTATTTTATTTTATCTGCAGTATTATGTTTGGCGTAGATTCTTTCTTACACTTTATCAAATGAAACGAAGCAACTGTTTTTCAACATTTTGCTGCACTCTATTCTGTCATTATTGGGCAGATGGGTCATCGGTGGCAGACATATCAGAAACGTATCAAGCAGTCTGTTGCCATCAGCCACCAATCGTGGCATTATTGAACGTAAAAAAGCATATGGTTGAGTGAAGCAAGACAAGGCCATGGCTTAGGGAACTCCAATTATTTGGTTTGTGTTGCCTTTCGTCTCATACCAATGCGCTCCATCGTTTCATATTTAGACTAATTTGTCTACCCCAATGAGACAACCAGCTTGGCACATCCGCTGCCACGCCTGCCGAAACGAAGCAAATGATAAAAACCACTTCAAATGCTCTAGATTGCTCTTCATTTATTTTCTGGCAATATGTTCAAATATTTAACTGAAAACACACCTTTTTATTTCACGCCTTAGCTCTACTCAGATATAAACAGATATGATCAATAACTGGGCATGGAGCGACTGCACAAACATATTTTCATTTCCGGATTTATGGTTAGTTTGATTGCCATTGATTAACTGACCATAATTTTATACTATTGCTCGCTTTTCATCATGTTCAAGGCAATTTCCATGTTTCAACGCGTCATTTTTACATCCATAATTTCTGTATGTGTCAAAAGCCAAGGCATTCCACCTTCTTGGGTCGAACACATCAAAAGCGCTATTGAAGCATTTGAAAATTACATGCACAGTAGATGGCGTTAGGACTCGAGTGGAAATGTTGCAAGTCTGGCGATAGCTTTCTTTCCCAATCAAGATCAGTATAGCCGACCCACTGTCTATACTCCTTTGATTATTGTATGGAATCGGCTTATCCATTTCAATGAGTATTGAATGCCCTCTTTGCCTAGAACAGTTAAAGGTATGGAGGTGGAAAGATGGTTGTTCAGTAAGACAAACTCCAAGGTCACTTATCTGTCTACAAAAAACCGTTTAGATTGTTTCATGCGTTTATTTATGTGGAAAAATCAACACGAAATTATTGGACATGACCTTGCTCTCATTACACAGTTACAGAACAAGTTTCCTTTTCTGTACATCCCTTGTTCTTTTTCGCAAATCATGGATAACAAGAGAACTGTATGATCTAATTTCCTCAAGTATTCAAATGGTCTACCATTGATGGGTATTGAAAGCATGATAACACAACTGCACAAGAGTTTCCCACCTTTGATCCAGCAAAAGCTCATTTTCAAGGTATTTCTGAAAGGTTTTGTGGAAGTAGAACATGCACACTCAGCATATGGCATTGAAAACATGGAAATAGATTTCTACCAATCATACATTCAAGGTAACTACTATACATGCCTGCATATACATGTAACATTGTCACTGTATTTTTACATATACACTGGGCGCATGCAGCAATAATGCAACCAAAGCGAAGTTGGCAATTAAAAAAATTCCACACCTCACTTATAATGGGTGGAAGCGATTATTGAATTAAAAAAAACAGCGTGGGAATGGTTGGGTTTGAAAACTGTGGATTATTAAAGGAGCATTGGATTATTAAAGGAGCATTGGATTATTAAAGGAGCATTGGGTTATTAATACTTCACAGTGTGACCAAAGAATGAAGTGAACCTAGTCTATCCGTATTAGTAAATCATGGCTAAACTTAAAATGCACCTGACATCAATTTTTTATTATCTTATTTGGAAGAACTTTTAAAATGATAAAGTAACTTCTTTTGACGATTTTCGTTTCTTTGCTTTCTTTTTGAGATATAACAGTTTGTTTGATATGCAAATGTACGGAATTTACGTCACACATGCGTAATGACGTATTGGAGAAATGTGTGTATCTCTTTCATTCTCGAACGAAATCCTTTAAAATTGAGAGGATTGGTGTTGTGGGAGAAACACGCACACGTGTTATTCACACTTTAGTGTTTTTATTTGATGAACGCAAAGATATATAACATTCTCTGATGACTCATTATGCATGTGTGACGTAAATTCCGGACATTTGCATATCAAACAAACTGATATATCTAAAAAAGAAAGCGAATAAACGAAAATCTTCAAAAGAAGTTACTTTATCATTTTAAAAGTTCTTCCAAATACGACAATACAAAATTTTGATGTCAGGTGCACTTTAAAGCATTCGCAAGAATAAATTAACGTTATTGACATTATATAGTTATTATAACTTTTCTGAGATTTTTTAATTCACTATCTAACTATGTTATTTCTATTTACTAGGTACTTGCGAGCTCCTTTAACGTCTGGGCAAAAACATCCCGTCGCGCAATGCGGTCACGAATATCGCTCCGCCCGACTGAAACGGCATATTTCCCCCCCGTATTTTTTACACTTCTTTCACGTACTTCTTGTATATTCCTATACTACTCGAAAATGTCTGTTCACTCTCCTGAATTGAACGTAACACACTCTTTATTCCGAAAGTGACGTCATCACAAAAATGGTCCACAAATTACAAAACGTAAAACTAACAAAAAAAAAGGAAAGTTAAAATTCCAAAAAAATATTCCGATTTTTATAAAAATGAAAAACCGGTGTTTTCAGAGCACATGTACTACTTCTGACTATGCATACCAAATTTCGACCTGTTATCGTTAATATTGCCAAAGTTATCCTACTTTCAATTACTACCTAAATATCAGTAACATCGCACTTAAATATCGTTACTGTTATGCCAAAACGACTTAATAATAATAATAATAATAATAGTCTTTATTAATCAATACTCGAAACACACGTCCGAGTTTACATGGAATTATAAAAAATAAGGTATGTAGTCTATTTTTCTTCATTAGTTATTTACATCAATAATTTAATAAAACTAATAAAATTCTACAGTATTGTTAAAAATTATTAAAATATCATACACTAGATAAAATTGAAAAGACATCTATTTACAAAAGATTTTTTAAATCTTTCAGTTTTCACTAAAGGCAGTTCAAAGTCATGTCCCCTTTGCCTTAAAGTTCGATTTAATTTGTTGGGTAAAAGTTCTCTTAATGCATTATTTCCATCATCTAATATTTTATTCCATAACCTCTTGTCTCTCTTATTTATTATTTCTCTAAAATTAGATTTTTCTGTTACGTACCTATTACGGTATGCACGATTTACAAACTTATCAATCTGACTGATGTATTTAGTATAGGATGCTCCTCCCCAAAGTTCAATTCCAAAGGTGAATAATGACATTATTAAACTCTGAAAGAGAAGTTCTAACTGCTTTGTTGTAAAACCATAATATTTACACACTCGTAAAATGTACATTCTTCCACTCGCTTTTTTGAGCATCTCTTCGAAGTGTCTATCCCAATTTTCTGGTATTTCCTCAAGGGTAACTCCAAGTATCTTGAGCCATGTTTTCCGTTTGATGGACGGAATGCAACTGGGTAGAGGTATCGATGTTCTCCCACGAACAATCATTTCATATGTTTTGTTCATATTCAGCACCATTCGGTTTTCATCTGACCATGATTTCATATTTTCTACCTCTTCTGTACCTGTATCATCCTCATCATAGCCCAGGACTATTGTTATATCATCAGCGAATTTACAGAGTTCATTAATTGGATTTACTGATTTAATGTCATTTACCATTATTGAAAATAGTATCGGGCCTAGAACAGTTCCCTGAGGCACGCCACGATTAATTTTCAAGAACTCAGTTGTGATGCCATCAACTGTTACTCTCTGTTTGCGATCTTTTAAGAAATCAATCATCCAATTTATGATGTACGGGTTAAAAGGCAATTTCTTAACTTTTTCAAATAGTATGTCATGTGGAACACTGTCAAAAGCCTTGCTAAAGTCAAATGATAGTACTCTCACGTATTTGGCACCATTATCCAACCCTTTCAACCACGTGTGTTGACATTTAATTAGAGCCATCGTTGAGTTGTGTCCTACTTTATATGCGTATTGGTCAGAATCGATTGAATAATATATAACATCTGCAATCTCATTTTTATATATACATCTCTCAAATAGTCTCATTATGATATCTGTTAGTGAGATAGGTCTCAGTTGAGAACTTGAGTTGATAACATTTTCTTTTGGTATTGGAACTACATTTGCTCTCTTCCATACTTCAGGGACTTTTCCAACTTTCAGAGATACGTTAAATATTTCTGTTATAGCTGGAGCTAATTCAGCTGCGTATGTCTTCCAGAACCAATATGGTAGATCGTCCGGGCCAGATGATGAACACTTCTGTTTTCTTAAGAAGTTATAGACAATATCAATAGAAAGAAACGGAATTCTAGTTCCTTCTGGAATTTCTAGTAACTGAGGAGCTGAATAATTAGGGTCAGTGTTAATAGTTTGAAAGTAGGCATTTATAACATTCGGATCAATCAGAGAGCTAACAGGTGCAGAATTCTTCTCTTTCCTGCCAGTAATGTTATTAACATTGTTCCACCATTTCTTTGTTCCAGTTTTATGTTTTTGGTTCTCTTTTTGAACAGCATTAAGTTGATTGGCACGAATTAGTTTGTTAATTTGATTTTGTAGACGAAAAGGACAGGCGCGGATTTAGAAGTTAGTCGCATAAATTAGATTTAGAATTTGCAATTCAAAATACCTGTGAATAACAATCCTATTGGATAGGTTTTTGTTCTGAATTATTCTTAAGAAAAGCATAACCAATAGGGTTGTTCATGAAGTGTCTAATTTATGCGACTAACTTCTAAATCCGCGCCTGGAAAAGGAGATTCTTCATCACCTACGCCTACAGTTTTCTTCCTTTTTTTCAACAAATGTTTTACAAGAGGGGACATGAATAGTGGATCACGTGACGAGGTTCGGACTTTTATCAGTGGAAAATTGTTCTCGAATCTCGGCCAGAGACTTTCATAAAATTGTTTAATCATCTCATCAGGGTCTTGGTCATATTTTGTTATCTTGGACCAGTCCACATTCTCTAGTTCTCTTAGCATATTTAATTTTCTATGTTCTCTCACATCTCTAAAGAATGAGTTTGTTCTTTTTGCCTTTATAATGTTTCTCGAGTATGCAATAATCATATTATGATCAGTTCTTACCAAGCTTTTCTTAACTTTAATTTGCTTCAGTAGTGAGGAGCATTTGTAATAAAAACATCTAAGATATTGTTACCTCTTGTAGATGATTTAACCAACTGTGTAAAAGATAATTGATTAAGTAGGTCACGAATATTCAATCTGTTTATATCTCCAGTAATAATTATCTTCGTATTAGGGTTTTCCGATAATAAGTGCTCGCATGAGTCCATTAGGAATTCTATTAGATCATCTGCATTATAATTATGGTCGGGAGGATGGTATACAGCTGCAACATTAAAACTGGAGTTTTCAGTTGTAATTTTTACCCATAGGCATTCAAACGGATTATCCATATTTGGTATTTTTTGCATTCTCCAATCTTTTCTACAAAGGATTGCCACTCCGCCACCACTGGCACTTAACCTATCTTTTCTATTGATGCAGAACTCAGGTGGGCAAATTAGAGAACTGGCTATAGTTGGATTTAGCCATGTTTCTGAAATACAGCAAACATCAATATTGTTGCTCTTGAGTTCCGCATATAACGCAGGATACGCATCAGGCTTGACTATTGATCTAGCATTCAACACCAAACATTGTGGAATCTGTTTTGGTTTACTGGGTCCTTGTCTAGTAACATTTACACGACTTAGATTTCTATAAGAGTAGAGGGGTCTTTGTCTAGACTTTTTACATCTTCTAGACGAGATACGTACTGGAATTACATTCTCCATTATACTAGAGTTGTGTAGTTTCCCACTAGGGTCTCTTTATTTTTCTGCAATGTATTTTGTCTCTTATCTACTTTTTGTTGCCATGGCTTACAGTATACAAATTCTGGCCAAAAAAATTTTTCCAGTACAACCGAACTTGTGATTAATGGGATATGTATTTTAGCAGACATTGTTCCTTTACGTTTACTTTGGAAGATAGACACCTTGGTAGGGGTTATATTTCTTTCAACGAGGTAAGAGTATATTTGGCTTTCTTTTACGCCTTTAGCAATACCGGATAAGAAAAGTTTCTTGTATTTCTTTCGTTTGCGCTCAACTCCAATAAAGCCGTCTGGCACATCAGAGTGTATTAATCCCTCAGAATTTGGGGTATTTTCCTTTGCATTAGTAGCAAGCGACAATTTATCCTTTACAAATCTTGTAGATGTTTTAGAGGGGTTTCTTGAATCTAGATGTGATTTCGCAGCTTTTGCGTAGGAGGTTTTCATGTTATTATCACTCGCATCATCAATTCATTTAATGTGGAGATGTCTTCTTGATTGTCGCTTATCTCTAAAGTTTTTTCTAAAGTGTTTTTATCTATCAAGGGAGTACATTCATCACTATTTGCATTGTTCGATTCCATTGATTGTTCTGATTGTTCTATGACAATAGGATTATTGATGTTGATGGAATTTGCATATTCAGATTGCTCAATTTTTTCCTCTGGTGATTTTTCCATATTTTTTTGACTTAAATCGTCAGTAAAGGGTTTTACTTTTGCTTGAAATTCAGCAATTATAGAAGAGATCTGCGAAACAGAATTCGCCAAAAGTTGAATTGCTTCACCATTCAATAACTGACCAGATCTAAGACTCTCGATCTCATCCATATGATCACCAGGCGACATGCTCGAATGCGAATGCGATTGCGATTGTGGGTTAAACGATTCTTGTAGCATTGCTTCGCAAATTTTCGTTTTAACAGCTATTGATTGCTCACCTTTAAACAGCAACAAACCTTTAGTTTTTCGCCATACAATACTTGAGTTGCCAAAAGTAAGGAGCTTCTTGTCTCCTCCAGGCTGTGTCCACTCTCCATCAAGGTTTAGGACTTCATTTGAAAATTTCTTGAGCGAGTCAAATCGCTAGTCCAAGCAAGACTTAGGTTTTCAGTAGACATATCGATTGCACATTCCACTTGATGTATACAGTTAGTGTGTATGTTATTCTATAAATATATGTTATGTATAAAGTTAGTGTGTATAGTGTGTATTTTGTATGTTTTAAAAAAAGGGTATCCCGCATTGGCGAAAGTGCGCTGTATTAGTTATGCGCATGCGAATAAACATGCGCATGCATACAAACACCATTTCAAATTTGGGGTTGTGCGCATGCGCAGAACTAAGTGTCTCATCGCGAACGTCGTCATGTGTTCTTATGCAAATCTGAGGCAGACAGTGACGTGACTCGGTGTTTCCCTTCGCAAATCGCAGTTTGCTCTTACACATTTTGCAACGTTATCTCCTTCAATATTTTGCCTATTCCAATTTCAAAAACAGACTTCGAATTGCAGACACGAAATAAATAAAAACTAGTCTATCATATTAACAGAACGTCCATCGCCGCCGTAAAACCCGGTTTATTTACCTTCAAATGACTCGGATATCACGCCGACGGTTCGCTCAATATTATATCGAGCGTTAAGTCACTGTTTCAGTGTTGGTAATTCTGAAAACACATTTATAATTACAGAAAGTAAATACATAATATTGTCAATGCTGTGACGGCAATAGTTATTTTAAAAGGAAAAGCATGCGTGTCTCATCGCCAAGGTCGTCATGTGTTGCTATGCAAATGTGAGGCAGACAGTGTATTTAGTTTTGTCGTACTGCGGAAAAAGTAGCAACGCTTCAAAAACTCTGGCGTCGCCCTCAAATGCGATTGCCTTTTTCGACCATTTTCCTAAGAATTTTATTCGGCCATATGGGGGCACACACGAGTTGATCACGGATGATGTGGTGAACAAAAGAGTGAAGTTTTACAACTGCGAAATGTTGAAAAGGCCGCGCATCGCCATGTCGGAATTGGGGCAGACTACAAGCGACACTATCAAATGTCTGGCGCTCATACCGAAATCTATTATCCCTGCAGAATCCATAAAGGATATAAGCAACGCCATAAAACCGTTGAATGAGGCACTGCAACCAATGCTGATAAAGGAGGGTTGCTCCCAAGCAAATGACAAGACTGTTAAAGCAGCTGTTACATCGTTTTTTAACCTAATTCCAAATTAGACAACATTATGAACAAAATCTATGTTCAGCTCCTCTAATTTGATCACATTATCCACGCAATATCTGGTTAACAAATCTCTGTTAACAAACCCTGTGATGTTCGCAGAGAAAGTACAGGCAACAGGTGTCGGATGTGCAGTTTAAAAACTTAAAAACCATGAAAGCCATGAAGAAATTCATGATCGCGGCATGCACTGCAGGGGGTAAAAAAATAACAGGCAATGTAAAAAAAAATCTGTTACAAGCATTGGACTCTTCCGACTACGAAGACGCGAAAGACCAGGAATCTTCGTCAACTGACAAATCTAACGATTCCTCAAGTGAGGAATCCTCCGATTCCTCAAGTCTCTGCAGGACAAAAAAATTCCTGCGAAACGAACAACTTCTGGAAAACAGACGGCTCCTGCTGTGTCTAAACCTCCACCCAAAACACCTAAAAAAAGAGTGACCAATCTGCAGATTCCTTAACAGAGATATCTCAGAAGTCTGTGCAGCACACAACTCCTGCCAAACGAACGACTTCTGCAAAACAGACGGCTCCTGCTCTGTGTAAAGGTCCATAAAAAATAACTAAAAAAAGGAGTCGTCACGACCCGCAGCAACACCAGGAAACTCTGCCGAAAAAGCAAAAAAAACACAATAACAGACATTTAGTTTTGCAATAAAAAAATATAAAATAAACCAAAAACAAATTGTTATGTTGCACGTATTGAGTGCATTCTTATAATAAACTTTAGAAAATTTTCTTCTCCATTAAACAAACATCTGTTCAATTGGAAACGAATAAAAAAAATACATTATACACACTGTTCTGTTGCACGTATTCAGTCTCCATGCATGTACTGTGCCGTTTAAAAAAAATAAACAAGCACAAAATTCTCAAACTCATTAATAATTCATGTTTATAATAATAATATTTATTGCCATGAAACTCTCTCACATTAGTGATTTTCAGAGAGGTCCTGAGAAATCGAATAATAAATTACAAAATATTTATAAGTACAGTACTATAAGTAGGATACATAAAATAAAAAAGTAAAAAAAAATATATATATATGACAAAGATAAAAATTCATAAAATATCACGTATAAAAATCCATAGATAAAAATACATTCAAACATGCTTTTTAAAGTTGGTTTTAAACTGTAAGAGGTTCTCAGAATTTCTAATATTTTCATTCAGGCTATTCCAATCGTTAACAGCATGATAAGCTAGTCTCTGCTTACCCCAGTTTCTCTTAACTCTAGGCAGACGCAAATTGTTCTTCGATCTAGTATTATAATTATGCGTTTCTTTAACTGCAATTAAGTTTAAATTAGAGAAGGTCAAGCCATTAATACATTTAAATATGTGAAGACACCTATGATAACGTCTCCGCTGGGAGAGATCCATCCAGCCCAGACTGTTAAGAGCTTCAGTGACAGACGAATACAGTGGACGGTTCAAAATTATTTTTGCTGCTTTACTCTGAAGGATTTGTAGATTATGCATTATGGTACAGTTATATTTGTCTCCCCAAACGACGTCTCCATAGTCAAAGAGAGGTTGGATTAAACTGTTGTAGTAGAAGACTCTTGCAAAACGTGGAAGGAGATGTTTTATTCTTTTCAACAGACCTAAACGCTTGTTAACTTTAGAGCAAAGGTGGTCTAGATGCTCAGTCCATGTCATATCTGTTGAAAAGATAACCCCTAGGTAAGTATATTGTTGGGCCTGTTCCACTTCTTGATCATATACCTTGATGGAGGCTGAGGTCAAGCTGGTCAGTTTCCTTCCACTACCAATAATCATAGCTTTCGTTTTCTTGATGTTTAGAGTCAGTTGGTGATCTTTAAGCCAATCACCAATCTTTTGAAGGTCGGCATTAAGCTTTTCTTCCAAGTCATTAATAGTAGAAGAGAAATAGTACAACACAGTGTCATCAGCATAAAGAGACACTTCCGAGTGCTCAACTACATTGGGCAGATCATTTATGTACACCAGGAACAGTAGAGGACCCAATATACTACCTTGTGGGACACCTATTTCATAAGTAAGAGGATCAGACAATTCAGGACCACATGAAGTCCGTAAACGACGACAGTTCAGATAAGACTGAAACCATAACAAATTGTCGCTACAAACTCCAATTGTTCTCAACTTATTTAATAAAATCATATGGTTTACCGTGTCGAACGCTTTTGACAGATCTAAAAAGACAGTTCCACACAAGTTACCGTTTTCCATTTTGCTCAAGATATCGTCTGCAAAGCTTGCCAGTGCAGTATTTGTAGAACGCTTAGAACGGAAGCCAAATTGTTTTTTAGTCAATAGGTTGTTTTCGTTTAAGTATCCATAGAATTGGAGATGAACAGCCCTTTCAAGTAACTTACTCAAAGTTGGTAAAATTGAAATAGGGCGATAATTGGTCGCTCTGTTCGTATCACCAGACTTGAATAAGGCAACAACTCTTGCACATTTCCAGATGGACGGGAAAATATGACACTGGATGGACAAATTCAGCAGATATGTGATTGATGGCGCTATTGCTGGGCAGGCATCTTTAAGCAACCGAGCACTAATTTTATCTAGGCCAATTGACTTGTTAGTTTTTAATGATTTTAACTGCTCGATAATAACCGATTCGTCTATTGGATTAAGGTTAAAACAAGTTCCATTCTTAGTTGGACTCTGTATGATTGAAGTAAAAGATGGAGTAGGCAATTTGTCAGCCAAAAGCTTGCCAATTTTGACAAAATATTCATTCATTACTGTAGCAATAGACTTTGCGTCTGTATGCTGAACTTCATCGGAAATTATACAGTTTGGAACAGAAGACTTGCACTTTCTGCTGGCAACTTCATTAACAGCCTTCCAGACTTTACTTGCATCCCCCTTACTCTCCTCGATCTGATTTATATAATAATTTGATTTACTCGTTTTAATTTCTTTGTTAACAAAGTTACGATACCTTTTAAACATACGCCAGTGGTACGGGGAGCCACTTTTTATTGCCTTGCGATGATGATAATCTCGGTTTTGCATTCCTTCAGAAATTGAATGTGTCATCCAAGGTGAGTGAACTCCTTTCACACGACGTTTCTTAATAGGTGCATGAGAATCTGCCACATCTAAAAACAGCTTATTCCAAGTTAATACTGCATCATGTTTGCAAAACTAATGTTTGCGAAACTTTGGAACTACGCATGCGCAACAACCATTGTTCTAACGTTAACCTACATCAAAAACGATATAAAGTTTACATGCTATCCATTCATGCCATCTTACTCGCTTACCATGCTAAAGTCTCAAGGACAAACATTAAATAAAGTTATTCTTTGGTTTGACAGCGATAACATTTCAGAACGTCTAGGTTATGTTGGACTCTCAAGAATAAGACGTCGGTCACACCTCATTGTCATCACGGTGCATGTAAAACCTGTGATCAGAACATTTTGAATATTGAACAGCAGTGGTTGTTTTCAAATGCAGGGCAATAACTAGTATTACCTATTTACATTAGCTCCGAACATGTTGAACCTCCATTACACAATTTTAAATATCCCTCATAAAAAGTGAAACACATGTCGTCACATCTGCTCAAATTTGCTTTCAAAATTGGACTGGTGCAAATATTGTGGGAAATAACCTTTAAAAGTTTGAACAAGCGAAACTTAGTGATCTCCGGTTACTCAACCTGCAGCTCATGCAATATTGTTTGACATGTCCAACGATTTGTGAAATATTTGTCAAATATTTACTCTATATAATGCATGTTCCATAAAAGACTGTGCGATACCTCTGACAGGCCAATTATCACTTTCCACAATCAAACTCCCTTTCGTTAAGGGTTGAAGCATCTGAACAATATTTCCTCGCTTGCACATCTTTCTGTCGGTCCATACGGCTTCCAAAAACCTCGTAAAATGATGGAAAAAATTCACTCCTTCCACATTGTCCACCTGCTTATATTGTGTCAAAATATTTAGTGCGCTGACGGCTATACCGTCTTGCCAAAAAATGGTTATACACAAAACGTTTCAAACTTCACTTTGCAGAAAAAATTTAGTCATTTCCGTTTGTCCACCTCCAACTCGTGTTATATTGTGTCATATGTCCAACGATTTGTCAAATAGTGACTTTATATAACGCATGTTGCATAGAAGACTCTGCGATACCTCTGAAAGGGCAATTATCACTTCGCAGAATTAAACTCCCTTTCCTGAAGGGTTGAAGCATCTGAAAAATATGTCGCTTGCACATCTTTCTGTCGGTAAACCTCGTGAAATGGTGACAAAAAATTCACTGCTTGCCGTTTCTCCAACTGCTTATATTGGGTCAAAATATTTAGTGTGCTGACGGCTATACCGTCTTCCTAAAAAAATGGAAATAGACAAAACGTTTCAAACTTCACGTATAACCTAAACGAACATTAATTAAATTTTTAATTCACGTGTTAAAATAGGAGCATGTTCGTAAAAGCGCTCTACAAGATTACATGACGACATTATAACTTGTATCAGGCAACACAAGGCTGATTGATTCTATCACTAAGAAAGGGTGGGACGGGTTGGGAGTATCATATAAAAAGGCGTGTGTTATCCCTGTAGTAACTTTTCTGACACCCCTAGCTTAAAACTCGTAAAGACTAAGGGTCGACAGGCCATGCTTTCACAGTTTGTATTCATACTGAAAATCAAGGTGAGCTTTTACCCTTTTGTTCAGAATCCGTGCTAGAATGCAACGATTTTTTAGCTCTGGAAAAAGTTTTTGACTCTAGTCTGACTATGTGAAAAAACATGAGGTGTAGAATAAGTGAGGAGCAATCCGCCAGTGAAATACCACTACTCTTATCGTTTTTTTACTTATTCGGTGAAGTGGAACTGGACGTCACATCCACATTTTAGTCTTAAGATCGCTCTTTTGCCGGTCGATCCGAGCCGAAGACACTGTCAGGTTGGGACGGCACGACTGTCAAATGATAATACAGGTGTCCTATGGTGAACTCACTCAATGAGAACGGAAATCTCATGTAGAACAAAAGGGCAAAATCTCACTTGATTGTTATACTATGTATACTATATAAAAATGTATACTATACTTACTACACAAATGAAGAAGTTAAACAAAGTTAAATAAACATCTATTACAAAAGGACTGCTTAAAGCGCTCAGTCAGCACACGTAGTAGAATGTCATCATGCCCACGTTTGCGTAGGTTGCGGGTTCTCAGCTTACGAAGTAGATCGTGTAGACAATGGTTGTGTAGACAACCTCTTGTCCATGTTAATCTTATGATGTTCCATTGTGTCGCTAAAGGTTACCTGTTTTCTAGCAGGTATGGAAACAGATAAAATTTTATCACAAGATTCCAATATAAAACTCAATAAATCTGCAGCATCGTAGGTAGGATCAGGAGGGTGGTACACACAGGACACATAATATTCAGAATTGGGTGTTGTTATCTGACACCATGTACATTCAAAACTCTCACCTGTGTTTATCACTCTCACTTTCCAGTCATTTCTGCAAATGTACTATTTAATTTTACTAAGATCGAACAGGTCTCGGCAGATGTGAAACCATCGTGCCAATTTTGAGACCCAGTGTCGGTAGCTGTTGGACAACTTTGGGTAAACTTGAAAAGTCGCAGTGAATGCTTATACTCTCATCTCAGCTTTGGTAAGGTCGAACAACATTCTCACATTCTCAACACATGTGAAACCAATCATGCCAAATTTGAAACCGGTTGTTGGTAGGATATGTTGCACCTATTTTGCTTGACTTGAACCGGTGTCGGCTTAAAAGCCACCAAATTTGAAACCGGCATCGGTAGATGTTGCACTATTTTGCTGAACACTTGGAACCGTGGTCTCAATGAATACATGTTAATCCATCATGTCAAATTTGAAACCGGTGTTGGTAGATGTTGGACTATTTTGCTAAACTTGAAACTCGTTTCAGTGAATGCTGGTACTATTTAATTTTGCTAAGATCATACCGGTCTCGGTAGATGTAAAACCATTGTGCCAGTTTTGAGACCCGGTGTTGGTAACTGTTGGACAACTTTGGGTAAACTTGAACAGTCGCAGTGAATGCTATACTCTCAGTTTTGGTAAGGTCGAACAGACTCTCAACACATGTGAAACCAGGGCGGTGGCGGCTTTGTCTCTTCACCTCGATCACTGGCTCTCCTCCTCCAGCATCTAGAAGCTGTATCCATTCCGCTTGTCGGACCTAGAAATGCCATCTTTTTCACGGTCACTTAAAAGGTGTACACCACTGGCACGGTAAAAGCTAGAAAAGCTGGTGTGCATTTGTTTTATATGCTGCGTCGCATCCAGTTTGCTGATATACGCACGGTAACAAGTGCACGGTATGTATGAAACAAGACCAGCCTGAAATAATACTACTAATAATAATGACGTTTTATTTAGGAGCATTACAACAATAAATTATTTGAGTTACTTATAAAACTATACATATACCATAACTTATACTATGACTTATAAAGGTACATTTCATTATGAATGACTAACAAAGCTATGATAACTACGAAAACAAACAAGTGAATTAAACCGAAATATTCCGTCTCCATGGTAACGGTATTCGCACAAATAGCAGATTTCGGTAACACGATCTTAAATTGTGTGGTTACATCGCGAATCACTGATATACACAGGTAACAAACAGGCCCGGAGCTACGGGGGGTGTAGGGGGGTGCGACACCCACCCAAAAATCTTTATACGAGTTTCAGTCGGCAGAAGTTATATTTTAGTCGGCAGAAAATATATTTTAGACGTGTTCGATTTAACACGGATAAGTAGAATCATTAACTTTTAGTTCATTGAGAGTTAACCATTTCACCAGCTGACCAGGGTTATTTTAGTAGGCCGGATACACGCACGCGGTGCGCGCCCCCCTTTAAAATTCCGCAAACAAGTGTTTTCTGTTTTTACCATGTCAAGACGAAGAAGTCGGAGTGATAAACGCAATATTATATATGACCGATTTGTTTTGGTAGCTTATCCAATTGCAGAAGCCAGTTTCACTCAGATATTTTACATGGGTTCCAAGATAAAACGATGGACGTTTCCAGATGCCTAAAGGCTAAAGTGTATATTCGTTCTGTACTACTTCTGAAGTGTTTCATAATCTTGATGCCCGTTTGTAATCGTGCATTTTTAGCAATGGCGTGGTGCCCTAATTTAGCAAAAATTCTTATCAGAAATCGTCGGAAAAGCACTTCTGGGTTTTGCAAAATTAACATTTTTCCTAGGGGCCATACCCCCACAACCCCCTAGTGGGTTCGCGACGTAGCCGCGAAGATGCACCACAACGTGCTGATTCTTCATGTGCGCCCCCTCTTCCGAACAACCCTGGATCTGCCACTGTTTTGACGAGCTTTACAAGCTAGTGCATCAGTCGGTTGAGGTGAGCTTACACCCCCCCTTGTAAAATTTTCTGAGTACGGCCCTGGTAACAAATAATTCCAACTTACCTTCGCTGCTAGCGAAGCAATGGAGGAGGATGTTGTGATTACTGTTAATATGGTTTTGAAAACCACACACATGAGACAGCAACCTGCCAACCACTCCATACAGGAGTGCAATGAGCCTCTTGCACAATGTAATTACTGCTGAATATGACCTTTCTATGGTGTTTAAATAAAAACGATGTTACCTGGTCATACGCAACATATGCCAATGTCCATAGGAAAACGCATGTGGGACTTCGAATTGAAAGGTACGTTCCAAACCAACCGTACATGCTGCCCATCAACATCACTTCGATAAGAAATTTCCAAGATAACTGTAACCATAAGTAAGTACGTCTACGCAACAATCGCTAGCGTTAACGTTATAACGGACGCTTCGGGTACCGCGGAGTTCACTTTATGTCCGAAATCACTTTTCATAACTTTTCATATATTGAGGTCCCAGGGGTTAGGTGGCGGTTGGGATTAAGATTATAATTATGTTTAGGGTAGGCCGTAGGGTGGTGGAGACCATGGAGGTTGAATGACGCCCATGGTTTGTTTTTAAAGTGAAAATTAAAGTTCATCTTATTTAAATACACTCCAAAAACATGGGATTATAAAAAAGAATATATATATATATATATATATATATACTAAAATTGCAGTCAGAATACATTGTTAAAACTTTAATAAAATAAGGAGTTGACACTGACTTGTTAAAAACGTATAAACAACGTTTATAAAAATTTAAGTAAAGACGTTTCCATAAAAAAACTATGATCTTAGTCAGTTAAAAGATTAAATACATGTCAAAGCTGACTTGAATAGGTTCAATGGTTATGTAAATATGCTGTGATTTATAGATGTCAGGAATATGTATACAGTCATTGTCAGAGTTAGAATTCTTTTGGGAATACCAAGCTTCGAGGAATAATCGTCCATGGTAATTTCTTGCTGAGTAGCGTGTTATTTTCGATTTCTTGTCAAATATTGATACCACATGTTCATGTTCCTTGATTCTGGTTTTAAAAGCTCTTTCCGTTTGTCCATAATAGGTAAAATCACACTCCGAGCAATCAATCTTATATACAACAATTTTGATATTTTCTGTCGCTCACTTGTCCTTGGATTTAAGGAATGGGTGGTGAAGCGTTCGTGCAGGTTTGCAGCTAACTTTTACGTTCTCTCGTTATATATATATGTATATGTATATTGTTGATTTTTAACCAATGAATAATGTGGGTCGTGATCTGTTATTTTAAGCAGTAAAACGCGTTTTAATTTGGTGTTTTAATTTGACATAGTTATTGCAACTTTTCTGACCTTTTATAACAACCCCCTTTCTTTAGCGCCAACAATAGACCATCATGCTATGACTTGTTCCTGATAATATTACGAAATTGCAAGAGTACGTTTTGTTGATATTGACCATTAAAGTTACGATAACAGTAATAATATTGTGAGTAGAAACACACAGTGAATATGCTGGCTGGTGCATAAGATCATAAAATTATGCGTTTAAAATGTGTTAAATTACTTTCTAACGAAATAAAATAGAAAAACATACCTCTCTATTGGATATTAAAGCCATGGTTTGAAAAACATCGACCAAAATTTTGAGATATACCCGTTGCAATCATCCAACATCGGTTTTCGCTCAATTGTTTACTGGCTAGGAAGAGGGAAACGTCAAAACGCAGAGCATAGGTCCATGGACCCGGGTCCGTGGAATACTATGGTTGAAAATTTCTTTAAAAGTGTGGATCAAAATAGGGTGGATATAGCATGAGAAAAAAGAAATAGTTAAAAAACGAAAAGTATATTTGTATTATTAAATATTATTTGAACAAGTGACAAAGTGTTTTGTATACTAGTTGACTACTACAAATCCTGTATTGAAATTGGCTATTAAAGCATGCAAAATTTGCATAAAAAACTATGGCAGAAAACTCAGGATTTCTGCAGAATCAATTAACTTCTACTACTACTACTACTAGTATAGGACATGGGGGTATTGGCGCAGTTTTCCAAAAGTCAGATCCATTTTTCGTAATCAGGCGATTTTCCAAAAGTCAGACCCATTTTTAGGAATCTATACGATTTGGAAAAGTGCGTTGGTACCCCCATGTTCTTTGTGTGTGGACTGCCATGGTTCAGCCGTGTGTATGGTTTTTAGCTCATGTGTTGGTTAAATTTGTGGAGACCATATATTAGGTTTTTGTGACTGCCATGGTTCAGCCGTGTGGGACGTGTTGGTTGGTATTAAGTTGGTTAAATTTGAAATTGGTTAAATTGATTAAATTATAAATTTCTCTTGTTGTGACATTTGTTTGGTTACTCTGGGGAGGACTAATAGCATTGCTCTGGCTGGCTAGTGTTACCATGCTTCAGCATTAATTCTACTAAAGCCAGCTCGTGTTTCCTTGCCTTCTCCGATTCGTCTTGCATAAAAGTTATAAGTTCCTTAGCTGGATCCTGTTCAACCACACGCTTAAGTAATTCGATAGCGTCAGAGACATTATTTTTCTTTGGCAATTTTATTTTATTGACTGGAACAAAATCTTCTAGGGTCCTAGCAACCTCATCTTCTTCAGAAAGATCATTCAATGAAAAAGGTTCAACTGCCAAATCTGGTTGGCATGAGTCACGTGTTTTAACAAGTGGAAAAAGCATGTTAAAAAGCATTTTTTATCTTCATGGCTGCCTGTTTGCATTTACCTATACAACGTTTAAACTTTGTTCGTATCTGTTGGACGGTAAAAGAAACAACTTCACCTCTCCCATCTGCTCTTTTTTTCAGGTCACCCAATATATTTTCATAGATTACAGCATTATTCTGAGTTTTGGTGTTGGTAAATATCAGTTTCCTTTGGTTGTATTCACTAGATGTAATGATATCCACTAAGTCATTAAGAATATCATTACTCCATGTGGCTTTCCTTCCAGGCTTTCCTTTTCTCTTCGAGTTGACAGCAGGGCAACTTTCTGCTTCCATTTGCATTGTGGAAAGCAGGGGCGGATTTAGCATTAGTCAAATAAGTCAGATGACTAAGGTGAAAAATTCTCAAAGAGAAAAGAAGAGAACTTAAAATTTTCATAAAACAATTATAACATTATTGCATGGATATGATTAATGGACCGCGTCGCGGTACGATAGCGATGAACGACCTTCAATCCTCGCAAAAGCGGCAAAGCTTCCTTCAAAATATTAATTATTTTGTATAATTATTTATAACTTCACAACTCGTCAGGCATTCAACCTGGATGCGTTAAATTTAGGGCCCGTAATTCCGCTTATCAGGCAAACACACCTGCAGATCAGTCAAAATGGCTTGCGCTGATTGGTTTAGAGTGATTTTGCCGAACTTGCCCCGTCTTAGCCATTGCGATTGGTCAAAAAGGCCTGCAAAACACCTACAGATCAGTCAAAACAAGGCAAATGGGTTGAAAAAGCCTGCAGATACACCCACAGATCAGTCAAAATAGCGTGTACTGATTGGTTTAGCACTTTCTGCCCTTACTCCTTGACTTAGTACCTGATCGAAGTACGTCAAGTCTGTTCTGTTCGATAATGGCTTCCACAAGCGTGTTCGAATGCGCGGTTTCTGCTTTAGAAAGCAACGACAACGTTTTATTGCGGCAAATGTACAGTGATTTGTCGGCAAAGGTATATTTTCCCATGATTGGGCGCAGTAGTGCACAGGGATTTCGGAGCAGAGTCATACATTCCTCTGTTATGCTACAGCTGACAAGTCAAACTAAAGGAGTCTTGCATTGCTCTATTAAGTCTAAGGTGAGTGAATAATCTATTATTTTAGCGTTCTCATTCAATATTACTTTTACTAGTCTACTACGATCGTCTATGTACCGTGAATTATTTAAATTCGACGGAAAGTCAACTTATTTATTGTAATTTGACTTGGTATCACACGTATGACTATGAATAATTCATAATAATTTTAATTAGTAAAGTTGATTTCGAACATTTTAATAACAGTGATACCACTTATTATTCTATAAGAAATCTGCTGTTTGGTTTGTTTGTTTCAATGTTTCCTTTCCATATCAATTGACTTGGAATGAATAATTATTTTGTGTTATGTCTGAATTATAAAGATCTGAAGCCTCTGGGAATTGCTTATATATACAGCTAGCTGTTTCTTTGGCAATGGTAGGTGATAATTCTCTTACTGTGGATCTTCGAGCTTTAACATCGATTTATTCTGCCTCTGTCTGAGTGTGTCTCACAAAGCATTTGATTCTGGTCTCTCGTGTACTACCAGGGTTATTTTCAGTTCACAAGCTACATCTTTCCAAAATGCGAGTATGATGTTGCTTCTTATAGTCAAAGGTATGAGCAACTAGCAAATTGAGATGTTGATTAAGAATGTTTTTAGACTTGATAAGTCATACCCTACTCAAAAAACCAATGCGAGGAGTTTTCTTTGTAAATCGCTTGAATTACAGTACATCCATGGTTATGTTATTCTTTTAGTGTAAATGGTGCTTTTTGTCGTTCCTGTGTTTTGTTTGGCAATAAGTTACTAAGGAAAGCTCATTGAATTCAAAACTTATTTGCTGAACCAGTTAAATATTGTTATGATGCCACTTGTTGTTTTAAGTATCATACCGGCACCAAAGGTACTGTAGTTCTAAAGAATGCTTGCATGAAAATACATCAGCTATTTTCACATCTACAGTATTCTTAGTCAATTGTCAGGAAAAAGCCAACCAATTGCGGTGACGATGAGTGAAATTAATCAGCACACTAATTTCTTCTTTTCAGTTTATAGTACTCTAGAATATTCTTGATATGACCCTTCCTGTTACTCAGTTACTGCAAGGAAAGAATAATGATATTTTAGATGGTTTAGAATTGATTCAGGCCCTTAAGAATTTAGCTATGACAGCACAAAATCAGATTAATCATTATCATGCTCAGTCGTAATAATCAGGCTGTTTCTTTAGCTTCAACAGTTGACATTGAGGAATCTATGCCAATCCTGGCTCCTGCTACTACAGTAATGCTTCTGAGTATTACAAGCGTACCATTACAATCCCTGTGTTGGAATTGTGGCAGACATATTGGGTTGCCTATACAGGTTCACATCCCAGTAGTGTTGCCACTTTTGATTCTTTGCATGTTGCAAACATTAAAGTTAGCTACTCTTCCTGTCACTTCCTGTGTGTGAGCAATCTTTTTAGCCATGCTTAGGAATTAAAAAAACTACACAAGAAGCACCATTACTTTTTTATGGCTGAGCATTGATGGAATTCATCAAGAAATAAAGCATTCTGTTCAGAAAGTCATTGACAAATTTGCAGCTGACAACAGAATAATTGAATTGATTTGATGACCTTTAACACACATTTTAATAATTTAATTCAATATTTGACGATTTAATTAATCCACTAATTACTGGATAGATGTTCTGTAAAACCTAGGCTACTGCAGAGATACTGTATATAGTCTGGAAGCCATTTGCAATTATCTTTCCTAATAAATAAATAGACTTACATTTAAGTTGTCTGTGTCTTTAATTGAAATTTAAAATTAATTGCAAAATAATAGTTAAAAAGTAATGTATCAAGAGTTATTTAGATGTTAGATTAATGTTAGATTGGCCAGGATAATGTAGAGAGTTGACCATCTGTATGTCCATGAACTGTTCCATTATGGTCATCAATAAAAGCTTCTTTTAAACCAGACATTGTCTGCAGCTTGGGTAGAGGTGTAAAAGGCAAGTATCTGGCACCTTAAAACCAGACAGCTCAAAGGTGAAAGTTACTTGGGTTAGGGTGGGTTGGTGTAGGTGGTGGCTCATTGATTTGGGATTAAATTGGCCAGGATAATGTAGAGGATTGAGCTCCTCTATGGCTCTAGTCTATGTCCATGAAATGTTCCATTATGGTCACTTGGGTTGAGGTGCAAAAGGCAGGTATCTGGTGCTTGAAAACCAGACAGCTCTGGGTAGGTAGGAGAAGGAAAACTCTGATTTCAAACCATTGGACCTGTCCATGTCGGATTCACTGACTGCAACAATGTGTTACTGTGTTTGACGGTTTCCTAGGCATGGTGATGAGCTCTGATATAGAGCGAAACAGCCAATATTTTTATGATATGTGAGGCTACATTATCAAAGTTCGAATTGGACAAAAAAAATTCAGAAAAATAATAAAATGTTTCATAAAAAACAGGTTTGAAAACATTAAAATAAATACTCAAAAGTGCTGTCAGATCGTGGGAAATGCCATTTCAGAGACCCAAATTCAAAAAAATTCAGGGGTGGGAAAGCCCCCGTACCCCCCTAGATATGTTCACCCCGCCATTTTGACTAAGGTTTTGAATTTCCTAGATCCGCCCCTGGAAAGGGGGGTCACCTTGAAGAGGGTGGGTCATTGAATATTGAATAATAGTTTCAGGGTGGGTCAAGGTAAGATCAGGCAAAACTGTTAATGAAAGAGGTGGGGAAGAGCTTGGAAATACTATTTCCAACCTCCTAGAGACTTGACAATGGCAAAAAAATTTGCTTGCCTTTAATATAGTGATGGATCACTTATACTTATTCATAGCTATATTATATATATGTGGGTGTGAGTGGGTTGTGAAAATATTGGTGTCTCAAAATTTTACTTTAAAAGCCCCCCCCCCCCTCCCCTTGACCTTATGACAAGATACTAAAGTACTTTAATCTTTAATAGAGCTACTTGTATTGCAATATTTAATAATGACACTTTGAATTGATTACATGTTGTATACTATGGTTGAAATTCACATACAAATATGAAAATATATACTCTTATACCTGTAGTTTAATAGCTTACACAAATAATAGATTTTTAAACTAACCTTGTAGTCTCAATGGTGATGTTTGTACCAGTATTCCTTTGGGCAGTTGGCAGGAATTCTTATTAGGCTTCATATTCTTGACAGGCTTGGGTTTGGCATGTTTACTAAATAATTCTTCAATATTCCTGTCATTATCTACAGAAATCACAATGCTGCAGTCTAAACAGTATCCAACCGATTTTCCGACAACCCAGCCTTTCATTTCCTCATCCGTTTCGTACTTCGAACAACGATTACATGTCGATGTACCACACTGAATACAAACATATTTGGTGGCTTCGTTGCAAGTTACGCAAAGAGCCATGTTTGATATGAAATCGCGCGACAATTAACCTGCCAACCTTTTAAGAACACTATATGAAAACATTACATGACGTTTCAAAATGACCGCTATCCGGTTTGCTTCGGGGCGCAGGCTAAAGATGTGTCCGACCGTCTACGGTTTCGAAATTTGCATCGGCACTCGCCCTGGGGGCCCTCGAAAACTTTCACCTAGGGGCCCCCTGGGCCAACGTTGCGCCACTGCCACCAATTAAGTATAGTATGGATTATACTTTGCTGTATTTCGCACAAATTTCTATTGGGATTTATAAGCTCTCTGCAGAACCAATGTGGCCTTTTCTTATATTCTCAGTCCAGCCAATTAACTATAGTATGGATTAGAAAACGAGACAGTTGATTATATTGGGGAAAATGTCTATTAGTGAAACCAGTGCATAGTAACTCGTTCTGAATAAGACATTTATCGTAATATTGTATTAAATGGCAAATGTTGTATAATATGGGTGGGTAATTGGACGTACATTGGTGTTGATCAAGTTGATTGGGTATTTTTATTACACAGAATGTGCATGCGTTTCGCCTTGTTCTTCAGCCTGACATAAACGAATAACTGAAATACTGCACATATATATTCACTTCGAATTCGCTTGTATGTTGTTAGCCGTTAGATAATAAACCTAGTAGTAATTCGATATATTTTGGCTTCCGTTTAGACTTTCGTTTGCATGTTTACATGCTGAAATAACTTTTTAAACATATGTATACAATATATTTTATTCGTCATTTTTTTGACATTTGTTGACTCTCGACTATTGGTTACACTCCCCATGGTTAAATCTCAATTGATGTCACTGATGAAAGATGTTCGTAAGGCTGTCAGCAGGTGGCAGTATCAGATGATGTAAAATGTACTAAAATATTACCATTTATGGTGATACTTGCTTAGAATTATATGTTTAAATAATGCAACATCTACATGCGAGCTGTCTATTGTCAGTTTTAATTTCGGTCAAAAGGTCGAATATCGTAAAACACAAAATACTGCACATACTCAGTGACAATACTAAGTTCTGTAAACTGGGTCATTTACCAATCAACAACAAAACTATTTCCATTGAACGGAATCTTCAATCACTTTTACTGCGATTGACGAAATCTAATCAAATTACTGAAGAGTTATCAAAACGTCCGTCCCACTGGTTCTGAATGACCTAGAGTGTATGGATTACCAAACGTTCATAAAAATGGGACTCTTACGTCCTATTCTCTCAACGATTAAATCGGCACAACATAATTTAGCCGAAGAACTTTCCTCACTATTAAAACCAGTCCTTGATAAGTATTTGTAATGCATTTTAAAAGACTCATTTACTTTTAATAATTTGAAAGAATCAAATTTAAATATCCCTAATCCAACAATGTACTCGTTTGATATTGTTGGCCTCTTTACGAACATTCCATTGGAAACTATTAAGATTTGTATTGACACTCTGTACGATTCTGACCTACAACTACCTCTAATTTCGAAAGATGCCTTTTTTGACCAAATGATAGTAGCTACAAAAGGTGTTGAGTTTAGCTTTGCAAATACAATGTATAAGCATGTTTATGGTGTAGAAATGGGATCTCCATTAGGTCCAGTATTAGCCAATGTTTTTGTGGGATATCACGAGTCGAAACTGTTTGAAACTAACTCTGCAATATTACCTAGTTGGTATAAACGTTATGTTGATGATTCCTTTGCTCTCTTTCAAGATGATAAAACTGCTTCTTCTTTCTTAGATTCCTTAAACTCTCTTCACCCTGCTCTGAAATTCACAGAGGTAGTTGTAGCTTGGAATCTCTGAAAAATAGAGGTAGTTGTGGCTTGAAATCGTAGAGATTATCAATACAAATAAAACAATTAACACTAGAAAGTATTCAAATGCCAACGTAACTTGGTTGCAAATCTCATCAAAGAATCGCATAACCGTTATCTTAACAAAGTCATTGGTGGAAGTCTGGCAGATAACACAAAAAAATTCTGGTCTTATGTAAAGAATAGCAAAACCGAGAACATCGGTATCCCTCCATTAAAGTTAGGGGACTCCATAAGTATCACTGATAAGGACAAAGCAGAAACCTTGAATTCGTTCTTTTTTCTGTTTTTACTCGCGAACAGTTACCTATTCCGGACATGGGTCCATCACCTTTTGACTCAATTACAGACTTACAGATTTCACAAGAAGGAGTTGCCAAACAGTTAACTGAATTAAATCCTCAGAAAGCATGTGGGCCTGATGATATACCGGCAAGAGTTCTAAAAGAAGTTTCACAATCAATTTCTCTTTGGCTCACCTTTATATACCAACAATCATGGCATGGTTCCATCTGACTGGTCTAAAGCACTTGTTACTGCAGTTTACAAAAAGGACAACAAGTCTGACCCAGCAAACTATCGTCCCATTTGTTTGACTTGTATTTGTTGCAAGATAATGGAACACATAGTCCTTAGTCACCTGGCTAAACATCTTTCTGCTAACAACATCCTGATTCAATGAACAACATGGCTTCAGACAATGTGAAACCCAACTTATCTGGTGAAACCCAACTTATCGCAGCAATCACTGACTGGGCTAAACCATCAATATGCGCAAACAGACTGATGTTATCCTGCTTGATTTCCCTAAAGCATTTGATTCGGTCCTCCACGAGAGATTACTAACCAAGCTTGATCACTATGGCATCAAAGGGAAAATGCTTATGTGGGTTAAAGCTTCTTATCTAATCGTTCACAAGTTGTCTCAATAAATGGTGTTGACTCCTCTTCAAAACCTGTGATTTCTAGCATACCACAGGGCTCAATATTGGGTCCTGTTCTATTCCTACTATATATTAATGACATTTCCACCATAGTACAATTATGTTTGCGCCTTTTTGCCGACGACTGTATCCTCTATAGAGAAGTTGTAAACCAAGAAGATTGTTATATTCTGCAAAGAGATCTCAACCATCTGCACTCTTGGTCTAAATTATGGCAACTTCAATGTGTAAAAATGTTTCCATCTTAGAATAACTTGTAAGAAAATCCCTGTTCCTTCCAACTACTCTCTGAATGGTCAACCAATATCCAGGGTCTCCTCTGCCAAATATCTTGGTATTACCATATCTGAAAGTTTGAGCTGGAATGAACATTGCGATAATATTTGCAAAAAGGCCAATTCCACCCTTGGTATTCTCAGGCGAATTCTAAGCAGCTGTACTTCTGAAGTAAAAGATACAGCCTGCCGCACCCTTGTACGACCTAATCTTGAATATGCTTGCAGTGCATGGAACCCCTATACTCAGAAAAACATCAGCCAAATAGAAATGATCCAACGACGTGCAGCAAGATTTGTCAATAATGATTATTCCTGCCTTAGTCATGTCACACCTATGATTGAACGGTTGGCTTGGGACAGCTTGGAGGCCTGAAGACTGCTTTTCCAAGTGACAATGTTCTACAATATCTACATGAATCATGTTGGTATCTGTTTCCCTCACGAAGTGCGCCTAATTACAAGAACTACTAGACTGCCGAATAGTTATCCTTGTCATCAACTTGGTGTGTCCAACGATATCTACAAGAATGCAATAGTTACATGGAATAATCTACCCATAAAAGTAATTCCTGAAACTGTTGATGCATTCAAGGGCACTATACCTCCAGCCATTAGATATTTGTATAATTCATTCATTAGTGCTTAGTCAACGAAACTTTTATTACATGTATTTTATTGTATATACATTTTATTTATATTTCTAAATATTTATTTTATTTCTATTATTAACATTTGTAAATTTTATACTCCTAGTATAGTTTTGCTGTTTTAGGAGAATTCTGATGAAAAGCTGACTCAAACCTTTCTACCAATACATATTTGATGTCTGTAGCTGCTGCATTTCAAAAGTGGTGTCACATTAGTTTCTATTGAAACATAGTTTGCAGTTAGACATTGTTCGCAGTTAGACATTGTTTACATTTGGATATCCAAATTTAATGCTATATCGCTACAATATATTAGCTTTTACTTCAATTTTAACACAGCTACATTCGTTGGCTTTCAAATTGCTGTCTATGCATACATTATGCTGCATACTTTCACATGCAGAAGTAGCTCGAGTTAATGCCTTGCGGGCGTCTTGTTTGTATTAAATACCACAACGCAAGCATACGCATTTTCCAACATGATCGTAAACAACATCTCAAACTCATTAATAATTCATAAGGAAATTTGCTAATCACATTGGGTCACATGATGATACTGGATATGTGGTGAAGAATTTTGATCCAGTCCATTATCAAAATTAATTCAGTCATAGGATGGCAATAAATTAATTTTTTTCTTGGACTAAGTGAAAAATTGTTTATCATCTGTGAAGTTCAAATTAATTGGAACTCAACTATTGCATCGCAATCGATAAAAACAAAGCAAAAAACGGTGATTTTAATTGGCATTTATTAATGTCAAATGGAGCAATACATTGCAAACAGACAAGTTGAATAAGCCATTTATTGACTTTTCACACAACTATATTAAGTTTAATATTAATTTTATATTAAGTATCCAAAATTACTCGTTTGAGATGTCACTTCAAATCCGACTTCAAGTCCTTCCAATTAGTTCCAGTGCACGGACTTGAAATCCGGTACAGTCCTCGTAGTCGGATTTGAAATATTACTTCAAATGTCACTACCATGTACATGTAAATATTTTGAAGTAATAATTTACATTGTCATTTGCCTTTGACCACCATATGCACAGATAAAACGGAAGTGATGTCATGTGAAATTGCCAAATTGTGGGTTTTGCATGAAAACGAGGCTTCTCAGGATGATTTCGTCATCAAAACGCGGGTGCGGTGAACTAGCAAGTCAGTTCGGAATCGGACGCGCTGTAGAAACCATGGCTGAACAGAGAACCCCATCCAGAGAAAGAGAGCTATTCCAAAGCTAAACGTTCTAGTACTCAGAAGGAGAACACGTTTGATGAAAACGCACACTATTGGATTTTTTCGAAACGAAACCTTTTGTACTCTCTATGCAATTTTATTTTAAAATGTGAAGGTGTATAATTGGCTATATGGTGAGAGCGAAGCCGAAAAACAACAGAAACGAAGATGACTCAGTATGGTAAGTTAAAGTTTGCTGTTTTCTGTAATATTAATTTTATTTTCGAAAAAAGGAAAATAGAAATCGCAACGACCTGTTAACCTTTCCGAACCGATAATTGGATACGTCTAATCGGATTGTGTGAATGTTTTTTTTTAATATTCTAGGCAGGTGCCCACCAAAAAATATGAAATTGAGGTATCAGTTTGCTGTGCACCCAAAAGCTGGTGAGGCTTTTTTCATTATTCATTATTTGTTCAAATACGATTTCTGTTTTTGCCACATCATGGCCTTATTCCAAAAGTATAAACATTTTTAATTTTTAAGCGATATTTCAACAAAATAACTTTATCAAACGCTTTGTCAAAAAACAGTCAGATAATAAAAAAACATGAAATAATGAAAAGTTGTATTGATATGACCGCGCTGCGCTCCGGATTTTGATAGTTGTTTGCATTATGAATTTTTTTGGTTGAAATATCTCTCAAAACAATTGGTTGATTCTACCAATTATTAAAGGGAAATGGCAATAAAAATTAAGTTTATCTTATTTGAAAGAACTTCTAAATTGATATATGAAGACCTTTTACAGATTTTCCATATCGTTCTTGGTTCTGTAAATATTTCACTTCTTTTTAACAAAGAACATTGAACATTCCGCCATCTTGGATATGCATAACCATCCTTGGATATGCGTGACGTCACAACCAGGGTAGAAATGTTTTTTATATCAGCAATTATCGAGTCATCATAGATGCTAAATCGTAGTTGTTTTGGGTGTTGTATACTTTTAAGTGAAGTAGCAATCTATTTGAACGCATTCCACTGATATTTGGGCAATTATTTACAACTTTTAGAATGTTTACCCTGGTTTTGACGTCACTTAATTAGATCTAATTATAAAACAAGATGGCGGATTGCAGATATTTTTGTTCACAGATATTTCAAAAATTAAGGAAGTTACGGGGAAATTTTAAAAGGTCTTCATATATTATTTTAAATGTTCTTTCAAATGAGACAAAGAAAATTTTTATTGCCATTTCCCTTTAAATGTTATGTTAACAATCACATATGGTTGTTTCTACCAATTAAAGAAATTATTAAAATAACCAATTATTAATTGTACCACAGGTGGATCTGAAATAACCAAGTTTTAATGGTTAAATAGTTTAAAATGGTTGAAATAAACGAATGGTATAAAACAACCAATTAAACGCCATAATGCATGTTACTTTATTATTTCTTCGTAATACAGTAATCATATGGAGTATAACAATAAACAGGTTCAGCTTTTGTTGACAATTAGACAACGAGCACGAGTTATCTAATTGTTTTAGTAGAAACCAACTAATAGACTATTACAAATTATAAAAAACTTATCTGAAACCTTGCCAAAACGAGAGTTTTGAGTTTTGCCATTGTTTTGAGCTCGTTTCGCCAATCAGATTGCAGCATTTATAATAGACCATTGTCAGTTTGTACAAAATAGATAATAGACACGATATTCTGATATCCCGTTACGATATTCTGTTCAAATTTCCTCAACTAGACCTCGTTTGATACTGTGCATCCACTGAACACCCAGTTTTTGTCGGTAAGGAGAAAAAAAGTTCAAATTATTTAAAAATCATACAGATTTTTGAAGGTATATACAGTACTTTATGTATATGCTCTTTCACAAGCATAATAAAAAATTTATTAGTTGATAAAATAAACTCAAACTTACCAAAATAAGCTAAATAAATTTTTCCAGCTGCTCTTATCTTAGTTTTATTTAAGCAGGAATGGCAACTTCATCTAGAAACAACCTAATTAAAATACAGAATTAGATAATGGTTGCAACCACTCAACCAATCCATGTCAAGTATTCCACTGCTCTATACCCATAGTGGTACTTTAATTCATGATTAGACAGGTTAATAGTGAACTCTATATAGTATATAGAGTAGAGTCCACTAAAATATCTTTTGTTTTCTTTTGTCATAGCACAGTGGATTATATATACTGTAGAGTTCACTAATGAATTCAATAAGTCAATGGTTCTGGTAAATGTGCGAGGCAAAAAATAAATAGTAACAGTTAAAATTACTTTGCGGTTTCAACCATTCTCTAAGATCGTTAGATAATGATCCCTCATGCTCCATGGGATATAGAGTCCCTCGAATTAGATATTAAGTACACTCGGGCCCTTCTAACTACTGTAATTCTTGGGATTCTATATCCCATAGAACACTTGTGACCATTATCTAACCTATACTTAATGTTACAATATTATAAGTCTCATTAAACTATCTTGTTATGCAAATATATACAGTAGTGATTATTATTAGTATTACGATACATGATGATCGTCAAGTTCAAATCCTCAGAAAATGAATCCCAGACAGTTTCCTAAGTATTACTGGTATATAGTGAATTTTGCATATGCAGTGAATATAGCAATCAAACCAGTATATCATTGTGACCTTCGATCTCCATAAGAGTTTTGATATTAGAGCGTGTCACAGGCAATCAGAAGGTTACAGGTTCAATCCCTGTCTGGGATATTTTCTAAGGATTTGAGCTTGACAATCATCCATGTATCGTCTAAGCTGGTTCACTTGGTACTTTGTTTGCCACCTGCATTTTAATTCCATGAAAAATCAAAAATCTATAACTACTTGACTGAGGGTTGGATATAAGAAGATTTTTTCAAAAATAAAATCTTCTTATTTCTTATATTAATATAAGAAGATTTTTTACAATATAAGAAGATTTTTTTGAACGAAATATAAATGACGTCACATTATGACGTCATCAATGTCCCAGAATGACTGGGACAATTTAAATTTTATACCTTTTATACCTATGTGTAATGTCATATACTTGTACAACAATTAGTATACAAAACAATTAAGATACATTGTAAACAATATATAATATCCAAATTATTTTACACAATGTATAGTATACACCAAGTAACAGAAAAACACACGCATCTTCATTTTTGGCGGGAAATAATTTATTAAAACGGGTTTCCTAAATAGTAGGCTGCAGCCTGCAAGCATGTTGTAATTTATGCTAGCACCTGTTTGCAGGTTTATATAATACTGTCAAATTCATAAAAAATTATCACGAGAAATACTTTATTTTTTAACATCAAAGTAGAAGAAATAAAAAATTAATGAGAATAATATAAGAAGATTTTTGCTAAAAAATTAAATCTTCTTATATAATATAAGATATAAGAAAAAATAATATAAGAAGAAATGCCAACCCACAACCGGTATGCAATATCACATGAAGAAATATTTTGAGTAATGCCAAATGTTTGGAAGTTGAATTTATACATAAAAATTATGATAACAACACTTCTAAAACCAATGCCATTACTCTCTGAATTTGTGCTTTTCAGCAAGGATTTAAATGATCCTTAGAAATTCCCTTTTGTTGATTGTTGTTGATACTCTTAATCATTATCACAAACAAATAAAAGGTATATAAACGGTTATTCCCGATAAATATTTGTATAACATACCGTTTTGTTTCCTGAGACCAGATAAAGGATGGGCTTTCTCGATCATTCAAATTATTTTGATTAATAGACACTTGATTATCCACATTTCAATTGAAAAATAACTCTTCTCACACAATGGAATACTCTAAGACAAAGGTTTTGATAAGATAAGTTCAGGACAACTATTTGATTTGCTTCAAACGTTCAGATGCATTTAGGAGCTATATAATAATATATTTATAGTAGATCAGAGTGAGACTTACCTTCGTCTTCGAACTTTGCTGAAAGACTGAAAACGCATCACTGCCGTATTTACCCTCGCAGCCAGTATTTTGTAAGATCGACGAATAATTGATGATCAGCCACTTCTTTAGAATTGGTAACACAAAAAGCAATAAAGAATCCAAGACACAAACCACGAGAGATTCAAAATTTCAAATATGGCGCAGCAACATTAACTCGCTAGGACCTCTGGGAAATGTCCATATACCCTTCACCAATCCCTTCACAATCCCTATACTTCCCTGCAATCCCAGCCAAAACATTGCTAAAGATGCCACAGAAGGCTACTGTGGAGGAGGCTAGTAGAAATTATATATAATATCAGCATAATGTCAAGTTGAGCGAGCCAGTGTATCTTGCTGGTTTATAAAGCTCTCCGGTGAGGGGGAGGGGATTGGGGCGAGCCGCTAGGCTAACTCGAATGACACCAAGACGACTCCGCGTCGCGTTTGCGCAATGTTTATTCACTTTCAGTTATATACCGGCGGTAAATGAGTATATTGAAATTGACTAAGAAATATGCTATTGTTACAAGTAAATTTCATTGTCGGTAATATTATTCTTGTCATCTTGATAAGAAATTCATATTTAATCTTGGTTAATTATTGATAAGAAAATATTTTCTCGTTTTAAGTAAAATCGATTTGTTTTTGTGTAAGAATATATATTCTATTTTTCTGGGTAGGCTTTTACTTAATAAATGACAAAATATATAATAATTACATGATCAGGTTTTCTTATTTCATGAATTTTTATTTTCTCAAAATAATTGTTTTTATGGAAATCTTATCTTTTTTAACATATTGTTTTTCTTGTAAATAAAATAATTTTCTTATTTCAAGAAAATATTTTCTTTAATAGTTTAAGAAAAAGGAAAATATTTCTTACTTTAAGAATTGTTTTTCTTATCAAGAAAATCATTTTCTTATTTTAAGAAATATTATTTTCTTGTTTTAAAGACTAATAATTCTTGAAATAAGAAACATTTTCTTAATAAGAAAATGACTTTTTGCTGTGTAAGATGCACAATTAAGTGAGATAGAAAATCGACCGAAGGCCCGACTGAGGGTCCGAGACAGCTAGTGAACTGATATATTCTTATAAACCAATGACCAAAATTTTAGGTGAAACTTCATATAAATCCCGAAATGACATCACAGACTATCGGTAGTAAAATTTGAAATTAAAATCGGCTGTTATTTTCAAAATAAAGCATTATAGCATTATGTTTTAAATTTGGGATATTTATATGAAACATCTGCTAAAATTTTGCTAAAAATATAATTTTTGTTCCTATAGGAATTCTGATTCAAATTCCTATAGGAAAGTTTGTTCCTATAGGAATTCCTATAGCATGGGAATTTTCCTATAGGAATTCCGATTCAAATTCCTGTAGGAAAGTTTGTTCCTATAGGATCCTATAGGAATTCCTATAGGAATTGCAAATTCCTATAGGATTTTTTCGTAAGGGAGACAACCAGAAGCAGATACAACAAGCTGAAAATGCAGGTCAAAGAGCTAAGGCGCCTCAACAGAATACTTATTAAGGTAAGGTAATATTGTTGGTAAATATTGCCTTACTTCTAACGGGATTTCCCCCATGTGACAAGGTCAAATCGCCTTGGTCGAACTTGGTCGTATTTATATGGAACCGGACTAGAATAATTTTGGTGTAATATAATTCCTTTCTTTATTATAGCAATCGCAAACGCACGATGGATCAGAGAGTGAGGATAGTTTACAAGAAAATAGTGATTCCGATGATAATGAAGTCAACAATAATCCGGAAGTCAGACGTCGAGGAAAACACCGAAACCGATGAAGGATCAGACAAAATGGATGCTGAAGAGTTTTTAGATGAGGATTGGGCACCTTAGAAAATCTAGCACACGAGGACGATGACGGTGATGATGATGAAAATAATTCAAGCTCAGAAACCAACTACATTTCCTCTAGAAACGAAATAAAGTATATATGATAAGCGAATAGCGATTGTACACAAACAATATTATATTACTGTTTCGTTTATTCAATATTTATTTAGTAGTTTTACACCTTTTTTACAGGGAGAATCTCAATACAATAAACTTTGGCTCTTCTTGCCATGTTGTATTTTATAGTACTTTAATTGCAAGTCTGAGAAACCAAAGGTCTCCATGAAACAGAATGGTACTAATCCAAAACACTGTACATCTTGTCATGGCCAACCATTTACATGGAGAAGTCAGCCATTTGTCATTGGGAAACATCCAGCTGGTAACATCCTCAGTTTTGCTGTTCTTATGGCAGGTGCCTCTATAAGCAAGATTCTCCTTGTTTTCAAATATATGGGTATGTCAGCGTATGCATCACGGACATTCTTTTACCATCAGAATCGGTTTATCTTCCCTACTATATTATATCACTGGGAAAAGTATTGTTCATCTTTGATCAGTTCTCTGAAAAGTGTTAAAGATGCAGTATGGTGTGGTGACAGCCGGTTCGACTCCATGGGTCACTCAGCAAAGTATGGGCATATACAATGTTCTGCAGCTCTATTAACAAAATCGTGCATTTTGAACTGCTTCAGGTGAGTTGGGGATGGTTGCTATATGTTTGGGTATTTTATGGGACTAGCTTATTATTGGAAATTTATGGCATTAGGTAAGGTATACCTGTACATAATTGTTAGGCCAACCAGACTGGAACTAGCACGGCAATGAGTTAGAAGGTGTAAAATTGTCTTTTAAATACCTTAAAGACCACGCTGGTTTAACAATTCCGATCGACACTGGGGAGTTGCAAAATGGATCAGAGAAAACCAATTGGACACAAAGCATTATTTTTACCAATGGCACATAGTAAAAGGAATACGAAAGAAAATGCTGGCAGCCAGCAAAGAGAAAGGGTGTGAAAGGATAGCGAAGTGGATCAAAGGAGCAAAGAACCATGTGTACTGGTTCTCAATATCAACCAAGCCTGGTTTTGAGAAACTGATCTTGCCCAAATGGAAGAGTTTTATGAGGCATGTGGCTGATAAACACACTGACCACCCAGATCAACTATTTAAACAATGTGCACATGAGACATTAACCAGAAGGAAATGGATTAAAGTGGGTATGTAAATATTGTTTATCAATGTTCTACATTGTTGTGTAGATGTGATCTTCAAGTTATATTACTCTAAAAATATCTGAGTTCCCAAGGCCTGTGATGGCTTGCAATCAGAATGTTGTGGGTCAAGACTGACTTGGGAACTCTTAAATTTTTCTGAGCAAATTATAGCTCAAACAACACCTACTGTACACAACAATTTTCATATCTGAATTAGTATACAGTACATCTCTATTCACTAAGTTAGTATCTACAGTAATCCCAAATGAATTAACCACCTGTACAAAAAAATATTAGCAGGCTAGCAGCATTGTTGTTATTGTTTTAGGAACAAGGGCATTTGACAAACTGAATGGCATTATAATGAAGAGGAGTCTCTTGAATGATATCAAGAAGCTCTCACAAAATGACCAAACCAGCTGCTTAGAAGGCTTTCACTCTATACTGAATCAGTAAAGACAGGAAAAAATACTTCAATGTGACATTTCCAAAATATAAACTTGGAGATGAGGTTGTGAGAGAGGTTACTGTTTCACCCACATATGGTATGTTCCAATGATGTAAAATTCAGTGTGTACATACATTGAATTTCATAGACCCAATTTCAAAGCAAAGATTTATGATTTTGTTGTAAAAGAAAATCTTCCATCTTACTTACCTTAGGTTATGTTAGTGATATCAGGAGGCTACTTTTCACTTTGACCAACGAGGAACTAATTTCCACAAGGAATAAGTATAAAGAAAAGGTACCAGAACCGTTGACCAAACAATTCACAGAAAGGATTACAAAAAACGAAGCTGTGGCACGTCATCAAGAAAGAAGAAATAGGATTGTAGATTTTTTCCCCACAGGTAATAAAATGAACAACATGAATGGGTAGAAGTATAAGAACATTGTCTGATTCTTAATATATTATTTTAATAGTTGCATAACAACGTCTTGAAACTGCGACAACAGCTCCAACAACAGCAAAAAAAACAAGGCGGAACAGAAAATGTGGAAATCCAATGAAAGGTCATCCACGTTCTGGATGCCTTCCCCTTTGAGTCTCTTCTCTTTCACTGATTCGGTTTACAAGTTCATATTTACAGTGTGGTTACTGTATCAGCTCTTTGTTCCCCAGATACATATCCAGTACTTTCACCAGTTACAAATATGGTCCTTACATGGTGGTAAATGCAAGCTGGTAGAGGACACGTTCTTCTCCAACCCATTTCCCAAAACACAGTTAAATGCCCCATATGCCCGATGCCACCCCTCTGGGGCTTAACATTGACAAGTGCATAATTACCAACTTTGCTTTAATCTAAATTTAAAAAGGCCACACTCCTATTGTAGGTAGTATATAATAATAGTAACTGTGTGTATTAAGGGACCCTCTTCATATTTAGTGACCAGTCCCTAACAGAATTTAAATAATATAGGATATATAAATATAATATATCAATAACAATGGTTATAGTTAATAATTAACAAATATTGTTCAAACTAATTAGAGCCAAACTTGTTGAGGCTGTAATATGTACTGACCAAATCGAAACATCACCACCCCCCTTGCTACAGCAGGGCATTGAAAGAGATGGAACAGTGGAACAAAACTTTGGACACGTTCAAGATAACTGGATTCAATGGTAAGTTTCAGAGAAATTATGATTGATCTGGAAACGGATTTAGGTTTTTGTTTGGTTGTTTAATGACGCCATATTGTCATCCACTTATATATAAACTTAGTTTTAGCCTTCGAAGTATCGTTTTCGCGAATTTCGTCATCATCAATTCATCTCAATTAATTTCGATGTTTCTGCAACGTATAAAACAGGACTGGTTATATAGTGCTATTTTGCGGAATTTTTTTATTTGACTATAGTGCAACAATTTGATAAATGATTTGAAATCCAAAATGTTGAAATTGGGAGTTTGTTGTGCGTTCCTATAGGTTTATAATTTACGGATGTCCAAAACTCCCTGTCTTCAACAGTCTTTTCTCATGCATTTCACACTGATATAATATTCTCGATATTAATTGACGTACGTGCTTCCGTTGCCCTTTTTTCTATATATACGTCTATAATGTAATCTATGACCTACACAGCGAGCCTAAAAAGTATACTTGTTTTACTAAAGCTAAAAATGTATACGAAGAATATTCGGATGAAATTGTGGAAGAAATGAACAAGCAACTGCAACAGGAGGTTATTGTTCAAGATAATATGTCGAAGGACAAAAATTTTATCAGGTAAAATTAACTAAACATTTTCGTAGCACTAAAAGAACATGGTATAATAATTATAATAATGGAAACTTTATTTAAATTACTTTTTAGATAATATATGTACAACTGTAAATCTCGCTTATTCTGCTAACTTACAATCGGCTACTTGAATCAACACTAACAATATATAACAAATAACTATATATAACAACATAAAACAAACATATATAGTACAATGATTTAAATAATAATAATAATAATCATAATAATAATAATAAACTTTATTTAAAGAAGGTTAAATGCTTATTGTTACAAAAGTTTATAACTAACCAGTTTAACAGAGCTAATCTTACACTTTGCCTTCTGGAGTCGATTAAGATTACACGATTTTAAAAACCTAATTACAGGATAATAATAAACAAATAAGACCCGTTTACAACTATATATAGCATGATCGTGCATGCACAAAAACAACAATTTATATTTATCTCTTCAGGCTTTGCGGGGTAGTTCATGTACTTTCCAACACCCTGAACTATTTTTTTAAACGAACGGGAGGATGAAATACAAGAATTTTGTATACCGGAGGAGGTGGATGAGGTGAATACACACAAAGTGAAGGAAAGTTTGTCAACTGTGGATATATTTGATGAAATAGGTTCCATACTTACTGCAGCATGTGCATGAAAAACACAACAAGAGGTAAATTATGCTTCCTCATTCTAACTTATATGACCATCGTAACTAATTTTATTTGTCCCATTAATTTATGACTATGTGTATATGATTCCGGTATACTTGGATGCCCCGGTTGCCCAAGACGTTTGCATGCCCGGGTGACCGCAATGCGTGAAAATGTTGATAATAATTTCTCAATGAAACAACTTTTATTCGCATAAAAAGCATCCCAACGAATGTTTTTTTTTCCATTTTGCCACTTTTTGGATATTTTACCTTGGTCAGATGCAAGGGTCAGACGACGTTTTAAATTTCAATTCACTTCATCCCGGTCAAGCGGGATGTACCGTCTCCATATAAACGCAACTGTGAAAATAACAGTAAACTATAGACGTCCCGGTGTAGCGGGATAATATAAACAGGCCTACCAACAATCTATCTGCTGTTTTTCCTTCCATTTAACAGATATCTCTTTTTGTTAGGAAGACAGCGCTTGGGCACATTCAGGGTCTTGCTATTAGATGGGCCAATAATGCAGGGAAAGTGGCCATAACTAAAAATGAACTCTTCGCCCAATTGTCCAGTCGCAAAGAAATGTGTTGTCTTTCAACAACAAGAGAAATATTGCAGAAGGATGGGAGCGTGAAAGCAGTCCGCTGTATTGTAGTGAAAACTGCTGCCTTTTCACTGAGCATGCGACAGTCACTGAGTGCAGGTAAAAAGACGACAGTCTAATGTTGTTAGTTTTACTTGATTTCTTCAGATCATTTTTGACATATTAAGGCCGTTTATACGGGAGAGATAAGACGCGCCTTACATAAGACGCGACTTACGCAAGACGTTAAATTGTTCGTATAGTCAGTTTGACTAAATGGGTTAGTTTGCGTCTTACTTAAATCGCGTCTTAATTTTCCTGTATAAACGGCCCAAAGACGGATCCAATAACCGAGTAACAGTTTTTGGTCGATTAGGTCCGTTTATACGCGGGCAGGAAAAGACGCGACTTAAATAAGATGCGGACTTGCCGTATAAAAGGACAAAAGCGTCTTATATGTAAGTCGTGTCTTATGTAAGACACACTCGTATAAATGGTCAGGTTAGTGTCTTATTTAAAGGGGTGTCTTATTAAAGTCGCGACTTATTCTGCCTGTAAAAACAGCCCTATTATATTAAAAATTTAAAAGGCAATATTTTGTAGAAGCACCACTATATAGTTCATTTATACTGTGTTTAAAGTTTGTTCCTATACCAAACTTGTCATTGGCATCAATTGGCATATAATATTGCCGAAGGGCAGAAAAGCTACATAAGGTCAGATATATAGGGAATTACAACTTCACGAAATACAGTTTCTGAAACTTTCGTCGCAGTGCCTATATTACGAAACACCTTGTGACGTCATAAGTCATATCACATGCACGACTTGAATAATTTACGAATAAGAACTACAGATGCATTTATTCCTTGTTTTATGAGTTATTTCAGATAAAACAATAAAAACTCAGTTCAATTTATAATTTCACAGCCACTTTGCAACATTGGTATTAAATTAACCCCTCTAAAAATTTGCGTTATTCTCTCTCAAGTTATTCCAGATATGGTGTGCGAAGAGGAGGAAGGTTCTTCAGAAAACAAACAAAACACGAAGACAACCCTTCCGAAAAACAAGAGCAAGACATTGAAGACAACCCTTCCGAAAAACAAGAGCAAGACACTAAAGACAACTCTTCCGAAAAACAAGAGCAAAAAAACTGAAGACAACCCTTCCGAAAAACAAGAGCAAGAAACTGAACACAACCCTTCCGAAAAACAAGAGCAAGAAACTGAAGACAACCCTTCGAAAAACAAGAGCAAGACACTGAAGACAACCCTTCCGAAAAACAAGATAACAAATGAAGAAGAGTATTGTCAATACTCAAAGATTCTCTGTCCGAGAAGGAGAAGGTCGTGGGCAAACGGCAGCGTCGTAAATGACAGATATAAAACATTGCAATATGCATTTCATGGCTGTAAATATATACTTGTTAGTTGAAACAACCAATGTAATTGTTTGTCTCAGATTAAAACCAACTGTACTTATTGCGTGTTTTAAACAAAAAACCACCGTGTTGTCAAGGACTGGGGCTAGGATAATAATAGGATACCCTCTTTGGGTAGACAGTTGACCTAGATTCTGGGAGGCAGAGAATCCACGATAGTGTTTTGATTGTTTGAACCAATAAATTTGTTTTTTCAAATTGTAAAAATTGGTCAAATTTACGAATCTGATGCGTACAACCATATAAACAGTTGTTCAACACATCTGCTTTACCGGCAGTATATAGAATCGTTCCGACGCCGAAGACACAAAAGCTATAGCTTTTCATATCTCACGTCAAACATTTAGACTTTTGTGACATATGCGACATATGAATAACCTCAAGTATTTATCACATTTTTAGAAAAGAAAATATATCTTTGATATTATTCAATGAAATGACTGGAAACTTTTCGCATTACGACACTTCGCATGAAAACCTAACATCATTAGAAAAAACAAATCATAGAAAAAACATGTAAATATATAAAAGCGTCTGTCTACACCAAGCTCTCCCACATTCACTACAGCAGTGTGTATATCAACACATTTTTGTGGTAATAGTTGTCGACAAAAATAATTATGGAGAACAGACAAGTGATTTCCGTGTGTCCGAGTAACTTTTTGAACAAAGTGATACAATTTCAACTACAATAATACCTGTATATATAATTAAAAACTAATCGATATTGTTATATATCTCACACATCATCCTTTCTTTTCTGTATCTCTCGCGCAACATTTGCAATTTGTTGTTGCGAATGTGTTGGCCATTTCCATTTACATGTCAAAAGTAGGCAAAATCCTATTAAGATATCACGCCAATTACAATAACACTGGCAATAACACCGGTCGACACTTTTCTTAATTTTAGGATTAGATTTTGTACATTGCTCTTATTCCCTAAATATATAGATATCAAATTGTTAATTTTTGAAGCAATAATAAAGCACTCTAAAACATTAAGCCGTTAGTCGTGTTTTGATGGCGACGTTTATATTTGTTTTCTTGACAATATATAATATATTAGTCATTGCATTTGCATTTCGAAGAACATTTCGCAGGTGAGGAGATACATGTACAGCGGCTTATGTATATGCAGCACTATGCGGTAACTTTCTTTGCCACTAATAATGCCTTTTAGTATCGCATCACCTATTAAATTCGATCGCAATGGCTTTTATTGTAACAAAATATTTCATTGATGCATATAGGTTGTTTGAAATTCCCCAATAATAAAATACAGTCAAAACATTTGAAGAAAGGTATGCAGGGCTTATCTCGCTGTGCTGTCACAATAAACGTCAGTTGAGATAAAGTAAAAGATACTATAATTGCATCAAGGCGGACGACAAATACCACATATCGTTAAATAGCACATTCGAATAATCACAGCGACCTATAATAATAATAATAATAATCTGTTTAATAAATCCGTTTTGCAGTAAAAACTGAATTACACGGTATATATAAAGTAATAAAGTGGCATATAATCTTACATTAATAATATTTAATTGTATAACAAAGTTCCTAAATCGCTCAGTGGTTGCAGTTATCGTATTCGGGCGTTAAAATCTAAGAAAATAGTCATGTTCTATACAACGAGGCTCTACTCTTACAATATCAGCAAGAGGGTTACAATTAGATGTTCCTTGGGATCTTAGCTTATTAATAAACTAACGCCTATAACGCTACTAACGCCAATAACGCTACTAACGCCAATAACGCTACTAACGCCAATAACGCTACTAACGCCTATAACGCTACTAACGCCAATAACGCCACTAACGCCACTAACGCCAATAACGCTACTAACGCGACTAACGCTACTAACGCCTATAATAATAATATTTTAATGATCCATCTTTAGTTTAAAAAAAATACAATGGATTTACAATGTCAATTTCCATGCAATTATATTACAACTATCAGAAGTTTTTTATATGTACAAGTTTGGTAATATTGAAATCTAAAAATTTGTAAGGTTTATAAAAAGTTTGTAAAACTAATTTAAGTTTCATGCCTCCCCTGTCTCATCGCTCGGGGGGATAAAACTGTTTCTGTGTCGTTCAGTGCCAGAGAACGGTATGAATTTAAATACTCCGTTTTTGTGTCTAAGATTATAGTCATGTTTATTATGATCTATAGTTTGTTGGTAAAGAATATGGCTTGGGTCCCTGTAATAGTATCAAGGTATCTCGACGTGGCCTCATTTCTTCTCTCTTCGAGAGTTGTCAGGTAGTTATATGGAAGGCCAATAATTCGCAGACTCCTCCTTTGTACGCGTTCCAATTCCTCTTTTAGATATTGTGACACACCGCCCCACACTGGCGAACGATATTCGAGTATAGGCCTAATTTTAGTTAAGTAGGTTGTTAAACCCACTTCAACTGGTAAGTTCGCTCTTCTACATTCTCTTAGGCAATATAGATTTTTGGATGCTTTGTGGGTGATCTCTTCAACGTGTTTGTTCCATTTTAAAGCCACGTTCCTTTTGAAGCCACGTTCCCAAAAGTTTAAAATTATCAACTCTTTCTATTATAGTATCTCCTATACGCAAGGGTGGCGGGGGTGATGCTCCGGTGAAACAGATCCACATATCTTTTGTTTTCTTAGCATTCAATTCCATCTTATTTTCCATCGCCCAACTATGGACTGAATCTAGTGCGCTTTGCAACTGGCTAGATTCCTCAGTTCTTATGGACGTATCCATTGTACAGTCGTCCGCATATTTATGTGTGTTGACATTAGCCTGTTCAGGGACATTTTCCTCCATATCGTTTATGTGTATGTTGAATAAGGTTGGTGAAATGGCTGATCCCTGAGGGACACCGGCTGAGCATGGTGCAGTAAAGGATAGTGCACCTTGGAGGTTAACTTGTTGAGTTCTTCCCTCCAAAAAAACTCATTGTCCATAACCAGAAACTTCTTGATACGTTCACACCTTGTCTTCCGCTTGAGGAGTTGAGTCGAACCATTTCTGAGATATGGAGGTAAGGGCGGACACGGTTGAGCGGCCACTAATGAAAGCATGCTGATTTGATTTAATCTTGAGACTGGATTTATTAAGATTAAGCTGTAGCTTCTCAATGACCTTAGCTAGTTGTGGCAGCACGGAAACTTGGCGGAAGTCACTGTCCAAATCTGTGGGAGGACGAATCTTTGGTATGGGACTGATAATTGCGTGCTTATATAAGGTGGGATATTTGCATTGAGCTATGCTTGCGACTACGATGTCGTATACCACTGGAGCTAATTCCTCTACATACCGTTTGAGACACCATGCAGGAATTTTATCCACACCTGTGGCTTTCCTAGGATTTAAATGTTTTAGAACGGTTTTGACTTGGCCAATGGATGGTAGAGACGGGGGCTATCCTTAAGCAAGTGCTCTACCGCTTGAAGTCTTGGAGGATCTGATTGAATTTCTAACCAAGGTTTAATAAAACTTTTTTGTAGTCTGTCAGCGATTGCTGTTAAGTCGGCATGGTCAGGCGAGGACAGAGATCGTTGATCTTCAGTTACTGCTGCTAACTTATAAATTGATTTATACCATTTGGCAGGATTTGATTTATGGCAGCCCTCAGCCTTGAATTTATAGTATGTGACTTTAGCATTGGATATCAACTTTGTGACTTTAGCACGCAGGTTTTCATACTTCGATGTCTCCCCTTTCGTAAATGCTTTTTGTCTTGCTTTAATCAGCGCCTTGATATTAGGGGTCATCCACGGTTTGTCTGTACAGTGAGCACGAACGGTTCTCACAGGTATGGTTTCATCAAACATTTTGATGATGATAGAGTTGAAGACAGAGACCTTGTCATCCACATCATATTCAAAGTATACCTTCTCCCAGTTTTCGAGATTCATTTTCAGCCCCAGTGCATTTAAGTTATCTGGTTTCATTTGTCGATACTTCTTTGAGACGGGGGGATCTTTGGTCTTGTTTTAGATGGCAAGATCAAAATTTGGTGGTCGGAACGTCCGATCGGAGGAATGTGAAGAACTTCGTCGTACAAATCCGACATATTTGTAAGTATCTGGTCAAGAATGTTTTTCCCTCTCGTAGGTGACTTGACTTGTTTCCGTAGATTAAAACGGCGACACAAAGGATTCAAGTCCAATTTGTTAAAGTCACCAGCTACAAATATGCCGGCAGAAGGGCGCTCAGCTAAAGCAGTGTCCATTTTTTGAGTTAGATAGTCCAGCATCTCACGTTCATTCTCTTTAGTTTGGCCTGGGAGGGTAGTATACACATACTACAATGATAGAGCTGTAGGGTCTTGGTTCTGGGTTGCTTTAATAGTAACCAGAGCGCTTCTTTTCCTTCCTCTTCTAATTCAGAAAGGCGTTTAACAGGTAAGTCAGATTTTATGTGTGCCAAGATACCACCACCAGGCGTTGGTCTGTCGAGTCGATATGAATTGTAAGTATTTCCTATGTAAATAATAGAATCCGGAATGTCAGACGATAGCCAGGATTCAGTAATCAGAACTACAGAGGGGCAGTTAATCGCAACCACTGCCGACAACTCGTCCACCTTGTTCGCTATGTGGCAGATATTTGTAACAAAGAGAGATGGAACAGCGCAGTTTCCTTGGTGATTTTTATATATATTTAACTTAGGAATTTGAGTTAAATTATTTAAATTTACACTTCTCGGAGAGATATAATTATCGCGCGTCCGTAGGATTGCGCCTAAACCAGGGTTCCAAACTGGTTCAAGGTGCGGTTGACCAACTGTAGATAAGCGTCCCAGGACTCCGTATCTCCGAGCTGTAACTTTGATTGGGAAGGTTTCACTTTGTATGTCGGGTTGATTAGGCTTGCTCTTGTTTGTGTATTGTATGCAGTTGTTCTTGGTTTCGGAATCCTCCGATAACGACCGCTTCGAAAATTCTTTGAGGGAAAATTTGTTTGACTGTGCCTAGAGTCTTCAATTCTGTCGACCTTGTTAAATGTTGGGGATATATTCAGATGGCGCTGGGTAGAGGGATTTTGATTTATAAAAGTTTTGTTCGTTTGCTTATTCGAAAATCGATTTTGATAATGTTTAGGCTTGAGATTTTGATTATGCCAGTAATTAGGTTTCGAGAATTGTGTTCTGTTATCTGTAGAAACATGCACTTGATTCCTTTTAGGACGATACATGTTAGCGTTTAAGGCAGCCTTTTCTTTTAGGAGATGGTCGAATGAGGTCAGGGAGTCTTGAGCAACTGGTTCATCAGCATTTTTATAGTTTGTTGTGTCATTACCAATTGGTTTATTGGGATTACTATGTTTCATAAAAGAGTCATTAACAACTGCCCCTCCGGTATTATTTTGATTGTCATTATCTATCGCAGATGGTAAATTATTCATATGTTAACTTCAAATTCTTCTATATCAATTATTACGACAGAGTCATTGTCTGTGGTATTTGGTTGATTATTCATATTATCGTTAGCAATGTTAATTCGCGATTTTGACAATTCCATGCCATTCAGCATGTCCTTGCGTCAGTAGCTGATTTTCGTTCCGTAGCCGTTGGCATTCACATGTAGCAGGAGCTTCAGTAGATTCCACTTTTAGGAATAATAATGCCAAGTCCAATTTCATTTCTGCTACTTCTACAGATAGTTTGCTGCAGTCTCTGCAATTCATTATATAATCACCTTCGTTCTGCTTGTGTGAACACGCTTCTTGCTCGTTTGCTTCGCTAGCTTCGGCATCTAAGTCGCTTCGATCGATGGTTGTTGTGGTATTATTAGATTTTCCGAACATGTTTGTGTTAGAATTATTAATACTGAGACTGTCTTCGATATCGATAGATTCATTATGTCTTTCGGAAGCAGCAGAAACGGTCTCCACGTTTAGCTTGGCTTCTTTCACTATTATAATTTGCGATGCTTCGACATTTTTCTTCAGAAAGTCGGCCACTTCGCTGCCAGGAGAACCTTGAAATAGGGCAGTTCTGCTTTTACAATACCAAGTTATTGAAAGTAATTTCTCCTGAAACTAATTTCATGATAAAAGAGATTATGAATTTCGTGCAGGTGAAAGATAGAAGTGGATTCTTGGTGAATAGTACACGTGAAAGGTAAAAACTATGAAAAATTAAAGTAAAGATATTTCTTGATAGCGTGTGTGTATAACATATGGCCATGGCCAATTTAATTTTCTTCAAGTATTCGCTTTTTCTCTATGGAAGATTGCACGAAGACGACAAGATTCCTGAAATCGTTAAATGGAGGAGAAAAGCGGGGAGGCTTATTTTGCCAGCTGAAAGACCAGGATCTCAACAGATACGTCATGAGCCTGGCAAATGAGTATCAGAGGAACAATCCAGATGCTTTCGAAAAACCGAAAATTGCCCCTACACACCATAGCGGAAAACGCTAAAAACAGCGATACCAGGTTTGTACGCCATAATTACCAATTACATGATAAACACGCGGCCGGTCAACTCGGCCCATACGCAATTCTCACTTTTGACCAACTCGGCCCTGTTTGGCCAACTCGTTTTCCTTCTTGTGTTTCTTATTTTCGAGACAGATTGTATCTCAAAAACAAGTAAAAATTTCGAATGAGTCGGGACGAATTTGAAAAACTTGCTATTATTGCATATTGTTATTAAAATTGCATATTGTTTTGTACGGTCAGCATCGAAATCTTTCCCTTCATATTCGCACATTGCTTTATATGTTTCTATGCAGCTTATCAAGTGCTCGATCATTTCACCCGTCCACCGAAAAGGTTTAACTTTTCCATTTGCTGGCTCTGACTCGATAGATGCAACAACAGACGCCATTTTCTGAACTTGTTCCGTCGGGTTACCATGGTGATTAAGTTTTTCCAGCCCGATTACCCGGGCTGTTTACATGGAGAAATTTCATCCCGGCTAACCGGGTGCCCCGTGTCGCTCAAGTGAGATCCCGGCTAACCGGGCTGGCCCGGCTTCCATGTAAACTGAATATTTTTCATAAAGGAATTTTGTAACAAAGCGGGTGCCTCGGTTAGCCGGGACAGCCCGGCTAACCGAGGCACCCGCTTTGTTACAAAATTCCTTCACGAAAAACATGAGCCAGGACAGCCCGGCTAACCGGGCTGGCCTGGCTCATATAAACAGCCCCTTAAACTCATCCCGGCTTACCGGGCTGCCAATGATTGTTTATAAAGAAGCATTCGTGCAAGAATGTTTGTTTGTAAATAATCAATAACTTTCTGTGATTGTTTGTAAACCATGGAAAATAGAACGCTAAAATTTGCTAAATAATTTTTTTACATCTGGCGCCTCATAGGTGGCCGCCCGAAGTAAAGTAGAGTTTTTTCAGCGGGTCACTGACTATCTTTTCCGTTCTCGCATATCATTCGTTTATAGGAGAAAGTTTCGTGGCTAGCTTCGCATTAATTGCTGCTGGTGTCATGGGCATGCATTATGAATGACTGATATTTTTGGACAATGCCCAACGCCATTTGCTATTGGTGAAAACGACCCAGGGAAAACGATGACAGCAAAATTATTTTTATCCATGGTTGGGAGACAGGCTAATGGTTTGGCACGGCATCTCACTGAAGCAGAAGCTGCTTTCAAGTGCGCATCGTCAACTATACCATGCGTTTGGGATGTCAGAAAAATTATCAATAACACCTTCAATGGTCAAGTACGATCAAACACTAGGAACACGTTAGCCCCACGTACCATTTCAATGTTCACTATGAACGAGGACAAAATCAATGGGATTTTGAATAACTTCAGGTATATACGATATACACAAAGGCATTTTATTGCGGAGAACCAGTAACGTGTTACGAAATACGTTTGTCAAATTATCGTAACATATGTTCTAAATGTCTTATAGAGAAGCCAGCCGCGTCGTTCTTATTCCGTTTCCTCCTGTGACAGAACCTCATAGCGAGGAAAACAGATTCGAATTCCAGCAGCAATTGGAAAAAACAATGAAATGGACAAGTCGTTCTGTTGGAAGACTTATTGTTATTGGGCAAAGATTAAAAAGTAATAGCACGAAGACCTATTTTAAGGAGACCATAATTCCATTAGCAAGGAATTGTCTGGGCACAGATATCACTGGTCGCGTTTAAGGAATTATGCGATTTTACTGTACTTTGTTTCTCAGGTACGGTAATTGTGTTGCATGTAGTGATGTGGTTGCAGTAAATTACGCCCTCGTATATGCTTCTATTAAACTAGTTTCATGTGATTTCGAAGGTTTGCGGGAGTGTTGTTCATGTATTTGTAAAAAATGTAACCCCTATAGCGTTATTTTATAGCTTGCCAAAGAGTATCCAGCAGAAAGCCCGACAAATGAAGAAATAAAGAAGTACTTTGGAACCCGTGTGTCGTCGATATGTTCGAAGGTGCAGCAACCGCTACCAACAGCGAAATGCCAGTTAGGTGACAGCAACGATGCCGGCATAGCAACACTAAACACGTTTGTAGAAAACGTATATTCAAAATTACAAGATAGTCCTGCCAACGAGGTATGTACCTATATGTACTATGTAAACTTTAATTACTCGTATCTTTTAGTGAATTTTCTCAACGTCGTACCCTGGCATTTCAGTAAATTTGAGGGCAACTGTACTGTAGGGCAAATATACCAAAGGCTCAAACTGAGCGCGAATGCCGGAACCGGGGGGAAAACACGGGAATTTTGTCCCACATACATATACAGCGCATGCGTGTGTGAATGAGAATTTCGTTTGTCCTCTTGAAGAATAACATTTTATCTATACTTTAGGTTTTACAATACATAAATCTGTATGTGATATCGACAGCATTAGAGGGCCAGAGATGTTACGCCATTGCGAGAACCACTGGTTTTCAATTTCTAAGTGACCGTGGCATCAAGGAACCTGGAAGAGCAAGAATTTGTGAAATAGTGAAGGAATGTCGCATCGAAGAAGAAGATGTTGCTAAGACGTTCTTAAAACGTGATCAGAGTGCAACCCACATAGCCAAAAAGAATTCAAAACAACAAAGAGCTGTTATTTTTAAAAGAACTGTGATTAGACAGGATATTAGGGGAAAATTTGACAAAGGTATGCCGAATTTTTTGTTCAGTTAAAATTAATTTACAGTTTAGACAGTAAATTTAGTGCTTATAAACCCAAAATGGGTTTTTGGTGATTCGGATAGAGCATAAAAAGTTAGTTTATAAGTTCTAGATTAGTTTTTGCGTTAAACTTTTAGTTTCGGAGATATAAGGGCTCGAAGTCACAATTTGTGCAAAAAAGTAGCGCATGCCGGGAGACTGGATCTGAGGAACGTGTTATGTTTCAAATTCTATAAAAATATATTACAATTCGAGTAGACAAGGTAACATCGTAAAGACATCGTAAAGACATCGTAACATCGTTTGCGCATTTTTCAATAAAAACTCTTAAGATAGCTGTCTTCTCCTATACAAAAGCCTAGTTGTTGCTGAAAATGCGTTCCTCGGATCCAGGTCCCTGTGTGTTATTTTAATAGTGGCGCTACTTTTTCCAAAAAATGGCACAATTTGCATGTTTGAGCCGTTATATCTCCGAAACTAAAAGTTTAACGCAAAAACTAATCCAGAACTTATTAACTAATTTTTTATGCTCTATCCGAATCACCAAAAACCCATTTTGGGTTTATAAGCACTAGTCAATACAGAAAATATCACGTGCAATGAGCTTGTATTTTTTAAGATGAGTCTCCGCATAATATTTTTTTGCATGAAATCCTTCTGTTTGCTTGGTGACAACAATAACAATCACAGTTAATTTGAAGAAACACCACGCCGTATTATTTCGTGTTAAGCTTTCGACCTGTTGACTCATAACTTCATTCACCCAGTACTGAGTCGAAAGCTTAGCAAGAAATAAACGTTTTTCTTCGACAAATTAAATCTGATTACGTTTGTTATAGCTGTTGCTGTTATTTTGTCCATTATGCATTATTACTCTTGCTTTTAATTGTGCCCCTGTTATATGAGGCGCCAGGTGTAAAAAAATAATTTACGAAATTTTCATGGTCACTTTTTCATGGTTTGTGCAGAATCTCATTGTATAGAGGATTGTTTGTAAATAATCATTTTCACAAAAATGCTTATTTATATATAATCATTTTCACTAAAATGCTTAATAATATTTTAATAATCCATCTTTAGTTTAAAAAAAATACAATGGATTTACAATGTCAATTTCCATGCAATTATATTACAACTATCAGAAGTTTTTTATATGTACAAGTTTGGTAATATTGAAATCTAAAAATTTGTAAGGTTTATAAAAAGTTTGTAAAACTAATTTAAGTTTCATGCCTCCCCTGTCTCATCGCTCGGGGGGATAAAACTGTTTCTGTGTCGTTCAGTGCCAGAGAACGGTATGAATTTAAATACTCCGTTTTTGTGTCTAAGATTATAGTCATGTTTATTATGATCTATAGTTTGTTGGTAAAGAATATGGCTTGGGTCCCTGTAATAGTATCAAGGTATCTCGACGTGGCCTCATTTCTTCTCTCTTCGAGAGTTGTCAGGTAGTTATATGGAAGGCCAATAATTCGCAGACTCCTCCTTTGTACGCGTTCCAATTCCTCTTTTAGATATTGTGACACACCGCCCCACACTGGCGAACGATATTCGAGTATAGGCCTAATTTTAGTTAAGTAGGTTGTTAAACCCACTTCAACTGGTAAGTTCGCTCTTCTACATTCTCTTAGGCAATATAGATTTTTGGATGCTTTGTGGGTGATCTCTTCAACGTGTTTGTTCCATTTTAAAGCCACGTTCCTTTTGAAGCCACGTTCCCAAAAGTTTAAAATTATCAACTCTTTCTATTATAGTATCTCCTATACGCAAGGGTGGCGGGGGTGATGCTCCGGTGAAACAGATCCACATATCTTTTGTTTTCTTAGCATTCAATTCCATCTTATTTTCCATCGCCCAACTATGGACTGAATCTAGTGCGCTTTGCAACTGGCTAGATTCCTCAGTTCTTATGGACGTATCCATTGTACAGTCGTCCGCATATTTATGTGTGTTGACATTAGCCTGTTCAGGGACATTTTCCTCCATATCGTTTATGTGTATGTTGAATAAGGTTGGTGAAATGGCTGATCCCTGAGGGACACCGGCTGAGCATGGTGCAGTAAAGGATAGTGCACCTTGGAGGTTAACTTGTTGAGTTCTTCCCTCCAAAAAAACTCATTGTCCATAACCAGAAACTTCTTGATACGTTCATATCAACAAGCTTGTCCAGGAGGATCTTCTGGTCGATTAAGTCGAACGCCTTTCGGAAGTCAATAAATAAGGCGTGGACACCTTGTCTTCCGCTTGAGGAGTTGAGTCGAACCATTTCTGAGATATGGAGGTAAGGGCGGACACGGTTGAGCGGCCACTAATGAAAGCATGCTGATTTGATTTAATCTTGAGACTGGATTTATTAAGATTAAGCTGTAGCTTCTCAATGACCTTAGCTAGTTGTGGCAGCACGGAAACTTGGCGGAAGTCACTGTCCAAATCTGTGGGAGGACGAATCTTTGGTATGGGACTGATAATTGCGTGCTTATATAAGGTGGGATATTTGCATTGAGCTATGCTTGCGACTACGATGTCGTATACCACTGGAGCTAATTCCTCTACATACCGTTTGAGACACCATGCAGGAATTTTATCCACACCTGTGGCTTTCCTAGGATTTAAATGTTTTAGAACGGTTTTGACTTGGCCAATGGATGGTAGAGACGGGGGCTATCCTTAAGCAAGTGCTCTACCGCTTGAAGTCTTGGAGGATCTGATTGAATTTCTAACCAAGGTTTAATAAAACTTTTTTGTAGTCTGTCAGCGATTGCTGTTAAGTCGGCATGGTCAGGCGAGGACAGAGATCGTTGATCTTCAGTTACTGCTGCTAACTTATAAATTGATTTATACCATTTGGCAGGATTTGATTTATGGCAGCCCTCAGCCTTGAATTTATAGTATGTGACTTTAGCATTGGATATCAACTTTGTGACTTTAGCACGCAGGTTTTCATACTTCGATGTCTCCCCTTTCGTAAATGCTTTTTGTCTTGCTTTAATCAGCGCCTTGATATTAGGGGTCATCCACGGTTTGTCTGTACAGTGAGCACGAACGGTTCTCACAGGTATGGTTTCATCAAACATTTTGATGATGATAGAGTTGAAGACAGAGACCTTGTCATCCACATCATATTCAAAGTATACCTTCTCCCAGTTTTCGAGATTCATTTTCAGCCCCAGTGCATTTAAGTTATCTGGTTTCATTTGTCGATACTTCTTTGAGACGGGGGGATCTTTGGTCTTGTTTTAGATGGCAAGATCAAAATTTGGTGGTCGGAACGTCCGATCGGAGGAATGTGAAGAACTTCGTCGTACAAATCCGACATATTTGTAAGTATCTGGTCAAGAATGTTTTTCCCTCTCGTAGGTGACTTGACTTGTTTCCGTAGATTAAAACGGCGACACAAAGGATTCAAGTCCAATTTGTTAAAGTCACCAGCTACAAATATGCCGGCAGAAGGGCGCTCAGCTAAAGCAGTGTCCATTTTTTGAGTTAGATAGTCCAGCATCTCACGTTCATTCTCTTTAGTTTGGCCTGGGAGGGTAGTATACACATACTACAATGATAGAGCTGTAGGGTCTTGGTTCTGGGTTGCTTTAATAGTAACCAGAGCGCTTCTTTTCCTTCCTCTTCTAATTCAGAAAGGCGTTTAACAGGTAAGTCAGATTTTATGTGTGCCAAGATACCACCACCAGGCGTTGGTCTGTCGAGTCGATATGAATTGTAAGTATTTCCTATGTAAATAATAGAATCCGGAATGTCAGACGATAGCCAGGATTCAGTAATCAGAACTACAGAGGGGCAGTTAATCGCAACCACTGCCGACAACTCGTCCACCTTGTTCGCTATGTGGCAGATATTTGTAACAAAGAGAGATGGAACAGCGCAGTTTCCTTGGTGATTTTTATATATATTTAACTTAGGAATTTGAGTTAAATTATTTAAATTTACACTTCTCGGAGAGATATAATTATCGCGCGTCCGTAGGATTGCGCCTAAACCAGGGTTCCAAACTGGTTCAAGGTGCGGTTGACCAACTGTAGATAAGCGTCCCAGGACTCCGTATCTCCGAGCTGTAACTTTGATTGGGAAGGTTTCACTTTGTATGTCGGGTTGATTAGGCTTGCTCTTGTTTGTGTATTGTATGCAGTTGTTCTTGGTTTCGGAATCCTCCGATAACGACCGCTTCGAAAATTCTTTGAGGGAAAATTTGTTTGACTGTGCCTAGAGTCTTCAATTCTGTCGACCTTGTTAAATGTTGGGGATATATTCAGATGGCGCTGGGTAGAGGGATTTTGATTTATAAAAGTTTTGTTCGTTTGCTTATTCGAAAATCGATTTTGATAATGTTTAGGCTTGAGATTTTGATTATGCCAGTAATTAGGTTTCGAGAATTGTGTTCTGTTATCTGTAGAAACATGCACTTGATTCCTTTTAGGACGATACATGTTAGCGTTTAAGGCAGCCTTTTCTTTTAGGAGATGGTCGAATGAGGTCAGGGAGTCTTGAGCAACTGGTTCATCAGCATTTTTATAGTTTGTTGTGTCATTACCAATTGGTTTATTGGGATTACTATGTTTCATAAAAGAGTCATTAACAACTGCCCCTCCGGTATTATTTTGATTGTCATTATCTATCGCAGATGGTAAATTATTCATATGTTAACTTCAAATTCTTCTATATCAATTATTACGACAGAGTCATTGTCTGTGGTATTTGGTTGATTATTCATATTATCGTTAGCAATGTTAATTCGCGATTTTGACAATTCCATGCCATTCAGCATGTCCTTGCGTCAGTAGCTGATTTTCGTTCCGTAGCCGTTGGCATTCACATGTAGCAGGAGCTTCAGTAGATTCCACTTTTAGGAATAATAATGCCAAGTCCAATTTCATTTCTGCTACTTCTACAGATAGTTTGCTGCAGTCTCTGCAATTCATTATATAATCACCTTCGTTCTGCTTGTGTGAACACGCTTCTTGCTCGTTTGCTTCGCTAGCTTCGGCATCTAAGTCGCTTCGATCGATGGTTGTTGTGGTATTATTAGATTTTCCGAACATGTTTGTGTTAGAATTATTAATACTGAGACTGTCTTCGATATCGATAGATTCATTATGTCTTTCGGAAGCAGCAGAAACGGTCTCCACGTTTAGCTTGGCTTCTTTCACTATTATAATTTGCGATGCTTCGACATTTTTCTTCAGAAAGTCGGCCACTTCGCTGCCAGGAGAACCTTGAAATAGGGCAGTTCTGCTTTTACAATACCAAGTTATTGAAAGTAATTTCTCCTGAAACTAATTTCGTGCAGGTGAAAGATAGAAGTGGATTCTTGGTGAATAGTACACGTGAAAGGTAAAAACTATGAAAAATTAAAGTAAAGATATTTCTTGATAGCGTGTGTGTATAACATATGGCCATGGCCAATTTAATTTTCTTCAAGTATTCGCTTTTTCTCTATGGAAGATTGCACGAAGACGACAAGATTCCTGAAATCGTTAAATGGAGGAGAAAAGCGGGGAGGCTTATTTTGCCAGCTGAAAGACCAGGATCTCAACAGATACGTCATGAGCCTGGCAAATGAGTATCAGAGGAACAATCCAGATGCTTTCGAAAAACCGAAAATTGCCCCTACACACCATAGCGGAAAACGCTAAAAACAGCGATACCAGGTTTGTACGCCATAATTACCAATTACATGATAAACACGCGGCCGGTCAACTCGGCCCATACGCAATTCTCACTTTTGACCAACTCGGCCCTGTTTGGCCAACTCGTTTTCCTTCTTGTGTTTCTTATTTTCGAGACAGATTGTATCTCAAAAAACAAGTAAAAATTTCGAATAAGTCGGGACGAATTTGAAAAACTTGCTATTATTGCATATTGTTATTAAAATTGCATATTGTTTTGTACGGTCAGCATCGAAATCTTTCCCTTCATATTCGCACATTGCTTTATATGTTTCTATGCAGCTTATCAAGTGCTCGATCATTTCACTCGTCCACCGAAAAGGTTTTACTTTTCCATTTGCTGGCTCGATAGATGCAACAACAGACGCCATTTTCTCAACTCGTTCCGTCGGGTTACCATGGTGATTAAGTTTTTCCAGCCCGATTACCCGGGCTGTTTACATGGAGAAATTTCATCCCGGCTAACCGGGCTGGCCCGGCTTCCATGTAAACTGAATGTTTTTCATAAAGGAATTTTGTAACAAAGCGGGTGCCTCGGTTAGCCGGGACAGCCCGGCTAACCGAGGCACCCGCTTTGTTACAAAATTCCTTCACGAAAAACATGAGCCAGGACAGCCCGGCTAACCGGGCTGGCCTGGCTCATATAAACAGCCCCTTAAACTCATCCCGGCTTACCGGGCTGCCAATGATTGTTTATAAAGAAGCATTCGTGCAAGAATGTTTGTTTGTAAATAATCAATAACTTTCTGTGATTGTTTGTAAACCATGGAAAATAGAACGCTAAAATTTGCTAAATAATTTTTTTACATCTGGCGCCTCATAGGTGGCCGCCCGAAGTAAAGTAGAGTTTTTTCAGCGGGTCACTGACTATCTTTTCCGTTCTCGCATATCATTCGTTTATAGGAGAAAGTTTCGTGGCTAGCTTCGCATTAATTGCTGCTGGTGTCATGGGCATGCATTATGAATGACTGATATTTTTGGACAATGCCCAACGCCATTTGCTATTGGTGAAAACGACCCAGGGAAAACGATGACAGCAAAATTATTTTTATCCATGGTTGGGAGACAGGCTAATGGTTTGGCACGGCATCTCACTGAAGCAGAAGCTGCTTTCAAGTGCGCATCGTCAACTATACCATGCGTTTGGGATGTCAGAAAAATTATCAATAACACCTTCAATGGTCAAGTACGATCAAACACTAGGAACACGTTAGCCCCACGTACCATTTCAATGTTCACTATGAACGAGGACAAAATCAATGGGATTTTGAATAACTTCAGGTATATACGATATACACAAAGGCATTTTATTGCGGAGAACCAGTAACGTGTTACGAAATACGTTTGTCAAATTATCGTAACATATGTTCTAAATGTCTTATAGAGAAGCCAGCCGCGTCGTTCTTATTCCGTTTCCTCCTGTGACAGAACCTCATAGCGAGGAAAACAGATTCGAATTCCAGCAGCAATTGGAAAAAACAATGAAATGGACAAGTCGTTCTGTTGGAAGACTTATTGTTATTGGGCAAAGATTAAAAAGTAATAGCACGAAGACCTATTTTAAGGAGACCATAATTCCATTAGCAAGGAATTGTCTGGGCACAGATATCACTGGTCGCGTTTAAGGAATTATGCGATTTTACTGTACTTTGTTTCTCAGGTACGGTAATTGTGTTGCATGTAATATGCTTCTATTAAACTAGTTTCATGTGATTTCGAAGGTTTGCGGGAGTGTTGTTCATGTATTTGTAAAAAATGTAACCCCTATAGCGTTATTTTATAGCTTGCCAAAGAGTATCCAGCAGAAAGCCCGACAAATGAAGAAATAAAGAAGTACTTTGGAACCCGTGTGTCGTCGATATGTTCGAAGAGGCAGCAACCGCTACCAACAGCGAAATGCCAGTTAGGTGACAGCAACGATGCCGGCATAGCAACACTAAACACGTTTGTAGAAAACGTATATTCAAAATTACAAGATAGTCCTGCCAACAAGGTATGTACCTATATGTACTATGTAAACTTTAATTACTCGTATCTTTTAGTGAATTTTCTCAACGTCGTACCCTAGCATTTCAGTAAATTTGAGGGCAACTGTACTGTAGGGCAAATATACCCAAAGGCTCAAACTGAGCGCGAATGCCGGAACCGGGGGGAAAACACGGGAATTTTGTCCCACATACATATACAGCGCATGCGTGTGTGAATGAGAATTTCGTTTGTCCTCTTGAAGAATAACATTTTATCTATACTTTAGGTTTTACAATACATAAATCTGTATGTGATATCGACAGCATTAGAGGGCCAGAGATGTTACGCCATTGCGAGAACCACTGGTTTTCAATTTCTAAGTGACCGTGGCATCAAGGAACCTGGAAGAGCAAGAATTTGTGAAATAGTGAAGGAATGTCGCATCGGAGAAGAAGATGTTGCTAAGACGTTCTTAAAACGTGATCAGAGTGCAACCCACATAGCCAAAAAGAATTCAAAACAACAAAGAGCTGTTATTTTTAAAAGAACTGTGATTAGACAGGATATTAGGGGAAAATTTGACAAAGGTATGCCGAATTTTTTGTTCAGTTAAAATTAATTTACAGTTTAGACAGTAAATTTAGTGCTTATAAACCCAAAATGGGTTTTTGGTGATTCGGATAGAGCATAAAAAGTTAGTTTATAAGTTCTAGATTAGTTTTTGCGTTAAACTTTTAGTTTCGGAGATATAAGGGCTCGAAGTCACAATTTGTGCAAAAAAGTAGCGCATGCCGGGAGACTGGATCTGAGGAACGTGTTATGTTTCAAATTCTATAAAAATATATTACAATTCGAGTAGACAAGGTAACATCGTAAAGACATCGTAAAGACATCGTAACATCGTTTGCGCATTTTTCAATAAAAACTCTTAAGATAGCTGTCTTCTCCTATACAAAAGCCTAGTTGTTGCTGAAAATGCGTTCCTCGGATCCAGGTCCCTGTGTGTTATTTTAATAGTGGCGCTACTTTTTCCAAAAAATGGCACAATTTGCATGTTTGAGCCGTTATATCTCCGAAACTAAAAGTTTAACGCAAAAACTAATCCAGAACTTATTAACTAATTTTTTATGCTCTATCCGAATCACCAAAAACCCATTTTGGGTTTATAAGCACTAGTCAATACAGAAAATATCACGTGCAATGAGCTTGTATTTTTTAAGATGAGTCTCCGCATAATATTTTTTTGCATGAAATCCTTCTGTTTGCTTGGTGACAACAATAACAATCACAGTTAATTTGAAGAAACACCACGCCGTATTATTTCGTGTTAAGCTTTCGACCTGTTGACTCATAACTTCATTCACCCAGTACTGAGTCGAAAGCTTAGCAAGAAATAAACGTTGTTCTTCGACAAATTAAATCTGATTACGTTTGTTATAGCTGTTGCTGTTATTTTGTCCATTATGCATTATTACTCTTGCTTTTAATTGTGCCCCTGTTATATGAGGCGCCAGGTGTAAAAAAATTATTTACGAAATTTTCATGGTCACTTTTTCATGGTTTGTGCAGAATCTCATTGTATAGAGGATTGTTTGTAAATAATCATTTTCACAAAAATGCTTATTTATATATAATCATTTTCACTAAAATGCTTATTTATAAACAATCATTTTCACAAAAATGATTATTTATAAAAATGCTTATTTGTAAATAATCGTTTTCACAAAAATGCTTATTTGTAAATAATCATTTTCACAAAAATGCTTATTTATAAATAATCATTTTCACAAAAATGCTTATTTATAAATAATCATTTTCACTAAAATGCTTATTTATAAATAATCATTTTCACTAAAATGCTTATTTGTAAATAATCATTTTCACTAAAATGCTTATTTGTGTACATAATCGTTTTTAATAAAATTCCTATTTGTATATGATCAGTTCTGCAAGAAACATAAAAAACATCGCTCTTTACATCTCTAGTCTCGTTCACTCTATGTGAAAATGATTATATACAAATAATCCTTTTATGCGCTAAATAATGCTTATTTGCAAATAAGCATTTTCTGAATTTGATTGTATGCGCAGCTGGTATGCGCAGTATCGCACCGTACAGCCTTCGCGCATTTTGTCCAGCGACAGCAATCTTCGCGCTGGAATTACTTCATCTTATTAGAGGATATAGTGGATCCTATATGTATGGACATATGCAATAAGACGAAGTTTTTACCTTCGCGCTTTATGCAAATATATTTTCATCTACGAGGGAAGTTGGAATTTCAAAGATAAACTTGCGTTGAAGTCATTCTTTTTCTCAATAATGAATGGTTTTAACGCAGAGTTATGAAGGGTTGTGGCGAATGCTGTGACGAGTTTCTTGCGTCCATCAGGACCGCCAGTACGAAGTGAGACAAGGCAGGGCGGGACAAGGCCATCGACATCCGTGTCATCAACAGCTACCACAACGGCAGCACGAAACCCTACGTCTGGCAATACTCAGGTTAGTAAATTTGAATGTAAATATTAAATTTCAGATGTGATCATGTGAATAGCCCAAGTATTTCGAGTGCTGGTTTTCATTTGCCATTTGTTTGTAAGTTCATTTGTGTCGCAATTATGGCGCTGCGAGAGAATACACACGTCGATGTATGTCTCCGATTTGTTACAATGGGATTGTGCCGTTTATTTACCTCTCACAAGAAACCTGCGCTCAAGGAAATAAATGAGACAATTTATGCACCTATCAACGGCCATCCCTGGGGGTACAACCCAGGGTTGCCAGGTGGCCTGGGCCGAGAAGAACCAAACGCAAGATAAAAAGTAGCCAAACTAAGCCAAAAGAAGCCAAAATCGAAATTTAGAGTAAGGACTGGGGCCGATTTCCAAAAAGTCGGACCTCTGTGAAGACAGTAGTCTAAAGTCCAAACTGTCTCTGATTGGTCGAAAGTGATCCGATTCCGATCATCCGAGCAGAAAGAGTTTATAATAACTAACTTTTACTGATGGATGCGTGACTATTTTTCGAAAAGTTGCTTATTTCACTATTTTGAAAAAGAAGCCAAAAAATAGAAAGAAGCCAAACGTAATTTTTAGTAGCCAAACAAAGTCAAAAGAAGCCAAAATCGAGAAATTTGGCGCTTTTTGCGCAAAACTGGCAACCCTGGTACAACCCCGTGGAAACAGGGAAATATAGGGGGGTTAGAAAACATTTAGCCCAATTGTGGTGCACAAATTTTGTGGGCTCGTCATTTTGTGTTGAATATTTTGCTGTTAAAGAAATATTACCTGGAAGAAGGAAGAATCCCAAATCCGGAAATATTTTGGCTTTTGACAATTAATTTACTTTATGTAAAATCCATATCTTCAGGTCATTGGCACTTGAATTTGAGGTCATATGCACTTCAATGACATTCTATTAAAATATGACATTTAAACCACTGTGTTATTGTATTAATATATATTCTTGCCCTGGGGTAGGGCAGTTTGTAACAGAAATTTTGGTAGCCCCGGGACATTGGGCAGGTGATTTTGCAAGCCCTGTTATCAGTGTCATTTTTATAACCCCCCTGAAAATTCCAAGCAAGAATGTTAAATGTAGAGCTTCCAGTGTCCTCAACTTCACTTACTGTACTGTACTGTAGTGCACAGAGGTTATATAGGAAGCATGGTGAAGTTGTTGGGGCACTAACTTTCAGAGGCACTCTGTGCATCACATTCCATTGTTTTGGCTTAAAAAGGGCACTAACTTTATCCTAGTACCTATACATGTAGTAGTGCAGATATTAGATGAATTTGCCATTACAGTATATCTCCAATTTCACATAGATTGGTGGTACATCTTGTGAACGACCACAGACACGGACACAAACACAGACAACTTTAGCATTACCAGTGGTATTGCCTTCTCGGTACCAGTCATCAACTCCATACAACACTTCATCAAGACGGCGTACTTCTGGAGGAGTAGGTCGGACAAAAACTTGGAGTAAAGATGTTGTGTGCATTCCTGAAGAGGACAATGTTGCCATGGACACAGCCACAATTATGATGCCAATACCACGAGGAGAAGCACGAGGGACATTGGCAATGAAAGGGCTTGTAGGCAAAATTCGAATAGTCTCAACATGGTCACCTCGACAGGTTAGGATTCATTCCATGAGTTTTTTTATAGTAGATCATGAGGGATATGGTGGATAAAACTATATTTTTTAGCTTATTCTAAACTGAATTCCAATTAACACTTTAACGTAAGTTATCTTGCTTCTGCCAGTTACAAATTTGTGTATTATTTTGATAATAGATAGTATGTAATTACTGTATAGTGATGTTCTAAAATGTGAAATTATTTTAAAAACAAAGATGCATATTTTTAATGAGGTTGACAGAGAATATCCATACTGTAAATTATCCTCCCCCACATAATGTGCTGGGAATTCCAATTCCAAGGGGGGGAAGGGATATTTGGGATAAAAATGTCCAAAAGGATGGGGAAGTCATCAACAACTATTTTTTGAGGGTGGCATATTTATATAGTTTTGGTGACTTTACATCATATTCTTTAACAAATCAAATCATTGATTATTTAAGCCAAGTAAACAATGGCTCGTCCTGTTTTATGTTCTTAAAGTAAATCATCAATTTATTCCATAGTTTTGCCTGACTCTTTGGCAAAGCAAATAAATATGCATGTACATGTATACAATACAAAACTTCATCAACTGCATATTATGGTGAATTACTTGTAAAAGCAATCTGCACTAACTGAGAAAAGAGCATAATTTTCAGATATACAGTTCACACAACAAGAAAAAACATTGTGCCATCAATTGACAAAGCAGGACATTATGTGGTAATTTTGTGAATACAACCTGCAAACAATAAATATTGTGAGTAAATATTCATGTTAAAAAAGAAGTCCTGCAGAAATAGACATCAGTCCTACAGTAGGTGTTTAAAAATCTCCTTGAGTGCTATATCCTTGTAAGAACTTGTTTTGGAAGAAGATTAACAAATCATATTTGTAAATTGCCACGCAATATTCCAGTGAATAAGCCTTGTAATTAGGTAGTTTTTACAAAAACCTGGTCTTTTTATAACTAGCAATTTCTCTCTGTATAGGCATATATTCTGTAATAATAAAGAATGGGTTGATACAGTATGCACCAGTGAGGATTTATGGTCCATTTGGCATTTACATAAGTTTTGCTAACTTGCATTTTGTGTGCATAAGCATTATGTGCTGAATTTAGAAAGTTATTTACAAAGTTGCTTATACCTGTAAGTTAATCACCAAAATGAAATGGTAGTGCTTCATACAATTTTACAGGTTGCAGTCGAAATTAGTTCCATTTTTGGAAAGTTGTTTCTTTTGGGTGAGGATGAACTACTGTACTTTGACTATTTGATGGTGGTGAAAGGAACGAGACGAATAAAGAAACCAAGTGTATCTTCCTCATTTGTATGGAACGGGCAAGAAGTTGCATCACTTGCGGGTCAGGGGTGTTTGTACATTCTGTCCAAGTCAGAATTGATCAAACAGGAAGAAGATTTTGGTGAGACAAATGTGCAGGTAATACATACTTACAACTGTATGCAATGTTTATTAAAATGATCACCTGTCATCTTACTGTAATCTTTGTGACTTTTCGCTCAATAATTTTCAAGTTATACAACAGTACCATGTTGAAACTGCATATGTTATTACTAGTTGTGTTTTCTTTAACTGTAGATTGAAGATGAAAGATCAGCAACCTGGAGTACCGAAATATCTGTCCCACATCCACACAATGTTAATGACAACGATATTGAAATAATAGAAAGCATATCTACCCCTCAATACAGGTTAGTCATTTATGAAGTAGTAAAACCTATAGTATTATCTCTTGTTACTCTTAAGGCCAGTTCCATAGCAGATTAACAGGAAACTGACAATGCGTCTGCATGTTTTTTACCACATATAGTACAGTACATATTAAATTTGGGTAAAATACTGTAGCATACTGACTATATTCATGAACTTGAGCCAGGGGCGCAACTGGGAGGCAGGGAGGGGGTTAGGGGGTTGCAATCCCTGCCCTTTTTGTGACACATAATATGTGCCCTGTTAGAGTACATACTTATCCACACAATATGTACGTTGTAAGAATTATATTACACGCTTGCTATAGAACTTGCTTCATATATTTTGTAAATTTTCATTTTTGGGTAAATAAAGGTCGTTGTTTTTGTTGTTGTCATTGTAATCTAAAATGTTAAAGTTGTTAATAAGCTAGAATATATTATTAACTTCTTTGAGTATTCTCGAAAAAGCGTAACCAAGATATCTAGTATCCCAAATTGTTTAGTAGTCTGAACGATTTTGCCCTTTTTTGGCGTTCAACCCCTGCCCTCAGGATTTTCTAGTTGCGCCCCTGTGAGCAATGAAGTGAGGAAAATTGCAGCGCGCGCACACACATACATTATATAGAGTCATCACTCTTGAGTCGGTTTTCTATTGTTTTCCGGAGGAATATACAGTATATATCTTATGTTCTAATAAGAGATTTATTATCCAATTGCTGGGATCAACAAATTTTTATGGAAGAAAAAAACTCTAAAAAGGCCAGGAAAGAATCATCTGGGTTTTAAACAGAGTAAAATAATAATGTCACTATCGGTCCCTAGATTGATACCAATGATCGAGCATCTAAACTCAGTCTTAAAGTTAAAGTAAAAGCGGTATTATACGGTGGTATTTGTTTAAAAATCTTGAGGAAAACCTTAAAAATGGCCAGTCTCTGCTCGCCGTTTGTGTATTGTATGTAGAAGTATATGTGCTACCATGTAGCTGTTTGATTTTAGGTCCTACACTCTTTTGGACGACGAACAACTGAGTGATGATGATGCTGATAATGTTTGCTTGCAAATTGCATTGCAAGAGAGTGCCAGGTACAGTAATCACTTCTAATCGACACAATTTTAATCAACATTTTAATTGTGCTACGTTTTAGTAAAGCAGTGTCCGACTTTTATGTTTTTATGTTTGTACCCAGGGGCGGCGGAAGATGATTACCGTTGGGGGGTTGACCATAGAGATTATAAATAACACTAGAGGGGGCATCGTAATGTTAATTCAGTCAAAAAAATGGGAACGCAACTAATGGGGGACAAATTCAAGTCCCGGATGCTCTAACACAGCAACCAATGTAGATCTCGCTGAGCTGTTAATCATATCATTTTAAGAATGTGATAAAAGGTTAAATTGTCTTGATTCTTGGTTAAAAAAAACAAAAAAATTCACAACACTCGTGCTAAACAGGTATTAATATTCATGATGTACATCCGGGACTTGAATTTTCCCCCCATTAGGCTATTAGCTGCGTTCCCAGATTTTACCCTCGATGCCCCCTCTAGTGTTATTTATAATCTCTATGGGGCTGACCGCGAAGCGGACCAGCGGTCAATCGAGGGCAAGGCCCGAGATCGCTAGGGGGCCGTGGCCATGCCACCCCGTAAATTTTTGGAAATGTAAACACTCTGAAATGGCATTTCCAGGATTTTAAGAGCCTTTTTTAGCCAAATGTAAAGGTCTTTAATTTAATCACCCAATTACAAGTACTTTAGGATAAATATACATTGGCGGAAATTTGGCAAAGCAACGCATGCGTCGTTGATCAACTTGACCCAGTCTCGCAAATGCATGCAACCATCTTCAACGTGAGGAGGTCTGGGCATTAAGATCGCGTGCGCCGTGCGAACTACTCGGCATCAACTGGATAATTAATTTTAACATATGACGAATGGCGATTATCAAAGGAGGCCCTGACTCAGGGTGCAGGGTTTTCGCATTTGCATAGTTTTCACCTAATTATCCCAATATCGATAATTTGATTCCAAAGTATAACTAGTTTGTTGGGGGGTGGGGGAGGGCTGTTGGGGGGGCTTAGCCCCCACCGTAAATCTTGGGGGGGCTTGAGCCCCCCCCCCCGTTCCGCCGCCCCTGACAGTACCCTATACACATACTTCGATACTTAAGTTGTTAAAATAGCAAGTTCTGAAGTCTGCTAAAATGGTACTGTCCCACCAAACGGAAGACGAAGCCTTATTACTAGTGTTGCTTTTTTCCAGAGATGTTGGTCAGCCCCTTAGACCTGCCTTGCAAGATATCCAAGCCATTCTAAAAGCCCATTGTTCAACAGTGATGGAGTCCACTGAAGATGTCGGCCGAAACTATGTCAATGTCCGACGTGGGCATGTGCTCAGCGATGGAATAAATAAAATCAACAAACAAACTTTTAAACCTAATTTGCCAATTTCAGTGAAATTCGCTGATGACGTGGGAAATAGTGAAGGCGCTGTTGACATAGGTGGACCTACTCGGGAATTCTTTCGTCTTGCTATCAATGAGTTGTTTTCAAAAGCTAGTGTTTTTCAGGGACCTGACGGAAATAAAGTTTTGGTGCATAACATTCAAGGTTTGTTTTCTGATCATTTTGTTTGAACATTTAGTTTCTGTTTTTTAATTCCAGTGGAACCAGCTGTAAATAGCGAAAAACAACGTCAAGGGGAAACGCTTCAAATTTTCTAGCTCTGAATCAAACTGAACTGAACATTAAAACGCGGTTTTAATCCAAAACGCAACAGGTTGTTAGAGCATTTTGGCTGAGCAGTACGGTTACAATGTTGTTATCATATGTGAACGGTACTGGTGAACTACGAGTACTGTTCAACATTGTTCCTACAGTATACTATTCAGCATTGCTGAACAGTACTGCTGGAACAGTATTGTCGAATCATATTCAGAACAGTCATGCTTACATCTGTTGTGACTATACTGTACGTTGGCTCATCACGCCTGCAACATCTTTTTGACATGCGTTAACATCAAACATGTTGTTGACAAAAGTCAAAGTTGTTAACATACTGTATTGTTTTTCCTTACCATATAGCTCTAGCGCAAGGTCTGTGCAAGAGCTATGGCATGTTACTGGCATTGTCATTGACCAATGGCGGCAAAGCTTGCCACTGTTTATGTAAAAGTGTTTATCACTTCATTGTTAATGCAGATGCCAAACCAAGTATCGATGACATTCCCTATCAGCAAACTAGAGATATTTTATCGAAGGTACAGTACACTGACTGTAAATTGTTTATTTTATTTGTAAAGTACAGTCGTAGTCTGGTCTCTGGAAAGATCTCAACGCCAAAACGTCGACAGACTTAATCCAGGCTTTGCCCGGAGTAAAACGTCGGAAGCTCGGCGAGCTTGTTTTTGCGCGCGCACTCAATAATTATCTTGTATTGACGTAATTCAACATTCCATCTGTGAAAACGGAGCTAAATCAATGGCTGTAAAATTAGTACGGCTATCATTACTGTACATCTTGGGATCAGTAAATCTGATTGGCTAATGTCACCAAGTTGACAAGCGCCTTAAAACAAACTAAAATTCGACATGTAAGAATATAAAGAATATTAAGCAAGTATTGAAATTGAAAAATAAAAATTTTAAAAAAGAAAATATTTGAAGAAATGGCAAATTTATAGAATATTTGTTTGCACGTTTACGCGTGCGGTCAAACGCGCGCCATACGTCTTTTCACGCGCGCGCGTCTCCGGACCTGCTTCATCGATTAACATTAGAAAACAAAAATCCTTCATTTAAACAATTAAGAATGATGGAAAATTGAGAATTATTTAATATCTGTACATGTACATGTATCATAGTGATGTCAATAAACTGTTTTGCAATGCTGGGCACCCCTGTTACTGAAAAGAAGTTAAAAGAAAAGTCCTACATCTAAGCGTTACTAGAATAATACGTAGACGGAAAATATGCATCATGACAAACAAGATATGGCCAATGCCCAATGGGCCAAAACAAGACAAATATTATCTCGTTATATTTCGACTTTATTTGCAGCTAAGATTTTGAAATTAAGTCGAAATATAACCATGATATATGTCTTGTTTTGATCCATATCTTGGATTTCTCAAGATGCATCTTTTTCGGTTTATGTTTTATTTTGTACTTTTTCAAATTGTCGGCTGATTTAGTATGGCTTCTAAGAGTTACTTAGTATGTAACTGTAAAATGAGCTCATGGGCAAAACTTGTGATACCTTTTTTCAGGCTAACAACTGAAGCGGAATTCATCAATCATATAAACAATGCATGATGGTGTGTTGGATCTCCTCAGTGCTTGTGGGTACACTTCGATCCCAAAGTTTGCTGAGAAAGACCAGCTCTTGAGAATGATCGCCAGGTACGAGGTTCTTGACAAACCAAGAAGTGCTTTGGAACAGTTTAAGGAAGGCTTAAGCACCATTGGCCTCCTTGATGTCATGAAGAAATATCCAGCAGAATTTGAGACTATGTTCTGCTACCAAGGGAAAGTTCTGTCTTCAAGTCAACTTGATAATATCTTCACTCCAATGATGGTTCCCGTTGGAAACAACAGGCGTGGCAGACAGGAACTAATCCTAATGCACTGGAGAGACTATTTACAAGAGACAGAAGGTGAGCATTACACGCTCATGATTCCACCTTCCTGGTGATATGAAGAACATGCGAAGAAAATGTTGCTCCTAATTTAGTCTTCATGTTTCATTCTCCTGCTCTAAGTATGAATATCTAAGAACATGTTGTATGACGCAACATCTGATTTTAATGTCAATTAACATTCCTTTCAGCTGGTAACACAGGACGGGGGCTGACGAGGTCCCTCCGTGTGGATTTACTCCGATTCCAGTCGTAGACTTCTGGGCAGACAGAAGACCAAGAGGAGATACCTGTGCCAATTCCATCCTTCTACCAACTTGGCCAAACACCGATGACGTTTCATTTGAAGAATTCAAAGAATTCATGGATGATGGAATCCAAAACTCGCCAGGTTTTGGCCGTGCTTGATTACTGAAGACAGGGTGTAATTTATTATATTTGTGTTTTGTTTTTCATTTTTACGGATCTGAATACACGCAACCGTAGTTAGTATACTGGTACCAACATGTTAATGAATCACACACTGATAATATATAATACTCAAGACATGCAAAGCACGTCTCGTTGTCGAGTTATAAAGACACGTGAGAAGTTGAGAGAATACGAGAGACGTGTATAAAGAAGGGGATAGGCGAGTATTTTCCTACCTGGACGAAGTCTTTTATTGCTTTTAAAGTCGTGCCTAAGAAGCGTTTCAAAACATATTAAGCAGTTCATTTCCTCGCTTTTGTCAATTGGTTTGACATGTTCCTGAAGAATTTGACGAAACTCATTGAAAAACGCCCAATTTCTTGTTTTTTTAAATCGGCCAATCATATTTTGTATAATACAGTAGTCAAAACTGACCATTAACGTCGAAATACAATGTAAACATGAATTTTCTCACACGCGTTCTCAATGTATAACTGCGTATATAAACAGACATCAAATGTGTTTGAAATATTGTAAAACAACGAGCCTATGCATGTATAATAAAATTCTTCAATGATTTATAGTTAGCCTCCCCCGCAGGAATCTCATGGGTTACCTGTATACAGCATAATATACACACAACTGCTGCGAGGAAATGAATCAAATTCTACTTCTTGTTTTAATCCTATGGTGATATTATTAGCACATGTACTGTATGATTGGCCAATTCGAACAGGAAGTTAGGACTTTTTAAGGAGTTTGTCAAATAATTGAGGTACATGAAGGAAAGGGGTCGAAATGCGCTTCTATTGCCAGGACTGTATACAAATTTGTGATCATGCACGTAACAAGATACATCGGTTTCATAAACATTTTTTAAATTCTCCTTAAGGCTGGATTTCCACTGTTGCGTTTCTCGCTTTCCACGTAAACATTTCATCCTGTATCTCGACTTTCTGTTGTCTAATGCAAAAAAATTGGCTTGTCCAGTGGCGTCACCAGCCCTGGATTAGCCTGTGAAACAGGCGCTTTATTTTTCGAGTTTAAAAAAAATCGGGAGAGAAAAATAAAAAGGCGGAAAAAAATGGGGGGAATATTTAAAGGCTAGCCCTGGATAAATGGAGGGGACTAGGCAATGGCTTCACATTTTAAAAAGTCAGTTTCGTGAGCGTTTTAAATTTTACGTACGTCAACGACAACGTGCGTAAGCAAAATCAAGACAATGGAAATCAACCTTAACGCAAAAATTTACACATAACGACATGCGGTTATTCGGTAAATACACGAGTAACAGGTGTTGTGGGGTGACAAACATTAAACTTGTGTAAAACAATGTTGCGTTTCCAAGGAGTTTGGGAAGCATTGTTTGGCCTTCGCACAAATGACTGCAGTTTTTCCTTTTGGATAAGGAAAGTGTAAGATTTGAGATTGGTTTCCATGTGTTGAGGGTTTAGATGTATTAAAGATGATGTGACAGCACACTCCAACAAAGACTGGGCTACAAATTCCACAGTTCTATTGAATAAATCCTTTCCAAGGCACAATGACGGGCTTAGTGGATCGACTAATCTTTTCAATTCTTCAAATTTCTCTGGTGAAAGTGGACATGGTCTGTCTTGCACTTCAACATAAGGAAGTTCACCAGGGTTACTTAGCAGATGTTGTACATCTAAAACTGGGTAAGGAACACTGTGAACAGATGAACTGTGAAGCTCAGTTAAATGCCGATATGCATGAAATAATTGCATCGGCGTTGCAGATCCTTCACTAGAGATAGCATGGTGGTTGTGGGCAGCTATAAATTGATTCAACACTCGATTTATCCATGGACCATAGACATATTGCAAACAAAATATGTCAGTTTCATTTGAAGCATTTAAATGCCCTTCAAACTCAAGGTCTCTGAAGATTGCAGAAAACTGCCTGGTTACATTTGTGTTGACGTCCAGATTGAACCGTTCCACACGTTGGTTATGGACAGAGCTACCAACAATGACACTTTCAGGACCATTTTCGTTGACCATATCTTGCCATACCAAGACATTTTCCCCACCATGGTCTGATCTTATTCGAACAGGTCGACCAAACTGTGCAACAGCTCGTTGAAAATGGGCGAACACAGTGCTTGAGAGATTGTTGTTGGAAGCTTTGGCAAAAGTTACTAGTCTAGTAAATCCATCTATGGCTACATGAATAACAATTCCCCAACGAATTAATTTATGGTTTCCGTCTATGTGCCATACATAGTTTGGGCATGGATTATCATACACCTGATGCTGAAGACGACTTCGCCTCCGTTCTGCAACCCCTTCGGGGTCTACTCTCAGTAGTGATGATCTTAAAGCAGATCGTTTAACTTTTATCCCTTGTGCCCTGAGGTGGCCTGCAGCCATAACTTCTCCAATGTTGGGATGGTCAGTCTTTATATTGCTAAATATCTGATCTAACTCACGATCAGAGATATTTGAATACCGATTTGCTGGGTTAATGTTTAAATCATACAACATCCGGTATACAGTTGGTCTTGAAACGCCAAGGAGGTGTGCAATTTGCGTTGTTTCATAACCAAGTGCAATCATCCCTTTTAGCTGTTCTTCACTTACACATTTCTTGGGTCTGCCAGCACCCCTATTAAATAATTTTTAGAAAATCTTAGAGATAAAGGCTGACTTAAGCATGACACATGCAAAATGTACTACAAAATCTCATTGATTGGCTTTCTTGTATGTGAGTTCAGCTGGAAAATTCCCTGCTTAACATATGTCAGCAGGTGAGTTCAGCATAAAACCCACCTCTTCAGCAGTAGTGAAGCCACTGACTGCTCTTTGGAACCAATAGGAAAGTCAATCTTCATAATTTTGGGAAACCTGCAAACAAACATTCAATGGGGTAACATCCCCCCCTACACTTTTCTATAAGGTCAATGTTTTAATTCATTGCAGTAATTTTAATTACAGTAGATGTGTAGCAGAATGAGGCATTTTTCTTTTGAAATAAATAAATTACATCATCAAAAGAGTTACAGTATGCCATCCCCTTGTTCCCTTACTTACCTTCGACTGTGCACCAGTATGATGCGATTTGCATTGGGATAAAAATTGTTTCAATTCATTACATCAAGCTAAGGCTTCAGAATCATTTGCATTCTCATTTACATTACCAAAATGGTTACACCAAACTCCATAGCTAGATATTTATTGTTATGAATTTAAATAAGTTTTATCCTGATGCAAAACATGTCCTTATGATGTGCAGTCAAGATTACAAACTCGCTTATAACACGAACCAGCAGCAAAGCTGCCCATAGCAACTGGTCATAACCCTGGGTTATCCCGAGGAATGCGTCAGAGGCAATGAACAAAGTTCCAAATTTTACCTGGGGACATTAAATATTTGTAGTATTACTTCCTCTGGGTTAATATGCCACCAAACCCATCTTCAATTGCTCTTTATCTGAATATTACTTACAGTATAATACTTATAATTTCCTCACCCCGTGTCAAAGGTTGTGAAGTCAATGAAAATTTCCTCTAATAGGGGGATCTTATATTCTTTAAATTTCCCCCCATTTTTACGTGTCCCTATCACTTTTCTGACAGTCCATCCATCTGAGTTCAGATTCAATGGACATATTATGCACCTATCAATGTTAAGCCCCAGGGTGGTGGGGGGGGGGGGAAACCCCAGGGGAATTTGACATTTGGGAGGATGCTTGTGTCAATTTCCCCACCCCTGTGCCTAAATCCATATCAAATTTCCCCTACCATTGATGACATCTCGACATACAAAAGACGAACTGATGGGCTGTTATAATCCCCTCGCCCGGCGCGAAGCGCCGGCCGAAGGCCTGAGGGCGAGGGTGCTAATATCGACCGGCGTTTAGTCCCTCACACAGGATTCCTAGCCATTTCCAGAGTCACATTTAGTTTATTTGTTTAGGAAAGGGGGTCAACGGCCAAACCTCGTCCTCAGGGCCTTCGCGGTGCGAAAAAGTCCTTATCGTTTAATATGTTTTGTCGGCGGGTTATACGGTGAAATGAGATTTGTGTTCAAAAACTTCATAAAATGCAGTGTTCAAAAGATACAGTATCATTGGCGGGAGATGACAAGTTCGTAAATGGCGTTAAAAGGTAAACCCGTTTTCCCATTTTTGATGCTGTTAGTAATCAGTTTACAAAGATATTTTGCAAATATGTCCAAGTATTCAGGCTTTCATTTGATGTATAGCATAAGTTGCTAGAGTAATAGTAGTTCAAAAGATATCGTCGTCGGAATATCTAATATATTTATCAGAGTTTGTGAATCCAATCTGAGCTTTTTAAAGCTGTTTCCTGCTGGCAATCAGTCCCAGGGCTTCATTAGATATGTAGAACTGGTGTAAATACGAAGCGACGAGGGCAATTTGTGAAAGTTTACCCTGTTTCACTTGATGTTTTACCTGTAAGCTTAAATGGGGCTCCAAAATGTTGTTATCAGTAAGTTTGTACCGATTGTTCATATTATTATATGATATATAAATCTCTGACACCCATACCAACTATTAAGATCAAGGAGTAAAGAGTTTGTTATTGTTTTCTGGTTATCAATTCATCTATGATGAGTGATGACTATGCAATGTTGCCATTGAATATAAACCTTGTTTCACTTGATATTTTACCTGTAAGCTTAAAATGGAGCTCCAAAATGTTCTGGGTTATCAGTAAGTTTGTATCGATTGTTCATATTATATGCGAATGCTTACAAATGAACGTACAGTATATAAATCTCCGACACTCATTGTTGCCATTGAGTTACCCTGTTTCACTCGGTATTTTACATGTAAGCTTAAATGGAGCTCCAAAATGTTCTGGGTTATCAGTAAGTTTGTATCGATTGTTCATACATGTATTATTATACACAAATGCTTACAAATGAACACACAGTGTTTTCTATATGATTATAGCCTATTTACTGTACAGTACTGGTAGTTTAGGGTGCAAAACATGCAGACTATAGCTGTGTTTACAACATGGGCCTGGACTACAATTTTGTAGAAAAACAAGCAATTACTGTATACTGGTTAGTGGTAATATGTGCACTGCTGTAGTGAGTAAGGGAGAGCTCGGAGTAGACAGACAATAAATGGATGAGCGTCAAGCTCATATCCTCAGAAAAATGATTCTGAGTTACAATGATGTATATACTGATTCTATTGATATATGTCCTATGCGGGTTGAATTTACTGCAGCTAATTGCTGCACATTAAAATTACTGATGTATAGTAACTGCCGCATAGACACTTATATCATTTGAACCAGTAGATCATTGTTACCTCTCTCCATCTGAGTCGGTTAGGGTCACCAGTAATCAGAAGGGAATAAGTTTTCTGAGGATATGAGCTTGACGATCGTCTATCGGCTGTATGTATTGTATACTGGTCTGTTTTCCATAAACAATCTGTGTTTACTCCATCCATTATGAAACACATTAGGCCTACAGTAGCTGGCCTAGTGGGCCATAACTTATTGTGTCTGATTAAATAGGCTTGGACAACACTGGTCCCAGATTTGCAATGTAAAATACATGTACAGCTCACCGGTATAGGATTATGTTGACATTGGGATGTTCACACTGATCACTATGTCAGCAGAAATTGTTAGTGAATCGGATTGAACAAGTACTGTGTCAGCTAGATCATTGTCAACAAGCAGGCTATATGCATGTTGTCCTGAATATATAGGTTTTATGCCATGCTTTGTTGCACATACATATGGCTTTTGCATTAATGACCATCAAAATATGATATATGCTTTAGGCATTATTATTATTATTAATAATAATCAAAATAATACAACAATATTTATACCGGAAGGCCCCTTCAATGCTAACACTGGTATCAATGGCAGTCTTATTTCCTAACAAATTAAAGTTATTGCAAATATAAAAACATAATTCATATATGTTCAGTACAATGTTACAAAAACTAATTTAGTCATTATTTATTTTTAGTCAAAAATTAATTAAGTCAATTAAGGCAATTGATAAGGTGCAAAAACATCATTGAGATGAAATTAGTTCTTTAGATATGATATGAAAATGCCTTCACAGAATTTCTTAACTAGCATTACACAATGTAACTTTCTTCTAATTACAAGAGGTACCAATCCTAGGGTTTCTATTAACCAATCAGTTTCAAGTCCCGAGTTAGGAAAGATCAGTTTCCCTGCTCTGCGTTGAGACCTCTCGAGAGAAATCAATATTAAGTTATCCACATCCCTGCCAGCTCAACATCGCAGTAGTCCAATGTGGGTAGAATTATCAAATTGCTGTATATAATCTATCCACACCAACAATCATGGAAAAACCCTAATATGTGTCTTAGTAAACCCAATTTGAATGGGCCCTATATATTTGCACTATGTATGCACCCGGCCTATGATAAAGATGCACTTTCTTCCTTCAACAGCCAATAGTGTCTGTTTATACTAACTATTACCATTAATGTTTTTAGTTATTTATTTTTATGTCATATAAATTCAGACAATAGAAAGCTTGCAGAGATATTGTCCACTGAAAGTCCATTCAGTTTTGCAAATGAATGGGCTATTATCTAATTCAAGTACAACTAAAAGTTAGTAAGAACTAAAAGAAGTACAGTACTGCGCTATACAAGTTTCAAACAGTAAGCGGGCGAGGGGTTGTTGCGTATACGTATTTCTAGTAACATAATACCATAGATTCGCTTACCTTTATTTCCACATCCATATTCGCTGAACTTGAGCTCGCAGACACTCTTTCCCAGTCCTTTCAAATTTTCAAGATGGCGGCTATGTCAAATTTCCCGACCCTGGGACTCCTGTATCATATCAAAATCCCCTCCCATGTTGCATTCCCCTGGGGTTTCCCCCCCTCCCCCCCTGGGGCCTAACATTGATAGGTGCATTAACCATTAAGATTGTTTACAAGTTGCATACATTTAATACCTAGTTATAGAATTGATCTCCATTCCTAGTATTTCGGATGGGTGATGTTCTTCACCAGATTCTGGAGGCAAAGTGCGTGACAGTTGTGTTGCTGACGGTTGTGAAGGATCTTCTGTTAGCGGTCTTTCCCTAGACGTACCACCGGCCTGTGTTTATAAAATACGGGATGTAAAGTGCTGTTCTCAACGTAGCTATAATGACAAATGATCACCAGTGCATGAAAGAACATATTTACTAACCTGAGTATTGCCAGACGTAGGGTTTCGTGCTGCCGTTGTGGTAGCTGTTGATGACACGGATGTCGATGGCCTTGTCCCGCCCTGCCTTGTCTCACTTCGTACTGGCGGTCCTGATGGACGCAAGAAACTCGTCACAGCATTCGCCACAACCCTTCCTAACTCTTCTGCGTTAAAACCATTCATTATTGAGAAAAAGAATGACTTCAACGCAAGTTTATCTTTGAAATTCCAACTTCCCTCGTAGATGAAAATATATTTGCATAAAGCGCGAAGGTTAAACTTCGTCTTATTGCATATGTCCATACATATAGGATCCACTATATCCTCTAATAAGATGAAGTAATTCCAGCGCGAAGATTGCTGTCGCTGGACAAAATGCGCGAAGGCTGTACGGTGCGATACTGCGCATACCAGCTGCGCATACAATCAAATTCAGAAAATGCTTATTTGCAAATAAGCATTATTTAGTGCATAAAAGGATTATTTGTATATAATCATTTTCACATAGAATGAACGAGACTAGAGATGTAAAGAGCGATGTTTTTTATGTTTCTTGAAGAACTGATCATATACAAATAGGAATTTTATTAAAAACGATTATGTACACAAATAAGCATTTTAGTGAAAATGATTATTTATAAATAAGCATTTTAGTGAAAATGATTATTTATAAATAAGCATTTTTGTGAAAATGATTATTTATAAATAAGCATTTTTGTGGAAATGATTATTTACAAATAAGCATTTTTGTGAAAATGATTATTTATAAATAAGCATTTTTGTGAAAACGATTGTTTACAAATAAGCATTTTTGTGAAAATGATTATTTATAAATAATCATTTTTGTGAAAATGATTATTTATAAATAAGCATTTTAGTGAAAATGATTATTTATAAATAATCATTTTAGTGAAAATGATTATATATAAATAAGTATTTTTACAATCCTCTATACAATGAGATTGTGCACAAACCATGAAAAAGTGACCATGAAAATTTCGTAAATAATTTTTTTACACCTGGCGCCTCATAACTACCTAATATCAGGTCAATACGTATTTATAACGCTTCTATGGCAGTTTTTAAATCGTTACATCAAATATCCTGTGAACTTTTTAATAACTATTTTATACTCATGAATCATCTTAGAAACACTAGAAATAATGGAAATTGTGTCATTGTACCAAAAGTTAAATTAGAAATAGCAAGGAAGGGCTTCTTCTTTCAAGGAACATTGATTTATAATAGGTTACCAGCGAATATACGCCAGATAAAATCTTTAGTACTTTTTAGAACAGCCTTAAAACAGTTTTTAGAACATGATTTTTTGTAAATAATTCATTAGTTAATAATATCAGTTTGTATAATATTTTTATTCCTGTAATAGTTAGGCCTTAAATGATGCATGTAACAGGACCCTTACTGATAGCAGTGAAGTTTCACTGAAAAGGTTTTTTATCCTGTTTTTAAATAAAGTTCTACTACTACTATGGCATCCCTACTGTTTTCTGGTTTGTTATCCCTTACCAATCCTTAACCCAGTTATTATTTTGCTAGTGATCCCCAATACCAATATAACCGGGCATATAATGCTTTGTGTCCAGAAATAACTTTAACAGAATCACATTTCTATTCATGTAGCAAGCTCAGGATTATGGAGGACCGAGACAGGAATTTTTCGATTGGTTTTATTGGAATTCAAAGAAAAATATTTGGACCATGGTTTGCAAGATCTGTTGGCAGATGAATACTGTTGTGTAGGAACAATAATGGGTATGTATTATAATAATAATTATATATTTAATATATAATAATTATATATTTGAAGAAATTTGGAAATTTAAGCGATTTTATGAGCATAAGATATCTTTTTAATTCTTATTCAGTCTTGTCATAATATTTTACATATATATGACTACTGATAATTACTATTTTCCTTCTATTCACTGCGCTCATTCGAAGGAAAAACATTTTCCTCCTACATTCACTGGGAAACTCCACACACGTAGATACATGGTAGGCTGCGTGTGCACACTTACCTAGCACAACTTTATTTCGTTAATAAACGCTAAATACATTCTCATAACGCAATTCATGGTAATTAATTATAAACTCAAAGATCTGGTAAGCAAAAGTCTGTTGTCTATTGAATCTTTAATATACATATCTCGTGTACTGTCCGTTTTCCACCTTCCTTGTAGGCGGAGAAGTCTGCTCTGACTTGGATTACCATTCGTAGCTTGTGCCATAGCCGTCGCACCACCGGCCCGTAAGCTGTGAGTACTATAGCATTTCGGGTCCACTCCAATATTACGCAGAGTCTCCTTTATAAGTTCGCGGCACCTCGAATAACTGATAGGTTTATTCGGCTTATTCGTCGACGAGCCGTTTGTGAGGGAGTTGACAGACCGAAAAATGTATCCGTCTGAATTAGGAGGTATTTTCGCTAGAAGAAGATAACGAGAAAGCAGATCATGTGGACACGCTGGCCCGTTAGTCTTTGCAACAAAAACTTTGTTACCAAGTCGGTATTGGTCCGTCTTTGACTTTCTCGCCGTAATTTCGACGTGATCGTTATTTAGAGATATCGCTGGCTTGAAGTTCGAGTAATTCGCCGATTCTAAAAAGGGGCCTGCAAAGCCTAACGAAAAAATTAGTGCAGTTCTAAGATCCATCGGGGTTGCTGTTGACCCAGCCAACTTTTGACAAATACTTCGGACAACTTCAACAGGTAAAGGCTCTTTTTTGCTGGAAGGTTTGGAAAACATTCTTTTGCTAGCTTCCACTGTTACGCGAAACCTGTGTATCAGCAGGATTTCCCTCAGTGTTCGTGGGAAATAAAGTATGTACCCACTTAATGGCACAGAACGCCGACAGAACTGCATTGTAAGACGACTTTTTCATACATATATACGACAAGTACGTGGAAACGAGTATGCTCTGCGTAGGCAAAGATATAGAGTGCCCACCATCAATAAGAAACATTTTATATCTCTTGTATTCTCCAAGGTATTTTTTGACCGTATTGTTTGCCCGTGATTTTAGTACCAGCTTTATGATGGTCATTCGTTCATTCATTTGCAATCCTGCCCAAGCAGTTGAACTCACAATATCCTGGAACAAATGAAGCAAAAATTTTTGTGTGTGCTTAATTGCACATAAAATAAATCGAGATAATAAAGCAAAACTGCACATGTGGTGATCCAGGTCGCCACAGACACTTAGACTAACAAAATACACTGTTCTGCTGCTTGACATGAGCGCCAACCGGCAACATGTCCCCAATATAACTTTGCCATCCGGCATCGTTTATTTTCCAAGAATCTTACTGCAAACTATGCGGTTTTTGCCATCCGGCATCATGTATTTCGATTATTTAATATCAAACACCACACTCATATAATTATGAAAACAATACAATGTTTTACACTTCATTTAGCACAGAGAAATCAAATTGGCACGCCAGGACATTTCCTGTCCATAACTTAGAGCCCAGTAAACATTTTAAATTTGTCCCTTGGCTTAAAGCTAAGCTCCCTTTAAGGACAATTTTTCCTCGAACATAGGAGGAAAACGTGGAAACAATTAATGGCCAGTACGAAGCTGAAGTCCAAAATGGGACCACGATTGTCCCCTTCCACTTATTATGATACATAAAATTCAACACTCTTGCTGTGATAATTACTGGTGGCACAACTAAACAGTTTTAATTTGACCAATCCTGATAGAATGCATCGATCCCTGCAGTACCAGGGTTCCAGTATCTGGAGAAGAACTTTCCGACTTTAGCATTCCTGTAATTCGCGAAACAATCGAGCGTATGTGGGCCAAAAAGACGCTCTAACTGCTGGAAAGTATCAGAGGTAATTTCCCAATCATAGTCCTTAAATTTGCTAATGTAGTCCGCTTTAGTGTTTTTTTGATCTGGGTATCCATTGAATTTCTAACTGAATCCCGCTTTTCCAGCACATGGAAAATATATCGATTGCCAATTTGTGACAATCTAACCGCATGCTGCCAACCTGGGCAATCTTCATGGCCGACTGACTGTCGGTAAACCATTTGATACTGCAACCCTTGAGAATCGGTTCAAAGGATGCAACCCCAAATTGTTACACGTGATGAACCTCTTGCTTCTCACCCTTGTATTTATACACTTGGATATGCAAATATCTTTGCATCACTGATTTCTACGTTACTTCCGGTGGAAAATATATTTGTGATTGGTTAATTTAACCAGGATCAAACTTGGATAAGAGTTGGCAAGAAGTTGTTAGGCAAGACCGTTGCGTGTCATGCATGAGATTTTCTTGGCAAGTGTGTATGTGTTATGATGAATGAGAGTTGCTGGCAGGTGTCATGCATGAGAGTTTCTGTGAGTTTTTGGACTTATTGACTTCAATTCAATTCACGAGAGTGTATCCTCGTTCAGTCCAGAGCTTTATACTTGTATTCGCACTTATACTCAGCAAGGATGCTTGCTGATTTCTTTCAATGTCAATCGATTTTGGGGATCCAGCGCATAGATACCAGAAAATAAATTCTGGGCTTCTATAAACACAATGTTATTGGAATATATTAGCATTAACAGTTAGGCTTGTGGAGGTTTTTGTTTAGAAAATTAATATAGCTATCTATATAGTTATAATATAGGTCTCCGATTCTATAATTTAGCGTAAGCTCTTGACAGGACAGGGAAAATCCTTGTCATCTGTTGGAAAATTTGGATGGTTATTGGGAATGTTGTTGATTGTAACAGGGTAAACGTTAACCTGTAATAAATCGTACTTAATAGTTTTGCCATGTTGAGATTAGAGCATATGATACATAATGATAGCATGAAGAGGCTTTACCTATAACTATAATTTTTACATAGTTTATCGTTAAAATATCATTTATCCTTTGTAATATCAAGTGAACAAAACCAAATTGCAATCATTATTCCTATCTATTCCTATCCCTTACCTTCAGCCTGATCTGTGCATCTCTCCGTCACTTCACCATGGGGAAGCCCGACTGGGACATGAGAGCAAGGTCCATAACAGTGAGGGCCCTTACTCTCACTCTGACTTTCGCTTCTCCAGCTTTTTCTGGGGGCCCTTACCTCTAGAAAACCACACTTTCTGTCACCCACAATTTGGGAAAGACTTAAAAATTGAAATGTGTTTGGGAGTCGACTACACGTTTTTACTGATAGCAATGATAATGAAGGGAGCAACTTCCGATTATGCTTGTTTGTAGTGTAGGGTTCAAAAACTACAATGCTGGGATACAAGCAAAGATATAGATTTCTAATAAAAATACGTGTACGCAACAACCCCTCGCCCACTTGCTGTTTGAAGCCTTCATAGTGTAGTGCTCAGTTATTTTACTTGTAAATAGATAACCCATTAATTTGCGAATCTGAATGGATTTTATCTCTGAGAAATTCGGTTTTCTGTATCTGTTGATATTTTTAAAAGATCTTCAAATTTACCTTTTTTAATTCTTAAGAGTTATTTATTATCTATTTCCTTTTTAAATAATCTTAGATTTTATTCTACTTTTATTTTATAGTTGTAAGGGCATTGACAATATTGTACAGATGCACAAGAAATAATAATAATTTAACTAAATAGCCCAAAGTGTTTAATTTTTGGGTGTGGTACCTGTATCGAACAGAACAGTAAGGCTGTATACTGGTATTACTACCATCGGTCACTAAGGAAGAACTAACTTGTCACCAGAAGCTCAATGCATAAGAAACCATGGTGTATGATTTAAATAATTAACTTTGTCAGCTACAGTTCATAATGAATATCACCATATCCCTAGCTTGTGGATGACCAATGGTGCATATACTAATCCCCTCGCCCTGACGGCGCGAAGCGCCGTCCAGCGCCGAAGGCGCTGGGGCGAGGGTGATAATCTTGACGGGGTGGTAGAATGTCCGGTCGTGTACAATGTCCGGTCGTATATGGGAAGTTAGTTCTGTAAAAAGTTTGTGCCGCGTATATCGGTATCCATCAACCGGACATCGGTTGTCTTGGTTACGAGACGTGCTCACGGGGAAGAAAGTAGGTAAACAAGGATATTTATGGATCTAAAAGGATATTTATCTAAGGTCGTGAGCGAGAACATAATTTTGTGTTGTTTTACTCGAAAAAACGTGAAATGTACGTGAAATGTACGTGAAATGTACGTGAATAACGATTGGCAGGGCAGAAGAGAACGAGAGGGGACAGTCGTTATTAAAAACAAAACCTCAATACTTATGTAACAAAACCAACACAGCAAGAAGGATTGCGACAGAAACAAGTCAAAGCGACTCGAAGACGATATCCAGTGTAGCAGTAAGTGTTTGTTCATATTTTGAAATATACAGTATGTTTATTCTGTGCTTAATAATGAGCCTATATAGTAGACTGTAGCTGTGTTTCAGTGTTTATACGACCTGGGCCTGGCCTACAATTTATAGTATATAAACAAGCATTACTGTATGACTGATTGACTGGTCAGTGTTAATATATACACTGCTGTATAGTGAATAAGGGAGAGATTGGAGTAGAATCCTCATAAAATGATTCTGAGTCCTGGACAGGAATCGAACCTGTAACTTGATTGCTTCTAACCATGTTTGAGCTACCGAGATGAGAGTGAAGCTGGTTACAATTCAACATAATATATTCGGTTGATATAGGTATACAGTACTGCCTATGTAGCTTGCATTCACTACAGCAGTGTATATATATTTACACATCCAAGCATTACTGATATAATATAGTGACAACACGCGATTTCCGGTCGAGTTCGATAAACATTATTTTTAATACATTAATATGCCTTTTCAGCATAGTTTTTTGGTTAGGGTTGCTAATTTGGTTAGGTAGTTATATTAGGATTAGCATTTCGTTGAATATAAAAGACTCGATCTTGACTTGAGTGACGAAGGGCTTTCGCTCGAAACGTTGAATGTCTGAGACCTGTTACACACTATTTTGGCAGTGCACCAACCTATAAAAGATCTGTATTTCTGCCTACAATGTATACAGTACGTTGAACAATATTTTATCTTCAATAAAACAACCATGTCATGTTATTGTTTATTAGTTGTAACTTGTATAGTCTGCATTGTGCTTGTTCAGAAATCTTTAGACAAATTTTGAAATACTTAACCGAGAGAGTTGCACTATATACATTCTGGGATTGGGAAAAGTTTAGGCATTATTAATAATACTAATAAAAATACAGGATAGCCTGTTGAATGCTAACACTGGTATTGACGGGGTCCTGTTTCCTAACAAATTACAATTATTATTTATTACAAATATAAATTTATTACACATACTGTATTCATATGTATGTCTACAATATGTTACAAAAACTAATTATAACTTGAAAGTTGTATAAATCCTACAAATGTAGTACTGTCAATTAAGGCAATAGATATTAGATAATGATCTTACATGTATGCAATGAACAAATTCATTGAGATAGTTCTTTAGAAATGGTGGTAAAATGCCTTCAAGACATTTCTTAACTAACATATGGTACCAATCCTAGGGTTTCTATTAACCGATCAGTTTCTCTGCCCTGCATTGAGACCTCAAGAGCATCTATCCTCACCAACAATCGTGATAGAATCCCTAATACTGTATTAAAACCAAATTGATGTCCATACATTTGCACTATATATGCACCCCTAGACATTTGAATGATAAAGAGAATGCACTTTCTTCCTTCATTCTTTAACAGTCTTTGGTGTCTTTTTATAGTTGATTATTTCATGAATCACAAGGTCGGTGAGACCTTGCAAGGGGCCCGGCCGCGTCGCCACTTCAATCACTTGTGACTGGTGTAATCTGCAGACCAATGAAATGTTGCAACCATTTTGCATACCTAACACAAAGTACCAGTTCATCTCAACACTGTTCCCCAATTCCGTCGAATACTGTGAATTATTGAACGGAGGTATCCAAAACAAAAAGTATTGAACGCTGATGACGTCACTAGGACAAAGCGCATAACTACAGTAATGTATTACAGTAGTAAATTAGCAACTACGCTATAAAAGTTTCAAACAGTAGTGGGCGAGGGGTGTTGCGTATAACGTATTTCTAGTTTATTATTAATATAAATATTTTATTCTGCTGGAAGAGCTCCATAGCTTTCATAATATTAATTAACAATGTATTTCAATGGTAATTAACACAAAAATAAGAGAATAAGATTAAATAATCAATAATAACAGTTTGAACAGGGCAGCATTCTGTGTTTCGGTACTGACAAGCTGAGATAGATGAAATTATTAATATAATTTAGCATGAGCTACATAACTTGTGTTATAGCAGGTTTTGCTACAGACATACAGGACATAATTTTAAACATTATAAATTATTATAATATTTGTTACTGTTCTTACATTTTTCTTAAGACAATGCGAAAACTTGATCTAAAAGTGCCAACAGTTTGCCTGTTTTGGATTTTGAAACCCTTCTGGTTATAACCCCAACCCAAACCCCTTACAAAGTTGTATAATTCTAGGGTATATATACCCCACTGAGAATTCAAGCTTGAATACCATGTGCGTAAACCAAGACGAGCCAGTCTACAATGGAGGAACAAGAAGACGTTTCAAGATAGTATTCAAGATTGTTTCAGTAATATATAATTTATAGACCTCCTCTTGGGGAATACTCTCAGCATGTAATATCATAGCTATCGTTCCGACGGGTTTTATCAAATTCCTGTTGCTCCGGGTCTATAAATCATAAATGTTATCTATGGGTTATCCTCCTCACAGGCCAGGCCTAACTATGCCATAATGGATGAGGTAAACCCAGAGTGTTGGGCCTAGATCTCTTCTAACATTCATTATTAAAGTAAAATACATTTAACTGATCAAAGTTGTTTTAGGAGTATTATAAAAGTTTTGTTCTGCGTAGCTGCAGTGCAGAAATCCCACATTATATTGTGGCAGTGCACTAAAGTTTGAGTTTTCAATTGGTTTACATGAGAATGCCGATTTATTTACATTATTTGTCAATTACTATACTGCTTCAAGCTGCAACGAACACAGTGCATGATAAATAAAACCTGCAAAGTGTGAACCTGTCAACAGTTTCGCACAAAGGTAGCTGATAGTACAGTCATGTTTGTTACCGCATCAGCTGATATCATGACAAACTAATTGACAGGCTCATATAAAATGTTCAGACTACGATATCTACCATTACGATATAACCATTAGACATATCTAATGAAAGCTTGATTAACAGCCTCTGACATGCCTACAAAAATATTTTTGCAACTGATTGCTTTACAGCTGTTCATTTGCACAGCTTACATTTGGATTCACGAACTTCGATAAATATATCTTTTAAAATAATTAACTCTAGCAACTCATGCTATACATCAAATGAAAGCCTGAATAACATGGTCGATCATATTTGCAAAACTATCTTTGTATTATTTACTAACAACTTTAAAAAAGAGAAAACGGGTTTACCTTTTGACGCCATGTAAAATTTACGAACTTCAGAAATCTTCCGATGATGATATCCTCTGAACACTGCATTTTATGAACATTTATGAACTTTTTGAACACAAACCTTCATTCGTCGTATAACACATTCTGTACCGTGTACATACTTTTCGTGTTTAAATATCCTCTGTTCATTCAGCTTGCCAACTCGCGCTGGCGTAAATTTAAATTTGAACGCCAAATTTAAACGCCAAATTTAACCAACCAAAAAGCTGTTGATGTTTGGCACCACCACTGCAATGGATCACTTGCAGTAGGTATTGAAGGATCACCTTTGTATCTTGTCATTTCTTCTTCTGCTCTATCACTAATCTATGCGCTGCCTTCCTCTGGCTTTTTGGTGGTAAACATGCCAAACATGTCACCAAATATAACTTCTTATTTGGAGTTTCCCCTGGTTCATTTGATGCAACCGATGGCACCAATGCTTTATCCTGCTTTATCATTGTGATCGACTGGGTCAGGGTGTTCGACTGTTCTAGCTCAACACATTTTAAAGCCAGTGAGGAGTATATTTTGAGTCGGGTTTCTTCTTGTTGGAGAGAGCGAAAACGGGGATCCACAACATCTGGTTCTGTATATCTCTTTCTGATATCCTGCACAATAGCTTCTTTCATCTGCTTGACCAATTGAGAATCAGAATCCTTCACAGACATTGTCATGATTTACACTTTTCACTGGCATGATCATCGAAACAGTAGGATGCTTCTCTGTACACATACTGTAACTGTAGTTATTGTTTTCATGGGCTTGAGAACCTCAACAGCTTCTTCTGCGTTGGAAACATCACTGTCAGAGAGGGTATCAATATCCGTTCCATTCTGACGAATTTCCCTGCTCATCAAGACAGCCATAATTGCTGGTCGTTGTTCAAGATAGCGTGACAACATGTATCATTAATTCAAGATGAAATTCCCTTCAGCTGCTTGTTGTCAGTGAGATGATACCAGTTGTTTAATCCCTAACGTGTTCCCCTGACACAGTTAGTGTTAACCTTATACCCAATTATACAGTAGCTATATACAGTATATATCCTACAAAATATAAATATATACATATTTGCAAGCCTAGGACTGGCATTGTCTATGCCTAATACAGGACAAAGGTGTTTACAGACACACTAAGCCATTGGCCAGACAAGCATGCCATCAGCTGAGCGTATAAACACTGATTGGTTTTACCAGTGTGGTGCATGTTTACACTATTAAAATCAGTAAAATGTAAGCCAGGCCCAAGGTGGTATTCAGCCATGTTGGTCCTGGTTAGTCCTATAGACTTGCAGTATAAACAGAGCTATAACCTGTACTTTTTTACATCCTTACCACTAGTACTGGTACTCACTATATAGGCTAATGATCAAGTATTGCAATTATTCCATTGTCGATGAGGTTGCAAAGTGACCGAGTGAAACAATGGTGATGGATAATTTAAATAATTAAAAGTATAAGATCTGCCATTCAAAATTTGTATTAACATTTGTTATTCTGCAATATTATAATAAAGCACATAATTTAAATGCTATATATATATATATATATATATATATTCTAATCTTCCACTCATATTCTTTGTGCTTTATTTACTTTCACATTTAAAAGTCTTTCACTTGACATGATTGTGGTTACCATGCATCTTTCAAATCAATCAAGAGTCCACAAAATGCGACAACACATACGAATCGAACAAAACAAAACCAGCCGAAAATTATTGAAATTTGCATAGTTCATTTTACATACCTGTAGTTCATAGCTGTGTTTTGCTCAAATTTGCTAAAGTAAGATCGAGCTGTAAAAAGTGGCCAAGTTCACCATATAGCAACTGGTCTTGCTATGCAAATTTTGAAACGATTTACATATTCAGATCTTTAGAAATATATTGTTTCCAAAATATGCAGATGTTTATAAATTAGCATAGCATGACCAGTTGCTACGGCCAGCTTCGCCACTGGCTGTAAATTAAGGCAAACAATTAGATTCAAAGAAGAAACTGGTCTAAACAATGCGCTCGTTACTCGTTTTTTGTTTACAATTTTTACTGATCTCTCCAACCCTGACTTTGCTTACCTAGCTGGACTTGTCTGTGTAAGCATCACCAAATAGTATGGAGTTTCTACTCGCGATTTTCGACGCCTTTGTTCACAGTCTTTCGACCTTGTTGATGCAACCATACCTTATTACCTGTTGTTGGTTTGGTTTACCCGCAGGCAATATCGGACTTTACTTATTTATTTATTTATTTATTTATTTCCTGTCCCCTTTCGTTCTCCTCTGCTTGTGCAGCTTCAACCTGCCATTCGTTATTTAAATTACTCATTTCACGTGTTTTCGAGTTTCCAATGCTGTTTAAATTCACAAACAGCAATAAAATCACTCCGATCCATAAATATCCTTGTCCTCTTCATCGTAACCAGGACAACCGATGTTCTCCGGTTGATGGATACCTATATTTATACGCGGCCACAAACATATTACAGAACTAACTTCCCCACAAACGACCGGACATTCTACCACCCCGTCAAGATTATCACCCTCGCCCCAGCGCCTTCGGCGGATTATAGTAATAGTTAGTTAATAATAACAGTTTTGTTTTTATTAACTATTACTATAATTTATAATCAGTGGCAGAAATTTGCTTTTCATTATAATTGTAAATATTTCTGACAAAAGGTGAACATTTCTGACAAACTGGCAATTTGGTGTAAAGTTAGTGTGTGAGGAGGGGGTGTGGCTACCCCACCCAACCACAACTTCTGCCACTGATTGTAAGTTGTTACTCTTGAAAATTATAATTTTTCACAAATTATAATTTTAATTTACCAGTTTGGAGTGTTGGAACATTACAAAGTAATGTTGTGAAAACAGCTCTAAGTTTCAGGACTTTCTCCTCGCTTAACTGATACACTTGACATTCCTCTGATTTCCTCTGAACATGTAGATGATCTTTCCTGCATGGCAAGCTCCTTTGTAATCCCACTATGCTTAGGTGTACATGTATCTACTGCCCGATCATAGAATGAATGATAACTCATAACTGTAGGATATAGTACATTGCTCTACATTCAAAATTTATGTCAACGTTGGAATGAGGTTGTGTCACAACGTTCTCACAACGTTAAAATACGTTTTAATAATATATTTGCTAGCGATTCAAAAAATTCTAGCGGATTCTGTTAAAATGCTGGGTGCATATAGCCTGAATTTGAACATGTCAGAATTTAAATCATGCCTTCACGCTTACAGTTTAAGGTTAATTGAGGTTTACAGTAAGTATTTGAGTATTTGAAGTATTTGAAAAATTAGCTACATATGTACATGTATATACAGTAATTTGTAAAATATTTTATATTTCCAGATAAACTACTTGGAATCGCTTGATGTGGAATGCTGTGTCGTGATTTTCTTCCAGAATAGGTTGAAACGTCTAGGTTCAGAAAAGGGAAAGAGGATAATGAATAATTCAGCAATACTTAATCAAATTCATGCAGAAATGGCAAAGAACTCTGGTAAACAACAGTCAATCATCCAGTATATACATGTACAGTACCCTTAAGCGATTGTCAGTGATATATATATTATATGGTTTTTGTATTTATAATTATCTATGAATTGTTGTATTTAGGTGAGATTGAGTTAAGTCGACATGGACTGATTGAAAAAGTTAAGAACCTCTTTAATAAAGCATTTGGTAAGAATATCATTTTTATATTAGCATTATTATAAAAATAAGACTTAAAGTAAAATGGTTAATTTTAATTTAATGGTTATTTCTGTAATAGGGATTGCAAGTGGCAAACAAGGACTGTCACTACCTTATAAAAGTATGATAAATGGCACATCTGCATATTACATTGAAGGATTGCCTGGTGGTCTTAACTTGAGGAATCCAAAAGACTATGGGACAGTACAATTAAAAAATATTATTTTTTGTGAAAAAGCAATTAAAGTGGTAAGTTTGTGCACCAGTTTGATAACATTAAATAAATGAATTAATTAATTTATTGATTGATTTGGTTGATTGGTTGATGGATTGTTTGATTGATACATTGATTTAATTGATTGATTTTTCTTTCTTCTTTTTATTACAGATCAAGAAAGTTGAGCAGTAACAACAACAACCACAACAACCGCCGACGACATGTTATGGGGCGCCGAACCCGTCAATATTCTATACTTTCAAAAATTAGTTCTGTACATTCATTTTATGTCTTCTGAACTACGGATATCGAGTTTAAACTTCACATATTCTTTCTGAACTTCATATATGCTTTCTAAACTTCATATATGCTTTCTAAACTTCATATATGTTTTCTAAACTTCATATATGTTTTCTAAACTTCATATATGTTTTCTAAACTTCATATATGCTTTCTGAACTTCATATATTCTTTCTAAACTTCATATATGCTTTCTAAACTTCATATATTCTTTCTAAACTAAAATTATTTGTCTCAACTCATTTATGCATTTCTAAACAGTCAGAAAAGAGTTCTGAACCTCTGATGTCAAAAATATGGTTGGAACTCCAATGTCGGAAATCTATTCTAATTAAATATTCATACCCACAATGCAATGCGGGGAAATTTCACTGATTCAAGTATTCAAAATGGATGAAAATGCCACAGGCGCCATGCCATCCGTGGATGTTAATGGAATTATAACAAACGCAATTCAACGCATTTCGCGCCTTCGTGAATTGCAGCCTGTAGTAACAAATCCTGGTGTTGCTGAACAACCTTCTCAGCCATCGGTAGCATCTGAAATTGATCGTTTATTCCCAACATTTGCAAGTTCTTCGGCAAGTTCTCGGTCAAGCGCCTCAAGCCGGCCAAACAGCCTCTAGTTCAGAGGGAATCAGATCATGTCTTATATTGTAGTTGATGGAGCAACACAAGTAGATACAAACTCCACCCCCCATTCCTTGATCTGTCTTTTCTAATATCATAATAGTTAAGGTGAATCATCAGTTATACTAGAATCGAGGCGTGTCTCATTGAAGGCAATAAGATCAATTTAATTATTTGACATTGAATACCTTATTTCATCAATTTTTGGGCAGACTAACAATGTTAAGAAAAGCCATTTTAAAACCTCTTTCATTAGGAATAGAGTTAAGGCTAGTGAAAAAATCGTTACTCGCATTGTTTGAGAAATTATGACTATCTAATGCTTCATTGCTTGACTCACATATTGTAGATACATTGTCCATTCTCTCACGAGATTCAGATGGAGAGCGAAGGTTACAATGATGTGCTGGATTCGATTCATATATGTACTGCCTATGCAGCAGTCACTATATATCGTTGGTAAGGTTTGGATGTGTTAATATGCACACTGCTGTAGTGAATGTGGGAGAGCTCGGAGTAGACAGAGGATACATGGACGATCGTCAAGCTCGTATCCTCAGAAAACTGTCTGGGACTCAGAATAATTTTTCTGAGGATACGAGCTTGACGATCGTCCATGTATCGTCTGACTACTCCGAGCTCTCCCATATTCACTACAGTAGTGTGTTTATAAGTTTTTAATTATGTGTCACCCTTGTAACATGATCATGGGTTTTACCTCCCCTAAAAAATTTGAAAGCAACATGCAGTGCTCATTTGAAGTACTGTACATGACTGAACTTATAATTTTACAAAATTAAAAGAGTAGGTGGTGATGATCATGTTACTAGATTCTAATGAGATCCATCATGATATTCTTAATTATTGTTATTCATCTCTTGCAGTGCTGCCTTGGACTGCAGTTCCATAATCCAAATGTTGCAAGTCAAATGGCTCAATTTCTTATATCTAGTCAAAACAAATATGTGTCATCCTGCTCAGATGCAGCCAATAGATTCATTATCCAGACAGTACCATTACATGGTGACCAATTGTTCAAAGAGAGGTCCAGAAACACTCAATGGACCTTCCAAGATGGGAACAACCCACATGACAGATTGAAGGGACTCAGAATGGAGTTTGCCAATTGGCATGCAAAATTGAATTTGTACATGGTTTGTGATTCAACTGCTGTATATTAATACCATCATGTTGAATATCATACTGTGGCTATCAAACCATCAACCACTTAATAAAATAATTACATTGTATGATTTCTTTCAGGTTGAATTATAGTTTCGTATCTAATGCTTCATGAACCGATCGGGCAAGTATAACGCTGCCAAAGGAGTGGAAAACCATTATAATGAATATAAAGAATTTCATAAATGTGAAATTGAGCCACACATTTGTGCTTCTCTCGTGGAAATGTCTGGAATGAGCAACTTATCAGGTTTGTTATTTCTTAAAAATTAAAAATAATTAAGATTTTATTAACTGAGCCTTTATAACTACCACCTGTCTCCTGGACGTGTATTTATAGACCCCTTGCAGTAAATCCCAACCTGGATGGCAGAACAATATTATAATATAATTTTTGATTCAAAATTATTCTTTAGCAAAAAATATCATTGTTTTGTCCTCCATATTATTCCATTTGTCTTTGTAGATATTATATTAACCCATTCCCACCTGAGCCAGCCAAAAGCATCCCATTTATTATTTTATTCTGTATAATGCCAGATTTTTACTTGTCAAGCAGAAACACCTCAGCTAGCCTATGGCTAGGCAGCAATGAACCTTTAGCACTTCATAGATCTACCCAACTATGAAGTACCTGATAAAGATACCACAAAAGACATCAGAAGAAAATGGCTGTTGGAATTGTGTTTAGTATGTTCATAAATACCTGATTAATTTTGAAGTGGAACCTTTGGTGCAACAAATACAAAACCTTGGTGAAACATCAAATAACAGATTTGCCTGTCGCATTGAATGATGCAATCAGAATTTTGTCCATCACTCAATACGTGTAAAGTAAGTATATATTCAGATATATACTCAGAATCTTTTAATAAAGTGTGAAATTTAAAGGACACAATTAAAATTATGATGGAAAAATTGTAGGACAAAAAGAAATTAATGGTACTAAGTTTTTTTGGCCCCTCTTTTTTGCCCATGAACAATGACAAAAACCAGCAAGGAATATTTTTTATCTGAACTTATTTTGTTAAACTATTTTAGACACGAGGTCACCCAGCATGGTTATGTTTCTGAAAGGTACACGTCGAGTGACAGACAGCCTTGGTTTTTATCACTGCCGATTTTCTTGTGGACTTGTTTTTTCAACAACAGCCATAAGCAACAAGTAATTTGGATTATTATATTACAATACAGTAGTCAAGCAAGACTAGTGCCTTGCGAGAGTGCACATGACCGCCAGAATACTGATGGGCGCACAGCAGGTATGACCGACACCTACCAGATCATGCTGGATCCATCCCTGCTAACATGCATAAAGTGACTTTAAACTCAACATTGTGATGTCCACTCTCCTAAAACAACCCAGAGGGAACTCTCAGTACTGGATAACACCACCTGGCATCGACTTATCAAATGGATAAGGAGGATTTATCCATCGGATAGTGCTAATTATAAACAGTTTACAGTTATTAATTTGTTGTTAGAAACCAATGCCCTTATGAGTATCTGTCACTTATCTTAATATTGAGGATGCAAAATCAGATATCTGTGCCAGCAATATCTATTAGAGTTCTATACAGTTGAAGTCCATCTTCACAGGTATTAAGTAATTAGATATGCCAACATATCTAATTCTGTGTTTGCCAGAACATATTCAAAGTACTCTTGTTGCACACTCTTCTCCTCCACATATGTTAAGTTTTCTCTCAGCGAATCTACTTCATCATTTGACACTTGGCAAAGTAAGTTGTCTGTACCACCATGAAGCTTGGGAAGGAGGAACAGTTCATCAGGTCTGCCACTGACAGTGCCATGCCTAGAATGCCTTATCCGATGGGAATTCCAGTGATCTTTGACTGAATTCAAATCATCTTGAATTAGTCGAGCCAAGCAGAACCATAGACACTCCAGTTGGAGTTCATTTGCAGGATTAACAATGTCTTGCTCAATCAAATTCTTGAAAAAGTCGATCCACCAGCTGGACCGGTTCCTCTGTAAAAAGGACCACCATCCCTCAATACGTTGGTTTGCTGGAGAGGTTCCATATTTATGAGCATCAATGTTGTTTTTCAGTGTACACTGCATGGCTGCCATGACGCCATTCTCCGTTCCGCAATCTGTTTGTAGTTTCACCGGACATCCACCAAATCCTGAGACTGTGTCCAGATAAAAATTGGCAACAACCTCTGGGTTATTTGATTTCGTTACTTTTAGCCACATTATTTTCCTGCTCCACCCGTCAATACAGCCGTGGATGGGAAACCCAAAGTGTTTTAATTTGTCATACCCATCCACGTGCCATGTATGGTTTGGACCTGGAGAGAAGTACCTTCGTCTATGCAATCGCCGTGACTTCCTCTGCTCACAACCATCTGGGTCAAGCTCTCTCATCAGTTGTTCTACAACATACCTAGGTACGTGGATGTTCTCCAAGCGCAGAGTATCCCACATGCTCCTATAACCTCCGCTGCAACCAGGGCCACTCAGCTCCCTCAGCATTCTGTCACGTACCAAATTCAAATCGAATGTAGGTGTCCTTCGTAGTTGATATTGTTGCAATCTGTTCTTCAATGTCCTGATGCTCATGTTTATTTGATGAAACTTGGCTAAAAAATTTACAATTGAAATATATTCATATCCCTTTCTAAAATAATGTGATAATATCCTTCTCATCTCCCGTGGGAATACTGCAGCCTTCACTTTCAGCCATAGTTAATATGGGCCGGCCAAGATGGTGGGCACGGTGGTACTGATTACTCTGTCAGTCTCCCGAAATTTTGTTTTGTATCAGTTGTGTACCACGAAACTTTGTTGTGCTCTACGAAACTTTGTTGTGTACTCCGAAACTTTGTTGTGTTCTACAAAACTCTGTTGTCTAACCAACCAAATATTGAGTTGTGTTTTGCCCTTGTGGGCCACCGTAATTCTCTGTACCATAGTCAGTTCTTAGTTTCTTGGGACATCCCCCGTACTCTCTAACAGTTTCCAAATAGAATTTCAATATATACGGAGGGTTGTTATTAGATCTTGATAACTTTAACCACAACATCATCTTACGACTAAAACCATCGATACAGCCATGAACAGGAAACTCATATGGTTTGAGTTTGTCGTATCCATCTAAGTCCCAACAGTAGTTTGGGCCTTGGTTAATATAAGCTCTTCTTTTCAAACGATGCGCGCATCTGGTTTCACAACCTTCAGGATCTAATTCTTTCAACAAACTCTCGACTTATCCTCTCGGTATCGTGTAACTTTCCCTTCAAAGAGTGTGCACATCCCTCGATCACCGGTCATACCACCCGGACCATATATTTCTTGTTGAATCCGTGTCCGAACTTCTTGTTCGTCAAAATCTGCGGATTTTCGGTGAAGACCAAGCATCTTGAGTCGGTTCTTCAGACACACAGAAATACCGTGAAACTTGGACATAAATTCCAAGATCACGTTGTATTCGTAGCCCTGTTTAAAATAGTATTTCAGAGCAGCTGTCTCACGAGAAATCCGAGTACCACAAGAGAAACAGAAGTAATATAATGTTTGCGGGTATTTCTTTTGTTCTCACAGGGCCATTAACAACTAATATACCTCATTATACCATTTTTGCTAATCTTACCTCCGTTGACAATAAACCAGGTCTGATTAGAACTAATCATACCCGGTTTGACGCCAACGATTACGAAAAACGAATTTTAATCAAATCATCATTCAAAGACTCAACATGAGGTCGAGGAACCTCGTCAGAAATTTCGCCAAAATTAATTTTGATATGGTAGATTAGTTGTTAATGGCCCTGTGAGAACAAAAGAAATACCCATCCACGTCCGACAAATCCTCGTCCACGACAAATCGAAATATTGTTATTTCCCCACACCTCGGGAAACAAAATTTTGCAAAGTCCCCACATGCTATTTTTTTTGTTTAAATTGAGTACTCGATTTAGCAGCAATAAGACCAATAACATGTAAAGGTGCATTCCTTTTGACCAGATTTTCTGTTTGTTGAGTACATTAAATTCATACAAACGTGTATTTATATAATTTATAAATGTAGGTCATAGTTCAAATTCAGGTCGCGCGGGAATATGACTCAAGTATGCTCAAGCTAAGAGGTTTAATACGGGTGCATGGACTCTGCTGAAGTTTGTAAGTTCAAAATATTTTACTCATCTCAAACATTCTACATTGATTATTTTTGAAAAACATTTGTGTACGTTTTATCCAAATTGCACTCGAAATCATCCTTTTCTTAAGTGCTTGTTGTACGTCGAATAACAACTGTGCGCTGGTTTTTAAAACAATATATTTCTAAATAAAACTTACGATTTTCTTACAACTCTTGATCGTTCTATATTCTATATGTGTCTCTAATCTCTACAGATCATGCATTCCTGTTTTAAGTGTTATTTACCTATAATTAATTTTAACCAATCACGTTCCCTCTCGTATAGAGTTACGTTTAATTAAGTAATGTAATATAATTTTCAACTTCTAGCATGTTCGAGAAGCTTCGTATTAATAAAGTTATTAATTATATCTCAATCGTTATAAGTGTCTTAACAGTGTTTTTGTAACGAAATTACATCATACTTTTTTATGATTGCATTGGAAAGACCACTTAAAATTACCACACAACGTCTGTGAGTGTGGTAGAATTTGGTTAGCTTGCCTCATTTTCGAGATATCTCACAAATATTCCACTTATGACATCACGGTTTTCATGAGTTTTTACAAGAGTGGTTTTCATTGAGGGTACAGTATGTATAAAAGTTGTATGGTCATCTTAAGTGGTGGTTTCAATGTAATCATAAAAATGTGGGGTGAAATTTCGTTGCATGAACACTTTAAACTGTGTCTTCCAAACATAGAGCACAAAAATAGTTTTCCATAAGGTCTGCTTCTTCCTGTGTAACACTGATACAATCACCGTGGAACCATTCATCACAGCTGTCACATTGTATCATAAGACCGTCTTCTTCTTTCCTACAGATGCAATAAACTTGTTCTGGACTACAATGTTCAGGTTATTCCTCAGTGTCCGTCGTCGGCTTCTTCTTTCTTGCACTTCTTTTTTTTCCATTCCTTTCCTTTCTCTCTTTCTTTGTCACAAAATGCTGAACACAGATTTTAGCATCTTCAAGGGAGAGCAAATGGGTCTTGGCAAGATTATCCACGTGTTCTTGGCAAATGTTCTCCGTTTCATTGACATACTGCTCAATTAGACCTCTTGGTGGTTGACACGAAACCGTTCTTTTCTCCTTTACCAACTTGATGATCTTCAGGTTTCAAAAAATGACCTGTGCAGGCACTAATACATTTGCCGCAGGGCCCTCCCCAGGGTCTACGTGGATCTGGAATAGGTAATGGTAGGAAAGAAAGAGGTGGCCCTCCAGGATACCAAGTAGGTTCTACCAAAGGTTTTCCCTTAGTGCCTTCTGGGTGCGAGCATTGTGGATGGTAACATGGTAAAAGCATAAAGAGATAGTTCGTCGGCAATTCAGGTACCATATGCCGTTTACGTATTTCCCATATTTTAGAAAAATATTGGAAATCTTGTGGATAAGATTGTCAAAGATTTTCCTTAGCTTTCTTAGAACCTCTCAAAAACGTGAAAAGTTTCGACCGACGATCACAATACAACTCACTCACTTCATCTGCAGCTCCTTTTACGAGGTGAATTTGGGTACCAAAACATGGCGTTCCAGAAACAGTGTTGATGTAAACGTCAGCGGCAGCATCCAAGTTTTTCTTCAGTTTTTCACGGCAAAGTTTTCCATCAGCATCCGTGTTTGACCCGTGTATGGTGGAAGGAATGAAAATATTGGAATGACCAAGTGCTAAGCAGCCATTTTGAAGTTCAACTTTATTTAGATAGCTGCCACCACTATACCTTGATGTAACAATTGTGCACAGTGTCCCTTGCTTAAAGTGTCTTTCAGTCTACTGAAATTGAACTTCTTGAAGAGAAGGACTTTCATCCATTGCGCCGTCAACACGAATGCATTCAATCTTCTTCCCTTCCATCAATGGCTTTACCTCAGCATGTGAACTGAGCATATTCAAATCTGCAGCGTGTTGTCCTGGGTGTTTAGGATAGATTTTTTGTGGTTTGACTACACCAACACAAGTAACAGGTGTATTTTCCGTTCCCATGAAAAGATACGAGGTAGTTTGAAGTAGTGACGAATATTTGTTAAGAAAATTCCCACATTCACATTCCCACCAAACGTTAATAACCCTGTCCGCCGCCAGGAATCTGCTCCAATTCTTCTTTCACGTGCAAAATCTTCAATCACTTTTCCAATGTCAGGATAATTCTTAACAGTCTTACTCATTCTTGTAGGGTTTTTTTCTTTCCAACAATGATCGTTTACAAACAAGCTTGGCAACTCTCCTTTTTTGCCGCAGAAAAATGTCTCGTTGTTTCTTAATCTTTGCTTTAACATCTTCTGAATACAGCGGTAGGCCCCTAAGAGGAACCCAGTCTTCAGGGTTGTCTGACTCTGAATCTGTAACAATCTCATTCTCACCATCACTTTCTGAAGGCAGTGTAGTTTTGTCAATAGACGTTTCGTTGTCCGTGCTGTCAACTTCATCTTCGGTTTCACTTAAAATGATTCCAAATTCCTTTAGAGACAGTCTTTCCCTAACACGAACAACCTCGTCTACCGCGTCTCTTATGTCACAATATTGTTCCTCAGGATCAATAAACAATTGATTACTGGCAAAATATTTTTTATTAGCTTGTCCAATATATGCCCCAAATTCACCCTCTTCGAATAACTCTTTTTTAACTTGAACAATACTCCATCCTAATGCATCGTGATATTTTTCTTGAATATTATTTTTAAGTTTTACATCAATACTATGAATAATTTTTCGTTTAGACCAATCTTTTTTTCTTGCTTCTAATTCTCCCGTAAGATAATTCTGTTTTGCAGTTTGAAATTTTCTATGGTCACTAAATGTCAATGAAAAATCAGTAAATGGACCTGGAGCTCGAATATTTGTTTTAATTTTATAACCGTCAAGAAAACTCGTTGGTATTACACCGTGGTTCCAAGGAACTTCTTGAAACTCATATAAATTTGCTGCTGCTTTTAAAGCAACTGTCCCGTATTTTCTTGGATGATAAAGCCAAAAACGTTCATTATAATGGATGATTTTTTTCTGACTCATTTTTAATGCTTTTCCAATAAGAGAAAAAAATAAGAACGTTTTATTTATACTATGTGTATAATGATATCATTTTTTATATATTTAAATGTACAAAGAGTTTCTATGATCATCTTATTTTTTTTAAAACTTCTCTCCTATTTTTACAAAAATAGTGTTTTTGACAACATACACATCATTAACAAAATAATAACGTTCTAATGTACGTTTTATTTTTAAAATATAAGCATTTCTTAAATGTACTTTTGATAATTTTTTAAACAATCTTTGTGTTTCTAAAAATAAAAGGAAAATACATTCAATATTTTTTTGATTTTTTTTAAATCAAAAGATACTAGTGTATTTTTTTATTTAGGTAAATTTTTCAGGAGAGAATAAATTTTCAAAATTAAATTCCTTATCATACATAGCCAGTACAGATCGTTCATTATCCTCATCTTCTAATTTACGAAACAAACATGCAGCAAATAAAAGACATTCAAACAAACTACAATGATACAATAAACATGTTGGTTCGCTAGTATGATACCAACAATTTCTTGGTTTTAGATTATAAAACGAAAGTAAATAATCGTACTTCTCAATTCCAAAATATTCAAGATTAACACAATGTAAAATAGTTTTTTCTTGAAGTGTTTTAACTAAAGAAGATTCTTTATCACCACCTTTATACCCGATAATAGCATTCGGGGAAAAAACATTACGAAATAAATAACTTAATCTATTTATAAGTTCACTTTGACTAAAATAATCTCTTGATTTTTTTTCAGATAAATAGTCTAAACCATGACATCGATATTGATAGTAGACGGTAGAACGTTCCCTTCGAGTTAGTTCTTTGTAGGGTTTTAACTTGCCATCATAACAATGATAAATAAAATACTTCTTCGTTTGAAGTTCGAGAAGAGTTACTTCACGATAACTGGGTCTCTCTCCCTTAAACTGGAAACATTCACAATCCATTATATGTGTGATATGGGCTAAAAATAATTTTTGTCGTTTTTGGGATATTTCTTCTTTACATTTGTTTAATGCACAATTATATTTACCCCTATACAACTCCTCGATAGTCGTCTCTTGAGATTTTTCCTGTTGATTCTCAGTTGTCTCTAACGGGATGTAGTCATCTGCTTCTTTAATTTCGCTGCTCTTCTTCTCAAATATTTTTGCCGTCTCTCTCTCTCCTACACTCAGACTGATATTAATTATTTTCGAACCTACTTCGGGTTTTATAATTGGATCCCGCGTTACTATGCGTTACTGTGGGTGGGATTAGTTTGACCAATCAGAGTTCGTTGATTAAAGCTTTCATGTCATACAGATGATTTGTGATACTCATGTACAATGATTGTGTGTTGTAGGAATTAGAGACGCGAATCCATAATTAGCGATTTTCTTCTAAACAAATACTCGGGGATTAGTTGACCTAATGCTGTGTTGTGGGATTAAAGACACAAACCCTAATTTTGTTCTAAAACACACACACACACGTCAAATCAGTTGATATATTAAATATTCGTGGGATTAGTTTATACATTGTAGTTACAATAGTACTTTTTCAAATTTTTATCGTGTTAAATTCTGCGTGTGGAAATATATATTTTAAGAATGGGAAAATAGTATATATACAAGTCGATTTTTTTAAAAACGCGTTCCATCATTCGTTTTTGAGAATGTCGTTAAACATTGGTGATAAAAGAATCTATGAGCAAGCCCACGAAATCAATATTAAGACGATATTGAAAATTGTTTATTATATACAACATTTTCGTAACCGATACATTGGATTATTATTTGCCATCTGTGACTTATGTGACTATTACTATGGGGGAATTATCGAATGTATGGAAATTGAATCGAGACAAATTGGTCAGGGGTATGGAGACTACGCCTATATTGAAAAAATGAAAACTGAAATGAACCAAGATGAATGCAAGGATTGGCGAATCTTAACAGATAAACAACACTATATAATACCCGTTGTTCATACACAACGAAAATATTATATTTATGGTGAAAAACTATGTTCGCGTTATCAGAAATTACTATTAATACCCTCTCAAACATTAGTTAAATCTATTTTTCATTTGAATGATAATCATTCCGATAATTTTTTTATTGAAATTCAAACAAGTTATTACCCTAGAAATGATATTTACCATTTTATTTCTATTACTATTAATGATGAACAAACTACAATTCCTAAAGCCATAGGATATGGAGGGTCTTATCTTTGTAATACATTACATAGACTTAATCGTTGTTTTAGTCGTGAATTTACATATTGCTGTATTTATTTATATGTTGTAGATCCGTTTTATTTGAAGGCTACTTTTTATTATCTACATAATTTAGATAATTTTGAGAAAATAGTTTATCAACTTGCAAGTTGTTTTATTTTCTTTTGCGAAAATCATAACCCTATATCAAAACTTAGAACTAGTAACGATAGGGTTTATAATTTTAATCTCGATAAGATTGTTAAGCTAATGATAACGAAACCCCCACCTATTACCTGTTGTTATAAAAATTGTCAGAATTACTCTTATTGGTTTAAATTGTTTTATAAGACAAGTAAAACTTATAAGTTTAAAGTCAGTTTATTTTCTGATCTAGTTAAAAATAATAGTATTATACAAAATAATAGACCCATTAGTTTACAATTTTACCCTCCGCATTTGGATATATTATATAATTATTCTATAAGGGTAAGGATTACATCTGATAATACTACATCATCTACTTTTATTATTAAGAGTGTTATAGAAGCATATAATATTAACTATGAGTAGTAGGAAACAGCCGGTTCTATCTATTTCTGAAAAAATATCCAGAACCGGCACCTGCCTTCGAGGATAGCTAGTATTCCCGACCCGAAAAAAAAGATAAACAAAACTATTTTAAGTTTTGTTTCTAGAAATTATTCCAAAAACATCCGAAACCCGCCGTCACCCCACGTGTTTCAAAAAATTATTCCCCCACGTGTTCCAAAAATTTTTCCACCACGTGTTTCAAAAATTATTTCCAAGATGGCGTCACCACGTGTTCCAAAACTATTTCACCACGTGTTCCAAAAGTCAAAAGCAAAACCATTTTGGTTTTTTTTTTTTTTTTTAAAAGGGGGAGTTAGTGTTTACGAGGATGTGGGCTCGTCCGGCACTCTACGCCTACGAGCAGCGTCCCCTAACCACGTGCGCGCCTCGTCTTGCTCCTTTTTCACGAGTTGCTCCAACAGGGTCTTGTTGTATAGTGTTCTACTCTCGAACCATGACACGACGAGGTCGACGAGAAGGTATCCAAAAACTACTTTGTCAAAAAATCCGATAACCATCACTTTATTGGGACGAGACGAGTGATAAAAAATGGGTTGTCTTACAAGCAAAGAAGCTGACCGTCCGACACGAAACACGACTTTCAACACTCACCGTCGAGTAAAACTTGGCGTGAGATTCGGAAAAGAGGCCACTAATTTTGAACTAGACGTGCTGGCTGGTTATGAACGATATGACGACGTGAAATTCGTGACTGAAGAGAGTGCGACCACTGCTCTCGTCGAAGTCCAAGAGTAAAAAAAAAGTTTTCGTAATCCAAAAGAGATTACGAAATCTGTTTTTCAAGAGAAACACCAATCTAGATATTTTTTGTAAGCTACCCTCCACACCATCTCCGGATTGGTGAGATAGTACTCTTTTTCTAGTCTAACTCGAAGTTCTACTCGTCTGGCAAGGTACTCTCGATCACTAAGCGTACGGTTTTTCCACTCTTCTTCGGGAAGATGTCTAGTAGTAGTGTAGTTCTTTTTTTTCTTTTTAGGTGGAGACATCATTCTAGAAATGTCGACCTCTCCACACGTCACACAGAAAAACTGTCCGTCAATCTCTTCCATTTTTTTATTTGGTCTCCTCCTCTTCAGGTTTAGGAGTCTTCGTGTGACTATACACGTGTTTCCCGACAGTAAGTCCACCAGATAGCAATCCTATGAACGGAACGAGTGGAGTGAGTCTCGACATGATACATTTCAAGTCTTTGGCGAGATAGGGATCTCTTTTTAGGTCCTTCTCCATCTCCTCCGGTTTTTCAATAGCGTCTAGTCCACCCATTAACGCGGCGAACTTCGATAATAACATGTCGCATAGAAACAACGTACTTTTCTCTTGAACTTTTGCCTCGTATTCAGCGTAAAGTTTCAAAATGGTTTTCACGTTAGCTTTTCTGATGTAAGCCTCCGTCTTTTTAATTTCGCCGTCGTTCGCGAGAATTACTAGTTCTTCGCGCTTCCTATCCACTTCTTTCGTGATGTCCTCAGAGTTCTCGGTGTTTGTTGGCTCTTCGTTCGGAGAGTTGTTAATTAAGTCTTCTGGATCCATCTCTTTATTAAGGTAAGATGACCTCGTACCCATAGGGGTGTCGGAGATTAATTTCCAAGCACGCGTGTTTTTTGGTTCGCAGCTCGGTCGTGATGCGCGTCACGTTCTCCTTCGAGACACCGTTCAAATAGTCGTTGATGAGTTCCAACATGTCTTTCTTGTTCGTGTTGTGGAAACTAGTTATTTTCGAAATGTTTTCTCTGTAAGGTTTTGCGATGCTCGTCAGTTGTTGAGTTAGAACTATAGTGGACAATCCGTAATGACGACCCGAGTAACCAAGTTTTACTAGTTCGCTAGTTCTGTTTTTGACGTCTTGTCCACTCGCACAATCGTCTAGAATAATTAATGTCTTCGTGTCTGTGTAGACTTCGACGACATGTTTCAGTGTCCTGTTCACGGCGTCTTGCTCGACAGGCAAGACGACAAAATCCTTGTCGTGGTAGTATTTCCAATTATGATAGGTTGTGTTCCACAATATGGTTGGACAGAGCAGAACGATGTGGTCGAACACACCCTTGAAGTGGTTCTCGAGCATTTTCAAAAGATAGAATGTTTTTCCACAATAGGTAGGTCCTACGATCATCATGTTGAACGGAATTTCCATCTTTTATTTTTCTTATGTCGTTGACATAGGAAAAACAAGGGGAGTCTCTAGTAGCTGATGTCCTTTAAGTTTCCGGACACAATGTTTAGTAGCGCGTCTGACACCACAAAGATGTGACATATCAACGCTGTGGACGTTGCTTTCTTGGTGATCTCCAGCAAAATACCGGATTGTGTGTTCAAAGTTTTCTTTCCGGATCCGTGAACAGTCTGATCCCGAGTACTTCTCAGATCAATAGTCAACGCGAACTTGTCTTTGAAAAAGTCTCGACGTGTTACGCTCTGGTTCTCTTGACCAAATAGTCGTTCGGCTTCTGAGAAGAATCTTGACTTCGGAACGCCTTGGCTATAGACTACGTTAGGAACGCCTTCGATGGTAATTTTCACGCTCTCGATGTTCGGGTAGACGAACTCTTCCGAGTCTGTGATAGCCGCTTTCGTGAAGAGAAGGACTACGGCCTTCATGCTCTTTCGAGGAAGGTTAATGTTCTCGTTAATTAACGTCGAGGCTGCTGCCCAAGGCGAGTTTTTCATGAGAGTGATGTGTTCATATGGAAGACCCTTTCCAACCGCGTAGAGACTTGTGATCTTGACCGCGAGATCCACGTTGTCAATGGTCTCGTATTCCAACTGTAAGTTCTCGAGAGAGTAGGTTCCAACAGCACTCCCGCTCTGAGCCACCATGATGTCAGCGGCTGCTGGCAACTTGATGAGGAACTGCAGGTTATTACTCATCTCGTATGGAGCGTAGAGTCCTGAGTCACCTAGGATTTTGTCGAGAGAAATCTTTTGCTTGGTTCCAAAGACGGCGAACATCAAACCGTCAGAAACCTTCACGACGTCACCGCTAGCTGCTCCACTATCGTCTTTCGAAACGAGTTTTCGAAGGTTCTCGGAGCCAACGCCGTACTCGATCATCTCTTCACGCTCGAGAGACGTCTTCCACATGTCCTTGTAGACGGCGATGGTTGACTCTCCAACGTTGTCGTAGGCTATCTCACCAGCCATCTTGACGGTCAGTTGACTCTGAAGAGTTTTCGACAGGTTGTTCAAAAACCAGCTTTTAGCGTTTGAGTTCTTGAAATCAAACAGGATGTGTAGACTTCCTGGAACCAAACACGAGTCTGGTTTAAGTTTCGGGATGTCTACGTAAAGTGTTTCGTTAGGATTTGCACTGTTTGGATTCATCGTAACCACGTGGCGTGTTCGTGGGCCAGTGATCGTACTTTTGACAGTTTTTATCGCGCTCGGTTGTAATTTCAGGTTAGTAGACATCTTTATTATAACGTGAAAAATTTCGTAACCAAAAAGGTTACGAAAGGTACTCGACTAGAAAACCGTGTCGAACCCGACTTGTTCTGGTGGTTCGACAGGTCTGTAGTCTGTCAGAACCACCTTGTCTTCAGGTGACTCTACACGTCGTAGATGCCGTCGAGTCCTTTGGCGAGAGAAGTGCCTCTCCAAGATTCCGAATAGTCGAAAACACATCTCTTTATTAGCGGGTCTCTTAACCTGTGTAGGTTAAGAGAGACTTTTTTTTTACTCTTTAGACTGTTGTTCGAGTAGTTTTTTATGAACTTTCGTCTTTTTGTGAGCTGTCATATGTCGACGTATTGACGTTCTACCACACTCGCATGTCAGTCGTGTGTTGATGTACTCAGCGTTGTCAGCGTAATATTTCTTTCTGTACTTTCGACAACGCTCGGCGTTGTCAGCGCGATACTTTTTAACCTTGTCGATGTTATCAACGTAGCGTTTTTTAATTTTCTCGACGTTCGCTGCGTAGTGTTTTTTACTACTCTCGCCGACGTACTCGACTGTCCTTGAGGACATGTAACCAGTGTAGTAACTCACTTTCTTTCGCTCGTCTAACTCGGCGTCGTGAAGAAGAACATGGTGTCTCTCTAGGTTTTCGAGCGTCGTCGCGAGCTCTGCTTCGTCACAGAGCACTCTATCGATCTCGACTACTCTCATCTTGTCGGTGCCTAGCTCGAGAAACTTTTTGTGAAACTTTGACCCACACGGTTGGGTGTCGATGGCACACTTGTGCTCGGACAGCCTTCTCCTTATCGATCTCGTCGTTTGTCCAACGTAAATCTCGCCGTCAATCATCGAGTAAATTGCGTACACGATCCCGACTCTTTTCTCACTCATGTTCGCTCTCTCTTTACTTAACCCCCGCTTTAAACTCGTTTCGAACGCCGCCATTCGATTAATAACCAGATCAAACCGACAACGACCAGCCACAGGTTTTTCGCGAGAAAACCCAAGACACTCACACCCACTTTCAAAATGCTGTAGACGAGATTTGCAGCACCGACCGCGAAAGGCCCGAGTCTTGAGATAATGTCTTTTATAGCTTTCGCGAAAGTTTTCACAGCACCCGCTCCCTTCACAACCGCAGTCCTCATGCCTATGATTATGGTTGTGATCAGTCCGGCGATAGTGATGCCTAACGCCGATACCGTGATCATATTCCTTTTTAACCATTCTTTGAGTTTCTCCAGACGACTCACGTCTCTCTCCTGTTCACCACGCGTCTCTTCGATGATACGTTGTCTTTCCAGAACATCAACCACTACGTCGATGTCAACAGACTCTTGAGCTAACCTCCCGGCCGTCTCACCGTCACTCTCTAGAATTCTTTCGCGAATAGTCTCTCCACGATGTTCAAACTCGTCGATAGTGATCTGAATAGCACCTCGGTCACCGACTCTACTCTCAGGAAGCATCGTGTCTGGAGGGTTCAACACACCGTTGATAACGCGTTGGTCCTCTTCACCAAGCCTATCGAACACGTCGGCTGGTAGGTCTTGTTGACGAACGTCTATCATTGGTAGCTCTTCACTCGTCCTGCTCTCGTTCACGGCAGAGTCTACGAGACTCTCGAACTGCTCTACGGCGTTAGCATTTCTTCTAGCCGTGTTTTTCACGTACGAACCGTCTATGCTGTTGAGAACTATTTTCTCGACAGTCGAGTATCTACCATTTTTGAGCCGCTCTCTGAAAAAGACCTTCCCGTCTCTGACGATGGTTCTGTTTCTTAACTCGATAACACTCTCAGAGTGAGAACTAAGAGTCTCACCACGCGAGTCGTGAACATATTTGTCCACGTGCGTGAAAACGTCTGGTCCGCCAAAATTTGTCTCGCCTAGGAGACCGTTAACGAACGTTATCCTCTCGCTAACTAGTGGGTTATCATCCCACAACAGCCGTTGGGTAAGATCGTCGAGAGTCGAGTTGAGCTCCTCAGTGTCGAGGTTTTCGTACTCTGGAAATCTCTCTTCCATTTCGAAGTTGTCTTCAGCCTCTGCCATTTTATTTGTTGAAAAAAAAATTTTTTTTTCCTAGAAGGGTACCACCCCTCCCCACTCTTATTGCGACCGCTGACCACGTGCGCCCGTGCGAAGGTGAAAACAAGAAAAGCCGCGAAAGACTTCGAAAACCACTACGAATTTCGACTTTTTCGTGGTGATAACTTGAGTTATCACTACGTAGGTAGTGTCTAGAGACACTCTTCGTGGTATACGATACGTGACTAGGTACTAACGAACGACTCGTGAGACTTTTTTAAAAAATTATATTTTTTTTGTACAAGATTTACAAAATTTTGTTTATGGACAAAGACACGTTAAAAAAGTTTGGTCGTCTCTGAAGGTGAGACGATCAGTGGTGAGTGTTTTTGGACGGCACAGCTCTCTTTTTTTTTTCGTCAACGGCGTGTCTCCTTGTCAGGTGGAGGTGAAGGGTTCACTCGCAACCCTTCCTCGAACATGATGACACGTCGCTCGTGTTCGGTGATCTCTCCGTTTACTGTAGCTAACTCCTCGTTCAATATGGCTATCTTGTTCACCAGCTTTCGTCTTTTTCTCAAGGCAGCAGTTCTCACCCGACTTTCCCGGTAAAGAAGGTCCTTCAGCCTGTCTCTGGACAGGGCAGCGTCCATGGCGTGAAAAAAGTTTGTGAGAGTGACGCTATCGGTCGTGATGGTAACGACGGTCGCGAGGTGTCTCGCGAGACTTGTCGGAACATTCTTGGACGTCAAATAAATTTCGCGTGGAGAATATTTTTTTTTCGCACGGAAATTTTTTTTCTACTCGAAATTTTTTCAAAAATTTCGAAATTCTTTTGACGTGTAGGAATTTGCCGACGTGTGATTACGACATTTTTGAAAAAAAAATTTTATGTCTTTTTTTTTTCAAATTTTTTCAAAAAAACTTCTTATACGTTTTTAGCTTTATTTTTGATTGCGCGTCTTTTTACAATACACACTTTTTCATAATTTTTTCACCTCACTCTCAGGAACCCAAGAGTTATGTTCGTCGTCGTAACCAGCCCACTTGACTAAGACCATCTTTTTCTTGTTCACCGTCTTTCTTTTCAAGACTCTCTCGACACGATACGTGGCGTCTTCTGTTTTCACCACGGCTGACAACTCTTCTTCATAGAATTTTCCGATGACGTCTTCCCCACTCTCGTCGCTAAGAACATAGACGGTCGGATCACCACGGACCACCTTACTCACGGAGAAAATCTCTTCAGTGAAGTTTGCCTCGTAGCCCTTCGCGAACGTGCTCTTATATTTACTAATTCTCACCTTTTGACCGAGCTTGTATTTTGGTAGTGGGAACTCGCCTAGGGCACTACCAAAAAGTGTCGTCCACACCTGACTCTCGTTAGCCTTGTTCACGTCCGCTGGCTTCGTGAGAGTGCTACCATGTTTTGTGTTATTATAGTTCTCGACGAGACCGTCTAGAACATCTATCCACTTGTGAGTTCCCTTGCTATAGAAATATTTCCACATGACGGTTTTTAGAGTCCTGTTGAACCTCTCAACCACGGCCGCTTTCTTGTCAGACTTCGTGGAGAAGTACTCCACGTCGTGTTTCGCTAACAAGCTCTTGACGCCGACGTTATAGAACTCTAGTCCCTCGTCAAACTGTGCGAACTTCGGGTATGTCTCGAACCTCTCGTGAAACTGTCGTAGTAACTCGTCTACGGCTTTCGTCATGTTTTTCGTGTCTTTACGATACACAGGGATAGCGAAAGCATAGCGACTAAGAATCTCGACACACGTTAGGATCCAGTAGTAACCGTCGTTCTTGTTTTTGTATTTTCCCATGTCAACGAGATCTAGTTGGATTTGCTCACCAAGATACGAGACCCACGTCTTTCGAAACTTGTGACGTCTCACCACGGGCTTGTATCGTGTATAGGTGTCTTGTGTTTTCAACCACTCTTTCACAGACTTTCTAGTCACGCTGAGACCTTCTCCTAGTGCTTTTTGATATAGTCTCTCCATGCTTTGGTAACCAGTCACGGGGTCGTAGTACAAGTCTCTTAAGGACTGCTCTGTCACAACATCACTGTCCATGGTTTTTATTCGTGAGTATGTTGATGTCGAGCAAGACGCTCCCCACTTTGTCCACACCACTCACGTTAGTCTTGGTGTGAAAAGACAAGTTGTTGTACGTACCATTGCGAGTGGGTGTGCTAGACTCGACAAAAGGAAAGTGTATTACGCTACCGCTCAACGTGGACTCTGACGTGATAGGGAGAACTGCGATAACACTAGACCGCCTACCTGTCGTGTCAATGGTCTCGTCCACGAGAGTGTCACAGTGGATCTCTACGAATCTCAAACCTCTGTTAATGTCTACCCTGCCCGGACTAACCAATATTCCTTTACCCGAGGTCGTGTTCTCCGGGAAACCGAGTAACTCTCCAAACTTGTATAGCTTGATGGGATGTTCTGTTTTCAACGTGCACGTGTGGTTGTAGATGTTGTGTGACAGCTCTATCATGATGTCGTCCTTCTCCATGAAGTAAGTCATGAGAGCGACGAAAGTCCAGTAGCCTTCCGGGATCACGTGGTTCTTCGAGTTGTACCGGATCACATCGTTGAAGTCTTTGATGACGTTCCTGTAGTCCCAATAGACACTCACCGACTTCACGACCAAAGTCGAGTCTCTTAGGACTGTCAAACTTCTATCTAGCGCGAGGGTTTTCTTACCATCGTCGACGAGCACTGACAGTTTCTTCATTTTATTTGGAGAGTAAATAAAATGATACGAGCTTACTACGGTGAGAACTATGACAAGGCGATCAAGAATTCTGAGATTGCGACTCGGAAGGCTAAGTCAGACCTTTTGAAAAAATACCCGCATGCCACAATGAGTAAGTTCGAGTTCGATCCAGTTCAAACGCAACAAGGTGACGTGACGAGAGTGGACGTCTACTTTCGAAATAGTGACATAATCTCGACAGACATCACCAGCACCACGTTTAAGAACGACAAGAGCATGTGGGTATGGTTACACAACAACACTCCTTTTCCAAAAATATGGAATAGTGGTGGTACAGTTCAAAAGTTACCACTGACGGAGTCAGCTGGTTATGGTAAGGACATCGTGAGATATCCACCTCACACTCTCAACTACCAAGTCAATAATTTCGACGTCTTCGTGGACGACAAGAACTCTTTCAAGTCAAACTTACCAAGGATAGTCATCGACACGAAAAAGTACTATCAGGACGGACCTGACGGGAGCATGATCAATACGGAGTGGACGTTGACAAAGAGCTATTACCAAGCTATCACAGCTCTATACGTAGCCACGTACAGGTCCGGAGTTTCATTACAAAACTTAGCAGCTAGTCCTGACGTTCCAAAACAGATCACGAGTCTCATGAAATTCCACGTGTATTTCACCATGCGGAGAGTGATGTTTCGTCTCGACAAGAGTAAGACTGACATCGCTGACATCCTCAGGCTATACGTTCCAGACTATAGAGTTTTAAAGTCAAACCTCCCGTTAGGTGGTAATTGGCTCTTGGACATCAAAGACCTTCAAGGTGACTACACGCGCTACTGTTCTAGAACGTCGGACGGGATCACCGAGCTAGGTCAGGAGTTACTGAACCAGTCCATAGAAGTCTACGTCTACGCATTGCTCGGTGCGCAAGCAAAAAGCAAACAAAGCATCGTTGGGTCACGTGCGAGTGCTAGGGAGGTTCAACAAGTTTTCAGAAACATCGTGGAAGACGCGGTCGTGCAATACTCGCCAAGTGCGTGGATTAATCTCATGAACAAGGCCATCAAAGACACGAATGTCAAGTTGGATATGGCTGTCACTCCAAACACGTGGCTAGTCCCTCGAAGCATGGTTCTGTTGAAAACACCCATCGCTGGCTACAACAACTTGCTCAGAGAGTCGTCGGAGACGAACATGACCTTTGGCTTCAATAGTGGACTCAACTTCACGAGTGCGAGTAAAAAACCTGTGAAAACACACACTAGTGGTGGTGAGCATCTCGAGTCACTAGACGACGTGAAAACCACCTCACCTACCAACACGTCCGTGACTAGCGAACCAACCACGGGAAATTCGAAGCTGTTCTCGATATCGTTAGTGGTGCTAGGAGTGATAGTGAGCAAGTTCGTGATGTGAATAAATGAGTTTGTATCTTGGATATGACTACGGTGCTACTGCATCTGAGAAAAAAACACCTTACGAGACTGTTTTTAACACCAACGTGTCTAACGCAGTGATCACAAGACACACTGGCAAGACAAGAGTCACGAAAACTAAAGACGGAGACTATCACTTTCACCAAGACGTCTATAGCAAGAGTCCTTCGGTTGGTGATGGTTTCATTAGTAACCGGAGATCCTCGAGAATGCTTTTTGACTGTCCTAGACTCACCACGATCAACGTGTCCATCTTCATGGTGATCAAACTGCTCTCCGCACCATCTTTCGGAGGGTGGTCATATATCGTTGGTAACGACAACGGTGGTTACGACAAGTTCATCGGTTACAACGCTGGCCCGAACGACAAGATATCATTCGGCGGTGGATGGCCAGTTGGTGAACACAACTGTGTGTTCCCACCTACCGTTAACTGGTTGGAAAAACACCTGATCTCATGTCACTGGATGATGAGTGGAAGTCACGTTCGCGTGAACGACCTGAAATCTCCAAACAGCGACTTCACGTCGAATAAGAAGGCAACCGGAGCCACGTTCGGCTCCATCTTTTTCAACGAGCGGTTCACTACGACGAGAATGGCTGCTCCACCTGCTTCGCCACCTGACTTTTCTTTTTCTTCAGCATTTCCGAGATCGAGTAAGAAAGCGCCGAGTACCAACAAACCCGTCTCGGCAGAGATTTACGGACTAAAGATCGTGAGTGGGTTATTAGAACCAGCCGAGATCTCAAAACTGAACAAGAGCATGATGTTGGAATACAACATCGCGTGAGAGTTTTTCTTCTTTCGTAACCGTTCAGGTTACGAAAAACAACGAGACTCAGCCCTGTAAATTCGGATATATAGACGATGGTGGTGCGGACGGATCCACTCCAACCGAGGCTCTGACCTTATCGACGAAAATCCTTTCATCAGTGGCTTTGTCTGTCTTTTTGATGATCTTGTTGTTAGCCTTGACCGACTTGAACCTTTTCACTGTATGTCTGACACCTTCCGATCCTGACAAGATCGTCGCAGCGCCAATAGCGACAGCCGCTGATATGGGGTTCGGAACCAATATCGACGTGACTATCCCACTGACAAGAACGACCGTAGTCACGACTATTTTCGCAATAGCTTTGACCTTGAGTCGTAGTACCTTCTTCTTTGAAACTTCCAAATCCTTCTTCAACGTGAAACTCAGTTCTTCTAAGTTTTGACTGTACATACCTTTATTACGACGAAAGATTTTCGTAATGAGTGACCATTACGAAAACACGTGTAAACTCACTTGAAAGGGTCGTCTGGGATCATTTTCTGCTGTTGTGCGTACTTGACAATGACTGTACCCGCGCTGATCGCTGCCGCGAGTTTCAACGTTCCGATGAGACTACTTGGTGCTCCGAGAGACTCGCCGAAAATTTTCTTAGATGCCATGCTAACACCAACTCCGGCTGCAACGTAGAGTAAGGTGTCGTAAACTTCGTTCATGATAACTTTACGATCTGTCATTCTTTATTATGGGTAGGCTAGTCGAAAGACTCTATAGTAGACGTTGGTTCTCGAGAGGTCGTGGGAGTGCTCTGGGTTTTGACTTGTGTCGTGAACACGTCTTGTCTGTACGCGAAGTATAGTGCAGTCACTCCTGTGATAACACCTATAGTTCCGACAACGTAAACAAAACTAACGTTACTTTGCTCATCGCACGTCTCGCGCTCTTCTTGTTCGAACCGCTCACGAGCCTTTTTCTCTTTCGCAGCCTTACTGATCTCTTGCAACTTGTGACCCTGAGCCACACGTTTAGGATCCTTAATTTTCTTGGGATTGTCGTTAGTGATGGTTTCCATGTCTCTTTATCTCACAGTTAACTGTGAGATACCTTATAGCTAACTCGCAAGCGTCTAGTACCTTGTTCTCGTGTTCTAAGTCTCTCTCAAGTCTAAGACTTTCAAGCCATTCGCGAACCCTTCTCTCTTTCGCAGCTGGAGTGGTGGTTTCCATGTCAGTTAACTGTGAGCTAGCTCACAAGTGCCTAGCACCTATGCTAGCAGCACCACCTTGTTGACTTTTGAAATACTTGTTCTCGTGTTCTAAATTGCTTATCTTCTTCACACGAAACTTCGCGTGTTCCTTCAACTCTACGATCTCTCTCTCAAGTTTAAGAACCTTGATCACGTAATCTTCCAAACACGACCTTTGCGAACTAACTCCTGCAAACATTTATCATAGATAAAAGAGACATGGCTGCTATGGTATCAGGTGGACTATTCAACGCAGTTGCCTTCGCAGGTGCTGGGTTCCTGTTCAAGAGTCTCGACGGGAACAAATACGGCGAAGAGATGAAGCGTCACAACTTGGCCGTAGAAAAACTCGCGCGAGAGAGAGAGAAGTGGAACGAAGAAGAAGTTGCACGTCGCGACAAGCTAGCGAGACTACGCCTCGCGTTGTCGGACGCAAACCACAACATAAGCGACACGAACGCGGCTCTCGACCAACTCAGCGCGACATTTCGGAGAGAACCAAAGCTGTATGACTACTACACACCATCACCAGAGATGCAGGACTATCTTTCGATATCTGAAGGGGTGATGTTCGCCGGTGTTGGGTGGGTAGGCTACAAGACATATAAATTCGTCACGTTTAAATTGAGTAGTCGTCGATAGATCTCTGAGTTTAGGAGCAGGTAGTAATAAAGGATGACAATGAATTTTGGAAAACGTGTTGAGAACAAGAAGTACAAGAGTGCCACCGTAGTCATTGAGACGGACCCCATCCTCTTCAAGGACGTGTTCACGTTCGGGATACAGAACAGCAAGTTCAACGGTGAGAAGTTCACGGCAGCCTTGTGCCTGAGCGAGGAACAGATCGCGAAGCTAGAGAGCGTCGGCGAAGAGGTGTTGAAAGGCCTCGACGATCCGACCATCACGGAGGTCAAGAACGGGTTGTACAACGACAAGGTCTACGTCAAGTGCGACTCAAACCTGTTCTCGGCTTTCAACGAAAACGACAAGGAAGTCGAGTTCAAAGATCTCTTGAAACTCGAGAAGTATAACGCGAACGCTGCAGTCGACGTTAGCGGTGTGTTCGTCAAAGGCGGTGTGGCACACCTCCAACTGTACCTACACGAGATGGTTATTTTGAAGAAGAAGGAAGCTGTTAAAGTGAAACGGGAACGAGTTCAATTCTAAGTTTTGACTCACATGACCTCTAAACAAAAAAAATTGTTTAGAGATTAGTAAAAAAAAAAAAAAACGAGGTTTAAAGACTGGTGTGATAAAGAGACATGACACAACCAAAAGGCTCGCTTAACAAGACTCAAAGACTAAAAATGCCGTACGTGAGAAAGTCAAAACCAGACTACCAGACACTCAAGGACTTGAGAGCTCTCGCAAAAGAGCGTGGTGTGAGCTTACCAAATAGTGACAGACGCGTTGACATTAGGAAAAAACTAGGATTAGAACCAGTGGAGGTTCCGAAGAGATATGACCACTGCAAAGGAAAGAAAGCGGCTCAAGTCATGATCAAGACGAACGAAGTGACTGGTGAAGAGACTAGATACAAATCCATATTCGAACTGGCAAACAGCGTGAAGATGTTTGCTGGCTCAATCACATATCGTCTCAAACACGGGAAAGATCTCATTGTCGATGGAGTGACTTACAAAATTCGTAAAGAAGAGCTAGTTTAAATCAATGCAAGGGTTTAAAGGATTATAAGAATGGAGGACAGAATGAATATGTTAATGGTAGAGTTTTTTGAGATGGTGTTGAGCGTCTGGTTCAACGAGGCTGACGGACTATTCAGAATAACGCGTCTATTTCAACTCCTCACCCTCGGACAACCGTGTGAGGAGCCGACCACGCTATCCGAGTTTACTGATCTCTACACAGACGAAGACGGAGACATGACTCGTGACCTACTCGAGAAAATGCTTCAAGAGAGATGTCAAAAGTCACCGAGCGCGATAGTTACTTTCCTTCACAGTCTTCTAAGTGATCACGAACAAGAGCTTTTCCTAGATATCCCCGACGACTATTGAGAGAACTTTTTTTCGAAAGGCTTATGTCTTTCGAAAATCGATAACCCACACGTTTAAAGACATCATCAATAAAGGGTAATGAACTACTTCAAAAAGAAACTTGGCGAGTGGTCGAGTTGGGTTGCCGGTACTCCAGAGCCTAACGTTGATCCACCAAAGTCTTACTTGAGAAGTAAGCTTAGTGAGTGGAGTGACTGGTTCGTTGAACACACACCTGAACCTATCAGGAAGAAAGTCACGAGTGCTTTCAAAGTTTTGAAAAGTAAGGTTAGTTCGTTGCTAGCAGACCCTGAGGACGTTTTCCACGACGCCGAAGACCAAGTCGTGGAGAAGACTGAGAAGGCTATTCGAGGTTTCTCAGAAACCTACTCCATCGAAGCCCAAAAGAAGACAGACCCGAAGACCTTTCTAGAAGGATCCAAACATCTCGTGATAGACCTCTGGCTCAACGAGGTGAAGAAGCGGAGCGGACTCAAAACAAAACTCGCTCTAGAATGCGTTATGGTGAGAGCCACCGACAGCGAACCAGTGGAAGTAGTCGCTATGTTTCGTTCTCTCGTTGGTATCACGCTGACTGGGACAGACACGGACGAGTTATATGACACGTCTGTTGGGAAAATTTTAGAAAACTTGGCGACCTACTTGAAAAAAGGTAGTGGTTGGCGAGTTCTGAGTGTTGTTAAGCTAGACATACACGTTGACACCTATAAGCCAATAAGCGCGTCGTCATATATTCCAACACCAAAAATTTTAGCTGTCAAGAAAGCCATCGTCAACGTACAAAACATGACTGACAACGAGTGTTTCAAATGGTCTATCACAGCCGCGAGATCACTAAGACAGAAGAACGTGGAGAAGTTTAGTAAGAACCTAAAAATAGAGTCTAAAAAATTCGACTGGACCGGAATCTCGTTTCCAACGCCATTGTCAGACATCAAGAAGTTCACGAGAAACAACAAGATTAGTGTTAACGTGTTCGCCTACGAGGAAAAAACCGGCGTATACCCACTTCTCATCGGTGGCGAGTCAAAAGACACCATCAACCTGCTACTCATCACGGAACAGGGTGAAGACGGAAATGTGAACTCACATTACGCGTGGATTAAGAACATGAGTCGGCTACTGTCTAGCACGAAAAGCAAACATGCACACGCGACCTTCTTCTGTTTTAGATGTATGAACAGTTTCACCAGTAACGAAGTCCTAGAGAAACACATCGAACGTTGTTCGAGCGTGGACAGTATCAAGACCGAAATGCCAAAAGAGGGGAGCTTCGTAAAGTTTGATAACGTCTATAAGACACAAGACGTACCGTTCGTAGTCTACGCAGATTTCGAGAGCTTCATAGAGCCTATCGACAACTGTGTCAACAACCCGGTGGCTAGCTCGACGACCAAATACCAACACCACACACCGTCCGGATTTTGTTTTCACCTGAAGTGTTTTGACGACACTCTTCACTACGAAGAACCCTATCTCTACACGAGAAAAACTGAAGACGAGAACATCGGTGAAAAGTTCGTTATAGAGCTAGAAAGAGCTGTCAAAAACATCTATGACAAGTTCAAAAAGGCGGAGGACATGATCTACGGGTCAAAGGACAAGCAAGTTCACGACAGTAGCGAGACGTGTTGGCTGTGTGGTGAGGACTGGACTCGAAAGACGAAAAAAGGTAATCCAGATCGTAAAGTTAGAGACCACTGTCACCTCACTGGCAAGTTTCGCGGAGCTGCTCATAGCAGTTGTAACTTGAAATATAAGCTTCCGAAGTTTGTGCCGGTTATTTTTCACAACTTATCTGGCTATGACTCACATCTTTTCGCGAAAAACCTCGGTGTCACAGAGGGTGACATCAAGTGCATTCCGAACAACGAAGAAAAATATATCTCGTTCAGCAAAGAGATCGTCGTTGACCACGAGACGGACAACGATGGTAAGGAGAGACTCGTCACAAGAGAAATTAGGTTCCTCGATAGTTTTAAATTCATGTCTTCCAGTTTGGACAAGTTAGTTAAAAATCTTGATAGTGGTGACCTAGTCTCAACGAAAAGAGTGTTTGGCGACGACTTTGAGTTAGTCTCTCGAAAGGGTGTGTTTCCATATGAACACATGACTGGATTGTCCTCTCTCGACGAGAGACGGTTACCAACTATCGAGAAGTTTGACTCGAAACTTAACGACACGTCTATCTCCGAAGAAGACTACCAACACGCCACCAAAGTTTGGAACCACTTCGACATGAAAACCATGCGTGAATACCACGACCTGTACCTAAAAACGGACGTGACGTTACTGGAAGATGTTTTCGAAAATTTCAGGAAGACGTGTAAAACTCACTATAGTCTTGATCCAGCGTTCTATTTCACATCACCCGGACTAGCTTGGGACGCGTTGCTAAAAACCACCGAAGTGAAGCTCGAGTTAATTACCGACGTAGACATGCTCTTGATGTTAGAAGCCGGTATTCGTGGCGGGGTTAGCACCATCACCAAAAGACACGCCGTTGCTAACAACAAGTTCATGGATCACGTCAATAGCGAGGAACGAACCGGAGACTCACTATACGATCCTTCGAGACCAAGCGTGTTTTTGCCTTACTTAGACAAAAACAATCTGTATGGTGGTGCGATGAGCATGCCTCTACCAACCCACGGTTTCAAGTGGATGACCGAAGACCAGCTCGAGAACTGGAGAGACACACCATGTATCCTAGAAGTGAACTTGGAATACCTGGAAGAGCTCCACGACCCCCACAACGACTACCCGTTAGCACCGGGGAGAGTCGTGGTTAATGGTGTCGAGAAGCTCATCCCGAATTTGTACAACAAGACCAACTACGTGCTCCATAAGAAAAATCTCGAGTTGTACCTCAGGCTAGGAGTGAAACTCACGAAGATCCGTCGAGGGATCACATTTTTCGAGAGCGCGTGGATGAAGTCGTACATCGACCTTAACACCCAGCTTAGGACTAAGGCAAAGAATGAGTTTGAAAAGGATTTTTTCAAGCTTATGAACAACAGTGTCTTTGGGAAAACCATGGAAAACATTCGTAACAGGGTTGACATTCAGCTAGTCACCACGGAGGAGAAGATGCGAAAACTAGTCGCTAAGCCTAATTACCAACACAGGACTATTTTCAACGAGAATTTGATCGCCGTTCACATGAAGAGAACTAAAGTAGTTTTCAACAAGCCCGTCTATCTCGGGATGTCCATCTTAGATCTTAGCAAGACGATCATGTACGAGTTTCACTATGACTATATCAAACCAAAATACGGAGACAAGGCGACGTTGCTTTTCACCGACACGGACAGTCTCATGTACGAAATTTTCACAGACGACTTCTACAAGGACATTAGCGGAGACGTCGAGAAAGAGTTCGACACGTCTGGTTACACGAAAAACCACCCTAGCTGTATCCCAATAGGTAAGAACAAGAAAGTGGTTGGTATGATGAAAGACGAACAAAACGGTGAGCAGGTCCTAGAATTCGTCGGACTAAGAGCCAAACTCTACGCTCTCAGAACACTACGAGGAGACCAGAAAAAGTGTAAAGGAGTTAAAAAAGGCGTGGTCGACAAAGACATCAAGTTCTTCGACTACCTCGACTGCCTGTTCAGCGGGGTGTCTGTCTACAAGACTATGAACGTGTTTAGATCACACAAGCACGAGATCTACACCGAGGCTGTTAACAAGAAAGCCTTGAGTTCTAACGACGACAAGCGACATATCTTACCTGACGGTATTAACACGCTGGCTTTGGGACACTTCAGGATCAAGAAGGAGTAGTCTAGACGATCTCTCTCTCTTTTAAAAAAAAAAAAAAAACCAAAATGGTTTTGCTTTTGACTTTTGGAACACGTGGTGAAATAATTTTGGAACACGTGGTGACGCCATCTTGGAAATAATTTTTGAAACACGTGGTGGAAAAATTTTTGGAACACGTGGGGGAATAATTTTTTGAAACACGTGGGGTGACGGCGGGTTTCGGATGTTTTTGGAATAATTTTTAGAAACAAAACTTAAAATAGTTTTGTTTATCTTTTTTTTCGGGTCGGGAATACTAGCTATCCTCGAAGGCAGGTGCCGGTTCTGGATATTTTTTCAGAAATAGATAGAACCGGCTGTTTCCTACTACTACTATGAAGATCCTGACATTATAATACAAAGTATTGAAAAATTGTATTTAGACTAATTTTAAAAATTCAAAGAATATATTCAACAACCAAAACCAAGTGTGTTTTTTGTCATTGGGGAATAAAATGAATTTAAGATGAGAATTTCTAAAATCTAAAATTGTTTGATGTACAAATAATTTTATATAATATTCTTCATTATCAATGTTTTTATATCTAAAAAAACATAGGATTAAAGCAAAAAATGCTATTATTTGTCCAATTTCATGTCTATCCATACGATTATATACATCCAAAAGTTCACGTGGAATTTTTAAATGTCCAATAATATTTTTAAATAAATTCTCATGTTCGTCAAGACATTTCCACACACTTTTTTCCATATTTTTATTGATTTTTATTTCAAAACGTGCCAGTTCTTTTACCATAATATCCACACCTCCATGATTTCACATTACTGATATTTTTATTTACAACAATATCATTTTATACATTTGGGTTTTCTTTTTTTCAAATCATGCTTTCTTTTTATTTCCTTATTATTATCCATTATATATCGTTTTTCCATAAGATCGCTCGTAAATTTTTTAGAACGCCATTGCAAATATTGTTTATTTATATATAGTTTCTCAATATAGAGACCCTCTAACTCACGATATTTATCGCGTTGTGTACAAATAATATCTTGATCATAATTCGAATAGATTGTCATTCGTTTTTCTTCATGATGTTCATCGCCTTTTTTTTCACGTTTCATATAAATTAAAGAACGTTTAAAACATCTTTTCTTCAATGGAGGATCGTTCAATACTTCTCGATCGTCTTCCTCTTCTTCTTCTTCCTCTTCTTCACACACTGGAAATAATGGTTGGGGTGATGTAGACATAGGTGGCGGCGGTGGTTGTGGTGGTGAAAGAGGAATAGGAGATAATGTTGGGGAAAGAGCATTTGCTAATTCATCCACAATTTGTAATAATTGTGTTCCTTGTTGAACGGGTACCATTTCATCACACATTCGTATTAAATTCGCAGAAGGAATAGGGATTTGTCCAAAGAAATCAATGGGCATTTCGTGTATGTAATTATCTAATTCATCTTCGGGTAATTCGTATACCTGTGGCGGTGAAATCGTTTGCGGTGGAATAGGAGATGTATTATACTTTGCTTGCGGTGTTTGAAGAGGTATATTATACTGTTCTTGCGATAGTAGAGGTGGTGGGTGGTTTACTTGCTGGGGTAGAGACGGTATCTTTGCTTGCCGTGGCGACGCGTTATACTTCGCTTGCGGGAGTAGAGGGTATATGTGACTGGACTGTTCTTGAGATGGTGAATTTACTTGCTGGGGTAGAGACGGTATCTTTGCTTGCCGTGGCGACGTGTTATACTTCGCTTGTGGGAGTAGAGGGTATATGTGACTGGACTGTGCTTGAGCTATCGGTACAGCGAAATTTAATTGCGACTGTGCAATGTCTTTAGTTGTACGATGTTTGACGTTCTTTTTTCCTCTGATTTCTTGACGGCATGATGTATATTGTTCATCATCTGAAATATCCAGACCCATTTTACGATATTCTTGTCGCTGTAGACGGCGTTGTTTTAACATTTTGGGAATATCTTTTCCTTTACTTTCAACCCGAGCAATTGTTTTTCCACTTTCAATATTTTTATGAGTCTGCTTCACACGAGCCATAATGATATTGTGACTAAAAAAATTAGGAACAAACGCTTATAAAAAACAAGCTAAAAAAAATGGGGTAACCTGATTGGTTGAACTTGATTCCATAATAAAAAATCGGGGTATTCTCATTGGTTGAATGATAAAATAAATATTATAAGATAGCCCGCGACGATTACTAATACATGTAAATCTTTTTAATCTTTTTGTTGACTTAATGCAGCGCGTTTGTTTAAATAATTATCGGTAAAACGTTGTAGGGAGAGACATAAAAACACATGTTAGAAGTAATATTTTTATTAGAACACTTTCAAAATGATAGCAGGTACTAAAGTAAATCCTCTGTTGGTAATACTGACCGATTTAGCAAAGTATTTTTCACATATTGAATATCAAGTGCTTGAATGTCGTAAAGTGGATATGTTACCAAACAATGCACGTGCCGATAGAATAATATATAAGATACTATTGTTATGGGATGAGAAATATATATATACCTACTCATCGGACGATTTTACACATTTGATCGGGCGATTTGTGAATGTACATATCGAGGAACCTCCACCCTATCAACCATGAATCAAGCAAAATTTATAGATATAATATCTATGATGGTTCTATCTCGTGAACGAAATCTACAGTTAATTGGTTCAAGACCCATACCCAAACCCGCTGGCGAACCGACACAGATGTATGAACTTTTTTTTAACGATGAATATAACAATTATTTTAAAATAGAATTCGATTCATCCAAACACGATAAGATTGGTAAAAGTGTGTATCTTACCAATCAATATATATTCATTGTAAAAGATTAATCCTTTGTATATATAGACATCTCTACCCAAAAACATTTTATTATTAGACAAAACTCATCATGGCAACAAGTATAGATATAAACGAAATTAAACTTGATAACGTTAAATTATACACCTCTGAATTTTTATATACAATGTGCAAGGACTCTGATTTTTATGTGGTTGACTTTATGAAGGAAGATAAAATTTGGCTAGATAACCGGCGCGGATAATATTAAAAGATTTTAAGCTCACCTCGCATCTTAATACCCGAATGGGTGTCCAAGCTGGAATTATTGTTGCTGTGATTCATCGAAACGAAAATCAAGAAGATCTCGTTGGCAAGCACATCTACTTTGCAAACTCGTACACAATGTGTTGTACCAATCCAGAATTATTATGTTAAACATGTATATGTAAAGATTAATCCTTTGTGTATATAGACATCTCTATCCAAAACATTTTATTATTAGACAAAACTCATCATGGCAACAAGTATAGATATAAACGAAATTAAACTTGATAACATGAAGTTATACAGCTCTGAATTTTTATATACAATGTGTACAGACTCTGATTGTTATGTTGTTGACTTTATGAGCGAGATAAAATTTGGCTAGATGACCGACGCGGGATAATATTAAAAGATTTTAATCTTACCTCTGTTCTTAATACCCGAATGGGTGTCCAAGCTGGAATTATTATTGCTGTGATTCATCGAAACGAAAATCAAGAAGATCTCATTGGCAAGCACATCTACTTTGCAAACTCGCACACAATGTGTTGTACCAATCCAGAATTATTACGTTAAACATGTATATGTAAAGATTAATCCTTTGTGTATATAGGCATCTCTATCCAAAACATTTTATTATTAGACAAAACTCATCATGGCAACAAGTATAGATATAAACGAAATTAAACTTGATAACATGAAGTTATACAGCTCTGAATTTTTATATACAATGTGTACAGACTCTGATTTTTATGTTGTTGACTTTATGAGCGATGTAAAATTTGGCTAGATGACCGACGCGGGATAATATTAAAAGATTTTAATCTTACCTCTGTTCTTAATACCCGAATGGGTGTCCAAGCTGGAATTATTATTGCTGTGATTCATCGAAACGAAAATCAAGAAGATCTCATTGGCAAGCACATCTACTTTGCAGACTCCTGCACGATGCGTTGTACAAATCCATAATTATTAAAACATGTATATGTTTATTAAAAACCATTTATCATCTGTTTTGACATGTATGAATTAATTAACACTCTCTCCGCTTATCGAGCAAAATTGTTTAACGGGTATATTAAAATATATACTAAATTGTGTGAAAAGTGTAAAATAGAGTATCAAAAAGCATAAAAATATGTTTAAATAAATGTAAAAATGCTTAAATATCTAGAAATAGACGTATTTAAACATATACCCTTACGGAAATATATATTTCACGGGGGCTAATCCCTCCAAAATGGCCGCTAATCCCTACGAGTAATTAATACATCAACTGAATAGACAGGTTAGAACTCATTATAAAATCGTATCTCCAAAGTCCACAAACAAAATGGCCGCTAATCCCCAACAAGTATACATCAACTTTTGACATCGTAGACCAATTGCTAATTATAATCCAGCGTCTTTAATCCCCGCAACACAAATTCATTGTCCCTACCCATATTATTAATCAACTGCTTTTGACATAAGGGGAGGAATTAGAACAAGACGCTTATTATATATTCGCGTCCCTAAGCTTCTAACAACCCTCATTGTTCCTACCCATAATAATTCAATTGTTTTGACATGAAGGCTTTAATGAACGATCTCTGATTGGATAGATACGGGGGAGGATTTGATTATAGAAACTCTGATTGGTCAAACCCGCTATACCATTGTAATAGTCCGCAAACCGTGATTATAAAAATAAGGAGTACGGACAATTAATTTCAAACTCAAAACCCGACTCGTAGCAAGAAGAAATAAGAATGGAAAACACACAAGAAACCCCGATGAAGTTCTCCTTTGACCAATACATACCACCAAAGGAATATTACAGAGATTATGTAAGTAGCGATAGTAAACTGATTGCTGTGTGTAAAAATGTCGTATATTTATTATGTTATTTTTATTTCTTAGAAAGAAACCAACGTGCCGACTCCACCACCAATACCCGATAATGTGGAGACAAATGTCCCGGGTATACCGCTTTACGCGGATGAAGAAAGCGAGGAAGAAGAAAGAGAAGAAGAGTGGGCATTCAGAGTCCAACCGGACTCTGAATATAACTTTGACAAAACCCCTCCAGAAGACGACGAAGGCCCACTCGTATGGGAATACGTAGATACAAAGGGTGAGGCTTTCATGTTTTTCGAGAGCACACAACAATTAGTAAAAATGCATAAGCATTAAAACTGGGTTTTTTTTTAAATATAGAGGGATGGATTATTGAAAAAAGACGAACATACAAATAACTTTTTGTCTTTATATATATTTGGGTAAAAATCTTTTTTTGTGCTTGTAAATATTCCATGTTTTAAAAATATAATTCATCCAACTTCTACATCGTGTGTGTGTTTTTACTATAGCTAACTCTTTCATCATATGCTAACGAACAACCCTGGCGTAAAATAAGCAATTCATTGAATAAGGGATGGCCTGTACTGTCGCTTTGGACCAGAGCCAATCTCATTCGAATCGCAAATTCGACTACGGGTGAACGCGCACCAATGCAGTAATAAAACAGAACATTGGAAGATGTCAGAGTCTTGTACCGAAGCACAACTTACAAGCGAGCAAAACACACACAACTGAAAAATATGAAAAAACATCTGCTTATATACTCAACTATTCTCTTAATAATTTTTTTGGGTTTTCTCCAAATTTATTAAAACACTTTTACGGCATAAAACTTTTTCCACAACTCTAATATTTATATTTGATAATATTTCATCTAAAATTATTTTGAGAACATTTTTTTCAACTATAACCCATCTCTCAAACTTTTTGGAAGACTTAAAAACACCCAAATAATTTTTATGAGATATATCATCTTAAAATATTTTGAGGAAATATCATTTTTAAAAATACAGTAACTAGGAAATATCAGTCATTCAGCCATAAGATGGCGTCGAGGTAAGAGCTCCATGATGGAAATTTCTATGTAATCATAGAAATTCTATGTAATTCAGTCAAAATGTGTGTTTATTTTTATTTCAATAAACATTACTACTCTTCAAATAAAAATAGGACAGTTTTTCCAAAACTGTTTGGTTTATATTTTTATTTCAAAAAACATTACAAGTCTTCAAATAAAAATATGGAGTTTTTGGATGGCACGTGCAAGTAAGTATAAATCACATCGGGTGAGGTATGATGGTTATGTGTAATATAATTTTTTGTATTTCTTTTTTTCAAAACGAGGTGTGTGTCAGTATATATATCAGTGTGAATGATAATCTGATTAAGTGTTGTCGCGGATGCTATATGGGGTTGAAAGCAGTGATAGGTCGTAGAATTTCGTGTTCCAAATAATTGATGATCAGTGTGGAAAGTTTGCACAGAAACCAAACATGTCTAAAGTAAACTGTTTCACTTTAGACATGTTTGGTTTCTGGGCAAACTTTCCGCACTGATCATCAGTTGTTTGAAACACTAAATTCTATGACTTATCAATGCTTTCAACCCCGTATAGCAAAAGACGTCAGTACTTGCTTAACACTATTCACCTTGAATGACCTTCAATCTCTGGTCGTTAAACTCATTTACGACTAAAAAACTGGTCGTACAACAACACGAGCAAAGTGATATATATACTCTTGACCGCGACCACCTTATTTTGAATAATTTTAATACAAAAAACCTCTTGTATACGACCAGGTGCATATCCCCCTGATTTGATGACTGGTCGTTCTTAACAGGGAGACCACACCTTAAAAATGTTCAACCCCCCTGGAAATATGGGACTGGACTGTGCTCTGATTGGTCAATTCAAATCATTCTTGATTCTGATTGGCTTAGAGCTCGGTCCAGTCCCTAACACATTGATAATAATAATATATATATTATTACTACTTTATTAGGTGGGATGCCAGTCCCCGTCTTCTTACATTTGTTGAGACGTGGCCCTTCTTCTACACTGACTGTGAGAACACTCACTAATTTGTTAAAAGCTGAATTCAGTGAACAAGGGTCCAACAAAAGCAAATTTGAAAATGAAGTTTATGCCGAATTTATGAAATACGTCAGAGAAGCAGCAAGTAAGTCTACTGTACATGTGATGCACATCATGAGATTAGATTTTTTGATGGTGTGTATAATCCCAAGTGGATACCAGGATTTCTGAACCTGCTATCCCAACTGAAAATTTGGTATCTCTACTATCCCACTTCTGGATATATCACATATTTTTTAATGAAAAAGCTTACCGTGGGAGTGTGGGATTTACCGTAGCTTACATTTACGAATTGTAATGATTGTAATGGCATTACAGACTGTACTGGTACAATTTATATTGCATTTTGTGATGCTACTATACAGTTATTTCAAATTTTCAATTTCATTAACCTTCTTAGGTGGAAGACGAAGTGGTGTAACCGTGGGTCATATATTGCAATTCGCGACAGGAGCTGAAGAGGAACCGATTTTGCGTTTCACTATAAATCCAAGCCTTGTATTTGTTGAGGCAACAACTACATTTTTGCCAACAGCTAACACATGCACTTGTCGCCTAAAACGTCCTCATACTACCAATGAACGTCCATTACCACCGTCTCAAGAGCTACATTCTCTGTACGACCTTGCATTTTTAAATGCTTTTTTTGGTCATATTTAGATCTACGATATTTTTACATTGATATTGATAAATATAACCCCACCATTCCAATTAGACTTACACACTATATGTATGTCTATTTTTATTAAATTGTAAGTCATAACCACTTCCTCAGGAAGCATGAAACTATATTTACAATATGGTGGCCATGACAGTTATGTGACATTGTTGCCATTGGAAGTTTTACATGTTTATATAAAATATTTTTTGAAATATGCACAAAAGTATATTTTTACATGCATTTGTTCTGGAGCCAGGAAAGACTAGCGAGAACATATTGTGAAGTCTTGTGAAGTAATTTAATACAAACTAACTTTACCATGTATGGTAATAAACTTATACATAAATGTATATATGCATAATGCAGTGAAAGAACTCTTGAAAGCATAAAGATTTTGTATATCTCTTGTATATTTCAAGAGTGCTTCATTCAAGTCAGAGTTTACCAACTTAATTTCTCACAACATGTGCACGTTAGAACTGTTCTATGATTATTTTTGTTTAAAAGAGTTTTGTTCCATGACGTACTTTTACTTTTGCTCAAACTTGCATTAGAATAAATTAAATGTTGTATCTTTGCATGATGGTAAGTGCTTTGATGTAATCATCAATCCCATAGTTGGATTTAGTCCATACTTGGGAGTTTAGTTCAGCTTGACAATTTCCATTGAGTGTTAGCACTACTGGGAGGAATACAGGTCGTTGTCCTTCTGGCTGATCTTCACTAACATCCAGAAGCCCTTCTACTCCATAGGTGTCCCAGCCAGAAATCGGGATACTATCAAGTCCTACTGCATTGTTATTTTGACCAGTCAGCCATAATTGCAAAGGTGTAGACCTAGTTGTGCGCATTCTGTGGCGTGCCCAAGCTTTTCGCCACAATTCCAATTTGTCATTAATAACTGATAAGAATACATAATGAAGTGCAGTGAGATGGTAATCATTCAGAGGATCCAATATGTTGTTTTCTTCCATGAAATAAAATAACTGGTAGAAATAGCTCAGGACACCTTCAAAAACATCTCTCCACAACCTCTCGATCCGTTGGTTATGAGTGCTCTTCCCTGCTATAATGCTTCCACGGTTTGTACCTCTATTCCGCAGCATATAGTTCGCAATTCCCATATTTTCTAGGCCTTTGTCCGTTCTCACCCTACTCGGCAGGCCATACTCCTTGACAGCATCTGCAAAACATGTGAGAACTGTTTCGGCTTTGTTGTTGTCAGAACATTTCAGCATTACAGCCAATCGACTAAAGCCATCAATGCCTGCAATGATAATGAAATTCCAGCATACCAGCTTATGGTTCGTATCAACATGCCAGAGGTGGTTGGGTCCTTGTACGCTATAAACTCGCCTCTGCAGTCGACCTCTTCTTCTTTGCTGAACTCCATTGTTGTCCACCCTGTGTAAACTGTCTCGCAAGCGCATCCTCTGCACTTTAATGTTTCTTTGTAAAAGTATTGGTTTGATCATGCCCTCCCCACAATGAGGAAATTCCTTTGTGATTTCAGTCAGTTGTCGATCTAGTTCTTCGTCGGAAATGATTGAGAATTCTAGCTTACTTAGTCCATAATGTCGCATCCTACGGTAAATTGTACTTTGTGAGATGGAGAGCATTTTTGAAATATCTTCGATGGTCAAATTCTCCTCCAAGTAATATTCCAAGACTGACCTTGGAATGTCGAATTTAGGGAGTCCACATTCTATTCTAGATCTATGTGGTTGTTGTGGTCCGTATTTGCAACATTCCACTCGTAATGCCATAATTTCTGCGCGGTTCTGCAGTCCCAGTTCGTCTAAGGTGAGTTTACCGACCATATCTGGTGTTATCTTCTCCATTTCAAAACGTTCTATAACGTTTTCCAGTTTCAGTTTCTGTAGAACAGACAACATCGGAGAAGACATTTTGGAAAATCGTTCGGTTTTCAGATGAGATACGTCATGTTAGGTACTGTACAATTGTTAAATTCAGGTAACATTACGTACCAAGGGAGTAAAGTCGAAAACCGATGACCAAAAATACTGGTTCACCGAATATAATGTTCAACGAACACATGGACTGCGTATAATGATGCAACATCGCGTATAATGATGAAAGCATCGCGTATAATGATGCAAGCATCGCGTATAATGATGCAAGCATCGCGTATAATGATGCAAGCATCGCGTATAATGATGAAATCACCGCGTATAATGATGAAAGCACCGCGTATAATGATGCAAGCATCGCGTATAATGATGCAAGCATCGGGTATAATGATGAAATCACCGCGTATAATGATGAAAGCACCTCGTATAATGATGCAAGCACCGCGTATAATGATGAAAGCACCGCGTATAATGACACTTGATCACTTAAGACAGCTATGGCTTTCCATATATGTTGGTGCATCTGGAGGCCTATACCAAGTACTAATTAAGACCGAGGTTTAGTAATTTCAACAGTTAGATACTCTAATTCATCAAAGCTTAAATCTTCGCAAATTTTGTAGTTAAGATTGCATCTTACATAGATACAAACACCACCCCCATGTCATCCATTTGTTTTTCTATCTTTCCTTACTATTTCGTATCCGGGTATATAAACCTCGTTATCATTAATTGAAGAATCAAGCTTTGTTTCATTGATTGAAATAATATCAATATCAGATTCGTTCATAAAAACTCAAAATTCATCAATATGTGCTAAAAGGCTATTAATATTTAGTGAGGCCATCACTAAACCTTCACCAAACGGTTTATAATTAATATCAAGACACTTACGGTTTTCATCTGGCAGCACCGGTTCAGACTCCCGCTCAGCAATTTCTTTGTTATTAAAATCTGGGCCAGCAACTTTACTTATGGGATATAAGAGATTACTATTAATATTAGGGTGATCGTCTTTCAACGAGTTCGTCTCCGCTGGGACATGGGAGTCTGCGTTAGAGCCGCAAGGTTCAGCAGATCCCTGAAAAATTTTTCAGTATATCCATGACCTTCTGATTGATTGTTAAATTGTTTATCAGGCTTTATAAACTTAATAAAACGCGTAGCTAGAAGAGCGGATCCTTTTGCACTAAGATGCAGTTTACTATTATTAAGTCCACATTCATCTATAATTGAGTTGTCAATAAAAGCATAACCAGATTTATTACATATACGTTTTAGTTGTTCGTTTACTTGCTGCGTTAATTCTGATACTTCAATATCTTTCCTTAAAATTATACTTGAAACCCCTAATTCAGCATTCGGAAATCTTTGTTTTACACTAATACACAAACCTTTGATGTTTTTTATACACTGATCACTCGTATCGGTTAGTAGATTGTTCGTCCCAGCGTGGATGATAACATGGGTTGGTTGTGCGTGTATGTTTATATTTTTTACTTCAGATGCAATTTCATTTCCTCTGCTCTTTTGCCAGGAAATGTGAATTTACTAACACGTTTTCTTGATAGTTTACGAGGATTAATGTTCTTGACCATCGAATATCCAACGAGAACCATATTTGGCTTGCTTTCGGAATCAGTTCCCTTCTGCCCATGAATATTTGTAGAGTTTTGATTTTCCGGTTGAGCAATTCCATATTCTCGATTATTTTCGTGATTTTGGTCATTTTGAGTAGCACTATTAGATGTTGGTTCGGGACTGCTGTCATTAGTTTCATCAACACTGAGTACGGAGAAACTATTTTGGATTGGAATATCAGGATATTGACTCCCCAGTTGTTTACAACTTTCGGCTCTGTCAGCATTAGCTTGCTCTGCCAATGATTGATTTGATGGTTGGGTGGCTTCAACAGGACCATTATCATTTACGGGTTGGTTAGCTCTTATGTCTTTGAACAATAAACGTATTGTCGTTATAAGACTGGCAAAATCTTCTTCCGCACATTTTGCTTTACCTTGAAGGTCAGCTAATATGAAACTTAAATTGTTTATTCATTCTGTTAAGCCTTTAACGGAACGAATTTTCCGTTTTCAGCGTAGTCAGTTCATTGTCCGAGTCTGGATTCTTTAGTTCTTTTAACTGTATTGAATGATCCCACAACGAACGATTAATAGCTGTCAAGTTAGCAGTAAATTCCTCCTTTAACGTTTGCATCTGGTCATTAAGATATTTCACAGACGCCTCCAACGGGTCGCTTTTTCCACATGTTAGATTTATATTTGCTTTGCCTTCGACTATTTCCTTCGATACTGAAGCCGTAGAGTCAAGTTTTGCTTTGATGTCGTCCTTGTTCCTGCCACTAACTGTAATCGTTTGTGATTTCACATGCCATTTAATTAAGATGCCTTCGACTTCACTTTCATACTGTTTGGTATCACCGCCAGGAGAAGTCCATTTCCCCTCAGATAAATTTAGTACTTCATCTCCAAATTGTTGTAAACAATCATATGTACCAGACCAAACCAATTTACCCTTATCGTTAACAGAGATACAGTGCAGTAGGCTTTGTTCTTGACTCATTTCTTAATAGCAGTGACAACGAGAACAACTGTATAAGCTGAGTTAGGTTTGACTCCTCCCCCTCCTCCACCCGCACCTTCGGAGTCTGGGCTACCCTTAACTGGGTTAGATCGGTCCTCCACTGTGGTTGGAGACATCATAGTCGTCACTGCTCCGTCCACTCCTCCATTTCTCCCAGAGTTCTCTGGAAGAGATCCTAAAGAGCTCCTAAAGGGACAAAGCGTCTCCTGCAGGACACAAGCTACCTCAGCCCGACCGGCTCGCTGCTCAACATCGACGCCACTGACGTCACACCTCCTCATTCCCCATCACTCGACACTCAGCTCGATATCATCGCTGAGCCGAGCGATGATCCAGATAATGCTTGCCCCAATGAAATTGAGGCTTCTCTTCATCGGATAGCTGATTCGGTTTCCGAGCTGCTTGATGTGGTAATTCCTTCCACATAAATGTTTTAACCCCAAAAAACATTTCCACGTTCAAGCTACTAACTATAAATATTAACGGTTTGAATGACCGTTCTAAGAGAATAACCTTCATACATTGGCTTAAATGTGTAAAAGCTGATATTGTGTGTATACAGGAAACACACGCCATTTCCCATGCTACTTTACGTTCATGGTTTTCATCTTCCGGCTATGCGGTCAAACAAAAGAGTTGGCACCACTATTCTCGTTCATGCACGTCACCAGCTTGTACAGGTGCGGCGTGACGATGCTGGCCGCTTTGTCCAGGCTGAAGTAATCATGGATGACGAGAAAGTGCGCTTCGTATCTCTTTACGCCCCTAGCCGGAACCCGGACCGGAATATTTTTTTTCCCTCCTTGCCGGATTTTATAGATCCCGCCTTGCCCACTTTCTTGTGTGGGGATTTTAATGTCGTCTTAGATCCGACAATTGACCGGCGCCACCCGCCGTCGTATCAACGTGCAACACCCAATTTGGTTGTTGAGAGTGTCGCCGCTTTGCAGTCTCTTCTCTCTGCCACCAATACCTTCCCGGTATGGCGCTCGCAGCATCCCAGTGTTCGTTCTTTTTCTTGGGACCATGCTTCTGGTGAGTGTTCCTCCCGTATTGATATGGTTTGGGCACCCATCAGTTTACAAGGGCACGTGTTGGATAGCGCATACTATCCGTCCTTTTTCACCGACCATCGTTATTTGTTGGTTACCTTCTCTCTTCCATCTTCCGTAGGCCTCGGACCTGGGTACTGGAAATTCAACACTTCCGTACTCAAGGATGCTGAGTATTGCCAGTTAGTGAAATCCTTTTGGGTATTCTGGCGAACACAAGAAAATGATTTTTCAAACCCCCTCGACTGGGGAAATTTTATCTCCGTGAACTCACCAGGAGCTTTTGTAAAACAAAGGCCTTAGCTGCTTCAGAACTGAAGCGTGATTTAGGTCGTCGCCTACAGAACCTACAACGTCTTTTCGACGCTGGTGACTCCTCTGTTTTTCCGGAACTATGTTCCATTCAGGAGGAACTACGCGCTTACGAACTCCGCGAAGCACAGGTTCGCGCTCGCTGTCTTTGGGCGGAAGAAGCGGAAACATCTTCCTCCTATTTTTTCTCCCTGGAGCAGAAACACCGTCGTAAAAAGACAATATCGGCCATTAAAGACCCTACCTCCGGAGTGATACACCATGATGCCCTTGCCATCCTTAAGGTGTGGCAATGCTATTACAAATATCTTTTTACTGCTGATGTGTGTGATCGAACCGCACAGGACCTGCTTCTATCCAAGCTTGTCAAGACACTTTCCTCGGTTGAGCAGGCTAGCTGTGAAGGCTTGCTCACCCCTGAGGAATGCGAAACTGCTGCCTCCGGCATGGCAACTGGAAAGACACCAGGTTCGGACGGGTTTCCTATTGAGTTCTATTCGACTTTTTGGGCGACTCTCGGCTCGGACCTGGTGAAAGTCCTCAACTTTGCGCACTCTCATGGATGCCTATCCACGTCGCAACGTAGAGGCATTATCATCATCCTCTACAAAAAGGGTGATCGATTGGAAACCAAGAATTGGCACCCCATTAGCCTGCTCAATGCAGACTATAAAATCGCAACGCGCGCAATTGCTGGCCGCCTTCTTAAGGTGATTTCATCTGTGGTTTCTCCGGACCAAACTTGCGGCATTCCTGGCAGAACGATCTCGGAAAACCTGAGTGTTTTTCGGGATGTTATTGAATACACCGATACCCATCAACTTTTTTTTACCCGCTTTTCTGTCATTAGACCGCCATGAACTTTGGTCCCAGCTTCTGTCAGTGGGTTCAACTTTTTTATAATGACATTGAATCCGCAGTCATTATTAATGGTTGGACATCTCCTTTTTTTCGTCCGTCTCGTGGAGTAAGGCAAGGTTGTCCTTTATCGCCCTTGTTGTACGTTCTGTGTGCCGAGGTGCTCGCGTGTAACCTGCGAACTGTGCCTTCCATTTCTGGCCTCCGTTTGCCGTCCTGCATGCAAGAGCTTCGTTGCTCCTGCTATGCAGACGACACAACGGTATACAACACTACAACAGCAACCAACACTGTCATCGAAGCGAAAAAATGCCAGATAGATGTGGGAGTAACGAATCAGACTTGACTGATTCAGTCAAGTTCACAGCTTCATCGTATGCCATTTGGAAATTGGCGTCCCTAAACGTCATCACGTTGCTCATCCCAGTTCCCTTTAATTTGCGGGTTTTTCTTACTAATACTAATCGCATAGTACTTAAAGTGTCTATATCTTCGAAACCAATGGACCAAATCAAAAACCGTAAAATAATTATTGCTCTACTACCCACGCTGCGTTTTGGTGGTCTGGCATGATGGCAAGTGGTAGTTTCAGGCATACGATCAGCTAGTTTCGTAACATTTTTCGAACCGACATAGCGCTTTCCTCCCACATGCGTTGTCCCTCTTGCACTTTTGGGCCAAGTCCTTCCACTCTTAAATTGGCGTTTCAAGGTGAAAAATCTACGCGAAAAATTACAATTTAGAATCAATGCATTGTCATCGACCTGCTCATTGGTTGTACCGTGTCAAGTTAGTGATTCTCGGCACTAGAAATCCAGTTTGGTAATCGACAGATTTTGGTATGAGAGTGCTTACATATATAGCCGACACATATAACTTACACATATAGCCGGTAGTCTGTTTTAATAAATATTGTCATGAAATACCTCCATCTGCTGATTGACCTCCTTTCCCTCCACCAAATAAATGAACTCTTTTTTCCCCGAAGACTTCACTGCATTAGTAAAGAAAAAGTTGAGAATATACGCCCGTTGATTTGTTTCATCTAGTTTCCAAAATGTGTGTCTGCAGCTTACGATGTCACTTCTTCTGAGACATTTTCCGCTTTGAAGGCATTTGTTTACACAACAATATGCGTTCTGCGCTTGTAATATCGAAGCCGTTTCGAGGTTTTTCTTCCCTCTTTTTCCAACAGTTTTCAGATTGTTCAGCTGTTAAAAAGACCAGTATTTTATAACATTTTGTATCAAGAGTATTTATCAAACCTACCAAGAAGAAACGATTAAAGCGGAAACTGATACGCCAATCTCGCAAACTCAATTCCGACGAATGTGGAAGACTTCATTTAAGAATGTAGTTATTCCGAAGGTATGCAACTATTTAATTAAGTATTATTGTTACTTGAAAAACATTGGAGTAATTTTAATTTCTTTATTCATATAGCAAAGCAGGTTTTCCAAATGTGTAGTGTGCGTTCTACTAATATAGCACTTCCACCAAATGCAAAAGAGCTACATGGCTGGAGAAGAAACAACTGCACATTGACCTCTCACCTAATAAAAACATGGTACAAACTGCAAAGCCCTCCCTATACAAAATAGTGGCGGTAACCAAGACGTGGACAGGGAGATCGTCCTCGTGTTTATAAGAGAAACTTGTATATGTGTGGGTGGGTGTTGGGGTTACGCTCGCCGTTCATGCATGGTTAAGTGGATTAACCATTCAATTTCTAAAAATATTTTTAAAAAATACATTAAACACATTTTCTAAAAATACCGAGTACTTAGCGCCGCCTTTTTGCGCCCGCGAGCTTGCGAACAACAATAATTGCTATTGCGACTAACGGATTACATTATTTTGAATAGGAACGAAAGAAAAAAATATTATAAGCATATTAAGAAGAGTGTTCAATACCCAAAGAAATACTTGAGCATCATTATCGACGGGATGGATCAAGGGAAAACGCATATTCCTCATTTCACACAAATGTCAAAGGTGAATAACACCTATATTATATCATATATAATAACTCTAAACTACAGTTATTATTTCCCGTAAATATTGACAACAGTTTTAATATTTTAGGTTGATAAGGGAAACCCAGGGTAATTTTTTTGATGTTTTTGAAGTTGATATATTTTGTTTGTTTAAGAAGATAGTTGACCATAACCAACATTACTGGAACAGTAAATTTTTTAAATATATTTTTAATATATTTATTTGAATTAACACAAATTTAATACGCCTTGGCCCTTGGAAAACTGTCAAAAACAAATTATCCGATATCCGGCTGGATAATAGAAAATATCCGGCTAGTGAGGTTATCCACTATCCAACCAGATACTAAATCCGGTGCACCCCTAGGTAAGATATTCATTTACATACAACCAGGCACATTTGTGGATGTCTCATGTATTCCCCCCTTGTGTTGTAACCATTCTTTTTTTTTCCAGTTTATTTGTCCATTTACAACTTTCATTTATTATTTGCAAATATTTACAATTACTGTAGGGCTAGGGATCTACTAGAAGCCTTTACAGGCTTTTTATTAAGACCCCTAGTTAAAGACCCCTAGTTCTCAACATCTATTCACAATGATAGTAGTTCATGAACATGTGTAAAATTAAACAGATGTAAGTTGAACAGTTGCATAAAAATGCTTTTGAACATAAAGATAAAATAGTTGTTTAACATTTAATATTACAACATAGATACAAGAGGTCCGAAGAGGTTGTGAGTCTCTTGTATAAACATAATAAACTGGTATCTGGTCAAACACGTGTTCGGTGTTGACTGTCTTGGCTGAATATTTTGATTTTAACGAGGCTTTAAAAAACTTTTGGCGTCATGTCGATGACTCCATACAACCTACGAAAACTGTTGTAGATCACACTTGCAAATTTATTACAGTTCATATTAAAAATGCTTACCGAATTCACCGAATTGTAAAGTTCTTCTTGAATAATAATATAATATTCTTGAAACAATGGCGTCGAAATATATCAAAGTCGGAAGTTGTCGACATCTTGTCGGAGCGCGCTGATCGCTGATTCGCTGTAAGCTAACACACACACAAACCTAACTGCACGATAGCAATGTATATGCGCTTCGCGCAGATACAAAAACCAGGTAAACTTAACAATGATCTTCAATATTATAAACCTTTATATCATATTTACTTTAATAGGTATGGTCTTATCTCGTCAATTCCTTTATATGGTTTGAATTATCTCCACCCGTCCTGTATCTGCAGATGGACAATTGCTTTAGGGATTGTAAAAACATATACATATTTGGTTTCTGCGCAATATTAGTAATGGCTGGTGTGTTCACAAAGGTAATTATAAATACATATAATATAATCACAGATAGAAATGTCAAATATAATTACATCAGGGAGTGCATGATTATATTCAGTAATTAAATAGTATAACCTTACCTTAGGTGAGATTATAGTATCTAATGGTTGGCCATACACACGAGGACGTTGATCAGGTGAGTATATATGAGTGGCTATTCATGACCTGCACCTCACAACTTAACAGCAATCTAGTCCACAAGTAACAACCGTTTTTTCTTTAGTGGAATATCATCGGCTTTGTCCAAAAATTCTGCCACGACACTGTTTGGAATACACAAGGTCATCCACGAGTCGTTCAGCCCTGAACCAGTTATGGTATATATGGCTAACATCAGGGACATAAAATCCTGGATGACTCCATTTCTACCGAGTCTAAAACACCACTCGCGACACCATGCATTTCGGTTCAAAAAATCATCAGAGGGACAAGTCCAAATGAGTTACAGAAACTGGTCGAAATCTGGACGCAAGGAGTGGAAACCGTCAAAACCTTTGCAGATTCTCGAAAAAATGCCAGAAGATGTACCGAACATATTGAGACCAGATTACAAGAAATGCCCCACGGTTGAACAGCTGCAAAGTGGTCTCCAGCAGATCAGCGTTCGGCTAAGACGAGAGGAAATAAAATGGTGGGACCAATTTATTGAAATGGAGAAGCAACAGCGGTCAAATTGGAACAGTGTATCAGAAGAAGAATTGATCAAGGCAGGTTCAGAAAATCAGTTCTCTTTGACCGAATTGAAGCATTTGGAGGAATCAGCTGAAGATGGGGAAGATGATGACGAAGCAACGCGCAAAAGAATGAGCGAGATCGAGAAATTGATGGAGAAAGGCAATTATTTTCCTGAAGTAAGTGTTAGAAAAGCAGTAAGTGGGAGTATGCAGTTGTCGATGTCCCCTACTTCAAAGAGGTTTAGTTCACGTTCTTGGTCTTGGTACTGTGAGTCTGTCGAGTTAAGCATACATTCTTATTTTAGTTTAAAATATATTGTGAATTTCGTTTGTGTTTTATAGATAAAACAAACGACGCGAAGAACAAAAAAATTATTAATAAGTATTTCTTGTATATTAATATTGTTATATGTTAATAACCTGGTGTGGATCATAATGCGTATCACATGGTGTGGATCAACACCGACGTTGCGCGCAGTAACAATATTGAGAGAGCCACGTCTATGAGTATGGTAAGGTGATTTTTATTTATTTTCTACTCTGTACTTACGACACAACTTCAGCCTGTGACAATAAGAGCTTAGTAGAATATATTACAACTACTATATTGCCAATAGTTTAGAGACATTGGGTTAGCAAGTTTTACTAAGTTTTGGTCATTATGTTTCCCGCCAATTCGCACATGTCGCGCGAAATAATAGGAATTACGTGGAGGGAAAAAGTAATTAGTGAATTGCGCTCGGTTCTAAGAGGCAACAGGACACAAATTTAAATTATTTCGATTTTGTGCACTCGTTAATAAATTGCTTAGCTGAGGCTAAACTATCGTACTCAGTTTTAAGAATAGAACTTTCACAAAATTTCTTAACATAAGTACGTATATTTGAAACTCATCAGCAAATATTTAGCACAGCTGATTTGTTTGAGAAATAAAAAATAATTTTACGAAATACAAGCAACTGAAGCAAGTATCTGAACTTCGAAACAAATAATATCCAACAACAGATGGTAGGTTTGTTTTGAAGTAATCTTTCGTTAGTTCTCACTCAACATTCCATTTATATTTAATCAGTTCAAACTAAAAACTCAGGGCCTTTTCACATGGTACCAGTAATAAAATGGCCAGGGAGACGTTGCAGACTTTTTGAAAGGTTGGGTTGATCTTGTTATAGACTGCCCTTGCTGTCTCAGTGGCTTCCTTTTGAGTGCACTTACTCTGCAGTTGTCCAATGATTTGTGATAATCGCTTCAGCTTCACAAAGAGGACTTTCGTTAGTTAAACCAATAAATCGTCTTGATTTACTAAACGGGAATAAGGACTGAATGTGGTTAAATTTGTGGAAACACGCCTTACAATCATGGTACGTGTGCTCAGCTTGCTTCGCCAAAGATATCTCGTTACAGCTTTCAATATTGAATGTCTTCGTATATTGGTTTCGTTCTTCTATTTTCCTCGAATTCCATCGACTAAATTTTGTGCGGAGATCGGGAAGAATCTTTAGGAAACCTTTATAATCAATTACAAAGTTTTCTTTGTTGTTCTCGAATATCTTGGAGAAACGACTAAATCGTTCATGCATCTGGCGCACTCGATGCTGTTGTCGACTCTCGTTCTCTCTACACGGCGTTTCTTCATCAACCTGCTTAATCACTTGCCAGGCGACTACTGGCAAAACCACACATGTACAGATGGGTAAAACTTATTACCATAAGGACAGAGTACAGACCAATAAACATTGACTGCCAAACTTAAAAATCTTCTCTATAAACACTTGCTGGATATAAACTTGCGATGCTTTCCCTTTGAAGAATTTTGAAACATTGCGCCTAAATTTCAAGTATGCGGATTTGCGTCACGGCCATATTGATATGTCAGAGATAACACAGACTAGGTGTATATTTTGCGCTGCATTCCTTGTTAAAATAAGTTTTCTTTGACAATGACATACACAAATCGGCGTTGTAGTTTTGCCTTCGTACAACTTATTATCTGTAACTGATGTATTTAAATGCAGTTATTCACTTTAGTGAAGCATTCACTAGTTAAAGAACACTGTAATCTGTGTACTTTATTATAAATCCCTTTATTTGTACCGTATATATTTTACAATATAACTTTGATAACTCCATGTTTTTGTATGCCATCTGCATGGAAATAACCGAGATTAAAGCTGATCGCCGCTGAATTAAACTGAACTTACCTGTAGGCTCAAGGATGTAAATGGCGGACCGCATATCTTCTCGCATGAAACTCGTTCGACTTGCGGCAGGTTAAAATTCGGTTTAATCAGCAGATTTTAGTTTCCAGATGTGAACTTGTTACGTTAGAAATATCATATGCCATCGTTTGTGATGTCACATTCTCTTAAGACAATTGATTTTCGTTTATCTGGACATCAAACAAAAATGGACAACTGTTCTAATTTGATTCATGTACGCTGATGTATGTAGTTATTATATTACAACAATTCATTTGATAACGATTTGGGTTGCCGCAAACGAAAAATAAGAAAGTCTACTATCATGGGGTTTCTTCTAACGAATATGGTCACGTGATCGGTTCCCATGGTAACCAAAAGTTATCAATATTAAGCAAGCACCTATATAACGTTAACCATATACGAATGGAAATAGAATCTAACATTTTAAATGTTTTGCTGATTTTTCTTGTTATTTCGCTAATTTTGCTTCAATTGGGACCCAGGCATTAATGTGCCTGAGAATTGCTCATTATGCTGGTTTTTGTGTTAGTGAATACCAGGTTTTTTTTTGTAGTATTCACTACCAACAATTATATTTATAAAATCATCAAGAGCTTCATTTGACCATTTTGCCTTTCTCCCAGGTTTCTTCTTGCCTGATGAAACTTTAATTACTTCATCATCCTCATCTGAGTCATTCTGACTTGAATACCCCAGTATTCAAGATGGCGTCAGGTCATGCTCGATTAAGATGTGCAATAATCTGGTTAATATTGAGTATTTTTATACTCTATGCTGACTTTGGAGTTAAACTAAATATTCAAGAAACTAAATGGAATCCTCATTCATTGTTTTCAAACCCAAAGTCATCTAAATTGGTGAGAGTGTTTAATGGAAGAATGCTGGCCTTGAAAAGAATCTGCTTATGTGTGGAGATATAGCTACAAATCCTGGCCCTAAAACGAAGCAGTATACACCAAAATATCCAGGCGGGAATGTTCAACATCGGTAAGAAATAACCAAGACGCTATGCTGTGTACAGACTCCAATACGTGGTCACACGTCAAATGCCTGAATATGTCTCGCTCCGTCTCTCAATATTATCTTGATAGACCTAATGTTGAATGGACATATTCCCTCTGTGCACTACCGAAGTGCAACGATTAATTTTTTCTGGACAATTCGATGCAAGGACCTAACGATTCCATTGAACCCGAATTAACCGAGTGTACATCAGATTTCTTGAACCTACACACATCGGATTTGGACTCCCTCTCATGGTACCAGTCACAAATCAGTGATCATTACAAGTTTAACTTGAAAATTGCTTACTTGAACATCAATAGCGTCTTAAACAAGCTGGACGAGGTTAAAGAAATGCTAAACAGAAATATGTTCGATATTCTGTTTATTGCAGAAACAAAGATTGACAAAACTGTTTCTTCATCATTTCTCTCACACCCTGGCTATTGCACAGCAAGAAGAGATCGTGTAAAGAGGGCTAGTGGTATGATGGTCTACATGCGAGCCGATCTATCAGTATATCGTAGAAAAACGTTAGAGCCAACGGATATCGAAGCAATTTGTTTGGATGAGGGTGATAACAACAAAAAGCCACTTTCTGGTTTGTGGCAGTTATAGGTCACCAAGGAAGTGCAAGGAAACTGACTTTATGACTTCGTTATCGTTGGCTGCTGAGACTATGCTCCGAACAAGACAAGAGCTACTCTTAATCGGTGATATGAATATGTGTCTGTACGAAAACAAGGATGAAGGACGAGTTCCCAATGGAAATTTGGTTGAGTTTTGTGAGAGATTCTGCTTGGTAAACAAAATATCTGAACCAACGCGCAATGACTTGGCCTTTGTTGTGAGGAAAAACAAAGTTGTGCATCCAAAGCCTCGCCTCATCGAGTTCAGAAGTTTAAAACATTTTGTTTATGCAGATTATCTCTCGGACTTATGCAGAGTCCCATGGGGTTCATCATATATGTATGACAATGCAGATGATATTTGGGGACACTGGAGTGTGCTGTACAAAGATGTTTTAAACCAACACGCACCATTAAAAAAGAGATGGGTGCACAAGAAGCAACCATCTACAATAACCTGGGAGGCATATAAGAAACAACGTGATCTAGTAACTGCACTTAAACGGAAAAGTATAAAGACTTTTTGCCTAGATACTTCTTCTGCATCTAAACACCATGGAGAATTTTGGAAAAAGATGAAGCCCTTACTTCCAAATAGAGGGGCATGTAAACAAGGTAGTATAATATTGGTCGAAAACAACAACGTCGTTACTAATCCGTCTGAGGTAGCAAATGTCTTAAATGACTATTTTGCTAATGTGGTGACAATTGTGAGGAAGCTAGCATGGCCGATTTCGATGACCACCCAAGTGTTCAGATGATAAGGGATTGCATCCTAGAAAAAGACCTAATGAGAGATACTTGGTTCCTTGAGGGAGTAAAATCTCTGATACTTACAGGCGATTTAGCTTTCCTGTTGTTTGTTTTATAGAATGAGTTAAATGAAGAATGGGAATTTGAAGATGAAGATGAACAAAAAACATAGAAGATGAACAAACAGATGAAGATGAACAAAATAACGGAGATGGACAAAATAATGGTAAATAAAAAGCTATAATTTGGTCAATATTCTGATACTGTGATAGCTGAAAATTCTAATTTAAACTTAAGTGAAATCATTTATAAAATTTAAGGGCCAGTTTCCACTCTGAAAATTTTTCTTCAGAACAGGAATGGATAGAAAGTTTCTTTTGTGTTAAAGCAATTAGTTTCAACCAAAAGCTCACAGACAAAGGAAATGTTCTTGTCCATTCCTGCCCTGAGAAAAATTTTCCTTAGTGGACACCAGCCTCTAGCTAAAGGGAAATAGCTACTGGATAAAGTTAGGTCTGCAATGCATACATCTAGCCAAATGGTTGACAAACAATAATGTACTTCCGGTTCGGAGCTTCAACTTCACATCAGAATGATCTGAGTCAATATAAAAACCTTTTGCCACATCATGTTGAAGTTTTATTTGAATTGCAAATGAAAATATAAATAAATACAACACCCTAATAGTGTCATAAATGAAATTAATTTCAACCCAACTCAGGTCTCATGCAGTAGAAACAATGGCAGTATTTATTTGCTGGGGGAAGTAGAACTAATGTACTGAATAATTTTGTGAATGCGGTAATAAATTAACAACCAATAATATGAAAAACACATTTTGAATTTTTCAGCCTACCGGGCTCAGGGATTGACAACAATTGTATCAAATCCATTTAGGGGTTGCCTTCAGCTGCAGTTATAATGCATATATTATATAAGATTTCTGACACGCCTTCTCCCATTTTATGCAAAGAACAATATAAATAACATCATAATAATAGCAATATATGTACACTTTGCTATATCTGGCTCCAGCCTCCAATAAACAGAACACCTTTTGACTTTTAAGTGTTTTATAACAACATTACAACAGCACAAACATCATCTTAAAATATTTATATTACCTTCTTTTTCCAAAGAACGTTTTGAAGATAATCCAATCGTTTGCATGGACGTTTTCGAAAAAATTCCAACAAAATACTAGAACTCCTGACCTGAACTCTTTTTGAACAATGGTCACACGATATACCGACGATTTCCGATAGTCTCCTAATAAAAAAGGCAGACATGGAGACATGACTCCAACATATATTGGAATATTTTGTAATTACCTTGGTTTATTCTCGCTTCGGGTGCCATAAGCTTTTCGCTTAAAGGGAAATGGCAATAAAAAATTTCTTTGTCTCATTTGAAAGAACATTAAAAATAATATATGAAGACCTTTTAAAATTTCGCCGTAACTTCCTTAATTTTTGAAATGTCTGTGAACAAAAATATCTGCAATCCGCCATCTTGTTTTATAATTAGATCTAATTAAGTGACGTCAAAACCAGGGTAAACATTCTAAAAGTTGTAAGTAATTGCCCAAATATCAGTAAAATGCATTCAAATAGATTGCCAATTAACTTAAAAATATACAACACCCAAAACAACTACGATTTAGCATCTATAATGACTCGATAATTGCTGATATAAAAAACATTTCTACCCTGGTTGTGACGTCACGCATATCCAAGGATGGTTATAAGATGGCGGAATGTTCTTTGTTAAAAATAAGTGAAATATTTACAGAACCAAGAACGATATCGAAAATCTGTAAAAGGTCTTCTTCATATATAATTTTAAAAGTTCTTTCAAATAAGATAAACTTAATTTTTATTGCCATTTAATTATGCTAATATTTTTTTTTTTATGTTTTTTTATTTTAATCAGTTTAGATTATTTTTATTTTTTTTATATAAAATATTTATTTATTTTTTTTGTTTATTTTTTTGTATATTTTTATTTTTTTAGATTTATTTAATTTTTTTCATATATAAATTTAACAAATAGAAAATTGCTGTGAGAGGAGCATGGGTGATGTAATTTCAAACATGAGGCGAAGCCAAGTGTTTTCAGGTATTTGTGAGGTTGAAATGGAGTCATTCATATTTATCACAGCATAGATATACAGAACCCAATTTCTATTTGTTTTATAAAATCGCAAGTGTCTTGCGACAGAGGCAATCCAATTTGTCTCAGTATGCTGATAGAGAATGAGGCTCAACCAATCTTGCATAAGACACTTATGTGGATATATAGAGAAAAAAGTCTGCTCAATTTTTACGAAAATTATGCAGCAGCTTGGGGATCTGTTCTGTCCGGTCAAACAACAATTTCTCCGCGATATGCCTGTGTACTTCTTTGACCTCCATGACAAAGCGAACATATGCCTAAAAATGTGTAAAACGAATATTTATATATGCAATAGTGTAATGGGAACAGAAAACAAATGAAGTAATAGATTTACCTCTGGGACAAGCACTTTAGGTATTCCAACTTCGTTGTTGTATTTTTCTCATGTTGTCGGTCAGGAGGCATAAAAAGTCCACTCAATATATCCATAAAATCGTCGTGCTAGCGTTTGAATACTAATTTTTACCAATGTTTCAATGTTTCAGTAAAAGGAGATTCATGTCCTCTAAAGAGCTGATGTTAATAAAGTCTATTTACTTTGGATGCTTGAGAAAAAGAATGTTGTGAACGCTGGCGATAGAGTTTGTGAGTACTAATAGCAAATGCTCCTATACAATTAAAATACTTGCATAAGTTTGCTGATATTGTAATATATTTTCTTGAATATGCAGTTGTATATAATCCACATATATATATATCTATATATATATATATATATATATATAAGAAGCTGAAGACGTGGAAGCTGGATAAAACCGTAGTAGAGCTCTGGACCATATCACGTAATTTTATTGAAAGTAGCCATGGCAATTATAACAAGAATGAAATACCTCAACACGTAGAACAGCAAGCATCTCTCTTAGTATTTGATACTGCACTTTTTCCCTACTAAAAAGCGATATCACAAATGCATTGGAAATTAACTGATGCATCAACTTTTGGGGACTCAGGCACAGTTTTATCCAAAACAAAAATATGATTTTCAGCAAATTATGTTGGGAAAAATAATTTTCGAAACTCGCACTTGCTTATTTTATCATTTTATCATTTTGTAACTTATTCATTTTACCTGAAACAACTAAGTGCATTAGATTTTGAACAGCCACAAAACATTCCAGATGGAACCATGTACTTGCCACAACCCAAGGCATCACATATCACCCAGTTCACATTATCATTCAGAGGAACCTGGCATGCTAACGTCCCGCAAAGCTCTTAATCTTCTGTGTCATGTTTTATCTTCTTGGTTTTGGTACAAAATGGCACCCCAAGGAATGCCCAGCTTCTGCCTGACAGTTTGGATCTATTGGTGTTAGCCAGTAGAAGGAACAGATTGTGTAATTTCCTTTAACTACTTCTATATCATCATTGCATTCTAGAAAAGATACAAAATTGTAGAAAGGAAAATTAGATAGGAAACTTGCATGAAAATTATAGAAAGAATTACGTTAAGAGAGCCTGATGTATAAGATAAAGAAAAGAAAAATCTCCGTACCAAACAGTTGTCAAATATTTTTCTGCTGATACTGTGATGTTGCGATACTGCATTGTCTTCGGTTTTGAAACCAGATACAATAATTCCCTCACCAATACTCTTTCATTCTGTTCTTCACCGATACTTTAGACCAGAATGGATATGCTAGTTAAAAATGCAAACAATAAATTATACATATTGGTTAGCTATGGAATACCCATCCACTTGTTAGTTGGATTATTCAATATATTTGAATTTAAATTCGCCAAAATTATACCGTTTCACCATAATTCATAATTATTATTAATCGACGAGGAAAAATGACAAATACATGGTATTCCATCATTTTATTTAATGATTTTTTAAACAATTTCGGCCCCTAATTGCAAGCTCGAAAGTTGAAATACTACTGTTGGGTATTTTTTACCTGCTTTGATAAGTTGTACAGTTAAATGATTTATAAATATATAAGAAATCAATGTTATTCATTTCAAGATGTTATGGAATAACATAATTTAAGGTTCAAGATGTACTTCCTTTTTATCATTGGCCTTTGTCCAACTGAATAAGGTTTCCTGGTTTTTCCAGCATGACTGGAAGTAGAGGAATCAGTAGAGGTAGAAGCAGGGGTAGAAGCACAGATATAAGTAGGTATGGGTAGACATGGATGTAGTAGAAGCAGAGCTTAAGTCAGAGGCAGATAAATAAAGTAAATACGATAAAAATACATATCCTATCTTACAAATCCTAAATCAAAAAAGTAAAAAATCTATTAAAAACTATTAAAGCTATTAAATTGATAAATCATATTTATATATCAGGCGGTTAATGTACAATTTCTTGTACCGGTTTTTGGTCGAAGACTTGACTTTCTTCTTAAGTGATAAACTGTTTCTTTTGTCTGAGGTAAAAAGGATTTTAAAGGATGGCATAGAGGTATGGGTACAGGTAGAGTAAGAGGTAGAAGTAGAGATAGCGACAGAGGTATAGGATTCGAGGTAAAAGTAGACAGAGGTCAGGAAGTAGAAGCAGCAGAGACAGATGTAGCATTACTATTAGGAATAGATGTCAAGTAGATGTAGAGGTAAAAGTAGAGGCAGGGGTAGGATTAGGGGTAAAAGAAGAGGTAGAGGTAGAAGAGAGGATAAAGAGTAGGGGTAAAGATAGGTGCACAAGTAGATGCATAAGTAGTCACAGTTTGAGTTGTAGTAGTAGAGATAGCAGTAAAAGGTGATTGAGAATGAGACTGAGAAGTTGAGTAGCAGTAGAATTAGAAGATGTTGTAAATGGAACCTCCTTTACTCTAATCTTGATATTGTCTTTTGATCCCAGTATTTGCTTCAGCTGACATGTTCCATAAGCACTAGATTTTTGAAGGTAATTCCTGGTAAGCCTTCTACTTCAAACTCATGCATACGTTTGTATGGAAAAGAAGCTGTTTTGCCAATTGCTTGCCCTGTTAAAAAGAAGAAATCAAAATATTGGATTTAACATATAAGACATCCCCCAATGTATAATAGAAATTGCCTAAAAGATGCATGTACTTACTTCAATTATTGACCAAAGATTTGGTTTGTTCCATCTAAAGTTTAAATACCATATATGTATACAAATATAGATGTACACACATATAGATGTACACATAATACCATCATAATTAAACTTATTATTTTTTATTAAAAGATTTTTTTGTTGTACATGTAATAATTAATAGAAAAATAACATTTATATATTACTTCTTTGTCTCACCTATTTTGTGGGTGTTTGCACGAGATCCGAGTGGATTACATACTTCCAAATCATCAAAGAATAATAGCAGCTGGAGTGCATGTTGATTTGTACTGAATAATGGATGATCTTGGAAATCTTCACCATCACAATAATCTCCTAGTAGACCATCGTCTCTGTTATGTGGGTTATCAATCTAATAGGAATACAAAATACTAGACATGTTCAGGTAAATTAGAACATCGAAGATAATATTAATAGGGAATATGTATGTGGAAATGGTAGGAGTTAAAGGATTATAACTATAGCTATATCCTTTGTGCATGGACATGCACAGATGCATAGAGGGAGTAAGTGAATCTCACCTCTTCCAGCACAGATTCATTGTTTAAACGTTGTTGTAGATTATCGATCAATGGGACGTAGTAAGCGGTGTCTTCCTTTAACACGTCGGTATACTTGTTTCCCTTTCTAACCTTTTTATGGTGTCTCCCAAGTACAACTTTTTTTGGTTCCTGCATGGAAAAGCTTGATATATTTATACTGATAGTATATGAAGTAAAACTTATCCAAACTACCATGCATACATGTACAGTAGTTGACAAAATAATGTGCTGTACAGGGGTGTAAATATTGGGGGTATAATATATACCACCTGATGTTGGACGACAATGTTATCATCACCCCATGATTTATGGAAATAAGAAAAGTTATAATAAAAAACTCAATTCATAACAAAATGCCCATCTTACATCAGGGGCGTAGGAAGCAGGGGGGCCGCCCCCCAATATTATAAAGGGGGGGCGGAATTCGGCCCCCCCCCAAAAAAAAATTGAATTCGAAAGTAGAAGTATTTGAAATCGTATATTAATCGAATGTCTGTGTTCGAATAGTATGAATGTATGATATTTCCGACAAGTTCGAAAACAACATCTTCCTATTAAGGTTCTGTTAAACTATCATAGAAGTAATCAAAAATAATAATCACAATATCTTTGCATGTTAACCCGAGTGTTTTACTAAACTAAAGTACTAATATTTCTCTAGTTTACGCAGCCCTACTCTATAAAAAATACGTTCTGAATGTCCATGTTGGACTCACTGACCATTGTATTAATATAATATGTTGTCAGTGATTCCCATGGGCGGCGTGACCCAAAAATAGGGCCCGGGAAAACTATTCGATTGCAGGAGAGCAGGGACCATCACCAGATTTTGGGGGGCCTCCCCTGGTGGTTCTTAGGCATGCTGAACTCTGATATAGAGCGAAACAGTCCAAAATATGAAATTTTATAAACTTCTGAGCTGATAAATCACCGCTCAGAATGCAGGAAATGCCATTCGCGGGAATCTAGATTTAAAAATTTTTCGGTGGCATACCACCAGGCCAAAATGGGTTTTTATAATGAACAAGTTGGGCAGTTTCGTTCTCCATTCCTGCAAACGGCTTTCGTATCATACTAGCTTCGTCGAGAAGATCTTTTGCCCCTGGAATGTTCTCCAACTGTAAGCCTGCGTTGTGTAGACATTGTGTCAAACCTGAGGTTAGCAATTCCATACTGTTTTCAACAATCTGCATTGTGTTTCTCACCACAAAGTCGAGTACGGTTTGCGTAATTTTGCCTTCGTCTTTTAACTGCATCAAACAAAGGGCATTTGCTTTTTGAACTTTCTGCATCTCTTGTTCCAGACAAAAAGGATCCTGTCGATCCTGAAGATCGTCTTCTTGGTGTTCGAGATCATCGCCGTCTTCATGGTTGTATAACTGACCTCCTTGTTCATCTCTGCCTTGCACTTCTTCTTGTCCATCTTGCAATAAAATGTTCCCGTGCTTGCGAGCGTAATGATTTCTTAGTGAAAAAAAATTGGTGTACGTCCTGGCAGAACCATTTATTCCACAGCGTACATGGAAACCAGGATCGTTTTTGTGAATACGACCTATATGATTTAGCATTTCTCGAAGATTTTCACTAACAAAATAAACGCATAGATTACAACGAAATACCATGTTTGCTTGCAAAAAATAATGAAGATTGTTTCAATTTCTCGCGATCATTTCCCGCTAATTCCGATTATGTTAATCTTTCCTCCATGCAGGTCGGGTAGGTATGACATAGAGATCATAACTAAATACATATATAAGTATATATTTGGGGTAGGGTGGGTAATTACTGTACAAAGCTATGTACGTCACTCATGAGATTCGTGATCATTGGTCAAGGACCTTTCTCAACCTTCGCGGTGCGAGGCAAGAGGTGGATTTCAACTGAGCGCTCGAAAAACATTATGGATGAATATCTACACCATTCCCTGGTAAATGCTGGCGTCAGGGAAGACACCATTGAGATATTGAACACAGAGGAGGTAAACTAATATACGGTTCAAGTAAGAAAACTTGTTTTAATGTGTTTTTGAGGTTTGAATGTTTTGGCGCCAAAAACAAACAAAAAATATTTCAGCTGAAAAAAACAACTCCAGAATTATGTTATCGTACAGAAAGTTCTTATATATAAGGTGTAATAGTAAGTTGTGATATAATATGGTAGTTTTACGTTATTTATCTGAAGTAGTGAAAGTAAAAATGCGATGAGTCGGCCGTCGACACGTCCGTTTGTTTGGCATGAGCTTATGTCTGCAAACAACTGGGGCCGGTTGTATAAAAATCTAGTCAACTCTAAAGTTAACATTATATTTTAACGATTGTTATAATTATACAACCTGCCCCAGATATTTGTTGACATATTTATTACGGAGACTTCTTCTTATGATCCTTTGCTTTTAAACCATAGCGAAAACCTTGCCAATTAAGCTCTTACCATCTTGAAAATATTAAGAGGAGAATTTTTTCTACGTTGCATATTTTCTGTTTGTTACCTACAGACACTTTTTATATAAATTAAAGAGTGAAAATGAAATAAAATTTTATTGTCAACAAATAACATTGCTTACAGTAAAAAATGTTTCCAATATTCAGGGTATCCTGAATACTATCATGAAATCCAATTTCAATCTCAAAATTTCAATCTCCCAAGAATTAGCCAATGCGAATAATTTTTTGGTGCAAAAATAGTTTTCAGAATCTTTGCAAGATCTTGTTTGCCAACACTTCAAATCCGTCAGCTTTTGCGGAACGTTTCCCATAGTTGAGGCGAACTCTTAGCCTTTGCTTTTGTTCTGAGGGACTCTTTCATTTTTATGGCAAGAAGTAGGTCCTTTGAAATATAAGGAGGTGTAAAGGAACGCTTTAGTATGGTTTTAGGTATAAGAGAGTCGACAGCAGCGAGGAAGGCAGCTTTCCACTTTAACCAGGCAAGATTGACGTCAGCATTGCCAGTTTGGGTTTTTTTAAAACAAATTTGACAATTTTGGCTTCTTTGAATGCTGTTTGGCTTAAGCAATTTCGCTTGGCTTATTCCCAATTTTTGGCTTTTTTCAGGAAAAACCCAGAAAATCTGAAATCAGTTGATGTAATTTAATTGCTGGTTAATTTCAAAATGATACATTATATGTGATTGCACCGCTGACCGTAGTGCAAAAAGGTTGCGTAAACCCTGTCAAACGGTCAAAGAGCTTGAACCCAAGACATTTTACTTCCTGTTTTGGTGGCAAAAGTATCGCAGGCAAGCAAGAGGTTCATGTGTCAGTTTTGTCTTGCCATGAGTTTAAGTAAGCCTCAGGGAAAGGGGAATAAATGGAAAAGTAACTATGACAGCTCTCGAAAATTTAAGTCGGAATGGCAGAAGGATCATCCTTGGGTGAAAAAGGCAACAGATGGAGAAAGTGCTTATTGTAGTTTTTGCTGAATTAATATTACGCCAAGGCTGTCAAATGTGAAACATCATGAAGATTCTTCAAAGCACAAAAAGCACACAAGTATAAAGCAAAATAGAAATATTAATGCTTGCATGCCTGATAAGCTAAAAGAGGGACAATCGTTCAACATGGGAAGGGAAGCAAGCTGGAGAAGATGAAGCTGCACCGAACTATTATTTGTTTCCCCTGCATTGAACGAAGATATTTGTAAGGATATAATCGGTCAGAAATACTGTGTCATGCTTGACGAATCCACAGATATATCTGTGTGGTGATTCGTTACTACAGTAAGTTCGACAAAAAGCATCGCCCAATTGCATCCTTATGACATGTATATGTCACTCATTGGCTCTTTGCATAAAACATTCCTTTGAGAAGATGCCTGCCACAATCTTGGATTTATGCTTATAGTGAGATACCCAAATGGTTTTCGAATAGTATCCTTTGCAGCAAGCCTACATAAAGCTGTTAAAAGGTTTCAATGGCAACAAGACTGGAGCACAACAATGCAACCTGTGCCTAGCGAAGAAGCTTTGCATTTTAAAATCAAACAAAGACGTCACACTGAACAAAATAACTGATCTTCTAACAATATGCCGAGATATGTATAAATTTTACACCACAAACTTCATTCCGCCATAGTTTTTAATTTTTAGTCTGACGATCGCCCCGGAGCGTGAAACTCGAGTAACTGTAATGTTTTTAATCTAGAAATCTTACTATACTGTATATATATATATATATAAGTTATTGATATTTGAGTTAGGAATATACGAAATAATATTTAGCTAAAATATTAAGTTTGCATGTCCATAGTTAACATAATTAACATTAATAACTGTAATTGTGAAATGTTCTAAGTTTCTAACTATTAAATTGAGTTTTGTTTTTTTGGCTTTTTCAGTTTTGTGTTTGGCTTTTTTCTGTCTTGAAATTGGCTTATTCTTGTCACTCTCACTGAGAACTATATCCAATAAGGGAGTGTTTTGAAGATAATAAGACCATTGAAGTCACATTGGTGAATATTTAAGTCAAAAGTTATAGCTTTATGATCCGAGTGCAAAGAGATGGAGTCGTCACCAGCAACTTCAAAGTTGTCCGTCAAATGTTCATTCGTAGTGAGAACCAAGTCAATGAGATTTTTGCCACCAGTAGGTGAATTGATCAGTTGAAAGTAGCCAAAGTCAGTTGAAAGTAACCAAAGTCAGTGATAACGTCAATAAAACCAATTTCAGATGAAAAGTGGAGAAACCAGATCCGTTAGTCCATTGGATATTAGGATCATTAAAGTCACCAAACAATACAACATCCTTAAATTGAGAGTCAGAAACAAATTTTAGGACACGATTCAATTCATGCAAGAACTCACTAGAAGAATCAGGTGGGCGGTAACAAACAGCGACAAGAATACCAAGGGTGTACGTATGGTAGTCAAATTACTACCAATTGAAATTGACTGAGCGAACTGTCAATGACACCAATTTACCAAAGGACATTTTGTGAAGTCGTTGTGAATTACTGTTAGTTTTTTGTTTTGTTCTTAATTTAACTGTGAAAGATATTTATCTTTCAGAGGCGATAACGAGGAAGAGGCAACAATCGATGGCAATGAAGTTGAGCTGCTTTACACCATAAACACGGATGATATAAAATATATCAAAATGTGTTTATATAAATTATATAATCTGTATTGTCGTTTCTTGAATATATTTGTGTGTTTACAGTAGAAAACAGTATGACTAATACAGTCCTTCAAAATTTATTTACAGTCTTTTCTTATAATAAATAATAAGTTATCAAATAATTTATATAATTATATGCCTAAACTTAAATATAAAATGTCAAGTGTTTCTACTCTAAGTTCCTAACTTGGTCCGAATTTTCATGGATTAATATCTTGCAAATTTGAAAAATGTTATTCCAAATATCCTGCTTTTGAGCAAAGAATAAATACCAAAGATCGTACTGCACAAAAATTAAGAGATCACAATAGGAAATTAGGAAAATATCAAAGAATAATTCCTATGGAATGTTTGCAAGGTATAAATGAATGGGCATACAATAATGACAGTCGCATAAATCCCAACGTTCGAGGTGTTTATCTGACTTATTATTACATTGAGGTTTCCAACAAAGTTTTGTCGATTTTGTCCACCTTGGACAAAGATTTTCCTTATTTCTTATCTAATTAGTATGTATGGTGCATGTAATAATAATGTCAATAAGAAACCTCTGAAAATTAAAAGTATAAGAAAACGCCCTCCGACACAGGTGGAAGTATGCAAGAATGTGCAAGAGCTCCACAAAGAAGTCCTTTCCATGAAGAAAGAAAAAATTGCTATGGAGGAAAAAAATTGCCATGGAGAAGGAAAATATTCTTTTGCAAAAAAATAAGTTAGGGCTGCAGATAATTGTTTTGGAAAACCAGGTGTTTCGATACAGGTGTTTTTAAGTATCTCCACAAGTTTTTACCTGTATTATAATAGATTGTATTCATAGATGGTATTCATAGATGGGTGATAGAAATTAACCCTTATGATTTTTTCATAGAGTACAAATGTTTTTGAATGGAAATGTATATGTATAAAAAAATATTAATTAGGTGAGTTAAGTTTAACGTACCCCCAATAGTAATAGATATAGGTCACTTTTGGAAGTACTACGCAGCCAGAAACATTGACGACAAGACTGACAAATCCTAACAAGCTGCTAACAATTTAAAGAAATGCAAGATAAAGCATATTTAAACCCAACATAAACATCCTGAAACATGAGCTAAAATGATCATCAGTCCGATGATGACTTTGTAATAAACATTGAAATATCACTGTTTCACTTTTTGTCTTGTTTTAGCTCATATTTCAAGTTTCGATATGTTTATTTTTAGTTTATGCGTTCTCTTGTATTGGCTGTGTATCACATTAAATAAGTGAAGATCTATGCAAAAAAGGTTTGGGCCATGTAGTCTCTCATAGCCCCACCATCACCTTCCACCATATTCTTCTTGCTCTTCTTCCAGTACAGGTGGTAGATCTGGTTCGTGCCTTCCAATGGCGATGTTGTGCAAAACTCTACATGTCATTATAATAGCAGACCCGTTTTGGGTTCATCCTATATGTTATTTACCAAACATAGTCAGTCCATACTGGCAAAAGTTGCTCAAATCTAGACTATACTGAAATAAATTTGAAATAATATAGAAATACTATTTACAATAATACAATATTGATTTCTAATTTCCTATGCAATGGAGTTGTTTACATGGCAGTGTTGGGTGGGCAAATGCCCAACTATAAATACCTGTAACCCCTACGCCCCTAGAAACGTATAAAGAAGCAGATATAGTTGCATGACGACATACATATGCCCATTCAAAAGTTAATATTCAACTATTAATGTTAAAATAACCTTTGTCATCACAAATTATGTGTACATTTACGCTGTGGTACCCTTTGCGGTTTACGTAGTTCGGTTCATTATTGCTGGGGGACTGAATTCGCACATACGTACCATCAATACATCCAATGATGCAGGGAAACCCCGCAAGTTCGTACATGCCAGAGCATGCTTGCTGTTTGTCTTCGTTTGTTGTTGGGAATGTAATAAATGTTTCGTGTTTTGCTGCTAGTGCAAGGGACACTCTTCTCACAATTCTGGAAACTGTTCCTTTATCGCATCCAAACCAGGGACGGATTAGGGTTGAGAGGGGCCCACGGCATATTTTTGTCATTTCATATTTTTGAAATATGTGTCACCGGTACTTGAATACCGGCGCTTTCTCGATATATGAACAAACCGAAATTCAAATAATCGCTAATCCTAACCCTAACCGTAACGCTAATCCTAACCATAACCCTAACAATAACCGTAAAATACGGTGGGAGACTATATGTATTGTTACCATGAAGTATATCCCGTCAATTGTTCCGCTTACATAATTGGTAGATGGAAAAGGCTCATTACAAGAGACGAACAGGGCTTTCAGAAATCTCGTGGAATGGTAAATCAGTAGTGAGTGCATGATTAAATGCGATGCTTTTGATCAGTATCGCTACATATAGTATTTGAAAATCGAATCATAAAGCCGATTTAAGGACCACCGAGAAGGAAAAGAGACGCCCAAGGACTGCTCAGCTTCTTCGTGTTCAAAGAGAGGAAGACCTCAGAGAAGCAGTGGGATCACTTATGAAGCTGGAGGTTTCAACGAATAACTGACTGTGAAATGAAAACAAATTATCACATGAAAACAAATTTCTACCATAATTTCAGCTTCGTTTAATCACTATGAACTTTAAAGTTGTTTTTCTCTGATTGCACTTTTTATACTTTGAGAAAAGATATCTCAAGAACCATTTGATCAATTAATTTGAAATTTTCAGGAGTTGTAGAAATAAATGAGTTATTGAGGATTTTGTCATATTTTGTTTCGGTTAAAAGATATTAAAAATATTGAACAATGACACTACAGACACTACAAGACACTACAAGACATATCTCATATATCTCATATATAATATCTTTTATACTACAAGACACTACAGTTTTTGAAATATTGCAAAACCCCCAACTCATCCCCACCATTATTGTATATACCAATGAATTTCAATATATAACATAAGACTCTGTATCCTATAACAAGATATCTTTTCTCAACTCCATGTAGGTCTTTTTGATAGCCAGGTTACCAATAGCAACGCTATGTTCAAACTCAAAATCGATCTAATATGAATCTCTGGTTCATAAGCTATCTGGTGATGTATAGTTTGCCATAGTTTTGAAGTAAGGAACAGCTTTTATGGGCTAATGAAAACATAACAGTGATTTATGCCAATTTCACGTTAACCCTCCCCTTAACGACAAAATATTTATAAATATGGACGTAAATTGCATATTTTGCACTACAAACGCCATTTAAATGAAGTTGTGCGCACGCACATAAAATGTTTCTGACCGAGAGGAACGCCCAGGCTTTGGGTACGAGATTATGCCCCATGTGGCCACGTGAAGTATTTCAACATGGCGTCTGATATTAATAATGACGATCAGCAAAACCTCAAAAACAACAAAATCTTATCTTGTATTATACTATTTGTTAAAACCTTGCTGTTACATGGGAAAAATACAAAATATCGTTACGTTGATATCTCACTATTTTTGCTTTGGATGGGTTGGCCAGGGTTAGGATTAGGGTTAGGATTTGGGTTACGGTTGGGGTATAAAAAAACAGATGGAAATCCGGTCTAGTGTTACCATGAAGTATATACCCAATTGACCATGCTCATAATCAGAGAATGAGATTGCCAGGAGGGGCACGACCTGCTTTTCAATTGCCATTACGACCCTAGTGCATTGTGGGATATATTTGGATATATCAAACATTTTGAAATACTAGAGCCATACTTCAATACATCTATTTGACATATATGAAGTCAAATTTACACATTTTTACTTGCCCCGAGACGGACTTAAAACCAGCCTCCCAATATTGCCACGACAGTGTCTCCAATGAACAGGAAAAGACGACACGAATCGCGTAGTACTTATATCATACAGTTCTTTGTGTGAAAAGGATCGGGATCACGAGACTTTATGATGTCTTTACCCAGCTGGTTACCGATAGTTAAGTCCTCTCAGGCTATCACACAACAGAAACGTACAAAATACGTCCTGCCACGAGAAGCCATTACGCTCTAGTGACCAAACAACAACTTCGTTTCCAGTACTTTTCCCACGCGGTTTATCTAAACATTGAGGAAATCAAGGGGAAAAGTGTGTTTTTTCGAACGCTTGACAAATAAATTGCAATAGAGATAATTAAGTAGGCTTCAAAGATTCTAATTCTTCTAAAAAAAGAAAATTACCATCTGTGTCAAAGTTTGGGTTAACCCTCCCCTTAAGTTAACTTGTTAAATATTGAAATTTAAAATTGTGAGATTTTTAACCTTTTAGTTGGCATCTTCGTGTACCGGACACACAATAGACACAGACTACTTCATATACACATCAAGGTTATTTTCTTGGGATTCAGAAGCTTTACAAGAACAAAAACCTTAACCATAACCCAAAAAAACTCTAGTCCTAACTGTGAAATAAAGGAATACTAACCCTACTTTTAAACTAAATATTTCAATGATGTAATATTCTGTGTCCGGTACACGAAGTAGGAGCCTTTTAGTTTCTTGCTTTTACTGTGAGAATCGAGTAGAAACTTGGTTGACTGTGAGACTTGGCAGGTCCGACATAGAATTTTGATTCGACCTGACGTTTGAAACGGTCCTAACCTTCTTAATGCAAATTAATTTAAACGGCAGACGTCTCAATTGCATCGCCTGAGTCGCATGAGTTCGGTTCATGTGGAGTTCGACATTTGAAACTGGCCTAAGGCATCTGAGAACCATTACCCTTTATAACTCTTTTTTCTCAGGTGGTTCTGCATTGTGTGGCATAAATTCCACGTCTCTCAATTTCTGCATTCACTTTGTTGTAGCTTTGGGACCGTTATTGTTTTTTACGCTCAGCTGCTTGTTCTAATCGTAAACTGCCTGACACAAAATACATTGTCTGTAACAGGATATACACTGGAAAATGTGAAAACATATGTGTCATGGTGCAGCTTATGTAATTGTCATGTTTGCTATGTTCTTTTATTGATAAATTCGTAACAATGCAAGCAAGGTAAACAATTAGCTATCTCTTTCCTCTGTTGTATGATGGCTGCTGGTATATGCATTCAATTGTTTATATACATTATTTGTTTATTTTATTAAACAAATTTTTTTTTCTCGCCAAATAAAATTAATTTATTATACTCGTGTTAAACAAATATAAACATTAAATTTCCACCATGAAAATCTTCGAAACAGTTACAATTGATAGGTGTAGAATGTGGCATGTTAACAACAGAACATAATATAAAATAAATAAAATATAGCATATATAATATGAAATAATACTAAATAACATAACATGAAATTCCAAAAATATGAATGTATGAAAACACAATAAATTTTAATACATTTTACATGGTTGTTCTGCCATTTCTCATAACAGAAAGTGATTGAGGATGAGCAGATTTAACACCAGAACACTCTCAAGTCGTTGCCATAGCCAAGTACAGGCTGCATGTGCAGATTCATCAGCCGTACCTGAAAATACCTGTAGATTTCCCACCAGCTGAGGGGGGTACAACATGGATATCCAAAATGAAGGCACTCCCCATCAAAGAACCGAAAAGGAACATGTAGAGTTCAAAATGGCACAAAATGGTTTGGATTAAATACATGACATCACCTTCAAAACTAAACAATATATGTACAGTTTAGATCATCAGATGCAGTTGTTAAACGAACACAAGGATTGACTTATTGATTAAATAATAACTTAAATGTTCTCCACTGTCAGAACAAAGTAATGTCTCTTTGTGACAAAGAGACCGAGAATACAAAGAAAACCCAGAATTGGAAATGGCTTCCACTTCTGATAAAGTATAGATAAAGTAAATAAAAAATAATTTGAAAATTATAGGATTTGTACATGCAGCATTTGATTATACATTTACTCTTAATTGGCTGATAAACTGATGAATTTGCTCTTCGTCCAAACGATACGAAAGTTCTTTTTTTTCTTGATGTCTTCAAGCTTTTCTGTTTTCTCTTTAACATGATTGCATTCGAAAACGGAATCTGCATTAATTAAGCTTGTATTTTAAAAAGTACTGTTTGTAAAAAGTACTACTTCATAAGTATGATGACGTAGGGGTAAGTATGCCTGGGTTCATCACAATCTGCTGAAGGAAAATGAAATTTTCTTCATCGGTCCACTTTGCATAAGTCACATCTTCGTTTCCAATATTCATGTATGTTGATCCATCCTTTCGTTCTCTGCTCATGTGCGTTTTAGCTCTTCGTCTTTTTTTTACTCAGGTCGATCCACACTCAACACACCAGTTGTCTTCTTGCTTAATGGGTTGCAGCATCATCTACATTTGCACGAATCTCCACATGCTTTCGTAACGTGCAAACAGGGATAACGCAAGGCATACGTTCGTCCACTTGCAGTTTTTGTGTTTGCACAGGTTACTTTTTCTTGCTTTCTTGTCATTCTGCACATACATTTGGTCTCATGGTCATCTTTATTTTGATTATTTTCTTGGTCATTTGCCTCTTGTGGTGATTCTACCAATGTGTCGTAGTGCCCCAGTCCATCTCACGTGTACGTTCTGAAAATATTGCCGTTTGTGTTGTTAAATTCGTCCAGTGTCACAGTAATCACATGATAGTTTGTAATGTTTGTCAGAATTATTAATGATGGTGTCTTTAACGCATTCGCAATAGCTCTCACCATCAGATCACCCATTATCTCCAAGAAATACCCCAGGTTGGCTGAATGTTTTCACAAGGTCATCCGAGTCACTAATATTACTGTCACTTGTCAATAATATGTAATATTTTCTTTTTATTATGGGTAATGACTTCAACATTCTTTGTTTCTGATTTTTCCTGAGGCTGAGTTTCAGAAAAACGCTCAGAAACATCAGCCATTTTGTTGAGCCTGCCACTGCAAACCGCTCGCCGTTTATAACTCATCCACTCTCGTGCACTGGTCAAACGAACTAAAACTCTCATCGACTCTCATCAAAATTTGAAGCAGCTCAAAGTGGATGAGAGTTGACAGAGTGCATGAGAGTTGATGAGAGTTGGCAGTCAAACGCAAGCATAAGTTTCAACTCTCATCCACCGTTTGACCAGGTCTTTCGATTGGTTGGCCTGCGGTGAACGTTTCAAGTGGCGAGTCTTTCTTCGCTCTGTATTTTGCAACGTTTCATTTGATATAGACACACACGCGCGCACACGCGCACACGCAGATATACTGAATTTTCATTGGTTGTTACTGTTAGTCATGATCTTTTAGAGGATAGATGTACAGATACTTAGGAACCGCGCCTACCACGAATACTCACCAACGTCCTGATTGGGTAGAACGACGACCAACATTCAATAATCGATAAGGGTATAATTAAACTCGAGATCAAGTTTAGAGTTTGGGTAAGATTATGGTTTGTTTGTTTGTTACTGATGTATTTGAACCTGGAAAATATGAGGGTTAGATAATCGATATAAAGTTTATGTAAAAACCCAATTTAAGTAAAGAAACTCTGTTATCAAGTTTAGAGTTTGGGTAAGATTATGGTTTGTTTGTTTGTTACTGATGTATTTGAACCTGGAAAATATGAGGGTTAGATAATCGATATAAAGTTTTTGTAAAAACCCAATTTAAGTAAAGAAACTCTGGTCAGTTAAATTGTTTTTAAAACTTAGCCAAAAATAGCAAAGCAATTTAAATTAATAGTCTTCATAGAATCAAGTATTAATAGTATCCTTGATTACCACAAGGTTCCCAATTTGTCCCTGAGGAATTATGGAAAGTGTCCCAAAAAATGTGTGCACCTTCAGTGGCTTTTGTATTTTTGTATAACGAACAGGCTAGAGTTTATTAAAGAAAAACCCTAGTACTAGCTATTTATTTATATGAAAGCTTAAATTACAAGCCAGTAAGGCCAAGAGTCATTACGTTATTAAGTGGGTTACTGACACCATGTTCCTAAACACGTTTAGGTGTTTGCGGATTTTGTTAAATACATTCGTAGTGGTTTTAGTATGCTTGATCTGCAACATGCAAGTACAAATTAAGTTCATGTGTTCATCATTATGTAATTTTCGAATTTTTCACATACATAGCGCATGTATATTCAACAGTGAACAGTCTCAACAATACTATACAGACTATTTTAGCTTACCTCGTCTTTTGTTGAAAACAATCATCCGAGATAAGCAGATCTCGGCAAGTTCTCGCCAGTCCTCCGGTGTAGTCATCACCCACAATCTCCAGTAACTTTCCTCAAGTTTAGTTATTTGAAACTTTCGTAGTTTCACAAGGTCTTCTGTTAACGGGAGCCACTCCGGCTTGTTGTGTTTGCGAAAGGAGAGAGTATTGAGAGCATGTGATGATAGTTGATGCAGTTTCATCAAGTTCAAGATACTCATCTACATCTCTTCACTTCATACTCCCTTTTCTTTATCGCATCTCCACGAACAACGTGGGCGATCTTCTTTAACGTATACCCTAGTCTTTGGGCGGTTGAAGGCTTGTCGAATACATAGTCCTTGAAGAGGACAAACCGGTCTGATGCCAGAAGATCCTTGATGGTCACCTGCATATTGGCAACTCTTTTCTGGCCTTTGTCTGGCAATCTCCCTCATTTTTTGCGACACATACACTGGCTTGCCCAACCCTTTCTAAGATCGAGCTGCTGTACATTAAGATGATTGGGTCACTTATCGCGACCAACGTTATGTTGTCGACAGCTCATCACTGCTGCCAGCAGGATATTTGTTGGCCGCAAGAAGTAACTCACCTTCATAATGCAGCCTTCCATTTTCTGCATCACTAGTCGTCCCCCGAAACTGGCACATCTTTATGTGCCTCCACAATTCGTGCTTTAGCACAAATCTTTGCATGGCAAGTAATCGCTTGGGTTTGTTTCTCCCTATGATGAAGGTCGCCTATTCAGCTCCCCTTCTCTTGCCTCTAAAACGTTCAAATTGTGAGAAAAGTTTCCCTGCAGTCTCATCTTTTCCATAGCCTTTCTAAATTCTTTCGAATTTTTTTAAGCACAAAGCTTCCACCATCTCCCTCATCTTTATGCACCCCCTTGAGGTGGCGAATGACATCTCCAAATTCTTTATCGCAGTAAAAACGTACGTTTTTCCGGTTGTACACACTCGCTTGCCATCTTTGTTATTTTAGAGAGAGCAACATACACTTGGAAAAGAAGAAAAACCCGTTATTAAATTACGGTGACTTTCGGAGGGTATATTGTTTAGTTGTTGCCTACATAGTAATGTAGAGTGCAAATGTTACTACAGCTACAGGGACCACAAATGAGCAATGTGACCAGTACACCTATAAAGAGGAAATGAAATGAAAATTCAGTTTGCTTTATCTCCAAGATCTCTTGAAACTGATAAAGAACGCCTTTTACAGTTTTTCAATTCTTACTTCGTTCTCGAGTTATTTAAATTTGTTTGCTATGTAAATGAGACAACCTGTGGTGTAAAGTTATGTACAGATAATTTAATGATACTCTGCTGACCGTGATGGTTGATTTCGAAATGGCTGCTATACAATCCTTGCGAAATCTTTTCCCCAATGCTGCAGTTCAGGGATGCCTATTTCACTTCGGTCAGTGCCTGTGGAGGAAGATACAGCAACTTGGTCCGCAGCAGTGGTACAGAGAAAGCGGCGACAATGCATTCACCATCAAATTGTTCCAAGCACTTGCATTTGTACCACCCCACCGTGTAACATATGCGTTCGATGGATTGTTGGCATCTCTCGATGATGAGATGGATGACGTTCTCGCCGACTTCCTAAGTTACTTTGAGGCCACATGGATTGGTGTGGTGCAGCGTGGTCGTCGGCGTCGTCCTCTCTTTGCAATCTCGCTTTGGAATGTGCACGATCGCGTCGAACACGATCTTCCTCGAACAAACAATTCGATTGAAGGGTGGCATCATTCATTTGATCTTCGAGTCGCCATCACACACCCTACGATCGGTAGATTAGTGGCAAAGTTAATCACGGAGCAAGCACACAACGAGAACTCCTCCTTGAGCAAGTATCGGCACGCATTCCTCTGCCACCACCAAAGAAGAAGTACCAGGTGGTGAACCAAAGATTAAAAGAAATTGTGAGAGACTATGACAATTACGAGAACGGCTTGTTATACTTACGCGCTATTGCGCATAGTTTGTGAAACTACATGATATACTTTTAAATATTCTTTTAAATATTCTTAAAATGCGTGTTTAATATTAGTTGGGAAATTTTAGTTAGCCAATGCTCGTAAAATATTATATGCAATGTATAGTAATATGTATTTGTTAACTGCATTATTATAAGTTTAGTTTAAGTTTAATGAATTTGTCACAATATATTTACAATTTCTATTAATACAAAAAGTACATACAAATACAACGAATAAGACAGGTGTGACAGGAGAAAGGAACAGGACTTACGTCCCAATTGACACCTGACCCCTTAATGGTCGATTTTGGACTTATTATAATATTTATTTGTCACGATTGTAATATACAATATACGATATAAATAAACTTGTTATTTCCACGTGTTAATCTTGGTAGAAATGTCGGCAAATAGTCCTTTCGGCAAAATGTCCGTTTCGGCAAATTGTCTTTTGGCAAATTGTCTTTTGGCAAAATGTCTTTCAGCAAATTGTCTTACGGCAAAATGTCCGGGTACCCTGATTGACACTGACTTGCTACACTATAATGTTCGCTACTCAATCAACTAACACTAATTTTGGCCTGGTTATAGCTCTGGTGGCTGGTTCCCGGTATGATCAGTGAATTTTCTGAAGCTTGCCTCTGCTTTAAAAAGGAAGCCTGTGTTCCAGACCATAGATGATGTGTATGGTCTAGGGCACAGGCTGCTGTCAACTAATATTAAAATTTTCCTTTATTTTATTTATTTTTATTTATACTTTTTTTATGATGTAGGACGTCAACATCAAAAACAAATACTTTTGCGATTGCGAAAATGATGCAATTACACTGTTGAAACTACAGCTATGGCCTGGTACTGCTAAACGTCCTATTATTGGATTCCATATAAAACTTATGGAACTAGCAGAAACACTTGTGATGGAATGCCAGGTTTCACTGAGGAAGTTCTGTGATGTCTTGGGTATCATCAATAAATCTTCAATATTGCCAACTTGGGTAATGAAATTGTTATAATTAATAACTTATATTAACTTATATTCTTGTTTTGTATGCCTGGGTTGTAGCTATGCTGGCTGGTGCAGCCCATGACTTGAAGCTTGATCTCACCGTGAATTAACGTCTTACCGACTGGCACAAAAATAATTGACAGGGGTGCATACGTATATATAATAATACAAAAGTGATTGTCTTAGAGAATTGTGACTATGATAAATGAAAACATAAAAATATCATAATCTCTCATAATCACATATTTCAACCATAAGTTGTGTAAATGCCTAATATTCTCGTTTATAATACATGTACTGTAGTGTATATCTATTGTTGCCAAATGACCAGACAGCTTTATTGTTGTCAGTCTGTTCTTTTTCAGAACTGAATGACAAATCAGTGTCTGTCAAATATATACATGAATTAATATGATTGAGTTATTGCTTACTGTCATTCCAGAAAATAACCATGCTGTACTTACTGTACCCCATGGAGGAAATGGCAAATGGGTTCTCCCCTCTTCGGATGGAAAAATTTCCTCTGTGGGGAGGTATTGGTATTTTCTGGAATGACCCGTTATCTAGAGCATCGTGTATATCTCACATCCAATCTGGAGTTTTTGTCATACTTTTATTTATATTTGGTTAATCCTAGAAATGTTTACAGTTATAATACCAAACTAATTGATATTATTGTATTATAACAGACAACTGTATACATTTTTCTATTTGTAGGTAAAGAACTTTTACTCTTCTCTTAACAGTGATTCATTTGATGAATTCCGGTAATACATGTGCAATAATTTTGGTGTATATGCACATAGCAGGGATGTGCTCACTCCTGGTGGCGCTGGGTGGGCACACCCGGAAGTACACACTGGTGCCCAGCATTAAATAAAATTTTCAGAATTCCACCCAGCAGGTATTTAGTATGGTCAACTTAAAAAAAAATCTACATTTACCCAGCACTCGAAATGTTCTGAGCACATCCCTGCATAGAAAGATATAAAAATATATATACTTTTGGATGATGTGTGACATTAGTTCAGACAGTAGATCTCTACTGGTCCTCACTCCCTTAATGACAATTTTAACTAGCTTGACATGTAGAACTAATCAGGGATACAAAATATCTAATCATTAGTCTCAGTTGTGAGAAGCAGCATGCTCAAAGCATGCACCCCTGTACTTGCAATTGTAAACCCTTCTTATTTTTTCTATATTTAATGTTATCTTTTTGAAGATACCACCAGTATATATATGTTGAGAAATGGCAAACCTTATTTAGATGAATTACAAACTGGAACTTTGTGTCGCTTTGCCCTCGGGTAAAATACTATGAACTTACATAACTGATATCTAGATGTGATCGGGACATGTTAGGTTGCAGTTGCCTTCACTTGTTTCATTTACATAACAAATTTCCAAAACAGTACTGTACAGGTATACCAAAACAGTACCCTTATTTGCTAATATGAGGATGAGAGTTATTATAATTATGTCAAGCAGTACATCTTGTAAAATGCCATGTTCTGATTATCTGATGGGCAGTTGCTACGTTCCTGCAATGGTCCTGTCCTTTATATATTTCATCTGCATGCAAATTTAAACAACAAAAATTTAAGAGCTTTAAAAGGCAATAAGTTAAATGAATTCTTCCAGTAGTTATGGTACAAATTCAAGTCATGTACAAATTTAAATGAACATGAACACTCAGAAAGTGAGTTTTAACAATTTGAAGTGAGACTGTCAGACAACCAAACCATATTGTACAGTAATTTTAATTAAAACCTCTTAGTAACTTTGTATGCTTGGTCATTACAGGAAACATCAGAACAGGATCTTTTATATTTGGAGTCAGACCTCCACATGAAGGCTTAGTCCATGTTGTCAGGACTTGGTCTGATATTTTCCAAAAGCACTGAGCAGTATGCTCTCTGTTAATAAAATGTTGGTAATTAGGATTAGGGTTTCTGAACATACTAGATACTAGTTAACACACTCTGCCATAATGATATTAGACATTGTAATAACAAAATAATTAACACCTAATTCTGTGTGTTTATCATAATGCAGCAATTATTTTATGTATACAGGAAGGTGAGAATGGAACTGTAATCGAATCTATGGATGGATGTTTTGGACTAGTGAGGAAAAGGTCTGCTGGTATGAATCTTTGCCCTTCAAGGCACTCCTTAACAATGTTTGCAGACAATTATACCTCAAATGCTAAGGAGGCCCCTGCTGTGAGTACTGTAGAGATGTACATGCTGTAAAGTTTTATAAAAATATTAAGTTGAGTTTAATTATAATATTCTAGTAACATGAAATCTTAGTATATACATTAAATGTGACTGCAGCTTGGTTATTTTAATATGGTAAATTGTTTGCTGCTCAAGCTTTAACGCAACCCAGACGGGAATCGAACCTGCAACCTTCATGATCTCCGATTAGACGCTCTAACCATTGAGCTACCAGAACTCAGATGGCACAACGAAGGCTACGTTGTGTACTACTGTAGTTCGTATGTGCGACATACGTACTGCTAATTCAGCAGTCTCGATATGTCTGTATATCTTATCAGAATATATTAAATGTAAGTCGCATTTATTATATTCTGATAAGATATCGAGACTGTTGAATTAGCAATACATATGTCGCACGTACGAACTAGTACACAACGTAGCCTTCGTTCTGCCATCTGAGTTCTGCTAGCTCAATGGTTAGAGCGTCTAATCGGAGATCATGAAGGTTGCGGGTTCTATTCCCACCTGGGGCTCAGAAACATTATTCTGAGTTTGCGTTAAAGCTTGAGTAGCAAACAATTGACCATCTTAGTATATACATATTATACTTTATGATTTCAGGACTGCCATGAATTTAAGGCTGGAGAAGTGACAAATATGCTCAGGTCTAAAGGTAGAAACAAATTGTATGACGAAAAAAGTGTTTTTGGTCGTGTTTGTAGGCATGATTTTCCCAAAGGATTTGTCAATATCAAGCATGGTGAAAGGTAACATTACAAATTATTAGTGCTTTTTGAGCATTTTTCAGGGTATGGTCAGTGTGGATTATAATGCGCAATGATCAGCATGTTGCTAAGTACAGTAATTAGGGGCTGTACATATAAGCCAGGCTAGTTTTCTGAGCTGACCCTGTAAGCAGGATGAATTTCAACTTTCGAATAAATACAGTAGTGCTAGCTGACCTGGTAAGCCAAGATAAGTTTTGAGTTGATTTTCACTGCAGTAAAAGAACAACAATCTTTTTATTTAGTATTTGTAAAGATACTTCTGTGGATAAGCTAAGAAAGTCCACAACATCTTTATTAACAATATGTAGATATTGTTAATAAAGATGTTGACTTTCTTACCTTATCCACAAAAGTATCTTCACAAATACTAAATAAAAAGATTATTGTTGCCTGACAGTGTTAAGGGACCGGTCATTATTTATGCGGTACACCGGGCCGGAAAACATTTAAATAATTTTTTTTAAAAATCGGGACCCTCACCATGCAGAAGTAAAAAAATTGAAGCCGTCGAAATACACATAAAAATTTTCATGTCCCGGCCTTTTGACGTATAGCGATTCCACAGCGAAATAACAAAAATGTCAATCAGTATCTTCTTTGAAACAACAACAATTTATACACACAGTTGTAGTTTCTTTCAAAATATTTACAAAATGTTACAGATACGAGAAGAACATCGACTCTTTCAAACTTTCATTCAAAAATTCAAATCTAATACATAATAATTATTTAAATTCAAAAAATTATAGTTCGTCTTCACTGTCACTATTAAAAATTGTGCAGAAGGGATAATTTTTCTCCGGAAGAGTATGCCCTTCGCTGCTCTCTTCAAAAATTTCAGAAATCACAATGTCATCATTAATCTCTTCAACAATATCTTGATCACCACCGTCATTGCTTTGTGGAATTTCAACGGTTCTATTAATGGCATGTAATAATAGACTTTATTTCAAGAAGGTGAACGATACCAGTTTAGCATGCTAATCTTACACTGGGCCTTCTAACCGAACTCTAAATAACTAAATTACAAGGTGGTAGGAAAAATTAGATAAACTATACTATGAATATAAATCTGAAATGTACAATGTCTGTATAGTATCAAAGAATAACTAAAAAGTACCAATAGGCCTTTGTTTTAAAAAGAACAACAGATGTTGACTGTTTAATCTCAAGTGGTAAACTATTATATAAGATTGCACCACTATATGGTAAAGTTTTCCTGCTAATGTTTAGTTTAGCTGAATGTATCCATAGATCACTACTTGCTGAACTTCTAGTAACACGATTTGTCACTGAAGATTTTAGCATAAAAATATCGCTGATATATTTAGGTGTCATGTTGTTTATGGATTTGTATACCATAATTGATTTTCTTAACAAAAAGCTTTGTTGGACAGGAAGTACTCCAGCAGTTTTAAAAAGTGGTCAAGATGATGTTAGTTTAGTCGTAAATAATTCTCAGAGCAAGTTTCTGTAACTTGTGAATGCGACCGATATGGCTTGACTGTCCCCAAACAGTGCAGTGCAACAATAGTCAATGCGAGGTTACAAAAAAACATTTGTAGTAGAGTAATCTAATATCAAGACGCTCTTTAATTCGTTTTAGTAGATATATACCTTTAATTAAAGACTTGGCCAATTTATCAATTTGATGTTTCCATAATAGATGATGATCTATTACAATTCCAAGGAGGTTTTCACTGTCGGTATTGTTCAGTCTAGCTCCATTAAAGTCCACTTGTAAGTCAGAGTCCAATCTGGTTGCTCGCTGATAAGTTGTTATTAGCATTGCTTTAGTCTTCTCATGGTTGACAACCATGTTGTTATTAGTGCACCAGATCTGTACATTCAACATATCATCGGTCAGTTTAATATTGAGTTCCTCAATTGTTTGTGCACTGGTATGAATTGTGGAATCGTCAGCGTACATATCGGTGTCAGAGTTAATATATAGAGGGAGATCATTAATAAAAGTTATAAACAACAAAGGGCCCACGATACTACCCTGTGGGACACCGTGTAGGCTAGGTTTTTTAGAAGACAGAGTTCCATTCATCTGAACACATTGAAGCCTACCCTGTAGATACGACTTAAACCACGATAATGCTAGATCATCACATTTGTAGATGGCAAGCTTCTTTAACAACAAATTTGTATCTACCATGTCAAAAGCTTTACGGAGATCAATAAATATGACCCCATTTAAGAGGCCATTCTCCATATTGGATGCTCACATATTAACGAGCTTTGATAATGCTGTTTCACATGAGTGATTTTTCCGGAAACCTGATTGAATTCAAGAAGAAATTGATAAAAATTATCATGGCGTTCAAGTATTTTACTAACAGCACAAAGTATGGCTATAGGTCTGTAGTTATTAACATCGGATTTGTATATTGGAGTAATCTTTGGAAATACACCACTTGCCAGACTTTTGTTGAATATTTTTGTCAACGAGGGAGCAATTACGTTAGCTGACAGCTTTAAGATCGTATGACTCAAACCATCAAGTCCCGTGGCTTTACGGATTTCCAAATTTAGTAAAGATTTGCATACTACTTCTTCGGTTAATAACGGAATAGTGAAGTTTGCATCATCGTTGTTATTCAAGTTGATAATTTGTTTTAATTTATCAAAATTATTCGACGACTGTTGATTTGGAATATACTTGTCAACTATGGTGGAAAAAAAGTTGTTGAAGCGTTCACACATGCCTTTGGAGTCTAATATAAATTTTGAGCCATTTTGTAAATTTGAAGGAGTTGACTTGACAGTAGATGGAGCCAGATCTTTTAGATAGTTTCGTGGTTTCCTTGAGTCACCTTTATGGTTTTCAATACAGGTTTTATAGTAAGTTGATTTGGTGTTCCTTATTAGTGAGACACATTGATTTCTTGCAATCTTATAATTTGCCATGTCACCGACCGAATTGAAGTGATCTCTCTGAGTTATACGCTGAAGAATCTCATCAGTCATCCAGTTAGGTTGATGCTGTTTTTTGACACGTTTTTCTCTCCATGGCAAGTGTTTGTCAATAATATCATGAAATAGCTCATACCATGCATTCAAACTGTCATTTACATCCTCAAATAAATCAATTACATCCCAAGGGACTTGCGCAAGATCTTTGCAGAAGCTACCTTCATTAAAATTCTTGTAGCAACGATATTTGATGGTAGTGTTTCCTTCCAAAAGTTTCTTTCAGAACTATACAGGTTGGGTAGTGATCACTTATTCCTATTTTGGGAACTTTAACACTCCTTATCTTGTCAGGAACAGATGTAAATATATGATCTATAAGTGTACGGGTGTTTTCAGTAACTCTAGTTGGCTCATTAACAATCTGATGAAGATTTAAGTTATTCATTGTTTCAAGCCAGGTTTGGGAATTATTGTTGATATTCAAAAGATCCATGTTGAAGTCACCAAGCACTGTAAACTGGTGACCTTCTACATAAACATTACTTAGTTGGAGTTCAAACTTGTCAATCTATTGCAAAATTGGGTAATCAGGACATCTGTAAGCCACACATATAAGATGATAAGGTCTGTTTGGAGGGCAAAGTTGTAACCAGATTGATTCGACGTCGTCAGATTCAAGGTCTTTTCTTCTTCGATAAGGAATATCATCTTTGATATACACAATAATTCCGCCAGCATTGTTCTTAATTATTGGTATCGTTTTAGAGCCTCTGTCGGCTCTCACATGTTTATATCCATTGATCTCAACATGCGAGTCATCAAACGATTCGTCTAACCAAGATTCGGTAATACCCAAAATGTGTGTTTCGATACCTGGATGTCTTAAAATTAATCTTACCTCATCAAGTGTTGTGTTGTTGACTCTCGGGGCTATACTTCGCAAGTTCCATTGAGTGATACGAAAACCAGTTGGCAAGTCACTACATAACGTTGGAGGAGAGTGTACTTCATTTAGATAACCCTTGTTTGGATTACCTGTCCTTGTGCTGTTATTTTGAGCTGTAATCTGTGGTGTCGGGCCTGCGTGAGGATGGATGTCTCCGCTCAAACTAAGCACGAGTATCTCCGGGTTAAAGAAAGCTGTGCCGTTCATTGTATAGATAATTCTTCGTTTCAGGAATCTTTTACGAGTATACGTTTTGTTCAAGTATAAAACAACCTCCATTAATCTCCAAGGGCCATGAGTACGTTTGGTCCAGGTCACGAAATTAGAGCCATATTTTAGGTTTGATGACATGGTAAAATCGACACCACGTAGCAATTTGATAGCAGACGAGTCTCTGGAATAAGTTGGTCGGTGCTGGATATTGTACTTGTCAAAAGAGGAGAGTAGAATCATGAAAATCACCGAGCACAATATTACATGTGCTCCTGCTGCCATACCTGTATTTGGATTCAATGTAGATTTTATGGCATTTATTGCAAGAAATGCAAGAAAAAAGAACAAATGATGTTGGTGGACATGCAAGAAATTATGTTGGTGGACGGATTGTGTTGTCGAATTTGGTGGCAGTAATAACTGTAGTGGGATTGAGAAAAGAGCATGTGTTGCTGGTGCCGAGGTATTTTGTTTAAGGGAACTATGTGAAAAGATACCAAAGGGTTATCGGTGAAAATGGCTGACGTCTCAGGATCATTTTGTAAAATGTGAAAATTCCGATTAATATTTTTAACTTTATTTTCGCCGTAATAAAAACATTCGTGACTCCTTAGTACATAGTGCCCTTAAACAAAATACCTCGGCATCAGCGGGAACATTTTCTTGCGGCCGTTCCCGCTGTAACACATGCCCTTTTCTCAATCCCACTACAGTTATTACTGCCCCCAAATTCGACCACACAATCCGTCATGCTTTTTCATGCTCGTCCACCAACATCATTCATTGCATTTCTTGCGATAAATGCCCTAAAATCTACATCGGTGAAACTGGGCGACGCCTTTCAGACAGATTTGCTGAACATCTTCGTTCCGTGAGGATCAATGATGGTGACAAACCTGTAGCCCGCCATTTCAACAGCTCCAACCATTTGGTTTCGGACATGAAAGTCTGCGCCATCCTTCCCATCTCAGGTGGTAACGCAAACGGCAAGAGAAGCGTCCCATTTTTAAACTTGGCACCACACATCCTCTTGGTCTTAACGAACGTTTTTATTTAATTTCCTACAAGTTTTTGGTTATTTTAGTTTGCTTGGAACCTTTATTATTATTATGTTTTTATTATTCGTGTATGCACTTTCATTCCTTTTCAAGTTTTGGTTTCTTATGCTAATATTATCGCCTAATCCCCTTGAATATTGGACCTGTCATTTCTCCCACCCCCTCAGTCTGCTTGCTGATGTAATGTAATGTGTAATGTGTAATGTGTAATGTGTAATGTGTAATGTGTAATGTGTAATGTGTAATGTGTAATGTAATGTAATGTTTATTTATATAGCGCTAATCCCTTTAGCCCTTAGCGCTTTACAATGAAGATAAATAAAATAATTACAGCATGCTTAAAGAACTCCTAACTATTAATAATTTACAAGTAGAAAAGTAACGTTCAATAATTAAAATGGATACTTAATAATAAGCTAAATTAAACAAGTGTGTTTTAAGTCTATTCTTAAAAGTTTCTTTAGGTATGGTGGGATCTCTTAGGTGGTCTGGTAAATAATTCCATAATATGGGCCCTGCTACTGAGAAGGCTCGCTTGCCATAACCTATCAGTTTGTATGGTTCAGATTCGAGATAATGTTTCGATGAAGACCGCAATTGACGTTTGGGCACATATGGGCGAATGAGATCTTTCAAATAAGATGGTGCGATATCATTCATACACTTGAAGACTAGTAAGAGGATTTTATACTGTATCCTATGCTCCACAGGTAGCCAATGTAAGTCCTTCAATGTAGGTGTTATGTGCTCATGTCTGTGTATCGAGCTGACTAATCTGGCTGCAGAGTTTTGGACAGATTGGAGTTTTTGGATCATGTGTTTCGGTAGACCAAAAAATAAAGAATTACAAAAGTCTAGCTTGGATGTAATAAATGCATGTATCAAGGTTTCAGCTGAGTGTGCCGAGATATGCTTTCTTATACGACACAGATTACGTAGTGTCAGAAATGCAGATTTACAGATATTGTTTATATGGCATTCCATGGACATGAACGAGTCGAAAGTTACACCAATATTTCTAGCAGTTTCCGAAGGTTGAATAGTTTCATCGCAAATGGAGATAGAAGTAATAGTTGGTGGAGGGCGATGTCGGGCACATAAGACCATGAGCTCTGTTTTGTCTCTGTTCATTTTCAGCATGTTCTGTGTCATCCACTGGTCGATATCCCGAGTACACGCTTCAATCAGAGATACAGATAAATCGGCTTCGTGTAACTCTGAGGTCTTGAAAGAAATGTAAATTTGGGTATCGTCGGCATAAAGATGAAATTGCATATTATGTTGGCGAATAATATCCGCAAGTGGTGCAGTATACAAGAGAAAGAGCATGGGGCCCAATACTGATCCCTGAGGAAGACCAAAAGGCAAATCATGTATTTGGGATGTGCCACCATTCACATTCACAAACTGCTTTCTTCCTGACAAATAGGAAGTAAACCAGTGAAGGACATCGCCTTTGAATCCGAATCTGCTGGACAGTCTTGAAAGTAAGATGGTGTGATCAATCGTGTCAAAGGCCGCTGATAGGTCTAGTAGTAATAGAATCACTGATTGATGATTGTCTATTGCCTTGAGAATGTCGTTATGGACCCGAACTAAGGCAGTTTCAGTGCTATGATGTTGTTTATATGCAGATAGGAGTATTTCACCTAAGTTATTTTCATTGACATAAGTGTTCATCTGACTAGCAACAGTTCTTTCAATAGCTTTGGCCATAAATTTTAAGTTGGATATAGGTCGAAAGTTTCCAAACTCCTCATGGTCAAGAGATGGTTTTTTCAGCCGTGGGTCCAATATAGCAATTTTCAGGCTTGGCGGTACTTCACTATTAATCAAGGATAAGTTGACAGTTTTGGTTAAAACAGGCAGCAGTATATCAAAACAAATCCTGAAAACAGATGCAGGTATCGGATCTAGACTGCAAGATTTTGATGCTGTGGGTGAGATAAGTTCAGCTAATTGGTCTTCCGTCACTAGGGAAAACTTTGAGAACTCTGTAGGTAAAGAAAATCTATTATCATCCAAATCGGTGATTGATTGTCCAGAAAGTGTGTTTTGTTGAATCAAATCAGATCGAATCTTTGTAATCTTATTAACAAAGAAGTCAGCGAAGTCATTAGCCAGTTTGTCTGCAGGATCTATGGATGGGTAGAGCTTTTCAGTTGTCCTATGTAACATTTTATCCACGGTCTTAAATAACGTCTTTTGATCTAATTTATGTCCATCGATGACTTCTGAATAATAGGACATTTTCGAATTGGATAACACAGAGTTAAAATAAGAGCAATACTTGACATACGATTGTCTGTCAGATGGCAGTTTTGTAGCTCGCCAACGACGTTCAAGACGACGTTTATTTAATTTCAATTTATGGGTTTCTTCGGTGTACCACGGAGACACTGGGCGCAAAGTGATGGTTTTCTTTTTTAAGGGCGCGTGTAGATCAAGAAGTGATGATAACGTATTCTCGTAGAGTTCAACAACATCGGCAACGGTGGTCAAGTTCGCATAATTGTAAGTCAGAGGAGAATTTCTGACGTCATTAAGGAGTTCAACATGGTTAATGGCCTTTAGGTTTCTATAGGATATTGCCTTCCGTGGGTGGACAGGTTTCTCCAAACAAATTTTAGCAATGACGGCAAAATGGTCGGAGAAGCCGGGATCGGTCACTGAAACAGATTCGATTATTTTAGTGCCACTTCGAGTAATGATGAGGTCCAGTGAATGATTATCTTTGTGAGTGCTTTCTTTGACATGTTGTAATAAATTAAAGGTGTTGATTAAATTTAAGAATTTCAATGAGATGTTGTTATCATGTGAATCAATATGAATGTTGAAATCACCACATATAAATAATTCACCAGATTCGATGTTGATTTGCTCCAGAAAGCTTCTAAATTCAGCGAAAAATAAATCCTGAGTAAGACCATTCGACGTTGATGGTGGGGGACGGTAGATTACAATTACTCTTAGTGAAACAGAGTCCGTCAAATTCATATCAATAACTTCAAAAGATTTAAACGAGTGTCGGAACTTTGATTTAAAGACAAACGCTTTATTATACAATAAACCAACTCCACCTCCTCTTGACTTGCGGTCAATGTGTTTAAACACATATCCAGTAGGCGTAATATCTCGTACCGAATAATCATCACTAGCGCCGTTCAACCAAGTCTCAGTCAGTGCCAAAATATCAATATTAGAGTCCAGTAAAAAATCTCTAATAATAGTAGGTTTATTTCTGATTGATCTTGCATTTAATAAGCAAAATTTGACCGGTCTATACGGCTTACAGTGTTGTAGAGGAGAGCAATGAACAGCAATCAAGTTATTATGGTTAACATGTCTGAAGAATTGAGAAGTTACTGAACCAGCACGAAGACCGAGATTAGCATAATCCTTTCGTTCGATTCTATGGGTGACTCTAGGTTTTATCCTTTTCTTTCCAGCTCTCTTTCCCCTGAATCTAAATAGGCCAAGTTCTTTCAAATATAGGATGGTAAAAGTAGAAGGTTTACTGGCATATCGGCGGAGGGCGGTAATCTGTCTGGAAGTATAACAGAGGTTGTTGACAGCAGATGCCACATGTGTTGTAATTATAGTTGAGTCGACTTGAACATGTGCCGGCGGTTTGGCGTTAGTTGGTGGGCCAGGATTAATAGCCACATCCATGGAAATCGTAATGTTCAAAGGTGGGTCGTGTCCAGGAATGGACAGAGAAATGCTGCCATGTTTCACAATCTTTAATATAGCTCGTCGACATCGGGTTCTCCAGAATACAGTCTCCATAGTCTTACATGTAAGTGTAGGAAAGATAGCGAAAAGTTTTGATTGTATACCAGATGACTGGGTGTTGAAGCCATTATATTCAACGAAAAAATCTCTAGCTGAGGAGTACAAAATGGTTTCATGGAAGCAAAAAGCTGTAGTTGGGCCAAATATCAGGATAGAGGCAAGAACTAATTAATATGCTCAACTAATGTTCCTTCTAATTAATATGCTAACTAATATGTATGCGTATGCGTATGTATGTGTATATGTGTGTATGTGTATGTATGTGTATGTATGTATGTATATGTATGTGTATGTATGTATGTATGTGTATGTATATATATATATATATATATATATATATGTATATGTATATGTATATGTACAATATCTACAGACACGTGTTTCGCTGTTTCACAGCTCATCAGTGTAGCTTGGTACGATCTAGATATGGGCATGAGAACTAATTATAACACAAACGATTGCCAGTGACAACCGCTTGTGGGACAAACAGCGATCATGCGCACATCTAGAGAGCGTGAAGCGGTGTAGGGCCAGAATGCTCAAATGACGCGCTTATTATCTCCAGAGATGTTCGTTTTCCTTGACGAAAGTGGATATCTAAGTTGACTAAAAATGTGCATGTTTTGTGCTGACAATTAATAAAATAGAAACCAGACGGGAATATCAAATTCCCACGAGTCTAAACGCACATAATTCTTAAATAGCATAGTTTATTTTGTTCTGCAAAAAGCCTTTGGGACCATGGATTGCCATCTTGTTTCTCTTTTAAACCTCTTTCATGGTCAAAGTGAATATACTCTTTTACGTTACTTTACAGCCCAAAAGAATCATGAGAACATGCACATGGATATAATTTGAAAGGACGACAGGCAAAAATCTATCGGCGCTATTTACCCTGGGGTCCACACATCACCGCTATTCCAGTGATATGTGCGGAAGGTTTACTTGACGTTGGAATATATACAGTGTGTATAAAAAAAAACTAAACCAGCATAAAATTAATTAACATTCCTTTCAAACCTATTGTCACCTGAGCCACAGTGCGTAAAAATATGGTAGTATGGTTTTATATACACCTCGGAACAGATCTCCAACAGCAGCAATATCTCCCAATATTTCCCGTGTGGTTCTTCGCCAGCCAGAATGGCCCTTGTAAATGGCTAGTTCCTGTATTCAGATATTTCCTGACGTTTCACAAAACTGTTATCTTAATTTCCCAGGTGTATATAAGACCGTGTTTTTAATTTCTTTTGTAGTATGACCATTTTCTAAGGTTTAGTTTTTTTATACACTGTACAGGGTGTACCAAAAAAAACGAGACCTTTACAAATTAACCTATTGTTGTTAAGCACAAGATTTTATGCTCCTGGGAATTTAAAATAGCTTCTAATCGTATGAAGGAGCATAACTGCATAACAAATTGTCAAAGTACTAATTAGTCATCATCAGTTCGAATAAAAATGGTTCAACTGACCACAGAGCAACGACTAAGTTTTTACTGTTTTACATTATACCGAGACTCAAAGTACATTGAGTCTCCTCGTTGCTCATTTTTATTCGAACTGATGATATGATAATTAGTACTTTGACAATTTGTTATGCAGTTATGCTCCTTCATATACGATAAGCTATTTTAAATTCCCAGGAGCATAAAATCTTGTGCTTAACAACAATAGGTTAATTTCTAAAGGTCTGTTTTTTTATACACCCTGTATAGACAACATGTAGATGGCGAAACATGCAAGCGGTGTGAAATTTCCCATGGGATGTATGCTTTAATTTTAACTGAACAGAACACCCTTAGAATAATTCTGCACATTTAGACTCTCGTGGGAATTTGATGTTCCCGTCTGCTTCCCAATTAATTAATTGTCAGCACAAAACAACATGCAAATTATTAATCAACTTACATGCGTCAAGGAAAACGAACATGTCTCGAGGTAATAAACACGCCGAAGTCCAAAATTCTTTGTTGTGCAATTTTGTTTAAATAGAGATTTCAGCATGCCGTTAATAAATACTTATTTTTTCAAAATCATCATAGTATAAAAACCAGTTATATACGCTAGACAATAACTTTCCGAGTTATGTTTTTTCTTAAATAGTATCATGAAGAGTGGAGCACGAATATTGCGATCCCGTTTCTTCATATACTTTTACAATACTTCTGCAATCGTTCTATCTGGATACTGCAGCAGCAATTCCATTAGTACCATGTCGTTCTTCGTGTGGATGTATTGATATACAATAACACAGTCTACCGATAATAGAAGTGCTGACATTTCCTAAATTTCTGAACTTTTAAATATAGCGATTTGTCATTTTACTCGATATCTGTAGGTAAAAACCCACTTCCTGGACCTTAATACCCACTATTTCCGTCAACCAAATTGCTCTCCATCTTAAATATTAACTGTATGCGGCCGGCATTCTAACAAATCACTCCTGAATTTAAATAAGAATTCCCAACCTATCTTGCGCGCTCAATGTTTAAGGTTTATATGTTTCAAAGACAACCTTTTTTGAATTGACTGTATATATACTGTATATATACTGTATATATATATATATATATTATATTGACAGTTTTAATGTATTATTTAATACAGAAAACCGAGAATTGTTGAGTACCTGTACCATGGTCCACATGCCACGTGGTTGGAGAGAATTGACAATTTACAGCAAGAGGAAGTTGCTTATTGCTTTGGTTTCAAATAATTGTAATTTATATTTAATAATTGCTTTATTGTAATTGCATGCATGTAGATTGCTCATGTTGTAGATTGGAGCTCTAATTATTCACAAATTTGATATCATATTCAAAAGTTTGCATAATGTCTGGAGCGCAAAACCAAAAATATAATCAGCATGAGAAACAAAATTTAAGAAACTTATTCAAAATCATCTGAATAGTTCTCAATACAGAGTTGGCTCGCCTGGTCAGTATTCTGCATAAATATACATGGTGGACGTACATCAAAAGAGTTTCTGTGTAATTCCAAAAGTGTACAAATTTAAAGTACTCATAAGTAGTCTAGTACTCATTATCTTTATAATATTGGGCAATTATTTTTTTAAATTAGTTTAGTTTAGTTTATTAGATTTATCACTCTCAGGTGAACGGAATAACCCAACAGGCTAAAAGCCCAATTATAGGGGTTCCGAGGGCCTACGATTTTAGGTCGTTATCCGAGAAGACCTGAAAGTCTTACCATTTGCTGATATTATTGCAAAGGCAGCACTTTCTCCTCAATTATTTTTAAGACCTTGAGTGGAGGTCCGACCCAGGATTTGAACCTGTGTCTCCCAGCTCATAGACATGTGTGGTAACCACTAGACCACAACAGCTGGTACTGTCCATTTCCCTAAAATATTTCTCTAATGTCCATTTCCCTAAAATATTTAATTTTATAGCTGAATTGAAAAGGACAGTTTGGAGTGAGGAAAAGAAGCCTGTTTGGTGGTCAGGATTTTCACATTTTAGGGATCCTAACAATGGAAGACCAAGAATAAAACTTGGAGAAATTGACAAAATTCTTCATCATTATGAGATTAAATTGCTTTCAGGAAATAAATGTATGATATACTATATAAAAATATCACAACAATTTCTGTGCAGAATTGTTTGCCTGCATGAAGTTATTACCCCTTCAAAATGTGTGCGAAAATTGGTGACCACATCGATATTGAGTTAGAACATAATAAAGACCGTGACTTTTGCTAATCCTATATATGTATTACGTATTAGTCCTGTGATGTTTTAATGTGCCAAGTTAATATAGTATAATGTCACTACAGTATAATGCTACTAACTGTGTTGTTCTCCTTGTATAGATTCTGTTCCTATTGAATCATTCAGTGATCCACATGCGAGTGAAAGTCTAATGCAGCCATCGATGGTCGATCTCACAGCAACATTACCTGTGTCGGTCACTGCACCAATGGATGTGGAAACCTTGAATCGCCTGTTAGAAAAAGTAATTAGGTTTTTGTAGCAAGGGATATACTGTACGGTGATAATCAGGATTCAGAAACGTTAATTTAATGAAATTCATTTATTAATAACCTTGTAGGTATGCATGTGGGATGCAGACGACTGTATTTCTGTAGTGAATCACCTGCGCTCCATAACAACCTGGACTTCCCTAACAGAATGCTGCTAATGTTCTAAGAGAACGAGTGAGGCCATTACACGAGACGTTCTTGGACTGTTAAACTGCTGTTTCCCCTGTACATGTGGACATGAGGTAAGTGTACTACACTTGGAAAATAATAGTTAAACTAGTTTAATTAATGTAAAAGTTAACTATTACTTGTTAAACTACTATATAGGATTCGTTGGTGTGTACCAGACAATTTGTTAGTTGATGGGAAAGAACCAGTGTTTGTGAAAAGTGATGGCAACTGTTTGTATAACGCTATTGCATTGGTGTGTACCTCAGATGAGGATAATAGTTATTTGATCAAACTTGGAGCAGTTGTGGCAGTCTGCCTTAATAAAGAACAATATTTGGATAAGGCATAGTCAACATACAGTAGTTGTTATTAGGCTTATGGTATATTTTGCGAAACGAAACAATTTGCGAAACGTGTTTTAAAGCTATAGTTAGGCAGGAGGCTAGGGTAGGGTTAGAAAACTCGTTATGCGGGGGTTAATTATTATCCACCTCGTTAATAATTGTTAATTGAAGGCAATTTAATATAGCGTTGCGTAAGTATACAAAAATAACCGTTTCGCAAATTGTTGTTTTGTTTCGTAAACCTGTTTCGTTTCGCAAAATACCATAAGCCTTGTTAGGTTTATCAAGCTTAAAGGACATTGGCAACAAAAATTAAGTCTGTCTAATATGAAAGAACTCGTAAAATGATAGATCAATATGTTAAATGTGATGCTCTCTGGAGTCATGTTTTTATTTGTTCTATAAAATAAGCAAGCAAGTAAACAATTAACTTGAGGCTAAAGGCTAAACAATTAAGTTGATGCTCTTTGAAGCTGATTTATGATCTTCATAAACACAGTTCTCAAACCGTCATTAACTGAAGCATTAATAAAATACAAAATAAATTAACATTGAATCAGCTGTCTGTAGATGTGAACACAATGGGACTAATCACTTCTGTATCACATTTATATACATCAATATTAATCTAAGTCCTATTAATTCAACCATCAAACACTCAAATTTGAGCAAGTTATTGAGCTAGCTTGTTCTTGAAGTTATCATTAATAGTTTTAGAATTGAATCAACAAAATACGTGATATAAAAACAATCGTCTTGATCGCCTCTGTCTGTAAACTCTTATAAAGAAATAGCACCATATTTTGTAAATAATACTGTACTTATGGAGACACTACTTTATGTCTGTACATTAAAATATTTTTGCGCACTGCTATAACATATTTAAGATAACTGAATGTTATCTTAAATAAATTTAATTGTAATAAATTGATGATGTATTGCTCTTTTACATGTTGTGCAATAGATAATGGAATATGAAAATGTAGAGGCTTATATTCAAACGATATCCACCGATGCAATTTTTGAAACCATTCCTTCTGAGCTAAGAGGCCGTGAAAGGGTTCAGGCAATTTTTGAGAAGGAGGTCTGTGAGACTTTGGTAGATGGACGCTATTCAGGTAATTTCCCGCTGTAATATAATTTGAACCTTCAACACGATAAAACTAGTCTAGTTCAGGCATATGCAAATGTTTTCACGCTGCACAATTCTTGTGTATGACTTGCTTTACACCAAGGTGACAATCTGCATGTATGACAATCCCATAGTGTAAAACATTTGCATATATAAATTCTACCTATATATTCCCGCACATAACAAGGTCTGGCAGTTCCATCGTAGCTAAGACGCGATAGAACATTGTTTCAATATAAATATATATTGAACAACATTTTTTGTGTATTTTCTGCGTTGACTGATTCTGCCAGTTCTACATGTAAGACTACTGTAGCCTCCTAGAATAGATCAGACTAGTTTAGTTTCTATAGGCCACATACATGTACGTCGCGACAATTTCAACACTGACTATATTATCATCTAGTCTCCTCCAAGTAAGGTTGCAAGCGAAGGTGATAATCTCGCCAAGGTAGGGATTCATTTCTCATGAAAGGTTTGTTATATATATATATATATATATTTATTTGAGGGGAGCATGGTAGGACCAACTCCTTTATACGGAAGTATAAAGTCGTTTTGGATGATCCGTTTGAATCGGACAATATTTGGATTTTGGGCTAAGGGCGGCCATTGGCGAGTGGTGGTCTGACGAACTACATGAAGAGGTTTTTACGAAGAGTATACACGTTTACGTAATATAATAGGTCCAAATCTGTCTTCACAATTGAAAACGGTTGAATATTGATCGAAATAACGTTCGAAATAACGTTCAAAACAGTATACATGTACGACGAAGCGAGCCGCCGCTGACCAATTGCTGAATTTCTAAATATATAAACCGTTTTTACGAAGTGTATGCACGTTCTCGTAATATAATATACACGTATATGTTATGTATTTAGACTCTGTAATTCCAAAAATGTTTTCAGAATTGAAATCGAGTAAATATTGGTCGAGATAACGTTATTAATCTACGAACCAGCCTTTTGGGATTTGTTATTTGTTATTGGAAAGAAACTATGGATGGGGTGGGAGGGTGGTAGAAAAGGCGAGCGAGGGGTTATTGCGGAACGTATTTCTAGTGCTACAATAATAACATTGTTCCTGAGCATCTACGTGACTATAGTTGTGTTAGTTTGTGTCATGTACTGTATAGTCTACTTTACAAATACTATATTTGGCATGTGCTTTTCAGTGTTAATTAACTGCTTGTTTCGTTGTACTCTTTTCCAGGGTTATTTCAAGTACAAATTGTTTGTGACTTTGTCAATATACCAATCGCGATGCACTGTAAGCAGGAAGGCTACGAACTGTTTCGGCAAACGGTGTATCCAAGTTCTTATGGAATCAATTCCACATCAGCAGAGGAATTACAAATCGATATTCTCTAATGCAATACGACTTCTGATACGGGAGTACTAAATCATTTAGTTCCTCTACTCCCTTGTCCACATAGAGATAAAGGTAAGTATATTAAGTTATAGCCACAACCAAAGATCATCTATGCCGGGCATGAGTATCTCATTTGACCAGCGCAACGTTGTCCAATTTCTGAAACAATAATTTACGAGTTCTAATAATTTACGAGAGAACGAGTTCCGAACGCGTTCGGAACATCATTGTGACTTCGCTTAAAAAGTTAATGGGAAGACTTCGTTAATTTCTGACTTTAGTAAACTTCTAAACGGATTTAACTTGATCATTTGATTGCTGGACTGGTTTGGTATATGTTCACTAGACGAGATTAAAACAGAAAGTATATCGTTCGGAACGCGTTCCGAACGCGTTCGGAACGAGAATAGAACGCGTTCCGGTCGCGTTTTTCGTTAGGTTAATTCTGAGCAGTACTGTAGTGTTGAAAATTGTGACGTCACAACATAAAATTCTGGCTTGTTTTTTGGTCGTCATCAGTATTTCTAGTCAGTGGACAAAAAAAGGCAAGTCTGTGCTTTTACCTTTGTCAAAGGAAATTGAGAGTTAAGTCTCTTTTCGGAAAATAAACTAATTTCTTTCAATATGTTCAATCTCGTTTGAGTTCGATTTCAAATGGTTTTAGAATATTTTACGGCTTATAAAACGCATTTAAAACTGAAATTATGTCGAGCTCATATATAGTATAGGCTCATAAGGACACCTCGTTAGCCAATCAGAAAGCAGGATTTGGTAGGATATGGACCGGAAAAATAATATCGGGTATTTGAGGTTGAGCATGTAAATCACTAACCATTCTTATATGTGTGACTTATATAGGTCTAGGGTTAATATAGGGTTTTCTTCGTGATTTGGCCAAAGGAAAGGTGCTTAGTAGGCGACTTAATCTTTTTAATCATCATTGGAAGAGTGCTGGTGCTGCGAAATTACTCAACTGGCATCAGAACAATTGGTACTGTAAACATCTGTAGTCATTGTATTTCAAGACATGTTGAATTACTATTTGAAGGGACACTCATAATCGTAATGGTACACAATAGTCATACATGCGATAAAAATTTAATTCTAGCTTAATTTCCTTTAATTCTAGATCAGCTGCATGTACAATTTTATTCAAAAGTCTTTTGAAGACCCCGACAAACAATATAAAAGTATCAATAATAATATTTAGAACGACTACTTTATTGAGCGAGTTAGAAAGTTGATGGGAAAAGAACCGCAAAATCTTCTCCCTAAATCGGTTTGGAGAAATGACTACGCCATTCACAAATATGAATTGGGAGTTGCTGTTCCCGAAGTGGGTGAATCGTCATTTCTTAATTGTTTTCTATGTTGTATAGTTATCACGATTCCTGAAATCATGCCTTTACAGCAATTAACACATTTTATTAAAAATCTTATGTGTATCTTTTTTACTTTCAATAGGCAACCGTCTGGGTAGTCGCAAAATGTCTCGCGAGTGGTCGCAGAGGAACTTTGCATGCAGTGACTCCTCGGAATTATAGGTGTATGCTGATTATTTGTAGTTATGAATCAACAAGCGGATGGCATTTATAAAAAAAAAATCTGGAAAACATGTAGTCTGGGTGATAACCAAAGCCGTTAATATTGAAACCAAGGGCCTTCGCTCGAAACGTTAGACCTCCTACAAACGATTTTGGCAGCCTGTATACCATTCGATTTGCTAATTCTGTATTAGCTCATTGCATTTATGTTTGTAGTTGTCAGACTAGAAGTGTATTAAAGATGTGTGACTATAAGATGTTTTAAGTATAGTATAATAAATGAGCAGCAGTGTTTATCAGATTTAAAACACGATGGCATAGCCCAAGTATTTTAGATTTGATAAACGTGTGCTGCGAGTTTATTAAACGGTTTCAAAAACGACCAATTTGATTGGCGTAGTAATTTTGAAAATCAATGTTGTCTAAGCCGGGAAAATTAAAGATAAAGTTTATATAAATCACGACGAATATTTATCACATTTAAATACACGATACGGACATGATATTCCTTTGTCTTTTCCTCGAGAATTTTAGTGAGTTTTTGAAAAATATTTAAAAGGTAACACTGATGACGGTTACATTTGTCCAGGATTAACGACGATCTAAAGCCACATCACCTGAAAGATATGTCACATATAGCCTACGATGCCTCCAAACTCAACCATAGATTCCTGAACTATTTCCTTAGTAGCTCATTAAAGACTTGTGGTAATGTAGTTCCTTACATGGCGGATTCGATTCCCGCGAGTCTTTCAATACTTCTATATGTCACAATATTCTCACGAACGCGTCACTCCTACAGATACTACATTCATATATAAAATATATTATGCAGATTGCCAGTAATGTATATACCCACAATTCCAATAAGGATTAAGATTATAAAATAACCTTATATATAATACTCTCGCTTGCATGGCCCTCGACAAGATCTGCATTGCTAGAAAAGATACAATTCCGAAGAAGCTTGATTTATCTATTGACCGCAGCACCAATGAGAAACGGGATAGGGAAGCTGTCAGGGAACTCCAGCAGATGAGGGCATGTCGTAAAGTGAATGACACATCAAAAGAAGCAGGAAAAATCAGAGAAGCTCTTGTTGAAAAGCTTTGGTTGGAGAGGGAGACAGGAGAAGTATGCTAAATATTAATGACGGGAGAAACATTTTATATAAAAACATGTCAAAGTACAAAAACTTCACACTTCTGTGAACTGTGAATGTAAAAGTGGCTGAGATTTCATCAGTGAATGCTTTTCAAATGTTAACATTTTCGTTATAGTTAACCTAACACATGCATGTATGGAAAGACTAGTGTGTGTTACGATTTAAAAGTATTGGAACACCAGTCATGAAGTATAATATATTGTATGTTTATATTTCATCCACACATACAGTTCATTCAATTAAGGTTGTCCTGAGCAAAGGCAAAAGGTTGAATTTGAGCGCGAAAGGCTTGCTGGGAATTGCGGTAAATTTATGAAAAAGGGAAGCACGCAATTACAATTATTCGACCTTTTCCCTTTGCTTCGGGACAGCCTTAATTAAATTTGCTGTATGCATATGGTGTTTTCAAGTTTTATTATTCAAAATTTGTAAATTCATGTGATACCTCTAGTTTCTTTAATAAACTTAATAAAAATAGTGTGCTATTGGGGCAGGTTAGGTAAAGTTCCAAAACACGTCCTTTGCTCGAAACAGACACTATTCGCTCTCTGTTGCAGAAGTACAGTATACCTAGCCTACTGTATTATTTCAATGAATAAATTTAATAATGATATATACAACTTCAAAATGATGTGAATAAAACAATTTCAAATATGGTGTTTGAAAATAAGTTAACATTGTCATAAAATACCGTCAAACTAAAGCGACACAAACATCTAGTATATAGTAGACCCTAATATAAAATGAATTAGTTATGCACCTAAAGTTAGAATGTCACAATGTATGGTACTGTTTTGGGATATTCTCTGCAGAAGTAGGCCTCATACCAGGGTGGGTTTGCGGTGGTGAAGAAAAGCCTTGTGTTGTTGGAAAGGAAGGGTCTTGGAAATTAATTTGTTGGAAAACAGGAGAGGCTTGTTGGTATTGTTGTTGTGGTCAATAATGAACAGGAGATGTTGTATTTAACAAGAGTTTTGCCATCTCAAGCTCATGTTTTCTTGACTTTTCAGCCTCATCACGCATAAAATTAATTAGTTCCTTTGAAGGATCCTGTTCAATGTTCAATTACTGCTGACACTGGTGGATGGTTCAATGGCCATTTCTGGTTGGCATGAATCCCTTGACTAGGCATGAATCCCTTGACTAGGCATGAATCCCTTGACTAGACATGAGGGAACAGATGGTTAAACCAGGCACTATAGCCCTTAAAATATTTTTATTCCGGTGGCAGTTTTAATTGTCATAGCTGCATGCTTACATTCACTTATGCATTTTAAAAATTTATTTCTCAGCTGTACAATGGTGAAATTTATTATTTCACCCCTTTCATTGCATCTTTTCTTTAGCTCCTCCAAACTTTTACCATAAATAATGCTATTCTGCTGGTTTTGTGTATTAGTGAATACAAGTTTTCTCTTGTTATATTCACTATTAATTATGTCAACAAAATCATCAAGGGCGTGGTCTGACCAGAGGCCCTTTCTACCACCTTTTCGTTTGCTTCATATACATGTAGTTTGAAGTGCTTTATCAGCCTCTTCATCTGGCTCATCTGGATGAACTAAAAAAATTTAATTAAAGTTAAACTTATTTATACGTTTAAAATTAAATATAATGCCAAATTTTATATATATACATTTTATATACTCGGTATAATATAAAATTTTATATTAAAAGTTAAATCAAATTAGTAAAAACATTTAAAAAATTTATTATAAAAAATAGCCATTCTATAGTGGGGGCCTGATATATTACGATTACAAACCCAATTGAAACAAAATGCCTTGAAATATTTATCGAGCAAATTAAACTGACAAAAGACAATGCAAAAATTGTCCAGAGAGACCACATCTGCTGAAATATTTGGCGGGCAAACTTCCAGACGGAGTGATTAGCATAATCATAGCATAACATACATAGTACGCATTGCGCTCAAGAACAAACCTAAAACATATATATATATATATATATATATAAAGCAATATTACCGTAAGACCCTGTAAGACATTAATATTAAAAGCAATATTGTCTAATGAACTATATATATAAACCTGGTTGGATACATGATTTGCATAAACATATGGAGTGATTAGCATAATTATAGCACAATATACATAGATGCGCTCAAGACAATGAATAACAAACCTCTCTCCCTCTGATGACGGCGACGGCGTTAAACTTTCACGCGTTTCGTCGAGGGAATTCGTGGTCGAAGCTTCTGTTCCACACAACCTTTCACTGTTCGCCATCTCGTCCAAATTCATGTCTCATCCGTTGCAGTAGCCAACTGAATTCCCTGCTAGTCATCCATCAACTTCTTCGTTGTTTTCGCACATCGGTTACAAGTCGGAGAATTACAAGTTATACACCTATATTTTGTGGTTTTGTTCGCAAGACAAACAGCGTTGTTCTCTTCGCGCAGCCATGTTGAAAAGACCGCCAAATCAAAGGATGCATAATAAAGCTTTATATCATTTTGCAATATTCGGAGAACGTGGTGGTCCATGTGCACTGATCAGAAACGATGCTCGGCGGTCATTTGGTGTAGTTACACATTTCAGCAACTAGATATACCAAAGTTTCTGATCCATGTTTCGAATTTTAACTTGCCAATCGACTTTGCCGATTAATTTGTTAAATATAGGCAAGAGAATTCCAGTTGTATGATCGAGTCTCAAGCACACAAGCACTGTTGGCTTTGTGAAAAAACATTCAATAGCAAATATAAATGTTGAAGGCACTTCAAGGAGGTACACTGAGTAGGATGCTTCATGTTGGAGGTGGTATGTATTTGCCGTGCAAATTAAAGCATGAGAAAATGCAAGAAGACAATATTCAACCGGAACAGATTCGTTAAGCATGTCGAATCACACAAACAACAACGTGTCGTTGACGATGTATCCGAGTCGCTGTCGCAATCCTGCAGAATGGTGTGAATTGTGAAGAACCTTAAGACAGCAAACCACAGCCAAAGCGGAGGCAACTAGGAGAAAAAAGTGTCCTATCTGCAGAAAGCACATGGATCCTCAGTGTTCCAAGGCACCCAAAAGATATCCATGAGCAAGAGATATCTAAGAATGTGTGCCAACAAAGGGATACACATGGTGAGGAAAAGCAGCAAATTAGGAGTGGCTTATCCTCATAAGAACCCATACAGAGAAAAAGTATTCCTTTTAGCAAATACGACCATTGTAGGGACTCTACATGAACGTTGCGTGGGGGAGTGGAGTGAATGCAGTTGAATGCCACCATATCTAGCAAGTGGGAGCTAACTCTGAATATCAAGACAGTGTCATGCTCAACGAGACATTTCTTAGAAATATCTCTTACCAAGGAACTTTCAAAAAGAGCAAATGCAACAGTGTTTATCCCTTTCACAGGCAACAGCTTCAGACAACGCACAGCTGATCGTCAGTTTCCCAGATGTTGAAAGATTTATCCATTTTTCTGTGGCCTGGTGCTCGTCAGTTGCAACCTGGGTACAGGGCCGCAACTAGAAAATTTCGAGGGCAGGCGTTGAATGCAAAAAAAAGGGCAAACTCGCCCAGTCGTCATTGGTGGCGGAAAATTTGTGTTTTCGGAGGGCTAACTACAACCTCTAGGGGGGTCGGGTGCATGCTCCCCCGGAAATTTTTTGAAAAGTAGAGTCTCTGAAATGGTATTTCCTGCATTCTGAGATTGTTCCTCACAGAATTGTCAGGTTCATTGATTGTGCCCAAAATGTGCACGTTTGGGAGGTGAGGAAGTCTGTAAGAACCGACATGGCACCAGAATTCAAGGGGAAAACGAACCAGACCTTTGAATAATTTAGTTCATCTTTCGCTGAATATCCGTTGGCGTTAAACAAGGGAACAAACAGTGTTTTAGCTCTAAAATCCTAAAAATATTGGGGGGCTATAACCAACCGCCGCCCTTGCGCTCAGTATTCTAAACAATTTGGGATACTAGATATCTTCGTTACACCATGGATAGTAAATAGACTGGATTGGAAACTGGTTGACGTCAGCGTGAAAACCTAGTTGAAATTCGTGATGTCACGAAGATGTCACGAGTACACAGATTTTGCTGAGTTTCTCATTGACTTCTCCATATTTTCGTATTCAAGTAGCTATATTGAGATTCCAAAATGTTTCATCGTCTTACAAACCTGCCTAAGCGACGACCAAATGATCGAGGTAAATGTTGTTCGTCTTTGTTTCAGCTGTTTTCGTTTTGTGGTGAAGAAACTGGCGTCGCAAAACTACCGTTGTTTTAGTTGAAATTTGGGACGCCTTTTTCACCGTCTAAAGTTGGATCTTTTCGCCTAAAATGAGTAATGGTAGTCGGATATTCCATCGTAAAGTGGCATTGTGATATTTTTTGGTAGTTTGACTATCATTTTTAGCTGTATTATTGCTAAACGTTGCGATTTATGGTGATTTTGTGACATCACGATTTGCAACTAGGTTTTCACGCGACCAACTGGTGCCTAAACCAATCATCATGCTGGAAACGTCGCACGTGATCTTAGTGTCCTATCCAGTCTATTTACTATCCATGGTTACACTCAACAACCACAACAACAACCTTACAGCAACAACACCCAAAAATTAACATGAATGATTTACAAAATATATAAAGCACGTTCTATGAGTTAATGACACGCGTGTAGCATCTTTTACAAGGCAGAGTGTGTTTGAGTATGTAGACTATATACATTAAGAACATACTGGGGCCTTAAGACTAGTATTTGTCAGAACGAAATGCTGTTCTGCCACTTCTTCAGCTATCCGCAGAAAATGCGGAAAACCGCTGAAAGCAGGAGCACGGGCGTAAGAAGACTCGTTAGAAGCCGAGCTTGAAGCCGAGCTAGAAGCCTCTGCAGAGTCTCGCCAGATTTGCAGAGAATTGTATTGAGTACAACAGACGATTACTTATCTGTTTATCTAATGTCTAAGTAAGTATTGCAGATAGTATTAGGTCTCACAAAAAGGGCAGGAGTTAAAAAGGGCAGGGGTTGCAACCCCCAACCCCCCCTCTAGTTGCGTGTGGGTATAGGTGAACTCGACTTGATAACTTTCGCCACATGACTAACGTCGTTGCAGACAATGCAGTTATTAACAACACTGATGTAGCAGCTACCCAAGAAATGTCACAACGATCAACAATCAAACGATCGACTGTATCGGCCTGCCGAACCACACGTTTCCAAAATGTGTAGGTACTTAAGAGATAAGTGTGTTCCACTCTCAGCAGACAGAGACAAGTTAAAACCGCTCCCACATTGGTTGGTACCCGTTGAGAAACAGTGTACATTTTGCCCACTTAGTAAACCTGTCCTGATAACATGTAATGTCACAATACTTACTATGGACTCAATAACAACAAGCTATACGATGCATGATATATTTTATTGCACATGTGGGTAATAAATTGTGACGCATCACTTCCCATCACACGTCACATATACATCACACATCACATATACATACTTCCAATCACACGTCACATATACAGGCTTAGTGAAGCATCGCAGACATTCACACAGCATCACAGACGACAGTCACACAGCATTACGGACCGTCACACAACATGACACAGCATCACAAACAGTCACACAGCATTACACAGCATCACAGACGACAGTCAGCCATTACATAGCATTACAGACGTTACACAGCATCACACACCATCTCACAGCATCACACAGTATCACAGACCGTCAATTCTAGTTACGACCACCTTTTCGAGGTTGTCGCTTCCAAGAGCTTCAACTGTAATTAAAACAAATAATGACATTTATTTTTTAATTTTGTGTCATTACAGCAGGAATGTTGCTTGGACACCATTACGAAACGATAATTGATTCCCTTGGTTTCTGCCCTTTAGCTGTCATGTGGGAAGAATGTTTAGGAAAGACTAAATCTGCCCAAGCAGCTCTCAGCCTGATTGGCAACAGTGCAAATTTCTATGTTGCTGTAAAGGATAGGTTTATACCTTGTCTTTGCAGCCAGTCCACCACCTTGCCAACTGTGCTCGATGACATTAAGAGTTCTAAAGTAATTGGAAGTGGTGTGTGTTGTTATGTTCATGATAAACATGAAGTTATTGTAGTCACGGTATAAGTTGTGAGGTATGAATTTTCCGCTGAGCACAATACCTCGCAAGGCTTCAGTAATTTCATTGTCTTGTATCGTATAAATACGCCCTTCTGCCGCACCCTTATCACTCTCACCTGCTGATCCTACAACTACACAATCATTCTGCTATGTCTGACCGCGAATCACCAGTTGATAACGAAGCCGGAGGATTCAACAAATGACAGTGTACAACAAGTCTTTTCGATGTTCAAATCCTACGTAGAAGAGCGATTTGATCAGAAAGGCAAAGAATTTGAGATCAAAAGCAAGACAGAAAAAGAGATCGTTCAGCTTAAATACAAGGGAAATCAGAAGCAATTCGAGTTCAACATGCAGATTGATTCGACAGCATTCACACAGAAAATCAAAAGCCGGAACACGGCCCTCGAGTGCAGAAGCTGATAGAACAAGGCAAAGAGCTTATTCGAAAGAGGCAAAGAGCTTATTCGAAATAGCTGATCGGAACAAAGATGACTGGCAAGTTGTCGAGCAATATGAGTCCGATGACTTGGCTTACGGATCGGAAGACGAGAAACGTCTCAAGAAAGCAAAGGATTCAGCCAGCCGAAAACGGAGACAGAAAGAGCTGCAGTCGAAATCCAGCGACTAAAGACCTAAAATTGCTGCTATTGGTTCTGATAATCAGTTTTTTTGTGGTAGGATGCAGTTAATTGACCATTTGGTTCTTTTGTACTTTGTTAATTCTCACATGGTTTGGATCTGCTAGTGAATCCAACCATAACCTGTTTGTCTGTTTTCATCAGTAATAAAAGGGGAAAATACTTTACGTTCGTTTGAACGCAGTGAATTAGAACGTAAATGAATTTTATGCTGGTATGAATATGATTAGTAGATTGATTGTGCTTAGCACAATACCTCGCAAGGCTTCAGTAATTTCATTGTCTTGTATCGTATAAATACGCCCTTCTGCCGCACCCTTATCATTCTCACTCGCTGATCCTACAACTACACAATCCCTCCCGCACTCCCTTTCACAGTTTCAACGATTTTTCTCAAGATTTTGGAATCCCAATACAAGCGGAGTCGATTTTTTCATCCAAAACTTAGCCAATGAGATTTGTTGGGCTGTCCCGCCAGTTCCCATTATTTCCAGAGTTCTGCATTACATGTGGCATCAGCAAGCAACAACTACCATAGTAGTACCCTTTTGGCCATCGGCTAATTTTTGGCCTGTTATCATGTCGAAGTTTCGAGCGTTTGTCATAGATCGTAAAGTTTTTGATGGTCAAGATATTTTAAAGCAAGGCCGCAATGTTAATTCACCATTCGGATCTGATAGATTCTGGGGACAAATGATAGCTTTTCGTATGCACTTCAAGAGATAATTTAATTTGTGTTCTACTTTCTGTTCGTATGGTTTATCCAGAGTGTGGCAGCATATTTCATTTGAAATCGCCTTTAATAGTAAGAAATGGTTTTGGGTTATCATGAAACGAAGTAACAAGTGGCACTGGCCACAAATTGTTAGTGTCAGATATTTTAAAAGTAGATTTAATGTGGCACTGGGCTATATTATATGTGCATAAGCGGCGCTGGCTGCTCCAACGTAGTAGTAATATATATATATATATATATATCAATGTGTTTGGGATTGGAACCGAGCTCTAAGCCAATCAGAATCAAGAATGATTTGAATGGACCAATCAGAGCACAGCACAATCCCAAATTTCCAGGGGGGTTGAAACATTTTAAGGTGTGGTCACCCTGTTAAGAACGACCAGTGATCAAATCAGGGGGGGATATGAAGCTGGTCGTATACAAGAGGTTTTTTGTATTAAATTAGTCAAAAAGTGGTCGCGGTCAAGAGTATATATATCACTTGGGTCGTGTTGTTGTACGACCAGTTTTTATAGTCCTGAACGACCAGAGAGATTGAAGGTCATTCAAGGTGAATAGTGTTAAGCATCTGTGATATATATAGACTCTGACACACACACCGCGTTTTTGAAAGAAAAAAAATACAAAAAATTCTATTATACATAACCATCATACCTCACCCGATGTGATGTATACTTACGTGCACCTTGTAATGTAGTTTCAAATAAAAATAATCAAAATTTTGATAGAATTAATCATAGAAATTTCCGCCACGGAGCTCTTACCTCGACGCCATCTTATGGCCGAATGACTGATATTCCTTAGTTACGGTATTTTTAAAAAGGATATTTCTCAAAATATTTTTAGATGATATGTCTCAAATAATTATTTCGTGTTTTTAAATAGATGAAATATATCCCAAAAAAAAAGTATAAAAACTGATATTATAAAAATCATAATTACAATCATGGCAGAATCAGAGGAAGAAGTAATAAATCTTTTACATCTTAAAATATATAAGGATGCTGATTTATTTCGTGATTGCAAGGATTCTAAGTTTTATGCTGTGGTTTATATGAAAGAGGATGTTATTCATTTTGGTAACGATCGTCGAGCGTTAGTAGTAAAAGATCTCAATCCAGAATCATATCTCAATACGGAACTGGGTATATCTTCAAATTATTTGCTTGCAATAGTTGATCGAAATACCGCAATCAATTTGCAAGAACAAGTATATTTTGATTCAACTTTTACATTACGAAATATCTCCATGAACGTTTGAAAAAAAAAAACAACAAGATGATCGAAGGATATTTGGTGTTTTTCAAATAGATATATTTTTAAAAAAAATAAAATGTACTTTAACACACAATAACTTTTTTTTGAAAAAACAAATCTTTTTATTGTTTTTATTTAATCTAAATACATTTCTTTATTAATAGAACTAAGTATGGAATCATCAGTTATCATAATTGTTGTTAGATATTTATGCTGACAAAGAATTCCCTCATCTACCACTTCTAAATATAATTTATACCTGGATAGATTACCCGAGGGAAAGTATATACAGTGTTGTAAAATATATTTTTGATTTGGAAAATTCTGTCGAAGAGAATTAATATCACAACGGGTATATACTTTTTTTTTAATGTTGTTTCTATTAAATACTTTTTCCTCCTTTACATCGTCAATCCCCAAAAATGCTTTCAAACTATCATCACTATCAGAATCACCATCCTGAATAGGTTTGACGGGTTTAAAGTCTTCGAAATTAAACACTTTCGACGTATACGTATCCGTATCCCGTACACGTACACCGTACGCGTATCCTTCTCCTTTATCGTTGTAATCCCATATGAGAGGGGAACCATTCAAGGGTATGGGTTCTCCATCGGAAGCTTCTTCTTTCGTTGCCATTTTTTCTTAAACTAAGTTTGTAGAGGGACAATTACGTATAAATGAAAAAGAAAAGTTTCAGCTTATTTATATGAAAGTTTTTTGAGAAAATTTTTTTTTCATTTCTACAAAACCTGGGGTATAAAAAACGATATCATAAAAAAAATGGTCAGTTATTTTGTTGAAGATGTCAGGGTATATGCCCTCGCGAAAGATTTGGTCATTTGAAATGCGTAATCAAGAAAAGGCTGAAAAATTGATAGAGGCAGCGAAATTAATTCATACTCCACAGAATTGTCTTAAATTAAATGAAATATCGTTTTTTGAATGTAGTCGTGAAATTGTAAAAGATAAAGAATTGGGATTTGTTCAAGGGGTTGTTTATCTCAAAGAAGCAAGAGCTGATATTTTTGATTGGCTTCCATATGGGGGAGAAATCATTCGTTCTTATGCTGATGATTTCTACCATTTTAAAGATAGACTATATGATCCGTCCACGTTATATCAATATGGAAAACGTCAGGGTAAAATGGGGAAATTATGGAATAGTGGAAGAATCCGTAAATTAGCTGATTATAAGAACAAGCATCGACAAAAAAGAAAAAAACTTTTAGAGTAAAGAAAGAAATTCATGTAATAAAAAATAACATGTTTTATTAAATAAATTTATACAAGAGAAGGAATTATGTCTTTGTCAGTTTTTATAAACAACATTTTTATGTAAAAGATGAGGAAATCTCAGAAAAAGATATTAAAAAAATCAAAAAACAGAACAGTATAAATAGACGTTTTTTTCTTTTTTTTATATTGCATTGCTTGTCGTGCTTCAGTTAATATAAAAAAAATGAAGTGTAGGAGTAGGAGATGTATAAGAAAAGCGAAAATAAAAAAACGAATACGAAAACGACGACGTTCTAAAAAAATTCAAAAAGGAGGATGGAAAAAAGATCATCCGAATTATAATCATAAGTTTTATGAATTTTGGAAATGGTAGACAATGTATTTAAAAAAAAAATTTATTAATCCAAATAAGTTTTTTTCCATCTTTGTATTCTATCATCACATTCACATAGTTCAACTATTCTACTATAGATAAGTCGTGAGTAATTCTGTTTACAAGGATAACAATAATGATGGTTTACAAAACATTCTTTACATCTGTAATGCATGAAAAAATGATAGAAGGAATTCACTTCACAACAACAGAAACTGCAATAGACCATCTTGACAATATTTTTTGAACGTTTTGTGAAAATTTTATAGTTTGACAACCTACTTTTATAGATTTTTTGCAAAACTATATAAACAGGGTATCAAATATATTTTTTCAATCATGTGGTTGCGTTCAATGATTGATTTTGGAGACTGTGACTCTCATGCTTATCTTACATTTTATTATCATGCACAACCCATACAATTAGTAAATTATGAACCTGTGATTCCCTCGTTGTTAAGATATGGATATTATTTATATCTGAAAGATTGGCAAGGACCTCGATATTTCAAATTGATGATAGTAGACGCGTTTGGAGCTCCGGAGGAAAATTTACAGAACCTCTTATCATCATTGAAGGGAAAATATATAAATATTGATAATGATAATGTAAAATTAGCAAAAACTCAAACACCTATATTAAATATTAAACCCTACAATTTCATTAACCATAGGGGTAGAGGGAAACAAATATATTTATCTTTGTAATGTTTTTAAAATAAAAAACCTTTTAGAAACAGAATGTTTTTATTTTTGTGTAAAAATTTTATTACAAGAAAAATAAATATGTTTACAAATTAATTTGTTGTGGAATTATTGAGTTTCCATTTATTAGTTTAATTGTTTTATTCAAGAGATGATCACTTTTAGTCTCAAGAATTGTTTTTAGGGTTATTCCCTTCTCTTCTCCCTGTATAATAATTTTCAGAGTTAGTTCGTAAACTTGAGGTGGAGAACAAAATGGGGGATTACATACTTTACATAGTATAGCAGGTTTACAATCCTCTACCAAATATGTATAGTTAGGAAAATGTTTTTGAAGAAAATGACATGAATAATAACGAGGAGTATTGTCATTATATGCTACACCCCTATAATTGATACAGGTCACGAGATCTTGTTCTTGATTCATCTTGTTATCACTATGATTAAATCAAATATGTAATCTTATATATAAATAAAAAACACGAATTTTTTTTAAAAAAAGTTTTTTATTGAGTATATGCTACAGCTTTCATGAAATTATTAGAATCTATTATTAGTGTAATTTCTTTTTGTAAAAGATCAGAAGCATCATAGTCAACAATTGTTGTTATGTTTTCACCCAGACATGAACAATTCCATTCATCATTTTCATATTCATGTTTCTTTTTAACTGCCAGAGCTAGGTAATATGTTTGAGGCGTTGAGGGTATATCTTCATAGGGTATATCTTCAATACATTCGCATAATACCGTAGGTTGACATTTCTTTACAACATAGGTAAAGTGGTGTAATTCTTTGGCTAGAAAACGACTTGGATAATAGTTACTTTCATCTTCAATTTTGTACGGGTTAAAGGCATCAGCAATTATTCTTTGATAACTTCTACCGGTATGTTCATCACAATCACGATAGCGTACATGTGAATTCGGCATCATTCACAAATAACGTACCACATGGTGGGTAACGCGTTTATATATAATTTTTTATAAAAAAAAATATAAAAAGAAAAATCAAAATTAAAAAAGACAGATATTCTAAAATAAAAAAGAAATTTTAGTAGGATATAAATAAAAATGTAATACAATGGTTTTTACAAAAATATCATGGAAACCGTGGATGCACGATATAATAGATTATTCTATTCAAAATATCCTTGTGGACAATGTCTTAACGGAAATATTTGTGGGGAAGTGTGTACGAATTATATACCGCGGAAAGATCCAAAACAAAAACGTTGTTGTAGATTAAAGAGATGGTTGTTAAAGAAGATATGGTGTTAAAAGATTTAAAGAAGAAAATCCCATAAAAAAAAAGAAACAGTATAGATAAGAGTAAAAAAAAAAATAATTGTTTATATATTTGTTAGACAATGGAACGTAAAGAAACAGCAGATGAACGATTTGAAAGATTATATTATAACAAACATCCTTGTGGAAGATGTATTAACAAACACCCGTGTCCGATTCATCCAGATGAATTAAAACTTTCAAGACTAAACAGTTTTAAACGTCGGGTGTTAAACAAGTTAAATATACGGTGGAAATATACAGTGAATGTTTCTGTGGAAATAGACGAATAGAAGAAAAGACGCTTTTTTTAAAAAGATTTAAAATGGCTGAGCGTGATTTTGATGAAATTCTTTACCCCAACATTCAATATTTATTACATGCTGAATTGTTTGAGATAGAAAAAACACGCGATTCAACGTTTTATTTTTTGGAATGGAGAAAACATCCCTATCAGTTTAGATGTGCTGATTATGATTATAAATATTTTAACATTTATGTGGAAGATAAAAATGAACAATCTATATTTCGGAAACGATATGGTGGAAAAAGATATTATAGATTTTTAATAACCGGTTTTAGCTGGACTATGTCATTTTATGATCAGTTAGTGGGAAAACATGTAGTATTTATTGATAGAGAACCGAGATTACCCACGTTAATTTCAACCCTTGATTGGTTTGAGATAAATAATATCCCATGTTATTCAAAAACGTTTTTATATGGTAAATGTAAGGATTCAAGATTTAGATTAGTAAAATATCAGTTACGTGAAAATTTTGATGGGGAAGAGCTTTATTTAGTGCTTATTAAAGATGAAAATATATTATCTATACTTAATGTGATTTATGGTAGCAGTAATGGAAATTATATTGTAACATTAATAACTAAAATACATTTTGATAAATCTATGTTGCAACAACATGTATATTTAGATTGTTGTGGGGAATTATGTAATAATTTTAATGAATTAAATATTTGAAATAAAACAGTTCAAAATAAATCGAGAAAAGCGTTTTTTATTTAAAAAAAAGAATTTATATACACTTCTTGATCTATGAAATTATGTATACCACAATCTCCTTCCACATGTGTTGTTATATATTGTTTATAATTAAGCTTTTTATTTTTTACATACTCCATAACTTCCAAATTTATATTTAATCGATTCATAGGAAAGCATGGATTTAGGATTTGTTCACATTTACGTACAATAAATATTTGATTTCGACAATTTTCTTTAAGATAGTGAAGATCATACTGTTTGGGTTTTGACATATTGCTTGCATGAGATTCAACTGAAGAATGAACCAGAAAACACAATGTTTTTTTATTTTATTTAGATTAATGTTTATTTAGCTTATTGAATTTGATAAAAGCTATATAAAGAGTAAAAAAATCTTTCAAAATCACAGCATTATGATTGAAACAATTTTAAGAGTTGTTCTTTATTTTCAATATTTTAACCAAGGAGAAATTGGATATTTATTTTGGTTATGTGGATTATTTGATTATTATCGTGGAAAATATATCACATGTCCCATGATGAATTGTGAAAACATTCACCCCCCTGAAGAAAGCTATATAGTCAATATAAAAAAAAATCAGGGAACCCATGGAATGGAATCGCATTTTATTCTAGAAGATCGTTTCTCTTATTTGATCCCGAATTTACAAGCAAGTCAAAGAAAATATTCCTTGAAGAGATCATGGCTTCAACAACGTACTATACTCGTTGAATCAGACACGTTATGCTGTAGTTTTTTTTCATTTCCCGATTGTTTTAACGAATTATTTGTTGTATTACCCCTTGAAGACCAACACTCAGATTTATTTCAATGTTTAAAAACCAAAGATAAATATCATTATACATATTTTGTACAAAATCTAACCTTTGAAAGAAAATACTTATCTTATACCCTGGGTTTTGGAAAAGAAAGTTTAGTAAGCAAATTTAAGCACATACATAGTCAGAAAGGTGATTTTGCTCTTTTTTTAAATATTTATTTGTTAATGGTATCACCTAGTATTTTCAATTCTTATACTTATTGCAGTTCAATTAAAAATCTTATCATGTTCACTTCATGTTTTATTTTTTATTGTCGTGAACATAACCCTATAGGAAGTTTATTCAATAGCCAAAAAAAAGGTTCTGAAAAAAAAATTAGATATGTTTTTTTGGATTTTATACATGATATAAAAAAGGGTAAAGTATCCTTTGATAAATGTCGGTATAAAAATTGTAAGCGTAAAAGTTATTTTTTTGAGTTTGATCCTTTGAAATTAAGTATTTTAAACAAAAGTAATTATGTTTTAAATGAAAATCACACCCTAGTTAATCATTCTGTGGGTGTTAAGCAAGATTATGGAGGAAGTATAGGAGAATTTAAGTGTAAAGAGAAAATATTTGCATATGTAATAATGCTTGAGGAAGATGTAATAGAATTATTTACTATGATAAAAAAGTATATAAAAACAACATTGAATTATGATTTAGCTGCATACAATCCTATGTATGAAATGACTGAATCGAATGTGAATTGGGATATTTTTTTATAAAAGTATTAGTGAACAAACGTGTATGTAAAAAAAATGGAATTAAAAGACTGTATAAAATTTAAAGTGTTTGCGTATGATGTTATACGAATGGAAGAAGACGAGGAAAATGAAAAAGAATTTTGGATGAGATGTGGGAGATTTTGTTTTGCCCTTCGAAAATTTTATATGGAAAAAAATGAAAAATGGAAAATAAGTGAATGTTGTAAAACTATTCATGAAATATCTATGAGTCATTTAACGAATGCTGGACATTACAGTCAAAACAAAAGATTTGTTGGATTTCATGAGGGGATTGATCCCTTATATATTCAACAATATATGGAACATTTAGATGAATTTTACGTAAAAAACTATCAAAGAAAAAATATATCAGTTTTGATTTATTATATTTTTGAAACCATTCATCCTTTTTCCGATGGAAATGGAAGAATAGGGAAAGCACTTGTTGCATTTCTAGAAAATAAAATAGAATGTAAAATAAAAACAAAAAAACAACATAGAAAGTTATGTAAAATTTTAGGAGTTATGCAGCGCAAACACAATAATTTATTTGATATAAAACGTTGGTTATTAATATAATAAAATTTTTTTCATTGTGATGGAATACAATTTTTTTTTTAAAAATGTGCAGAGGGTATAAAATAACCACTGTCCCTACAGTGATTCATCATTTACCCTTCACTCGGATTCAAAGATGGTGGAACTTTATGCACGACAACAATATGATCATTTTTATAAAATGCAATCGTATACAGATTTGTCTGCAAAAATAATTGCACAAAAAAAAATCAACGGTAATGCTATTCTCGCCAAAGTATATCCGACAAATAAAAGATGTGACAAGTACACATACAATTGCGCTGTTGAAGTGAAAAATGATCATATTCCCCATTGTTGAATGTTCTTAATAAGATTAGCATTCAAGAGAAATTGGTGCAGATATTTTTTGAAGTGGTAAAATTTGAAAATTGGAAAAAGCAAACATGCCGTTTGGTTGTTCGTACAGATGCGTGGGGTGGTTTGGAAATTTGTTATCAGCATCAAGATAACGAATTAGCCGATGCAATGGAATTTGACGATGATCCAACACCAACAACCAGCAACAACAACAACGCAACGCCAAGTGAAATCGTATGGTCTGATGATTGGGGTAGTTTTCATATAAAAAAGAAAGATTCCTTGGATGAATATATTATTGCCCTAAGAAAGTATAATCATGCAACAGGTCATAAATCCCAACCTACCCCAGTCAAAAAACGAGTATTGAAGAAAAAGAAACCCACACTCAATTTTGACGACGACGTCGACGATGACGACGACAACGAAAAGATTAAGAAAATAAAAGTAGAAAGTGATGATGATGAGGTTTGTCACCGTTTAAGTCCATCAGTAATTTCAGAAATTTTTTATTATCGTTTTAGATGTTGTAAAAATATACAAGATACATTATATTTGTACGGTGATACTATAAATAAAGAGTTAGCATGTAAAAATATAAAAGTTGATTTTATGGGGATATTACGCGACAAAGAACTCGTTGATGAACTTGAAGAACATTATATTAATTTTATTTCTTTATTATAGAAATGAGTAAAAAGAAAAAAACTAAATTTTCTGCTGACTTTATTGAAAAAGCTTCAAGATTATTAAAAGGAGAGACATTAACTGATGAGGATTATTCTAATTATAGATTACATAGTAGTAGTAAAAAAAATATATAGACGATTGAAATATGCTGTTAATAAAAATAATGAACAATGGGAAATTGATTTAGCTGAAAATAAAGATTTAGCCCGATATAATAATCAATATCGTTATTGGTTGGTGTGTATTGATATTTTTTCAAGATTTTGTTGGGTGAAATTAATAAAAAAGAAAACGTCTAATAATGTTAAAAATAAATTTGAAAGTATTCTTATTGAAGAAGGAATAGCCCCTCTTAAAATTCAAAGTGATGAAGGAACAGAATTTCAAGATATACGTACGAAATTAAGTAAAAAATATAATTTTGAAGTATTTCATACGTATAATAGAGAAATAAAAGCATCCCATGTGGAACGTGTAATTGGAACTTTAAAAACAATGGTTCGTCGTGTTTTAACAATGACTGGAGAATTTGACTATATTCAGTATTTACCCCTTATTGTTAAGCGTTATAATAATTCCCCACATAAAGCATTAGCTGGTGCAACACCTTTTGAAATTTATGGCGAAGAAAAAAAAGGAAAAATACGTAAAGTAAAAAATAAAATAGTACGTGATCATTTAAATTATCCTATTCCCACTGAAGATCTGATACGAGAAGGTACGCGTGTACGTATTGCGAGAGTAAAAAATAATATTTTTGAAAAAAGCAGTCTTCGACGATGGACAAATGAGATATTTTTTATTAAAAAAGTATTTATCACTGATCCCGTTACATATCAATTAGAAGACGAACAACGTGAAGAAATTAAAGGAATTTTTTATCGTGCTGAATTACAAGTTTTAAAAAAAAAAAGAATTTACACATTGCTAGTAATTCAATATCAAGAGGACTTCAAAAGAATTTGATTAATGATTTTGAAATGAAAATTGCACAACCCATTGATGCTTTGAACAATGAATGTTTTTTAGAAGTTTTACAAGTTTGTTATCCTCAAACAACTAAAAATATTGTAGGTGATGAATGTTTTTTTTCATTTATCATAACCTATAAGAATTTTATACCCGAAGAAAATAATAATTCGGTATACGACAACAGTGAGTTCGTTTTTACATCGGATAAATTTATTATACCCGACGGAATTTATGATTTATCTTCATTAATTATATTTTTAAATAATATCTTAGAAGGATTTGAAATTTTTTGTACCATCGGGTCAAATGAGAAAGTAATTATTAATGTTAATGTTGAGATTGAGTATTGGGTATATGAAAATGCGAGTAAAGCAGTTGATGGGTTACAGGTAAATGAATTTCGATTATCTAACAAGACTACGGTAGAAAAAAAGGGTATTCAATATGCTTCTTTTAATCAAAAGATTAATATATTATTTTCAAAAAAATTAGCTTTTATGCTAGGTTTAAAAAATGAAAAAGGTCTTGAAATCGTACCTCTCTTGTTTGAAATAAAAAAAGATAACCCTACACCTCGAACCCTTTTTTCTAAACATTTTGATTACTTACCCGATGTATCCGACGGATTAAATAAAATGTTTATATATTGTGATGAAATAGAACTGGGGTTAGTTGGTGATAGTTGTTCCGAATTGTTAACAACAGTACCCATTCAATGGCATCGACAAGGTGGTGGGGGGGATGGACAATTAGTTTATTATAGTCCCCCAAAATCATTGAGAAAATTAAAAAAAGACATTATAAGAGAAATTCATATTAAAGTTAAAGATACTACAGGAAAATTAGTTCCTTTTGATTCAGGAACGCTTAGTATTGATTGTTTAATACATTCAACATAATGCTTTTGATTGTTCTTGAAGAAAAAAATGGGGAAATGATAATTAAAGAATATAAAATATTTTATCCTTTTTCTCTTTACGTGTTAGTAAATAGTGGGAAAAATTTTTTATGGAATTTAAATTCGATTGAATATAAAAATATCAAAAATTCATTTCGAATTACGTGTGCAAACAAAATGGATTTCAGTGCAATAAAACAATCAAAAAAAATAAATAATGGAACGATTTCAGTTTCTTCATCTACTATTATTTCCAATGCAACACAACGTTTTATATATACTATAAAAGAATTATTTTATATTGACGAAAAAAATCCCTATACATCATTAAATGATGAAGAAAAAAAAATTCCCCTATTTTTTATTTATGAGTGATAAAGAGGCTAAACAATCACTACAGTTCTTTATTAACTATGAGAATAACGTGCCGTTAAAAGGTGAAGAAATTAAGATATATATAAATTTATTTGAAGAAAAAAATAATGACTGAAAAAATAAATGAACTATCCGTAGAAGATTATACTGAATTGTTAAACGGTAGAAATCGTGGAAAAAATTATTCCTCATCATATTTTGTTGTGAAAAGAAAAAATAAAGAAAATCCAACTAAGAAAGAAATTTTATTAAATGAGGGTGTGGGATTACCCTCAAATTTAAATTTAGATACTTATTATACAAGTGATAATAAAAAAAAGAGAAAAAAAATAGATCCAAATGTAATACGTTTTTTACAAAATAGATAGATTGTGTAAAAAAAAGTATAAATAAAAAAAAGTTATATAAAAAAATCATAATGTTGTGTATATTATTATTATTTTTATTGTTGTTGTGGTTATTGTTGTTTTTTAAAAATAAAATAAATGACGCGTAAAAAATATATCAAAAAAAGAAAAAACAAAAGAGGAATAAGAAAACGTAGAAGAAAAATACAAAAAGGAGGGTTTGGTGGAGCATTGGCACTGGGTATGGTTCTTCCTCAAGTGTTGGGAACACTTTCAAATATTCTTAAAATTAACGTTTAAAAAAAATAAAATGAGTAAAAAAATTGAAGATGTGGAAAAAAAATGACATATTATTTAGCGAGCCTTTACAATTTTTTACGTCATCACCCTATAATGATACGTTTACGGAATGTCGTGAAACGGAAATTATCGCAACGCCCGTAGATAATCAATCGTCAGTATACACGTTTACAAGACATGGAAACGCCGTGGGATTAATGAAAACAAGCGATGCTAAAATAATGGCTAGAGTATCGATTAGAAATGCTGCTGGACTTATAGCACCTGCAGCATCGGGGTTTGCGATGATTTCATTACCCCTTCGCACAATGTGGAAAACAAAAGAATTAAAAATAAATGAAAATTTAATTACACCATCAGATAATTTTGCACATTTTGCATCATGGATAGAATTTATAACGCGTCAAATACCGTCGGGATATAAAGATTCTAAAGAGCTTAATTTAGCATATTTAGATACAGCCGAACATATGAGCGATATCGTGGGTTTCACGAATGGAACTAATGTCGTAAATGCAGGAGGGAGACAAAAAACAATTGCATTTCAAAATCAATCGCAGAATTTGATAGATGAGATTGATTGTTCATTATTTAGCGAAGGGGGTACTGAAATATATATTCCCACAGCGTATAAAGTTGAATTACGTTTAACGCGTGCATTAAATACAATTGTAATGATGGGTGCCAATCATGCGAATATGCCCGTTGCTGATACTATAATTACCCTAGACGATTTTAAAATAAAAATTCCTGTATTTAAACCAAAAAAACAATTATCAAATGCTCTTAATATAGGGATGGTGACCCATAATAAAGAAACATTATATTATACAACCAATTATCGTTGTATTACTGAATCAGTAGCTGCAGGACGAAATTCACATCAAGTAATCGATGTGTTTAATGGTAGCGTTCCTACACGTTTATATATTGTATTTTCTCCATTAGCAAATTGGAACGGATCATATACTCATAATATATTTGAATTTAACTGGCCTAATTATGATAATGTTGAAGTTTCCGTAAATAACGCTGTTGTCGGGAGAATTGAAAATCATGCTGAAGCTTACTCAAAATTACGCGCGGTATTAAATCGCAACTATTCAGAAATGCCAATAACTTATAATGACTTTATAAACGGGTATTCTATATTAGCATTTGATTTAACAGATAATAGAGACTCTCATCTTGCAGTATTACCCATAAGACCGTCGGGAAATGTTAATGTGGATTTTCATTTTTCTCAAAATACAGTTCAAGGGGCGTTAATATTTGTTGGTGAATTTCGAAATGAAATTAGAGTGGGATTAAATACCCCTGCAAGATTATTACACAGCATTTAATTATCAACATTTGTAAGGGGATGTACAAAAAAAATGAAGAACACAAAACCCATTACAACAAAGAATAGAATAAAAAAACCAAAAATAAAAAAACCAGTTATTAACAAAATACCACTAAATCGTGAACATATTCTTGTATTTCCACCGTTTTCAGTTTACGCATAAAAAAAAATGAATGAAGAAAAAAATGATGAATTAAATAAAGAAGAGGAAAAAAAAGACGAGAAAAATGATAATTCAAGAGATGATGGTGATGAAGAGGAGGATGATAGTGAAAATGATAGCGATGTTGTTAGCGATGATGTTAGTGATGAAATGGATAGTGAAAGTTCCGTTACTTCTTCTTCATCAAGTTGCGAAGATGATTTAAAATTTTTAGAAACATTAGTTCAATTAAATAAAATAAAGAAAAAAGCTTTTGAAAAAAAAAAAAAGGATTTTTTACCATCGTTAAAAAAATATCTTAAAGCAGATATTGATAAAAAAAATACGTTGTTAGATTCTCAATTAATTAATAAATTACAATACATTGCTAAAAATATTTTAAATAAAAAAATTTCTATCCAACTTTCCAGTGATAATAAATATATTTTGAATAAGTTTTCAAAGAACAAAATAAAAGAAAAAGATTTAAAAATATTATTATCTGAGGATTTTCGTATAATTAACATATATCAAAAAGCATACAAATTACTTAACCAACAAATAAAAAAAAATGACCGAAGTAAATAAAATGCAATTAATTAATCCGAGTAAATTAAATGAAATTTTAGATTTAATCAAAACTGATCATGAAAACGAAAAATTATTGCAGGGAATTAACAACAAAAATAATTTCGAACTTATTGAAAGTAAAAATAAAATGAAAGACGAAATGAAAAAAGTTAATAATGATCAACGTGTCGCAGAGAGTATGGTTAGTTTTTTAAAAAGACAACAAAATATGAAAAGAAAAAGTAATGAACTTGAAAATGAGGTGACCAATGATGAATCACCCGAGGTAAGGAAAACACCGACTGTGACAAGTGGTCAACAAATAAAAGAATTTCTTGAAAGGAAAAAAATTAAAATTGGGGGTACAGATATAATAAAAATAAACGGTGTTGCAATAAACCATCATGATTTATTATACGATTTAACGCATAATGTCAGCAAACAAAACATGTTCAATCTTACACAACAAAAGCAGGCGGCTGCTTTAAAAGAATTGAAAAAATTACATATGCCCGCCCATTATATACGAAATATAAAATTACGACAACGTTATATAAATTTGGGAAAACCGGGTCTTGCGAGTCACGAAGAACCCTCTACATCACTCACCACCCACATTCCTATACCCTCAACGCAGCCCTATACAACACAAAGAAAATGGCGACGCAAAAAGCAATGAATTTACATTGTTTTTTAACCCAATTTTTATTTACGAACGAGATTAATAAAATTTCAAAAATAAATAAGTTTTTAAATAAATATTATTTGGGTACATTTCCTGCAAATATTTTTCCTAAAAAAATTTATTATCCCTCGTGTTGGATTTGGAATACGGATGAAGCAGATCAAAACGGTCAACATTGGATTGCTATATGGGTGGATAAAGAAAAACATATGAATTTTTTTGATAGTTTTGCAAAAGATGTCTCGTTTTATAAACGTGAATATTGGTATGATTATAGTGTAAAAAAAGGACTAACATTTCAATATATTCAAAGTAAACAATTACAATCCAAAAATACAGCCGTGTGTGGAAATTGGAGTTTATTATATTTATACAATCAATGTCGTAATGAATTCGAAAATAATAATAAACAAAAAATATTTAAAAATGAACGTATTAAACTAAAAAACGATATTAAATTTAAAAAAAAAATAGAAACAATTTTAGGTTGTGTACTCGTAGGAATATATAATAAAAAATGTAAAAAAAATTGTAAGAGTAATAACAATCAGTCATGTTGTAGTTTTAATAATGCCAATTTTTAATTAAACAAAAAAATTAACTTATTTACACTGTTTATATTTTTTCTAAGGGTAACATTCCATCCATATCTTTTTCTTATAATGTTTTTTAAAAATATAGTTGACATGCTTTTATATTTTTACCCTCCTAGGGAATGTCGCATCGCTTGACCAAACATACCAAGACCAAAAAAAACCCCTTTTTGTTTTCTTTTTCTTTTTCTTTTTCGAATGCCAAATCCCAATTGATTTCCTACTAACGATCCCAAAGGTCCAAAAATATCTAGAGCACTACCCCCTTTTTGTTTCTTTTTTCTAAGGATAATTCTCCTGCTTCTTCTATATCTTCTTCTTGCCATGATTTTTTTAAAAAAAAAATGCATATACAATATACACACCCCATACTATATATACTTTTTAAAAAAATTTCAACAACTCTTTTATTTTTTTTTAACAAACATTTATTTTTTCTTTTTACATTTATTTACAAATCATAGATTATCGTTGATTCATGTGGAAATACATTGGTTCTAATTCTACAATTTTCATACCCTTTTCTACAATTATCAAATACCAAATAACCATAGGGTTTCTCATTAATTTCACTTAATACTTTATTAAATCTATTTCTATTAATTTTTTTATTATCACATATCGTATACATATTATTATAATCGCTTAAATTTTTAAACATAACATAATATTGACTATTGACACGTAAATTTCGCAATTTACCATTACCATATGTTAAATTTTGACATGTAAAAATAACACTAACATTACGATGATGGACATCTTGAGTTGCAATATTATCTATTCTTTCAAGATTTTCCTTTGATGATGTTGCAACTAACATGAGATCATCTAATATTATTAACGTATTTTCACGGGTATTCGTTTGTATATCGGTAATGCGGGGAATACCCTTTTGACAATCGATAAATTCAACACTAATATCTGTTTTTTCCGCAAGAACTTTTTCCATTTCAGCGTACAGAGGTTGATAAATTGAATATAAATAAACAATTTTAACAATTGCTGGTGTAATCATAATGTTAATATTTTTCAATAATTGTAATATCCAATATGTTTTCCCACTTTGACTAGGACCGCATAACGTTAACATAAAAGGGTGTTGAAATGGTAATGAAACATTGTTCATTTCAGTTATCTAAAAATCCAAACGGAATCGTATTAAAATTATTTTTAACAACGCGTTTATTAAATGTAAATGAAAATTTTTTTATTTCATCCTCAATAAAAATATGATTCAGTTTATCTTTACATATTTTATTGTGATATTTAATTTCGATGATCTGATCTTGATTTTTAACACATTGTGTCAAGGATAAAAAATTCAATTTTTCTTTTATTGTTTCATTTTTTAAAGTAAAACCTTTCACATGAATACATTCCTGATTTAAATTAGTTATATACGCGTAACATTTTGGACCCGTTGAACAAAAATTTGTTATCAATTCATTTTCATTTAATTCATTCGTTAAATCTCCTAAATATTTTCCCGTTTTAACATCAGTATAATTATTTTCATCAGATATATAAATAACAGAATCTGTATCAAAATATAAAACGCGATCGTCTAATTTAACGAGTAACTCGTATAATTTCAAACGTGCATATGCAGTAACAAAACATGCAATGATTACATTTCCCGTTTTTAGAGGGGTTGTTGCATCATCAATTTTTTCATACGTACAACGTAATAATGTTTCGTTTATAAATTCCATCGATGTTAATTTTTTACTTTTATCATTGGCAATATTTAATAATTCTTCATAATCGTTTAAAAAACACACTTGTGTATTATTTTCGTTTTGAGCAAATTTTCCCCATAACGAATTTAAAAATGTTTTTGCAATAGTTCTTAATCCGGGATTTTTCTCTATTTTGTCTTTATCTAAAAAAACATTTTCATTTTTTAAATAATCATTACAATACTGTTTAATTTTATCATCATTTTTACTTCCATCTGCGTTCAAACAATCCGTAGGAATTCCTGAAGATTCTTGTTTGATTTTTAAAAATTGATTTACGTATTGTGAAAAGATTTTTTCTTTGCGTTCAAAATGATATATTTCGTAAAGAGCAATTATTTTATATCCCTTATCTATAGCAACATTAATCTCAACACTAGTCCAAGTACCCGTCAAGTATCGATCGCTTTCATTATGTTCACATTTATTACATTTATCCACAGCACATTTATAACATAATGGAAATAATAATTTCCCATCTATTCTAACAGGTAAAACAGGAAAGTAAATATTTCGAGGAGGTGAAATACAACATTTTACTAAACCAAATATGTCCTTGATTTTTATTTTATTACAATCCTCGCCCAGTAAAATAGTAGGATGACCCACAGGAAAATCATAATTTTTTTGTACATCAGGGTATAGCGATGTAAAATCTACGTAACTTATTCGTTCGTTGGGTTTTGTTTCTTTAAATAAACATACGGGGGAAGTTCGCCCCCCATATAATGCGTCACGTGGTGTTAAAGGAGTAAACGGATAAAATTTTCTTTTCTTTTCAATTAATTGTTTCTGTGTATATTTTTTTTCTTCTAAATAATCACATTCCCACATCTCGATTAATTTGTAACCGGCATTTTTTATTGTCCAAGAAAAACGTTGCGTATTTGCATATAAATTACTAAATTTTTCGTTTGTAAGAACGTTTAATGCATAGGGATCGAAACATTTGGGACATCCGTGATAAAAACAACCATGAAATTGATATATCGTATCAATATAAAAACCATCGACAAAACGTCCTAGAATGTTTTTCTCCCCATTTTGTGAACAGATATATTCTAAATTTCCTCCTATTTCTCGATTAATTTCATCTAACCAATCAATAGCAATTAAACTCTGTTTTACACCCCCCCTATACCCCGAAGCAGGAATAATTCCTACACAATTTTTAAAAAAAAAATTAAGTCTATACACTTTCAAAGCTAAACTAGCAATCGTAATACAATTTTTTGCATAAAAGGGGGTGATATGACCTATGATCCCTATCATTGTAGAAAATTTAACACATCCTTTTCTTAAAATATCTACATCACTACAACAATAATAATAAATCTCTTTACGAAATATATATTTCTCTTTCTTTTTTTCTAAATACCATTTTTCAAATTCATTAAGTGTTGCTGTATTCATATGTTTCGTATCAAAAAATTTCCGATCTACAATGTCACCCTCATAAGTTAAATCGTAAAATTCATAAGGATGAAATCCCTTACATTCCCCTTGAAGATCCATTGCTTTTGGAATATCGGCTAATTTCATACTAAAAAACAAATAACTATCGAGGATTCTAATATTTTGTTCTTTAATTATTAAACTCATTATTTTAGTACCGTTCATTATAGTATTCGGCATTATCTGTTTTATTTCTAAAATATGTTTTAAAATAAAAATAGTATCAAATCTACCCCCGTTATGAGCTATCCAAACGGAATTTGTTTGTTCAAACATAAATTCACATAAAGTTTCAATAACATTGTTATCAAAAATAAATTGTCTATTCCCACAACAACTAACTTTTTCAATAGTATTATCGATAATTTCTTGATCCTTTTTTTCAAATATTTTGTTTTTTTAAATTCAATATGTTGACATTTTTTACATACCTTTTGGACGATACAATAAAACGGTACGAGCAATTTAGTTTCGGTTACTTTTGTTTCAAAATCAAAAAAAAATAAAGTGGGTTCACTTTCTTTCCCCTTGTTATATTCAAGTGAAAGGGGTTTCACGTAACAAAAATGAGGTTGTTTCATGTATTTATCACAATGAAAACAAAATCGTTTGCTACAATCATGTTTAACTGTTTTATTAGAAAAAATGAAAAAGAATCGAGGACAAATTTTGTTACAGGTTTTACAATAAAAAAAATATTGACACGGTGTTAAACGATCATAATTACTATGAGAAGGTTTAAAAATTTTATTTGTTAAATGATTTGTAAAACAATTTTCATCATAAAAAATTATATCACAACTGCTACAAATAAGTTTATTATTTTTATCTTTACACTTATTCGGATATTTATAACATCGTAAACAAGTTAAGTTATTTGTAGTACATAGGTGATTATCGACGTATTCATGACGTGTAAAATAACTCATACTGAGTTTAGAAAATTCCTTTATGCTTAAGACTACATCGTAATGATTATTATTTAACCATAAACATACAATTTCATTAGTCAATTTAATAAGATTACCTGCACTATCAGTTCGTGAATCATAAATTATATTATCGGAATGAGTGTCAGCATACACTAACAAATCAACACCCTGTTTTTTTAAATAATTATTATATACAAAATTAAACTGTGTAGCATCAACATTACCCTCGGGTATCCCACATTCCCGATATACATTTCGAATTTCTTCACACGTAAATAAATCATCCACAGGTTTATTGGGTTTTCTTTTCATTATAAAATATTTATAGTCTTGTTTTAAAAATGATAAACCCACTAATATTGCTAAAGCAAAACAGCAATCTTTCACTGTACGAAATAATACATGGCTAAGAATATAAAATACACCCGTGCGAAATTTACGGCCATATTTTTTTACATTACTTTTCACACCACCTTTATCTGTAGCATTTCCCTTATTCAAACTATTGTAAATACTTTTTTTCCTTAGTACACTATTTTTATTTTTATTTGTACTTATTCCTGCGGGAAAAGTTTGAACAATTACTTTACTATTCCAACCATTAGCTATTATTTCTTTATTACTCTGCATAAATTTTTCCATAATATTTAAGAAATATTTAACGTCAAAGTCTTTCACGGGTAAAACGGCTGTAGAGAAAAAACTTTTTGGCGCATTACTAAAGATAAATCTAACATAATCATCATCACTTTTTACATTTGCCCGTGCAATGTTAATTAAATAAGAAAAAACCAACGATAACGATTGAATAAAACTAATAAAATTAACCGTTTTTTCCCGTGAAACATCCAAAGAAAAATGTTGTTCAGTGACTTTAAATTTTTCTCTACTAATAGTTTCTATATGATTAACAGAAAAATAATCGTCTATTTTTTCATTTTTCTTACTTTCTTTTTTCTTATTAAATAAACTTACAATTTTATCTATATCTTTTTGACTATATTTTAATTTTTTCTGATCATCATTCATCTTCTTTTTTTTTTCTAAAACAAGAAAAACATGCCGTTTTATTTTTATTTATGTTTTCGTCTTCACCATCAACACGATCAATAGTAACATCGTATGAATCCTGTATATTAATACATGTCAACGTAAGTATAGGAGGGATTTTTTTTGAGAATAAAGAACCCATTTAAAAAAAAACTAAAACAAAAAAAAAGAGAGTAAAAAAAAATATGAGTGAAATTGTGTATATTGAAATTTATTTACAATCATCTAACTCACCTTATATCGGGTATGAAATTCAAGATAATGATCCTTCAATATTATTTACGCCGTATCTTTTAAGGGAATGTTTACTAAATTTTACAGAAGATAAAGAAAAGATAATACCCATTTCATCAAAGATTTTAAAACAAAGAATAACAAAATTAAAAAAAGAAATATACAACTGTCCCGAAGATATTATCTATAAAGTTGAATGTATGGTAAATTTTATTCAGACACATGAAAAAAATAATGATTATTTAGGAATAAAAACTATATTTTAAAACAAAATGGTAAGAGTTAAGTTACCCCGAAAAAAAAGACGCAATGATAAATCTCAAAGTATACGTCACGTTATTCAATGTAGAAGTAAAACCTTAAAAAAAATAAGATGTCGTAAACGAACAGCAAAAACAAAAAAATGTTGGATTCATTTAGCAAAACAAAATAACTTACGTATCAAGAAATCAACGATCCCCAATGCGGGTGAAGGATTATTTGCTTGGAAAAAACCTTTTAAACCCGATCGTAATATTTCTTATTACACGGGTCAAAAAACAACACAGTCCAAATTGGATCGTAAATATGGTAAAAACACAAATGCTGTATATAGTATTTGTAACGATGCAAACACGTGTATCGATGCTTATTTGACAACTCACGCTGCAGCACGTTATGCGAATAATGGGAAAACCGGTTCTATATATAAAAATAATTCCGATTTTGTTTACGACCCAAATAATAAAAAATTGTATTTAGAAAGTATAAAACATATAAAAGCCCATGAAGAAATTTTTGCAGACTATGGTGATAACTATTGGGAGAGAAAACAACCTTCATAACAATGGTAGGAAGAATAAGAGAATTACGGGGTGGTGATTTTAAGGGGAAAAAAAGACAACGTGGGGGTATTTTTAAAGGGAAAAAAAGGCAACGTGGAGGAAATAAAACAGTCAATAAATACGGCAAACTTTTTATAAACGATTTTAAAAAAGAGCTTAAAAAAAAAGCTAAAGTAGTAAAAATTATTGCAAAACTAGGAACGAAAAAAATCAAAAGACAATTTCAAAAAGGAGGACTTGTATATCATAAACCCAGAAACCATGTTGAAAAGTTTAATGTATTAATTTTCAAATAAAAAAAATACATTCAGTGTATTATTTCGTTACATAAGATGTTATTGTCCATTGAATATTTTTCTACATTACAACCTCTTATTTCATTAAAATTTACACTGATGAAATTAGGGTAATCCACATTACATTCGCATTCCCCTTTACATTTTTTACAAGTGTATTTTATAGTTTTATTATAAACCCAAAAATCATAATATAATGCTATAATACTCCTAAAACACTCATAAGTAAAACAATGTTTTCTATCATAATCTAGTATCTTTAAATATTCTCCAATTCTTTTGTCGTTGATACGTGGGGATAGGTCATCATTCCATGCTTCACATATTTTACGAAGAAATTCATAACATTCTTCTGGAATGTCGTGTTCCTCATGATGTAAAACATACATTTTGGGATTTTTTGAACATTCTACTTCCAATATAAATTTATACCGTAAATATGTTTCATAATCAGCTATAGATATTAGTAGATGATATCTTGATTTCCCAACTTCCACACTTCCTACTAAATGCCAAAAAAAAACGGATTCCACATAACTATATTGTGTTAAATCGTGATAAATCTTATACCCTCTTGATTTAGTACTCGTTGAAAAATAGCCATGAGACGTGCCTCTCTTTGATAAAACGATCTTTATATATACCCCTATCTACGTATATCCATCAGAATAAACAATAGAAATATCGTATTCATTATAGGGTTTATCCGCCTCGCCAATTTTAATACCATATTTTATAATAAAATGATCATCTATAAATTGAATGTTTTGAATCAAAATAAAATCTTCGTCAGCAGGTAAATTATAAGCTAAATCTACAAAACGTTGATCATCGTTAAAGAAATTTTTCTCAGGATCAATAAACAATTGATTAGAGGCAAAATAATATTTACTGGCTTGACCAATCATTGATCCCATTTCACCGTCTGTGAATATCTCTTTTTTAACTTGAACAATACTCCATCCTATTGCATCGTTATATTTTTCTCTAATATTATTTTTAAATTTTACATCAATACTATGAATTATTTTTCGTTTATACCAATTTTTTTTTCTTGCTTCTAATTCTCCCGTACGATAATTCTGTGTATCTGTTTGAAATTTTCTATGGTCACTAAATGTCAATGAAAAATCACTAAATGGCCCTGTAGCTCGATTATTTGTTTTAATTTTAAAACCGTCAAGAAAACTCGTTGGTATTACACCCCGTTGCCAAGGAACTTCTTGAAACTCATATAAATTTGCTGCTGATTTTAAAGCAACTGTCGCGACTTTTCTTGGATTCAAAAGCCAAAAACGTTCATTATAATGGATGATTTTTTTCTGACTCATTTTAATTCCAATAAGAGAAAAAAAATTAAGAACGTTTTATTTATACTATACGTACAATGATATCATTTTTTATATATTTAAATGTACAAAGAGTTTCTATGATCATCTTATTTTTTTTAAAACTTCTCTCTCCTATTTTAACAAAAATAGTATTTTTGATAACATGTACATCTTTAACAAAATAATAACGTTCTAATGTACGTTTTATTTTTAAAATATAAACATTTCTTAAATGTGCTTTTGATAATTTTTTAAACAATCTTTGTGTTTCTAAAAATAAAAGGAAAATACATTCAATATTTTTTTTAAAATCAAAAAGTGTATTTTTTTTATTTAGGTAAAATGTTCAGGAGAGAATAATTTTTAAAAATTAAATTCCTTATCATACATAGAGAGTACAGATCGTTCATTATCCACATCTTCTAATTTACGAAACAAACATGCAGCAAATAAAAGACATTCAAACAAACTACAATGATACAATAAACATGTGGGTTCACTAGTATGATACCAACAATTTCTTGGTTTAAGATTATAAAACGAAAGTAAATAATCGTACTTCTCAATTCCAAAATATTCAAGATTCACACAATGTAAAATAGTTTTTTCTTGAAGTGTTTTAACTAACGACGATTCTTTATCACCACCTTTATACCCAATAATAGCATTCGGGGGAAAAACATTACGAAATAAATAACTTAATCTATTTATAAGTTCACTTTGACTAAAATAATCTCTTGATTTTTTTTCAGATAAATAGTCTAGGCCATGACATCGATATTGATAGTAAACGGTAGACCGTTCCCTTCGAGTTAGTTCTTTGTAGGGTTTTAACTTGCTATCATAACAATGATAAATAAAATACTTCTTCGTTTGAAGTTCAAGAAGAGTTACTTCACGATAACTGGGTCTCTCTCCCTTAAACTGGTAACATTCACAATCCATTATATGTGTGATACGCGATAAAAATAATTTCTGTCGTTCTTGGGATATTTCTTCTTTACATTTGTTTAATGCACAATTATATTTACCCGCATACAACTCTTCGATAGTCTCTTCATTCTTCTCAGTTGTCTCTAACGGGATGAAGTCTTCTTTAATTTCGCTGTTCACGTTCTCAAATATTTTTGCCATCTCTCACTCTCCTACACTCAGACTGATATTAATTATTTTCAACCCTACATCGGCTTTTATAATTGTATCCCGCGTTACTATGTGTAACTGGGACTAGATTAGTTTGACCAATCAGAGTTCGTTGATTAAAGCTTTCATGTCATCCTGATGATTTGTGATACTCGTATACAATGAATGTGTGTTTGGGGAATTAGAGACGCGAATCCCTAATTAGCGATTTTCTTCTAAACAAATACACGGGGATTAGTTGCACCAAATGCTGTGTTGTGGATTAAAACGAATCCCTAATGTTGTTCTAAAACACACACACGTCAAATCAGTTGATATATTATACATTGTAGTTACAATAATACTTTTTTCAAATTTTTATCGTGTTAAAATCTGTATGTAGAAATATATATTTAAAGATTGAGAAAATAGTATATATACAAGGCGATTTTTTAAAAAACGTTATCGCTTTTGAGAATGTCATTAAACATTGGGGGTAAAAGAACCTATGCGCAAGCTCAAGAAATCAATATTAAGACGATATTGAAAATTGTGTATTATATACAACATTTTCGTAACCGATACATTGGATTATTATTTGCCGTCTGTGACTTATGTGACTATTACTATGGGGGAATTATCGAATGTATGGAAATTGAATCGAGACAAATTGGTCGTGGATATAAAGACTACGCCTATATTGAAAAAATATAGTATTATTTTTAAAACATTTTAGTATTAGATACGATGGCAACAAGCATAGATATAAACGAAATTAAACTTGTTAACGTGAAGTTATACAGTTCTGAATTTCTATATACAATATGCAAAGACTCTGATTTTTATGTGGTTGACTTCATGAAAGAAGATAAAATTTGGTTAGACAACCGGCGCGGGATAATACTGAAAGATTTTAACCTCACCTCTGTTCTTAATACCCGAATGGGAGTCGAAGCTGGAATTATTGTTGCTATGATTCATCGCCAGGAAAATCAAGAAGATCTCTTGGGCAGACATATCTTCTTTGTAAACTCTTACGTTAAACAATAAAAACAGTAAAGTATTACGTTAAACAATAAAAAACCATTATCATCTATTTTGACATGTGTGAATTAATTAACACGCTCTCCTTATCGCGCTCACGGGTATCTTAAAATATATACTAAAATGTGTGAAAAGTGTAAAATAAAGTATCAAAAAGCATAAAAATATGCTTAAATAAGTATAAAAATGCTTAAATATCTAGAAATAGACGTATTTAAACACGGGAAATATATATTTCACAGGGACTAATCCCTCAAAATGGCCGCTAATCCCTACAAGTAATTAAGGTTAAAACTAATTAAAAAATCGTAGCTACCCAAAGTACACAAACAAAATGGCCGCTAATCCCCACAAGTAAATTCATTGTTCACTACCCTATAATATATCAAACTGTTTTGACATAAGGGGAGGAATCAGAACAAAACGCTTCGCGTCCTTAAGCTTCATTGTTCCGACCCTATTATTAATCATACTGTTTTGACATAAGGGCTGTGAATAGAACACGACGCGTATTATATATACGGCGTCCTTAAGCGTTTAACAACCCGTATTGTTCCCCACCTATAATAATTCACTTGTTTTGACATGAGGGGGTTAATGAACAAGCTCTGATTGGTTAGATACGGGGGAGGTTTGATTATAGAAACTCTGATTGGTTAAAAACGCAAACCATTGTAATAGACCGTAGAGCGTCATTATAAAAATAATCACGTAAGCACGTCTCATACCAAAACGAATTCAAGCTGTAGACAACGAGGAAAAGAAAAAACACGCGAAGATGTCAAACCAAACCCAGTCAGACGCGAAGATCCAGACCGAAGTCAATGTAAGATAGCGCTAAAATATTTTTACTGCCTGTATACAAGCGAAATGTAATTATTATGTTTTTTATATTTTCTCTTAGAACGAAACCATCCCTCCACCCCCGCTTGAAGACGAAGACCCCAGCGTGGAAGCTATCCCGCTTTACGCGGACAAATGTGAGGTAAGATAGCGCTAAAATGTTTTTACTATACAAGCGATATGTATTTATTATGTTTTTATATGTGATGTAAGATAGCGCTAAAATGTTTTTACTATACAAGCGACATGTATTTATGTTTTTATATTTCTCTTAGAAAGAAACCATCCCTCCACCCCCGATCGAGGACGAGGATCCTGCCTCCATACCTGGGGTGCTGTTACTGCAGGACGGGGAGAGCGAATGGGCATTCCGTGTCCCTGCGGAGTCGGAATACTCATTCGACTCGTACAATCCCCCGTCAGAAGACGAAGACGATGACTCTCGCGTATGGGGATACGTCGATACACGGGGTGAGGCCTTCATGTTTTTTGAAAGCACTCAAAAGATGGTCAAAATGAAAACGTAAATATTTATATTTTAATAGGTATTCAACATTTGGAAAAAATGAGCCAATGAATTTTATATTGTTTAATTTGTAGGAGTGGTGTATAGAGGGGTTTTATACCCCACAAGGAAACCCCTCAAAGACATTACGAATTTATTTGTGTAGTTTTTTATTGTTTCCTTGTAAAAATATATATTCATCCAAACTTCTCCATCGTGTGTGTGTTTTTACTATAGCTAACTCTTTCATCATATGCTAACGAACAACCCTTGCGTAAAATAAGCAATTCATTGAACAAGGGATGACCAGATTGTCGCTATGGACCTGAGCCAATCTCATTCGAATCGCAAATTCGACTACGGGTTGATCGCGCACCGATGCAGTTTAATAATAAACAGAACATCGGAAGAATTCAGAGTCTTGTACCGAAGCACAACTTACAAGCGAGCAAAACACACACAACTGATAAAATATGAAATAACATCTGCTTATATACTAAACAAATCTCTTAAAATTTATTTAGGTTTTTCTCCAAATTTAATAAAACACTTTTACACCTCTAATATTTTTATTGGGGGATATTTCATCTAAAATTATTTTGAGGTTTTTTCAAAACTCTATCTCTCTAAAACTTTTTTGGGAAGCAACACTCCGAAATAATTTTTATCTTAAAATTTATTTGGATTTTTCTCCAAATTTAATAAAACACTTTTACACCTCTAATATTTTTATTGGATAATTCATCTAAAATTATTTTGAGGTTTCTCCAAACTCTATCTCTCTCTAAAACTTTTTTGGGAATCCGAAATAATTTTTATGAGATATATCCTCTTATAATATTTTGAGATCCTTTTTAAAAATACCCTTACTAAGGAATATCAGTCATTCGGTCATAAGATGGCGTCGAGGTAAGAGCTCCATGGCGGAAATTTCTATGATTAATTCAAAATGCTTATTTTTATTTCAATACATATGACTACTCTTCCAAATAAAAATAAGGACAGTTCAAAACTGTTTATTTTTATTTTCAAACATCATTACAAGTCTTCAAATAAAAATATGGCATTTTTTTGGATGGTACGTAAGTATAACATCACATCGGGTGAGGTATGATGGTTATGTATAATAGAATTTTTTGTATTTTTTTTCAAAACGTGGGTGTCAGTATATATATCACAGTGTGGATGATGATTTGACTAAGTGCTGGCACGGATGCTATATGCAGTGGTGAAAGCTGTGATGGACCAGGAATAGGAAGTTTAGTCGTAGAATTTCGTGTTCCGAATAATTGATAATCAGTGGGGAAAGCTCACCGAGAACCCAAACATGTCTAAGGTGAAACAGTGTGGAGAACGAGAGACGCGGAATATATCCAGAACTATTCAGTACTGCATAGTTCTGGATATATTCCGCGTCTCTCGTTCTCCACACTGTTTCACCTTAGACATGTTTGGTTTCTCGGTGAACTTTTCCACACTAATCATCAGTTGTTCAGAACACTAAATTCTACGACTTAAACATCCTGTTCCTGTTCATCACAGCTTTCACCCTCCATATAGCAAGCAAATGACGTCAGTACTTGCTTAACACTATTCACCTTGAATGACCTTCAAACTCTGGTCGTTCAGGACTATAAAAACTGGTCGTACAACAACACGACCCAAGTGATATATATACTCTTGACCGCAACCACTTTTTGACTTATTTTAATACAAAAAACCTCTTGTATACGACCAGCTGCATATCCCCCCCTGATTTGATCACTGGTCGTTCTAAACAGGGTGACCACACCTTAAAATGTTTCAACCCCCCTGGAAATTTGGGATTGTGCTGTGCTCTGATTGGTCCATTCAAATCATTCTTGATTCTGATTGGCTTAGAGCTCGGTTCCAATCCCAAACACATTGATATATATATATATATATATATATTACTACTAACGTTTTGAGATAATATGAAATATTGTTTTGTGCATGGCTTACAGAGTACGGACTTTAAATTATTGCAATTCTCTTTGAGCGTGAATAGAAGCATTGTCGCAAACACTAACGTTTCCCCTCTTTCAGGTTGTATGCTCAAGCAAATCTTGGGAAAATGCGCCTAAAGTTGTCAATCAACGTTTAGAAAGTCTTGTTGATGTCGTGTTAAAATCTCGAAGCGACTCAACGACAAAAGCATACGAACGAGTTATTAGTAAGTTCTTTCAGTGGTGCAAGGAAAAGGAAATTCCGCTAAAATTGCCCTTTCCCGTTTCAGTTATCGCGTTGTTTCTATTTTCGAAAGCAAAAGACTCGAAGTCTGTAACGACTCTCGGTTATGATGCCACGAAGTATGGTCTACACAGTTTAAGGTCAGGTGGTATAACATCAGTGGTACAAAACAGTAACAATTCCATTCCTGAAAGACTTCTCAAATTACACGGAAGATGGAAAACGGACACTGCTAAGGATATGTATGTTCAGGAAAGTTTGCACAGCAGATTAGAAGTTTTCAGTTATCTGGGGCTATAATTGTAAAATTATTATTTGTACTTTCTTCAGACAATTTGCAACGTAATAACATTGTGTGATGATTTAGCGAACGTCGTAATTCGCGATTATTAAAATAGTTTGGATCTGCTAGTGAATCCAACCATAACCTGTTTGTGTGTTTTCATCAGTAATTAAAGGGGAAAATACTTTACGTTCGTTTGAACGCAGTGAATTAGAACGTAAATGAAGTTTGTTCTCGTGAGTGAAAGATTGCTCAACCACGGATGGGAAGCGACCTCTGTGTTACTAGAACGGCGCTCTATCGAAAATTGATGGCCTGGAGCAAAGTTTGGCACATTCCTTTTTCATGAAGGTAATCATTCCATTTCGTGTCAAGGGTATACCAGCTGCCCAAGCATGAAACGTATGATTCTCCACAGCCATGTGAACCACTTATCAGATATATTGATGAAATGCATTGCACAGTACAAAATTCCAAAGTCACAGGTAGGTTTTTCTTTGCTATTGTACTACAATAATGATTTCCTTGACTAATATAAATTATATGAACCAAATAATACAGTTTACTGGGAAAGGACTGTGGGTCACAACATGCTTTTTGGTATTTGGTGTACCAAATGAACACTGGGAAAGCCTCTTGGGAACTAAAATTGGTAGCAGCTTGGGTTAATATTCCCGCATTGACAAATGTAGTGGTTGATATCCTTCCTTACTTAGGACGTTTTTACCTCCCATGCAAAGATATTTAATTGATTTCAACATATCTAATTGGTCATTACATATATATACAAATTTTGAAATAATCGCACCCTTCTTGATCGATCAGAATGCAGTAATTATGATAGATTTATAAGGCAAGGCGGTTTCAACTTAATCATCGCTTTCTCTTACACATATTCAGTGTTGATTTGACAACGTGCATTATATTGCCTTGAAATGTGCACTGGACACTTGATATTACTTAGTCTGCTTCACAGCCGTTCTTAGTGTCGGTCCTATTCTCCCTCCCCACTAACGGCTGCTTTTTGCAGCGCGACATTCCATTCCAAACAAGACGCCCGCTAGGCATTAACTCAGGCTATAACTTTTAGGGACACATGGCGCGCATATTGCATTGGTGGCATATACGCATGTTAGACAGTTGGAATAAGAAAACCTGCTCACTTGTCTTATATTACAAACTGAGGGCTAGAAATGAAGACGAAGAAAAATCAGGCATCTACACGCAGGCTAGCTCCCCTCCGCAGAACGCCTGACACTCAGACGAAAGTTAATCAACACACTAAATACGGCAATGCTATTTTTTCTAATATCTGTTCGATAGAAGGTCGTCGTGTGTCAAAATGTATATAAAAATCAATGGCAAGGTATACGAAACATATCTGTTACGAAATTACATCGGGGTTTTTTTCACGAATCACAGGATATTAAAATGTCAACACATTATAATAATATTTCCCTGTCGTTCGACTGTCTATTCCGTCTTCATGATTGAATTCTCATCTGTGTTTCTCTCATCTTGGAGAGAATCTTAGCAATGGTTTAAGTTTGCGGGTTACAGGTCTCATAAATGCTTTTCAGACTGCGATTTTACTCGGGCTACTAAACGTTTAACCCAGGGGCGTTCCCAGGGGCCACAAACAAATACGTAGCATAACGTCATCGCATCGTCATTGTGCGATGCACTCGATGATGGCGAACAAGACGAACATTTCTGCCAATGCAACAAAAATGACAGAGGTGAATGGCTACATTCACGATGTATCCGATATTAACATGGCGAACTCTGGTACTCGATATTTCGATTTTAATATTCAAGAAAACGCATTCAGAGTTCACTAGAGTAGTGTGTTTTAGACCAAAGAAAAGGAAGATCATAAAAGAAAAAGAGCTGTCCAAAGAATCTGCACGTCTACTTAACGTAAGTCCCCAAAAAAGAAGTTTCAGCCTGATACAAAGGAGTACGTAATAAATAAGTATTCAAGAGTTGCAGAAGGAAAAAGTGTATCTTTTGCATAGAAATCAACAGGAGCCACGAAAAATCCAATGTCACTTAGTGAAATTGTTGACAAAGAAGATGCGACATAGTGTCGGTTAGAGCTCGAGTGGTATCGATGTCAGAAAGTGAATGGGTTTATTCATCCAGCATGAAAAAGGAGCTGAAGAAGTGTGATGTAACAATTGCCGACAATTGTAACTGTAGTTAATGTAACTGGTAACAATTGATCGAGCAAGTTCAAGCAAGAGCAAAGATCTTACCTTTTCACCAGTTTGAAAGTGAGTTTCTTTATAAAGAAATACCTAAATTCTACCACGAAGTCGGTAGTCAACGTTTTGGAAGAGGAAGTCGTGCTATCACCGGAAAGTAATGCCGCTGTAGAGCTTAATGGCAAAATTGTGTCAGCTGAAGTAAACAAGTCGTATATCTGCATCAATTGCAAAAATCGTGTATACGACGAGGAAGTCGATGATTCAAAGGTTGCTGTCAAATGTCCAAAGTGCCTTGAAACGGAATTTGACGATCCATGTCACCGCCAATGTTATTGTATAACAGGACGACGGTATGAATGAGATTCCACTGTCCGATGAAAATATATTAAAGGCCGTTTTTTCAGCATTATCTGATATCGTTCGGAAGATATGATTGCTTAAACGCTGCTGTTGATTGAGAACATTGGATTCAAAGTAAATCAAGAAGAAAGAAATCTCCATGGAGATTCTGGCATGAACAGACCACGGTTAAAATAACTCACATTCAGCTAAACTACTAAACGTTAGTCAGCCTGTTTATATCAACTTGTGTTTTGTTAATTTTTAGTTGAATTGCTGTGAGCTTTTTATATAATGCGAGCAGATAGTTCTATAGTTTATTAAATTAAGTTTCAAAAGTGGAGTCGATGAAGATTCTGGCATGAGCTGAAATGAGGTTGTGAAAGCTGCTGTTGAACTGACCACGGTTTATAATAGAACTGACATTCAGCTGAACTACTAAACGTTAGTCAGTCTGTTTATATCAACTTTTCTGTTGTTTATTTTTAGTAGAATTGCTGTGAGCTTTTTTAAGCGAGCAGATATTTCTAGTTTATTAAAATTTCATTTTCCAATTACAGGCACAGTGGATAACTTTATATATTTACAATTGCAAAAAGTCATAATAGCAATGATAATTATTCCAAGAAATTACCAACCGAGAAGTGAAACTATAAATGCTCTGTTTAAAATTAAGTATATTCTTTGAACTTTTATAATGTGAAATGGTTTACTTTCAAAAAAGCTTTAAAAATATGTTTTAATGGGAATGTGTGGATGGTGAATTTGTGGAATTTAAAAAGAAACGTGGCCATTGTATTGCTGATATGACAAGCTTGCAAATGAATTGAATATAATGGTGTTTTTATTACATTTACTCAAATATAGTGAATTATCAATTATTGACCTTTTAAGCACTAAAAGCCATAGTGTAGTCACATGTGAGCAATACATTGGTTGTGAAAAGTAATGACATTTCACATTTTTGTACTATCTTTAATACTTGAAGATGTTTTATGTGAGCTATAGATGTATTATTTTGTCATTAACATTAGTATTGGTTTGTGCCAATGTGCACTATTGAAAAGCACTTTTTAATGATAAAAAAACATGTCCGCAAACGTAACTCAGGCTACTTAATTAGTGGGCAAATTAGGGACATATGGCGCACATATTGCTTGTGGAGATGGGTATGCGATGGCCATTTTACAGTCTTCTTTGTGTGATTATAACAACTCCACATGAAAATTCTTTATAAAAGATAGAATTTATGATGTACAAATGGCAAAACATATGCAATGAAAGAAGTTTGCAGCTTTGACCTTTGTTGACAGTCATTTGATTTGATAATGGTAACATTACAATCACAATGCATTCCATCGATTCAAGCATGTGGTTAAAATAATGGTAATTTCTTTGGCTGCATGATTAACGACTTGGAATTCCACTGAATTTGTAATCATGATGATATTTTCAATAGTCATAATATGCTAGTGATGGGAATTTTGCCAGTGAAGTTCTGTCTCTGTTGACTTTGTGGACTGCATTGATGCATTGTTGATGTGTAATGCTCTGATTAGCACTTTACTCCACAGTCCACACACAGTTTTAATTTGTCTGCTCTTTTATTATTTAATACCAGTTATGTCAAAGTCATTTAATAGCAGCTACTAAGTAATTCATCGGTGGTTGACGGTTTGACAAACTGGCACAACTTCAATGCAGGCAATGATGTCTCATGAATATTGTCGATGTCTCATGAATATTGTCGAGGTTTTCTATAAATATGAAATAGAGAGAAAATGTGAGTTAAAAAAGATATGTGTGCATGAGGACTTGTGATTTTCAACATGTTTCACACTCGATATCTCTATTCTAATGAAAAAGAGTTGATACTTTGTATTAATGTTATGCTAGATTACATCAAGAAATAAAGATCGAGTATTTTTTACTTACGTTAATGGTTCCTCTTAAAACTTGTCTCGAGATGCAAAACTGTTTTGATGGTGTTCACAATTTTAATTTTTCATTGGATATTTGGACCAGGATAATGATTTATTTATGACATAATCAGATGATTTGTAATTGCCATGGCAACAGAACATGTTCATTCTTTATCTAAAGACATAGACACACTGTTTATGTTTGATATATTAAAACCATTTTTGTATGGTCTTCTTTAACAACTGCACATGCAAATTCTTCATAAAAGAGAGATACAGTACTGCCTAGAATTAACCTAACACTGCGGTTCGGTTGCGGTTCCGAAATGGCCGACTCAACATGGTGGCCTCACCTGATGTGCATGGCAATCCAAGCACCAGTGAGTCTACCTCAAAAGGAACATACCTTATTTCTGCCAACCAACCCAGATCTGCTCCATCCTTTGCATCACAAATTAGTTCTTCTGATGATTCACATTTCCGGCGATCCTTTGAAAATAAAGGCCTTTCAGGACAAGCTGTATCCGTTATCATATCATCATGGAGGAAAAGTACAACAAAACAGTACACACCCTACCTTAACAAATGGCAACAGTACTGTCATTCAAGGCAGATTGATCATCTTTCAGCAACTGTAGAGGATGGAATAAACGTTTTAGCCGAGCTTTATCATGGAGGCAGTGGATACAGTGTTTTGAATACAGCCAGGAGTGCTTTATCAATTGCAATCATTCTCCCCAAAATAAATACTTTTGGAACTCACCCATTGGTGAGTAGGTTCATGAAAGGAGTCTTTGAAACAAGACCTTCGCTACCACGGTACAAATATACTTGGGATGTTAATGTTATGCTTCAGTACCTGGCCAGCCTGGGATCACCTTAGGAACTGGACCTCAAAACTTTAACTTATAAGCTTGTTATGCTTCTAGCATTACTATCAGGACAGCGTCGTCAAACAATACATGCTCTGGATATTACCTCCATGCAGTTAAGTTCCGATAAGTGTATCTTTATTATTAAGTCACTGTTAAAAATATCTAGACCAGGTAAACATCTGATCTCTGTTGAATTTCAGTCATACAAACCAGACAGAAATCTATCTATTATTACACACCTTGAAGAGTATCTAAAATGGACTAAGATATTACGGGGTAATCAGTCGAGACTCCTCATTAGTTACCAGAAACCCTATAAAGAGGTATCTGCTGACACCATTAGTAGATGGTTGAACAACACTTTAGACCTCGCTGGTATTGATACAACCAAATTGCCACAGCACTAGATCGGCAGCTACTTCAGCAGCTAAAGTCATGAATATGCCTATAGACATTATTATGCAGAGTGCTGGATGGTCACAGGAATCTACCTTTGCTAAATACTATAACATGCCAATTTCTACTAAAGAGAATTTTGTAACATATTATTACAAAACAGATGTTAATATACTATGTTGATTATTACAAATGTTTGTACTCCAATTGTTTGGAGTTGTTGTATGACTCTGCCGTGACCAATGACCAATGATGAAACAGAATTCAAAAATTAAACGAGACTTACTTGTAAGTTGAAGTTTGATTTGGATTCTGTGAGTCATTGGTCAGGGAGCGGAGGAGTCAGGCCCACCCTATGGGTCTTATTCCGAACCCTTATTTTGGTACGAGTACTCTGGACTTGTCTAAAACTGATCTTTCCGGTTCGCGCGCCCTCTCACATGACTCCTCCGCTCCCTGACCAATGACTCACAGAATCCAAATCAAACTTCAACTTACAAGTAAGTCTCGTTTAATTTTTGAATTTTATTGTAATATTGTAGGCTCGTAGCATTTTATCACGAGTTCAAATGGCAATATTCTTAATATACCACATTTCCCACATTGGCATTACCTTGCATCTTAACCTAAAGTGTATACATGTATACTGAATTCATGATCTTCCTCCCAGTTTAGTAGTTCAGGTGGTCAAAGTGCTGACACTAGTATCCCAGGTCTGAACTTAACATCTTCAATTTAGCATACTTTTATTATACCACAAAATATTAACAATGAACAGATCAATATCACCTGAACAGCAAAATATATCCGGAGTTTGAAACTCAACAATAACCTTTTTAAGCATTTTAAAAATTGTCAAATTGTATTACAGTAAAACAATATTTTTTTGAAATAACAGAAAGTGTCAAATATAAAAACCATAACCAGCCAACAATTTTAGAAAATAAAGAATAAAATATAAACTGAAAATAATCATCTTGAGACCAATTGATATTCAAGTTAAAACAAGACAAAATAGGAGAGATAATATTTCGACTCTATTTGAAAGTCATTATCAAACAAATTGGTTTGTCAATATCAGGTCTCAAGATGACTATTTTCTGTTTTATTCTTTATTATCAGATATAAACATTTCGATAATATTAATTGAGAGCAAAAAACGTCAATCTCAACAATCACCATTTCATCAACAGTCAAAGAGTACTAGTTTGATAATAACTCAAAATATTAACAAACTGCTCACTATAGTGCATCTGTAGTTAATAAAAAGGAAAAAATGTCATTTCGAACTCTTCATCTCATTCACTAGGAAAGACTCCAAATTGTACTTTATGCAAAGATTCTCAAGCTGCTCTGTGATCATACTTTCATCCATGATACCTTCAATTCCCGGTACCTTAAGTGCTGTCAAGTTTGCACGCTTCCCATCGTCCGTTTTAAAAGTAAACTTGGCACAGACACTTCTTGAACAATCTTTCAAACAGATAGTATTTCCACATCTATCACAATGAACAATGGGGCGGCTTGTCACTTAAAGAAGTCTTCTCAAACAATTTTACTATCCATTAATACAACCTTACATACCATTTTACCAACAACGTTCCTGCACCAACAGCTGCAGCAAGTTTCACTGTACCTTTCACTGTCTCTGGTGTTCCACACATGAGAAATCAAGTTCCCACCTTGAGAACCTTGAGCTTTGTCGACAAATTGATTGTTGGGAAACGTAACGCAACGAAAAATATTTTCTCAGGACGTATAGTATAATGACTTGCCTTCTGAAAACTAAACCTGAGACACTAAGGTACTACCGGTCAGAATTCACGTCACGTTGTCTCAAGTCACAACAACATTGCGACACTTTTCAGACTGCCGCGGCACTTCATAACGCTTGGTCTCAACTTAACACCGAGACCTCTAAGATTCTGATCGACAAGTTAATTAGGATGGTCCCTATGGGAAGCTATTTAGCATGTAAACACTTTGGGTAAGCAGGTTCTGACCACTTGGACAACCCTAACAGCAGTTCCGATGTGTTGCTATCTCAGTGTCTTGAGGTGTTATTCGCGAGCCTTGTGTGGAAACCAAAAAGGTCTGTTCTTAATGCGTGGCTGAGAACCATGACGCCTACGTATGTGAGGTGTGCCAAGGTGTGTTTGAACGCGAGCACATGCACTTCTCCACGTCACGAAAAAATCTCAGAGTATAGTAAAGCGTTCGACACGATTGATCATGATTTATTGTTACAAAAATTGAAGGCCTATGGTATAGAGGATTGTTCACTCCGGTGGTTCCAGTCCTATTTATCAAACACAAAACAGTTGGTTTCCCTATATGGTATAGAGTCTACCGAGGTCACTATGAACCATGGTGAACCATTGAACCATTATTAACGATTTGCCACTGTATGTGAGCTCCTCGATAGATCTTTATGCTGATGATAACGGTTGTTGCATCTGCTGACTATAATTCCATACTGGACCTTGAAAGATCGCTTAATAAGTCCGTTGCTGAAATCGCACAGTGGGCAACGATCAACAAACTTCCATTAAATGAAGATAAAACAAAGGTTTTAACAGTTACTGGAAAACGCATTGGTGTGAAGATTGAATATCCTTTAAATGTTACGGTCAATGGAAATCTGCTCAAAAATGTTACAAATGCTAAATTATTGCGCTTAAATATTGATGAGAAGCTGTCATTCGAAATTCATGTTGATGAATTGTGCAAAAAATTGGCCAAACGTATAGCTGTGTTAAGAAAGATTAGATCATATTTACCTTTACGACAAAGGAAACTGTTTTATAACTCTGATTCGTTCTATTATGAACTACGTGAACGTCATATGGACAACCTGTAATAAGGAAAGTCTATTGAGAGTACTGCGACTTCAAAAGAGGGCTGCCAGAGTCATTCTCTTTGCACAACGCCAGACTCGCTCAGTGGATCTCTTTAATAAATTGTGCTGGCTGCCGTTTTATGAAGATGCAAATATTACTAGATGTTCTTTTGTATTAAGCGTTTGCAAGGCAGTCTACCATCGTATTTAAAGGACCTGTTTACTGTTAATAACGAGAGACATTCTCGTAGTACTAGATATAGTAATTATAATGTAGTCTGTCCCCGTTATACTAGAGAAACTGAAGGGGGCAGAACTTTTAGCGTTATTACCAGTAAGTTATGCAATAGCTTACCATTGCCTTTAAGAAAAAGTCAATCTGTTGGGTCTTTTAGACATGGTTTATGGAAACTTAAATTTGACGAACAACAAGTTTTATCTCATTTTATGTAATTAAATAATTTTATCCTGTATAATATCTTTATTTTTATTTTCTTGTATTTTTTGTATTCTTAATAGTATTTGTAATTGAGGGCCACAAGTTTGTTAGCTTTATAGCTATTTAGTGTTACCCTCTTGAAATAAAGATTTTACTTACTTACTTACTTGCCATTCTTCATCATTTTAAGTGCCCTTTCAAACATAGCATTATCGTTGTTGGGGGTGGAAATTGTAACGAATTATAAAAAAAATTGTAGTCAAGCGAAGTAAAGCGGTAAGAAACAAAAACTTGAAAAGGAATGGAAGTTCATGAGCTAATAATAAAGTTCCTTGCGAACTTGTAGGAAATTAAAAAAAAGAAAAAACGTTAGTTTAAGACCAAGAGGATGTGTGGTGCCAAGTTTAAAAATAAGATGCTTCTCTTGCCGTTTGCAGTTATCGTTACCACCGGAGATGGGAAAGATGGCACAGACTTTCATGTCTGAAACCAAATGGTTAGAGCTGGTGAAATGGCGTGCTACAGGTTTGTCAACATCATTGTTCCTCACGGAACGACCTGAGATTTTAGGGCATTATCGCAAGAAATGCAATAAATTATGTTGGTGGACGTGCATGAAAAAGTTATCCAAACCACATGATGAGGTGCACGAATTTCTTGACACGTTACGATCGTTGCCCGAACACTGGCCGACTATCTATCGTCGTTCCAATCAACGCGACAGACGTCGTAGGTAAGCACACTGTACCTCCTTAAAGAGTGATTGTCAACCGTCATTCATTGCGCGTTTGTGTTATAATAATTAACTAGAAGTTACTATCGCAAGGAAAGTGCTGCCTCAAAATCCAAGGCAGTTGTGATATTGTGCAAAATTGCAAACAAATAAGTGGTGGGCTTATTGAAGTCAACGTCGCAGTGGAGGAAGTACAGCCACCCATACGGATATGGTTTAAGTAATACCAGAGCAGTGAGTTCTACATATATATGGAGCTCACAATGAGCTTGCTGGACGATAGGTACTCGCACTCTGGGGTACACGGCCAATTTCGCAGCAGATGTAACAAGTCTGCTGCAGGCTTGTTACAAGCTTGTTGGAATCTGACGCCAGTCAGAAATCAACGCATACGTTGTTATCAGATGTCGTGACAGGCTTGTCGCAAGCTGTTTGCAGACTTGCAACAAGCTTGTTACAACAGATACGCAACAACTATCGCCAACAAGGTTGTATCAAGCTATTCTGGCAACTTTGTTGCAAGCTTGTTGAAACAGAGTCTGTCGAGACAACGCCGTAACAAGTCTGTTGTAAAAGACCCTCAACAAGAATCGAAAACTCGTGTTTATCCCTCGAGAAACGTGGGCTTCTCTATCCACGCAGCTTCCTCGAATTCGAAAATGGAGAAATACACAACAACATTGGATTGGAAAAGGTGAGTAATACTTTATTTAATTACAACAAATAGCAGAAATAAGGGTATATCTATTTAAACTACTGGTGTTTCGGTACATTGCTAGTCTGGTAAAATGCTATAAATCCTAATGGCTAATACAAATCTTATCGAACGACAAACATTAAATATGAGAGAAGACCATTCGTTATATCGTCAGAGAGACACATTAAACGTATTAAAAATGAAATGACAAGAAAGTTCTACTTTTGTCGCACAGTTATACTTATTTGACTACGTTTAAACTTATCTGACGAAGGTAACGAGAAGTCTTCGCTCACCATGCACAAGTTTACTAGCCTGCCAGTCATAGACAATCCAGAGGCTTTGCCGAGAACAAGGGATGTATGCTTAATATACAACCGTGTCTGAAGGCTGCATTGTATATCACATACATCTCAACATTCGAGGTAATTAACAGACTTATTTTATGATTGACAAGGTTTTCCAACAAAGTTTTGTCTATTTTTCACCGTGGACAAAGATCTTCCTAGTTTTTATTCATTTCTTATCTAATTAGTATCCATATAGGGTAATTGTATGCTATTATACATCCTGCGGTACATCAAAGAAAACTGACTCAATTATCTAATAATGTACAATACCTGTAACCTGGTCCCCAGAAACCACCAGAAACAACAAATTTCAGTAACTGATGGTTTGCAAATTTTTCAGTTATGTCTTTGCTAGATGCATGTCTGTTGGAAAATACATTCATTTGCCGTATTATGGAGTTGAAGGTTTCAAATCTATGGTAAAATCATGAGTAAATGTTATTAAATAACAATTATGGTTATAATTCCCAGGTTGGAGATCTTGGCAAGATCTTACAAGATCTTGCCAAGATGCAAGATCTTGCCAAGAACTTGCCAAGAACTTGCCAAGATCTTGGCATAAACAAGATGTAGACCATGAAAGATCATGTAAAACCCCTATGTAGACCATGAAACCCCCTATGTAGACCATGAAAGATCTTGTAAAATCTTGGCAAGATCATCTCTAAGATCTTGGCAAGATCTTGCAGGATCTTGGTAAGATCTTGCCAAGATCTTGTCAATCATGATACTTAAACCTTAGGTATATACTGTACTGTAGTTTTATACCTTTCTGTTGAAAATCCAACTGCTGGACCAAAATCCCCAATGTCATCTGCCAAGTGAGTTAATATGTGAAGTTTTGGTTTATTTAGAAGGTTAGGGTGAACAACTTTTATTTGATCCAGTAATTGGCTGACTAACTGACGCACAGTATTTTCATTATTTTTTACAACATTAGAGCTATAGACAACTGCAAAAATCTATAATAGACAGAAACAATGAAATAATGTCAATTAAATTTCAAAGAGCGTCAATTAATATATCTTTTCTCGTTTATTGATATTTTCTTTTAATACTTCGAAGGGACTGTTCGTAACCAAGATGTTTGGATAATCTGATTAATTGGTAAGTAATTTAAAATAATATTAGTATTAATCAATGTATTGCTGTATCCTTGGGGGTAAATTATACAGTATAATATCTTTTCAGATTTAAGGACAAACAGATTTTATCTTACATGGCTTAAAAGATTCCAGACTTCTAGTTCTTGTTCTGGTATTAAATCTTCCAAAATGAATACTGCCACTTGTGCCCAAAGTTTTATGTCATGACCAACCCATGACCCATATGTTTTGGCCATGTTTCCTGGAGCCTTCTGCTCAAAAGCTGAAAAGTCAAAACTTTCAATCTTTGCTTTTAGTTTCTTTTTCCCATCAGCATTCAATGACTTCATTTTTTGACTCAGCAGGTACTTTTCCAAACCGAGCAGGATAGTATGCAGTACTTCAATTGGTGTTTGTCTAAAAAATAGTCTTTATTTGAGAATTTAAGACAGTTTGGCGTGTTGAGTCTCACTCATGACCGCTAAATCACTTTGATGATAAAATTGTCTAGCTAGCATATAGTAATACATATAAGCAATTAAAGTGAGTATTTTGTACTCACTTTGTGTAAAATTATGTCCATAAATATAACATATTTATTCTTAAGTACAACCAGTAATTCTTACAGTACTGTACCTCACTGAATGAAATGTGGATAAGATGTCAAATTGTCCTCCTCGCTCAGTTACTCCTGTTCTTCGTCGAATTCTCTTTTTTTCATTTTCAGTACTACAAATAAAGCAGTTATAGCATTCAGTAATACTGTATATTAGCTGACTATAATACACCTATTTTGTAAAAATCAAGAATACGTTTAAAACATATATAAATATAAATAGGTTATTAGCTAGTATATATAATATAGCCTTACGTTGCTGTATTAATTTCTTCAACTGCCAGTTTAGTGCGATGGTCTGTTCTGAGTAATCCCATATGTTCAGCAGATTCTTTTGTAGCCTAAAAAATATTAACATTTTTTTAATTAACATCAAGGAGATCAGTAGTTGATACAATTATTTATCAAAAGCCTATAAACTGCTGATACATGTACAAAAGACTGAAATTTCAGTAGCAATTAGCTTACCTCACAGTCATTTGTAAAATATTGTCAGTTTACATTACAACCTTTTGGACATAATTAGTTTACTGTGCAGTAGCTCATATATTTGATGTGATGTGCGCACTACATACTTACATCACATTTTCGACAGAAAAGATTTGCTGAACTACCCAGATGATGTGAAACTTCAGAAGCCCTTGGATTATCACACACAACACAGAGAACTGGACACTGGACAAAGACATTTTCCCTGGTTGAAGCATCATACATCACCATACCATGCTCTAAATCTTCAAAGATAAGGCCATATAATATAATTTATATTGGTAAATCAAACTTTCTGGGCATGATATTTTGTGAAGCACATGTTGCTTTTAGTCAAGAAATACAAATTATGTACAAGTTATGTACAGTGTATTGATGAATTAAGGCTTTTGAATTCTTGATTAAAATCAATTTTACTTTAAATTTGTACTTAATGTACCTTTCAGATCTTCAGCAATAGCTTTCCCTAAATTGGTTGAATTGACCAAATTTGAGGCACAAACGAAATTAATATTACTGAATTTTGTTGTTTCTTTTCTAGGAAGACTAGCCAAATACATGGAATAGGTCTCTAGCTGGTTCCATTTCTTTGTCTTGTTCCCACTTGTTTCGTCGGTGAAGATAACAAGAAGCAAAGTTAATGTTGGTTTACCCTCAGCAGCAACCTTGGATGGATGTGGGCAGTTAATTTCATCAGTTTCCTATTAAATCATACATACAGTATATGAATTTCACACAGACTTTGGGGAAGAAAGAAATGATGTATGTTGTTATGGGTTATAATCATATTAACCTCATCTGTCAATATCATTACATTGCCTTCAATTTTCTTCAACATTATATGTTCAGCTGTAATACCAATAATATCTGTATTGTAAATTTTCTTTGTTCTGGATGTGATGGCAAGACGTCCATTGCATCTTTCAACAGCTGTGATTTCACACATATACTCTAGTGAATTTTCTATTTTCTGTAATTGAAACATATATATTCTACAAATTTAAGCTGTTATTGGCATGGCAATTAGATGTCTTATCCTAAAATATTGTTGTGATCTGGCCAGGTGATTTGATGAAATTTTAACAAATAGGCTATATTAGATGGTGATCAGCTTATTAAAAAGTTGTGTACCTCTGCAAAAAATGTTTATAGCCTTCCGTAGAGTATTACATCATTTTCATTGTATTTCACAACATCATTGACATAGACAGATCCCCCTCTAATCTTCATTGAAGTTGTATGGAATTGCTTTTCAATGTGCCATTTTCTTCCCTATAATAATTGAAGATGATGTTTACATGCACAGTAAATAATCAAAATTGTTTTCACACTTTCTCTATTCCTTGATCATTCAATTTTGCTTATTTCATTTTATTTTGGGCAATCTTATAATTTATTGCTCATTAAAATGCATGAGCAAAAATCAAATTCCCACAATAATTCCAAACAATGCCAATAATATTTCTTCCTTACTAATTTTGTACTAATTTATTTTAATATTTCCTCATTACTAATTACCATAACATTAGGGCAATTAGTGATTAAATGTCCCCTCGAGCCTCAGGAGGATTTGTAAAAGTCCCTCACGTCTTCCATAAATCCTCCCTCTGCTTTCGGGGACAATTAATCACTAGTTTCCCTATTGTCATGGTATTACTTGTAATAATGATTATAATGATATACCTGATACATTTCTTCAATAAGTGTTTCTGTCTTTTCAGGGTACCGCACCAATTTCCTGGCCACATGTGGGTTAGCCAACTGCAATTGGACAATATTGGAAGGTGATATCCAGTAAAATGGGTGTCCATCACTATATGCCTGGAAGATATTAGAGGAATTGTGTATATTTATATATATATATATATAATTCAATAGAAACTTGTACTGTCTATTCTCAACTTTACAATATGAACTGAGAGTTCTGAAAAGTATAGTGTAGAAAAACATTTGAAGCATTAAATGACCTTACTTGTTGTAATGGTTGGAAATTATCTAATCCCGGGACCTTAAAATTCAATACAGAGTCCATGCTAGGTACTTTGACTCCAAATCTTTTTAGCAACATCCACAAAAATCCAAGGTCTGCTCGGGACTACACAAAATGAATATATAGTTTGTGAATAAACCATTACTGAGCTTTTTGACTTTTGGCCCTGTTGACTTTAGAATAACCTACTGTATTAAATGTACAATAAAATATAATACACTATATTGAACTGTATTTAAACTTTTTGCAAACCTTTGGATGCATAACGCTGTGCGAATAGCAGTATAATAGAAAAAATATTTCACTTGGAAACGGGTAGAAATTGGTATGGTCCGATTCAAATTCATCTTGGGCGTCAGAATCACCGCCACCAATGTCCATTTCATCATGAAGCCTGTCTTCATCCGGAGTTGCGCTGTATGGCGGTCTTGGCGGACTACAGACATATTCTTCGTCTGAATTTTCAGGAGAGTTATTGGTAGCACCTTCTGGATGTACTATATCGTCTACGAAACTCTCATCACATGGCTGGTAAGTATTTGTTGCTAAAAGTTTGCGTCTGTGGCTCTTGGTAACCAAATGAGTCTTATAGTTCGTATATGACTCGAACAAAATACCGCAAATTTCGCAAGAAGCGATTACATTTCTTCGACGCTTCATCGCCTTCATGTTTTCCATTCAGCATAAGTTCAGTTTTATTTAAATATCGTTGCATGTTGAGTCGACGTGACGCGACGTCAACTCTGCCAATTTAAAGGTTTTAAACTTTGTTTACGTCCTCCAGAATAGTAACAAAGATTGGCTAATGGGTTTTCCCAGGGTAAAATAGAGATCTGTGATTGGTCGGTTCGTTTTCTAACTAGACACGTTAAAATTCGCAATAAACTTAAGTCACGACGACAGATATTTCGTTATTCAGTTTACTTTCTTTTACGCTTTCTGGTTTGGTTTATGTCAAAATGTCTAGAAATTATGTAGAGGAGTCTGAATTGGACGATTCTGAGACGCAGGAGCCTTACCGGGAGAGGTAAATATATATTTTCAATGTTAATATTTGTCCGAACTCTTTCAGGCCAGCATTTAACTTTCAAGACTTTTTTTTTTTTTAACGCTAGAAATTTTTACTCTGGCATGGCTAAACTGCAAACTCCATCAATACCATAATATTTTTACTTGTTAATGCCTAAAAACAGTAACTATCCACCAGCGAGAAAGCGTCGGAATGACCAGGGTAAACTTAGTTTTTTCCGTCTGTTTACTGTTTATAGTTCAACGGTAAATTTTCCGCAAGACGAAGAAAGGCCACCTTTGTCTACCGCCGATTTAACCAATGCTGGTAATAAATAACATTCACAAATTCATTCGAAAACGACCGTATATGATTCTACTCTTGAAATTTAATGCTTAATAAAATTAAGACAATTTTTCTTTTTTAATGCCTCAGAATGGCTAGGATATATTATGAGTCCGCAGCGAACACAGAGACAAACACCAACACACGGTTCTCGTTGTAAGTATCATTGATATTGGTAACTTAGATTTATCTTTAATATTTGTTGTTCGGTTATATCATTTTACAAATTACTCAATATGCAAACAATACTGTTATAATATTACTCCTTACCTTTAGCCAGTACAAGAGATCAATATAACAACACTCCATCGTCTGCGACTCGTTCTCCAAGTAACAAAGGTTAGCTTGTGGGTTTGACTTGTTGACACTCCACTCTTCTACCATTTAAAATTATATTAAAATGCTTCCTTGTTCAGTACGTGCCCACAACGTTCCTCTCATTTATTAACATATATGTATATTTTTTAATCTAATATTACAATTTCTAATTGTATTGTTATTTATACAATGATTTCCTTTAGATTTAATGGATGAACTACAAATTGTAAAGTCTGAAATGAGAGGAATGAAGCGGTCAATAGACCAGTTATTAAATGTACAGGGAGAGATGTTTGCGATGTTTAAGGTCATCAAAAGGTCGATGGAAGGCAAACATTTCGATCTTGGGAAATGTTGCCATACGGTAAGTAGTATTTGAAATATAGTTCAATAAGGTAGGATATGATATTGTGTAGTTTTGGACAATATCTAGACAACCCCACCCGTTAAAAAACAGAATAAAGAGGAATTGAAAATTCCAGAAGGTAAGGAAAATCTAGAAGGGTTCGAGACAAATTACATTCTATAGGGGTCGGTGACTGCTGCTATTATCTGGAGTCTGGACTTTCTTTCATAATTTAACATTATGGGTTAAATTAGTATCAAAACTTTATCTCAAATACACATTTTGATGATTTATTTTCTTTTAAAAAAGGAGAATATTAACAAGATACTGGGGGCATTCTACTGCACAAACGGTAGATACCCAGTCAAAAATGAAGAAAAGCTGGTGAGTAACAGTAACTTAGTCAGATATAATAACATTTGTACAATATGACTACATAATTATAAAAAAAGTATTTCATCAAACTTATAACCCATGGATCGTTTTTCATGCAAGTGATTGTTGATCCATTGGGATGATACAATGTGATGTTTTTTGTCTTAATAGGGATTACTAAAAGCAGAATTTAGTGATTCACCAACAGGACTCTCTGTAGAAGAACTGATGCTGCGGTGCGAGAAATATGAAAATGCAAAGTCTTCCTACTGGCGTAGTGAAGAGCGCAGACGGGTAATACTATAAATAAATAGGACGTTTCTAGTACTGTATATAAATTACTTGTACACAATTATAACAAATTTAAAAAAAATTTCAATTTTGCAGCTTCTGGGTATTGCTGGATATGAAGGTCTATCAACTGCCTCCACTGACACAATGATTGAAAAAGTCCTGCAATTCGTAGGTCAGCGATATGTAACATCGTCAGAAACAAGCCTGAAAAAAGAGATGTTATTAACTGTAAGAATTATATCTAATAATTAAAAAATTGATTGATTCAAAAACATCTGCCAAGTGATCTAAATGAATTTTTCGAGGCTTTAAAAAAATGGCAAAATCAGCAAATTGACCTCCCATTTTGGTTTCTGAAACAATTAACGATTAACCACTAGTGATTTCGATAAATACGAATTTTATATTTTTGCATTGAATCTAAAAAATAAAAAGAAAACTACACACTGGCTTGAAGATATGGATTTTATCTTCTCATGGTAAAAACAATATTTTACTCATTCATACTGTAAAACATTGTTTTTCACCACAGATAAAATCTATATCTTTACAACCCATTTAATATCCACTCTCACTCTATAGTGATAAAATTAAAATCATGTGATAATTTTACCTTTTCTAGCGAAAATTCATACGTGAAATCACTGCTCCAAGAGCAAAGAAGGCAGGTGACTTCTGGGGAAGTTATTACGCCTGGAAGAAAAGATTCTGGCCTGGTCCCATTTCCCAAGAATCGTGGACCAAACTGAGAAGGGACGACATGGTGGCCTATAAATAATTTAATTGAAATAAACAATTTTTATACATGTTCTGAATCCTAAAATAAATTATCAATGCCCAGCAAAATATATGTTGCAAAGCCATACGTTAAAATTACATGTCAACTTTACATGTCAACTTTAGATCATGCACAACACTATGTTGTCTTCCCCAAACAAAATATTTTGGGTAAGACAATATAGTGTTGTAAACAAAGGTTTACAATAATTTCATTTTAATCGAAACTAACAATATGGCCATAATTTGCTTCGTATATTTTGCAGCGTATTGATTTTTATCTTTTGATAATATTCTATAATAAAAAATATAAGAAACAAACAATGTTTTATGAGCGTCTGGATTGGGAGGATGGGAAGCCCTGTTCAGTATGTTTCATCGAACATTTGCAGGACAAAAAGCACTTACCTGCTTCGGTTAATATTGTACGGAAGTAAGTCAGTAAGATCAATGTTTCGCATCCATCGTCGCATCCCCCCGCCTGAATCAGAATCCACATGAACGACTATTTATTCCACACTTAATATCAACAAGATATTCCCAAAAACGACAAGATTTAATCACAAAATATAGTTTCAGTGCGTTCAAACCAAACTCAAACGTTCGTTCGATTATTAAAATGCATTATGGTACATTTTCAGGCATCTTCAAAATTGCTTCCGGTTTGCGGGTTTCCAACGGGTTAATGGTTAATCCCGACAATGGCCGATATCAAGCTACATGCGCTTTCGCGGCAGCTCATCGTATAAAAAGCGACAAGCTGGTAACAAGTTTGTAATAACTTGTAATAACAGTTTAACACAGGTTTGTCGAAAATACTTTGTAACACATTTGTTGAAACAGACTTGTAACAACATTGTTGACTTTACAGTATTGTTACAAGTTGTAGACAACAAGCCAGATCTTACGTGTTTCAACAACCTTGTCGCAGTTTGTTTCAACAACTTGTTACAAGTCTGCATAACGACATGTCGTAACAAGCTTGTGGTCACAAGCTTGTTACAACATGTGGAATTGACAGCATTGTTACAAGCTTGTTCACAGACTTGTAACAAGCCTGCAAGCCAACAAACTTGTAACAAGCTTGTGAGAGATTTGGCCGTGTACGTTAGACATCTATCGGGGGTAAGACATTCATTATGCACAGCCAGGTACATTTGCAGATGTCTCACGTCTGTCCCAACCTTGTTGACTCCCCTTGTGTTGTTCATGAACATGTTGCATAAAAATGCAGTTGAACAGAAAGATAAAATAGTTGTATAACATAGTTCTCTGTACGCCACACCAAAACTGTGGAATTCATTACCACAGGAAATTAGAAGCACTGATATGTTAAGTAGTTTTAAGTCAGCACTTAAGACTTCTTTTTTTAAATTTATAGTTTTTTGTTCATAGTGGTAATATATGTAGCATAGGCTTTATCTTATAATGAAACTGTAAGTAAAATTGTTGTAAGAGCATTGAGACTATTGTATAATGCTCCTAATACGTCTTTTATTATTATTATTATTCGGATAATTTACTCAATTCACAGCATAAAGAACTTGAAGAAAGCACTGAAACTACTTAAATCATCAAACTCTGATCTTGCCGAAATTAAATATGTCTCGTGCGTAATAAGCTCAAATCTAACCCAACTAATGACAACGTTCCTAATAATACCGACGAATCGTTTAACCACGACAAACACTTTGAACGTAATTTCTGGCGATATGTGAAGAAAATTATTAATTGCAACGAATCGATTCTCCCTAGTCGATACCTCTGAACATATTTAACCGAACTAATTGAAGCTGTCTGGCTTTCCGGAACTGTTCCTGATGAATGGAAGAAAGCTTGCACCATATTAATACACAAGAAAAACGATACTAATCTTCCCGAAAACTTCCGTCCAATAACTCTTCAATCTGCACCACTGAAAGTATTCACTTCAAGTCTCCGTAATGCAATGTTCTCTTACCTACTCGCCAATAGCTTTGCCGAACACGGAATTCAAAAAGGCTTCACCACTCATATCGGGATCATTTGAACGCACAGCACAAATGACTTATATAATCAATCAAGCACGAATAAGACAGCGATCTCTCGTTATAACCCTCCTTGATCTCAAGAACGCGTTTGGTGAAGTACATCATAATCCAATCCAATCTGTTCTTGGCTATCATCACATGCCTGAACATATTCAACTCATGATTAAAAGTCTCTACACGAACTTTAAAACATCAATCATCACATCTGATTTTAACACCCCATTTATAGAAGTAGGTAGTGGAGTTTTACAAGGAGATTGCCTCAGTCCATTGCTATTGCTATTGCTATTTAACCTATGCTTCAATACTTTTATCCAGCATATAAAATCTGAGAAATATCAACAGTTTGGTTTTTCATATAAACTTCTCAACCCAGTTCATTGGTTTCAATTCGCCGATGACGCAGCCGTAATCACCGGCCAAGAATCTGAAAATCAACACCTACTAAACCGATTTACAATTTGGTGTCAATGGTTGGACATGATTATTCGAATAGATAAATGTAGCACCTTTGGCATCAAAAAAGCTCTCACCAAATCAGTTCAATACATCCCTAAGTTAATTATTAACAAAACTCTTATTCCGGCTGTTGAAATTGGAAAATCATTCTGCTATTTAGGAAGGTACTTTAATTACGAAATGACAAATAATGAACATAAATCGAAATTAGTCTCCCTACTGACTGACCTCATGAAAGAAATAGATCTGAAGCCATTACATCCGAAAAACAAGATTCTCCTATACAGTCGTTACGTTCTTTCAAAACTCTCATGGCATCTCACTATAGCAACAATTCAAAAGACCTGGATTTCTGAAAACCTGGATTCAGTTTTCAAACAATATATTCGAAAATGGCTTGAGGTACCTATTTCTGGATCACTTAGTAACATTTACCTAACCATTAACAAATTTGGTCTTAATATCATCCCCCCATCAACTAAATTCGTACAGTGTCAAACAATCATCTGCAGTGTTTTGAAATCATCTCCAAATGAATCAATAACCCACCTATGGAAATCGTCGTCTAATCATACTAACATTCAATATGATCAATATACATCGACAAAAGAAGTAATAAAGTCATTCCGTGAAACTCAAGAAGAAAAATTGGAAAATCAGTTAAAATGTCAAGGTTCATTCTTCACCAGCATTTCAAAATTCTCTCTACCCCAAGTAAATTCGATTTGGCCAACCTGTCAATCCAAACTACCAAAAAATATTTTCAACTTCACCATTCGTTACATAAACAATTCGCTACCAACCCGTAAAAATCTTCAAAAATGGGGACTCTCGTCATCTTCTGAATGCTCATTCTGCCTTAAACCTGAATCTTTGTTACACGTTGTTCCTGGCTGCAGTTCCTATCTTGATCGATTTACTTGGAGACACGACTCAATTCTAAATTTTATTGCTAATAACCTCCCATCAGAATATATTCAAACCATTTATGCTGATTTACCATCATTCTCTAATCCCTCTATTATTACTGGTGATGACTATCGTCCTGATCTAATAATTTTGAACAAAGACAATTTTCTGTATGTACTCGAACTAACCGTCGGATATGAGACTAACCTAAGAAAAAATATACAGCGCAAACACTCAAAATATAAAGAGATGATCATAGAACAAAAGAAAAAATTCCAGTCGGTAAAGTTCGTAAATCTCTCAATCAGTGCACTCGGTGTTTTTGAAAAAGAATCTTCGGTTTTTATAGAAATGTTGGAACGTTTGAACTCAGACAAGGCTCATGTTAAATATATCATTAGGAAAATCATTAATATTGCAATAAGGACGACATACTACGTTTTCTGTTCTAGAAACAAGGATTGGACGAATCCAGATTTAATGAACTTCTAGTATCTTACTTTTTATATCATATATTTATGTAAATGTTAGTGTAATATATAACCATTATAGTATATCAAGTAGCCAATTGTAAATTACCTTACCTTCAATAAAGTTTTCATTATTATTATTATAAGTAAACACATGGTTTTGAGGGATATTAGTGATTAAATGTCCCCGAAAGCCGAGGGAGGGTTTTGTGGAAGTTCCACAAAACCCTCCCGAGGCTTGAGGGGTCATTTAATCACTAATGGCCCTCAAAACCATGTGTTTAGTTTGTAATCACATTGTCACCGAGGAAATAAACAAGACAATGGATGCTTTTGTTTTGTAAAATCTCTTTATCGAATTGGTTCTGTGTATAAATTTGGTTTGCAAATACACGTTAGTATTTTTTAGTCGGAGTGATTGATGGCTGATGTCCGCTTTTCGTTTGTGAGCGATAAAGAAGTTGCTGAAGCAAATGAAAACCGAGTCCTTTAAGCACCAAAAGACATACATTGTGGAATAGGAACAAATCAATTAGTTCTTTGAGGCATATTTTTAATGAATATTGGATGAGGGATGTTTACTCTAAATGTCCCTCATCCAGCATTGATGAGGGAAATACGACAGTAAACGTCCCTGTTAAAACAAAAGAAACCGAGGTGACCATGTTATTACAAGGCTTAGGATAAAAATAAACCTAAACTTAATTCTAGTCCTATTGAAATAATTGTGCCTTTGATTATAAAAGAAAAGATTGCTTAAATGACCGTTCTGTTTTCAAATGTAAAACTTTTTTATTTATTTTGTACAATTTTTATTTGACAATAAACGGCAACGATGCTTTGTGGCATCGATTACCATGGCAACATATATTAATTTTCACATGTCTGGAAAATAATGAGATTTGTACCGCATAAAGGACAATTTTTTTCCTCTATTTTTATGTCCTTTTAGAAAACCATTGCAAGAAAAGTAAAAAATCCCACTGTTCATGACGTCATTTTTAAGATGACCCCATTGGGGTCACGTGACAAATCTGCGAAGGCCCTATCGCCAGAAATGTTTGTTAGGATATGTTCTATCTCTGTACCAAATTTTATGCTTCTGTCACAAAAGGCACAATTTGGATGAATTTTGCACTTATCTGCTGTACTAAATGAACCATCACCTATTCATTCATTTACCACCCCTCCATCTGTCACCCCTCCATCTACCACCCCTCTATCTACAACCCCTCCCACTTCTGTTCCCACATTTAGTGAAGAGAGTTTTCATACAGGTATTTCACAGTAATAAAACTTTTCAAACCATGTTGTAATATGCATTAATTGCCTTGAAATTGATCTACAGTTAACAAAAGTGTTGCTACGAAAGTGAAGGATAAATTGTCTGTCTCGCTCTACTGGTTGGAGTAGTATACAATTTAATAGGAAATATCAAACTACACATAGATTAGCATCTTTAGAAAATCCAAAATGACTTCTTACGCCAACAATAAATTTTACAGTAATTAACAGAAACTAAAAAATAATTATTGGAAAAGTATGAACTGACTTTACCGTAATAACCTTGGTTGTTTAATTACTTTTGTAGTTCCTACTTAGGTTTGCTTGCACCAAACCCAATCGAAGTGAGTGATGATGAAAATGATGAAGAGATACAGAGTGCAATAGCAAACAGTTTAATCACTCAACAAAAGTGAGTTAGTATTGCTGTGCATAACAATGTTTATATTTGTATACTGTATTTATATTTGTATACTGTATTCTATATGTATACTGTATTCTATAGGCATACTGTATATTCTAGCAATAACTCAATTATATTTTCATTGTCATAATTACATTTTCTTACAATAGTTCCATCTAAGAAAGTGGAAATATCGAGCATGTTCTCAGAGAACATGTTTCAAAAGTTTTGGCTGGACAACCATCAGATGTCGAGGTGTCCGCGAATCTAATAAATGTTCGTCGCAATCGTGTTTGCGGATGGCATCAAGAAAATTGGAAGGTACAAATTTTAGGCATCCCTTCCCCTTTCTGTTAAATTTGCAGATGAACTTGTGTCAAGCGAAGGGGTAGTAGATCTTGGTGGTCCAACAAGGGAGTTTCTCCATCTAGCAGTAAATGATGCATTCATATCAAATGCGTTTGGGGGACCAGCTGGTCGAAAATCAAGAAGGTACTGTTCAGTACACGTAAAGTTTTAAATGCTATTTTCGTATTCATGTCGAGTTTAATAATGGTTGCTTATCCAGTGACTAAAAAACTCACTTTTTCAGGTTAAATGTTGAAGTCACTGATTTACTGTATATAAGAGACTGGAGAGAGCATCTAGTGTTTAGGACTTGAAGCTGCACCCATATTGCAAAATGTGGTTGAGTGTTTAAAGACATCCTAATGATATATTTATATATTTTATATATTTAATATATTTTGTATACACACTTTTTTCAGCAAAGAGAATAAATTTGTATTACCTTTGCAGTAAACTGTTTGCCATTTCATTGTGTAATGGTGGAGGTGCTAGAAATTGACTTGCACCATGCGTTTATAATTTCATTGCATATGGTGAAAGTAATTGCCTGCCTTCTATTGACGATGTACAAGATCCTGAGATCAAGAACATACTACAACAGATGATAATAATTGTTTTGTGTTATGTTATGTACTGTATTGTTGCGATAGCAGGCAAGAATTGTATTCTGGTAATAATAATTAATCCCCAGTGAATAACACACATCGTGATGGCGCTATTGTTTTATTACAACACTACTTTATGTACAGTACATTCTCAGACAACATTTCAGTAATCTTATAATTATTTTAGTTCATTTTTCATCAGAAATTTATATGGGTGGTAAGTAAAATTATTTTGGCATTACCGGCATTGTGTACAATTTAAAATCATTCAGCCAAGATTAAAAATGTTTTTTGAAATTACAGTACGGTATATTCCGATATAATAACAGTACATGTATAATAATTGTGTTACTGTGTTATGATTACTAAATTTCACTAATAATTTTTATCTTGACACAGATATCTGGTTGCAATGACAAGTCAGCCTTTACTGAACTTGTGAGCTTGGATCATGCAATAGATTGCTTTGGGCAAGCAGGTTATACTGGTTTACCGCGAATTGAAAACAAAGATGCACTGTTACGAGAGTTATGCCATTTCTTCGTAATAGACAAACATAGATCAGCTCTTGAACAATTGAAAGAGGGACTTGTGGCATTCTTGAACTGATCAAGAATCACCCAAACATGTTGCATGGATGTTTTTGCTACACCGCACAAACCTTAACCACAGAGATTTTGGATGGTATTTTTAATGCATGCTATTCAGAAGAGGATTGCAGAAAGAGAGAAAGGGAGGAACTGATAGTAATGCATTGGAGAGATTATTTACAAGAGTGCCAAGGTGAGTTATTTGCCTCCTTTAAGGGAAGCCTCGCATATCGATATGGCTGTTGGGGGTTTGGCGGCTGTGATGTTTCTCTGTGAAACATCGTGGAAAAATTCGATAGTTTGTTTAAACATTTTGACATTTCGGAATCATCTTGGCAGTGTATTAAGAAAAATGTGGGTTAGTGTGTGACACTGAGGAACGGCCTTGACCACCTCTTATATTCTGTTAGGGTAGAATATCACTGATCTCCAAAAGCTAATTTTCAAATTGTGGCCATTACCAAAGCTGTTTTGATGGAACTTACTGGAAGACCTTTCATATAAAATAGTAGAAAGTACTCTTTGAAGACGTTAGGCTTTAACGGTATTTTTGCAGTGTTTATGTGCATGTACACAATAAAATTTCGATAACTATGTGTGACGTTTCTATAAGGGGGGGAGATCAGGTTAGTCTTACATATACATTTTGGCAAACTGTTACACTACATTTTATCAATAAATTTTATCAAAACAGGAATACAAGACTGTAAATATGTTACTATAAAATGTTCATTTATAAACAAAACCAAACATTTTTACCAAATACAGGTAAGTCATCTTTGGGGAAAAATGGATTAATTAGATAAAAATTAGCATGCAGACTTTACTTAATTTTAATCTGATGTGTATTTAATATATAGTATGCATAGAAGTTGGCATTCCAACATGTGTATTATTTATGCAGATCTGTACTTTAAATTATCAGCAAATAGGTTGCAGTATAGTATCCACTTCCAAAACCTGTTGCTTTCTCGTTTATATTTTATTTGAAACAGAGTACATGTATTGCTAGTTAGGCAGTAATGCGAATGTATATTATGTATATATTTTTATCTATGTCAGGTATATTTACAATTTATTTTTCTCTGTAGATCTAATTGTCTCCCAGGGTATACTCTAGTACAGTATATGTAATATACTGTTGGTAAAATATGGAAATTGGTAATTTGATTGGCAATATTTAAATACTTAGTCTCTTCATACATGTTTTTACAGAGAACAATCTCCCTCCAAATATTCTTAAAGGAATGCTGAACTGCAACCAAAATTTTAGCAGAGTACCCTTTTGGGATTTAGTAAGTACACCTCCTGTTGAGATACTGGAATTCTTAAAGGGTTTGGATGCTTTCCTCAAAGAAGGAAATCTATAGGGATCTGTTAAAATGTGTGGAATTATTCTACAATCAGTGACATTATTATTGGGACACTTCACTGAATATATTCATTACTCCCCCTTGCCCCCTATTCAATGTTGGATAAAGAAAAACACATTTCTATTTCATCGTACCATTGCTGTTTGTTTCTCAACCGATTAGTACAACATTGAAAAGGGGGGAGGGGGGTTCAAGGGGTAAAGTTAAAACATATTGGTAAAAAAATCGATTCATTTGATGTGTCCCAGGTTTTTTTGTCACTGATTGTAGGGTAGTGATGAATTTTTGCAAATTTTCCCAGTGGCCTATGACAAAAAGCTAGAATTTGTCTGGGATATTTACTGATTGGGATTCATCAGGCTATGGGGGGAGGTACAGATATTAAATGGAATGCCCTAGCCTACTGTACTGTACTTACAATTATCATCTTGGCTTCAGGTTAGATTTCTCTCTTTGGATAAGATTTTAAATGAAACTACTGTACCACTACTACTACTTAGTACTACTACTGCTAATAATAATAATACTAGTTATAATAATAATAATTATTATTATTATAATGATGATTATAATAAAAATATTAAAAACAACTGGCTATAATATTTTTATATTTTTATATAGAATAAAATGGGTGACAACAAAGATAATGACACAATGAATTTACTAAAATCATGTGCTGAGAACTTATTAAATGCAGTCAGTCGAATTGAAAAATCAACCTCTCAAGCTCAAGGTGGACAGCAGCAGCTGAACCAAAATGTACAGCAGCGTGACTTACAACAGCATAACCAGCAGGCACCTTTACCAAGACGAACAGCTGCTGACGAACACCGACACTTACAAACCACCTACCAGCAGTAGGGGTAACATCAAGAAACCTCCGGCTAAACGTAGATTAGTAACCAAAGCAACTGGAGAAAAGTGGGTATGAGATTTTGAGGACAGGAGAGCGGGGCCACCGACAACTCATGCTTCTGGCAATTCCACCAGGTGGCTACACAGTTACTTACCTGAAATCAACTATCGCATCAGCAAAAGGATACTTGAGGCCTTTGCAACAGGATATTTCAATAAACCGTAGTGCAATAGCTGAGAATGGCCAAACACAGGTGGGTATTTTTTCATAATATACTCGACTGATTGACCACCATGGCGCACTTTAAATTTTTATTGTTTCTGATGAGGTGCTTATTTGAGGGTGGTGCTCTTTAAAAATCCTATTATTTGTAATGAACAGACAGTGCATTGCCAAAGTTCTGCAGAGAGCTAAACAAGAGAGCCTCGAAATATACCCACTGGTTATACATACAACATTCAGTGCACCTGCATGATATGCAAACAGTATAATAACTCTGGTGTGTTAGGTTTCTGGAAACAAAACATTTTTAGTGTTTGATCATACAAATTTTGTCACTTATGCAGCTGGATAGTGGATTGGTAGCCATTATTCATTTTAAATATACAATGTGTACAACCGCATTTGGTGGTTTCAATTTAAGAGCAAAACAGTTGAAATGCCAAATTTGTGAATATTATTAATTATAAATTAATTTGATTTATCTTTTGTAGATTTCAATGAGCCCAAAGGTTGCTTGTGTAAATTGCCATCAAACTGTTCCTATGGACTTGATGCGTTCACATCAAGAAACTTGTGGAGGAGGAAGTTCAGGAGGTACTGAAGAGGTACAGTACTTTTTATTACATGTTTTTACTGATTGCCTTTGCAGTTAAGTACAGTTAGGGAGCACATGTACATGTACTATACCAAAACACAAACTAAGGTCAAAGCTAGGTTGTATTCAAGAAACCCAGATGAAGAACACCATTTCCAGTCTGCAAATTCCACAAGCCAACGTAGGGAAATATATGCCATCGATTGTCAAATTTTGCATCCCAGCTGAGTAAAGATCAAGATGTTGCTTGAAAAATTTGGAGCAGACAATGGTAGTTGTCAGTGAAATATAGAAGACATCTCTATAATAATAATTACTTTCCAGAGATGTTTTAAGTCACAAACAATGACGTCAAAACAAAAAGGAAAAGTAACCTCACATGTACTGTCAGGTGTTTTCTAAGCTGTATAATATACAGTACATTACAGTATACATCTCTGGCACTCACTTCCAATAAATAATAATTGCATAATATATATATATATAGGTTTAAATTTAATTTATATACTATTCCATTGTTTATTGCATCACATGGTGAGATTTGAATAGTAATATTGCTTGCATGTTCCTATAGTGATAGTGAAGAGACAAAGACAGAGGAAAAGAGTTCACAAGTGGAAGGTTAGTAAATATACTCTGATACATACTTTTTGATGCTTTTTGTCCCATGTTGTTTGTTTTAAATGTTTAACTTGACATACTGTACAAGCACCTGCAATACATGTACACAGGGATGGATTTACTGGGTGGGTGCGGGGGGTGCGCACCCCCCTAGCCCTGGCTAGAGGGGGTGCAGGAGGGGTGCTATTTTCATCTAAGCTCTTTTTAATTCTCTTCTGCTTTTCAAAAGCATACTATGAAGTTAAGAGCATGAGAATAGAACCTAATAATCTATAAAGTATTATATCCCTGCAAGGCTACAACTAGGTGAACTAGCTACTCAGTGACTCAGTTGTACACTTGTACCGCATGGAGGCTGTTTTGCCAAGTTTTGCCGTTTTGAAAGACAGTGTGTAAGAAATAGAAAATATTTTCTGTGTTTCCATAGAGTTATAGAGACACAAGTGGAAGTTTGGGTGAACGAGAAATGGCAGTGGGAACACGAGCCCGTAGGGCCTGCGGTGTTTCCACGCTATTTCAAGTTCTCCCAAACTTTCACGAGTGTTCATTCTATAACGTATGGGAACACGGAAAGATGTTTTCTATTTCTTTTATAAAATAACACTGAAGAAATAAGTAATGACTCTTATTAAAATGATGAAAATATACATTATCCTTACTCACGCTAGATAGCGTCGTCAGCTGCTCAAATGAAAACTCTTAACTGTGAAGAAGAGCATCCAATCTTCTCGTTTTTCGTCGTGTTGGCTGTCACAGAACATATTTATCGACATTTTAGCTGTTTGTGAGGCGTGAGCAAAGGTTCGTCTTACAGTCCATTTTATAAAAATGGCGGGGAAAATCCATGTTTTCCATCCAGTTATAGAAACACGGCTTTCAACCAATCAGCGCATGCATTTTTAAATTTGTTATTTTATAATATTATATAACATGAGGAATGAGATGCTGGGTGCTTAGATGGGGTATCTGAACTTTAAACTTCGCCTAAATATTATTAAGACATTAATTAATAGAAAATCTTTTTTAGGCTTAAACCAACTACAAAATATGTTTCCTAATTGGGCACCAAAAGTTATAGAAGAATCTTTAGAAAGGGCAAATGGTTGTGTGCCAACTGCAGCAGAAGCAATGCTAGATGAAAGTGGTAAGTGTTAGAATACAATCTGTTGCAATGTTTTATGGAAGATATTTTGTTAATTGGTGTATAAAATTGTATATTGCGATTCAATAAATTACTAACAGTTTATCTGTACCACGTATGTGACAATTTTCTATCTGAAATATATTTCTGTACATGTTAAAATATCAATTTATTTCATGATGAATTTGTCTTTCAAAATGGAGATAAAAAATAAATGCTGTTTACTCATCAACAATGGCTTGTTGATGAGTAAACAGTGTGTGCTACCATATAGTAGTTCTAAATGTAGCAGTGCCCCAAAAGCAATGGCTTTTCAAAAGTACTTTAACTACTGTAGTGCTTGCCCAAAAGTAGCAGACCCTAAGTAATGGGCACTACTGTAATCCCGAAAGTAATGAGGAATATTTTGGAATTTTTATTTTAAGTTAACATAAAGTACATTATATTTTCTTAGATTCTGAACTTGAATACAGCCCTTTTGGCCAATCGACAATGATTGGTACTTCCAATCTTCAGAGCATTGCAATCTTCAAAAATCCTAAATTTAAAGTCACATCTGTCCCAATGGTAAAATTTGAAGGAGAATCAGGAATTGATGGTGGAGGGGTTCGTAAAGAGTATGGATCTTTATTGCGTGAAAAAATTTTCTCTGCTGAAGCCAAACTCTTTGAAGGCATTGAAGATCGAAAGATGCCAATATTCTCAGTAGAAGGCATACAATCTCGGCTATTCCAAGTGGTAGGCAAATAATTTCCTATCTTATTGTTCACTTGGATATTGGTATTCCTTTCCTCAGCCTTCCAATCTACCAATACATTGTGCATGGATCACTGGAAGATGCTGCAAGTTCATGTTCAATACAGGATATTTGTGACTTTGAAGTCCAGGAATTAATCACGAAGGTACAATTATGATTTTGACTTTTATTACCTAACACACACATATACATATTGTACATACATATACTGTACACACATACCTGTACATGTACTGTATACACACACATACAGTACTATCCAATGCATTCCTCACTGTACTTTATTAATGCAGCAGATAGAATATGCAAATTGAAAATGTCTAAGCAAGCATTATGGCAACAAAAAAATATGTTCCATTTATTTTATGCACTGTCATAGGAAACCAGCACCCCAGGGTAACATGGAGCATACGTGTACGTGGGGGATATATACAGTACATAGTTGGAGATTTGTTTTTCAAACTTTGCCCATGGGGTGGGGGATTTGCACAGTTTAGATATTTTATATAATTGATCACCAAGGGTGATTGTGTATATCTCGCTTTAAATTATTCCTGATGGTTGGGAGATTATTTGGGGATGAGATACACAAATGGCGCCCAGGTCAATTTCTTAGTTGAAATAATAATGTATTTTTAATTGTAATCTGTAATTTTGAAAGGTAATTGCTGCAAAATCAGAAAATTACCTTGCAGCTATCAAATATGATGGTGCACTAATTGATTGCCTGGTAAATGCTGGTTGGTTGGAAGGCATTTCTCTAACAAATCGGGATTTGGCTATCCAGACGGTGATGGTCCACTTCGTATTACAAAAGCGGAAAGAATCAATTGACCAATTATGTAAAGGTTTAAACACACTTGGCATTTTAAACCTTGTGAAGTCTCAACCTGATATGATGAAGAAATACTTCATAGCCGAAGACAAACCCCTAACCAGTAAAGATGTTATTGGCCTTCTGACTTTAGAAGAAAATGGTGAACCTCAATCCCTAGATGAGAAAGCACTCTGTGCATATAATTTCTTATGCCAGGGAATAAATCTGCTGGATCAAGGTACAACTTTAACAATTAGTATAATGTAAGTAAACATGGCATACAGTAGAGGGATATTAGTGATTAAATGTCCCAAAAGCCGAGGGAGGGTTTTGTGGAAGTCCCAATGGCCATAGAGGGTCGCACAAAACCCTCCCAAGCCTTGAAGGACATTAACAATATAATCAATAACCCTCAACACCATGCATTCAGTTTGTAATTTCATGGCTACCAAGGGGGTTTTAGTACGGTAGTTTATGCCTCTACCAATTACAATTTATATTTGATGACAATTTGACATCTCAGTTAGCCGTATATATGCTTGTTGTCTTACTGTTGTTGTCCGGTATTTCCTGACCGTGCGCAGGATTGGTAGCGAGAGCTGGTTTTGTCGTTCTGGTTGATCCATTCATATTTTTTTCAAATCTTTGACAATCAAGATGACAATTTATATTTGTATGCATGCGCAAAGAAAGATTACCATCCCTCAATTGTTGAAAGTAATGAGAGATGTTTAGTCTAATTGTCCCTATGAATACTGGTTGATGGAAATACAATATTAAATAATCCCTTGTGAAACATACGAAACCGAGGTAGGCATGAAAAAATGTACATACAGTGTACTTCCAGACTGGAAAATGTGCAAAATGCGCGACGGATATCAAAATTAGGCGGAAATTTTGCGCGGCTAGATTGTAAAATTGTGCGCGCTGCGCGCGCTTTCGAAATTTTAGCGTACAAACGGCGTTGTCTGGGGGGTCGTTTTTCAAATAGTTGCCAGGCCACTGCGCGGACTGACAACCGAAATAACGAAATTTGCCTAGTAAGTGAAACTGAAAGTTAAATTTACTATTTGTATTGTAAGAATAAACGTAACACAGAATTTGTTTCTCATGGTTATTTAATTTGCATGCACGTGGACTGCAAGTTATCTAGCCCTGGGCCCCTGGGCAGTGGGTTCACCGTTCGCCTCAGGCTTTGCCCTGGCGGCGCTGTGCTTACTACTGAGGCTCGTGGATATGTAAATAAGTAAATTAGTAATGTACTAATGTATTATTACAGAATATTTAACATAAGTTTGCTAAATTTAGAAGTAGTCTGCAACTTTAGAGTTTTAATTTTAGTTACCACAAAAATGTGCCACTTACCAGTTCCTTGGCCTTTCTGTTAACTTACCTACCTTTCTTGCAGCATCTCAGTCCTTACACTTCTCGATCCGGCGTGTACACAGTAGACATTCAAACATACTTAGAGTTAATTCGTGAGAAAATTACCTATCAAACTGATTTTCCTTTCAAATAAATAAAATCAGTTTAAAAGGCAGCTCCCTCAGACACCATCGCAGTATCACACCAATGGACAAATTTGAATAGTAGTTAACCAAAAAAGATGCGAAGAGCTAGAAGACACCAAAATACATTGAAGTATTGATTTTAAGTTCAAAATAGGCAGCAGAAGTCAGAAGCAGCATACATGTAGAGAAGACACCAGAAACCATTGGCAGTAAGGTAAATTCATTGGAAAGTTCAAAGTAGGCAGCAGGAGCAGCGTACATGCAGAGAAGACAGCAAAAACCATTGGCAGTTAGGTAAATTCAGCAGTAAAAGTAAGGTAAATTCATTGAAAAGTTCAAAGTAGGCACCAGGAGCAGTGTACATGCAGAGAAGACAGCAAAAACCATTGGCAGTTAGGTATGTAGTGCCTCGTCACGCGATTTAACTACGCGCATATGATGCGGTTTCCTGTTTGCGTGCAAGGAACTTTCAGAACATTTATAAACATTATTTTTAGTTCCTAATCCTTTTAGGAAATAGCCTCGCCTAAGACGCGCCTTAACCTTGGTAGTGACGTCTTTGATGACAGCTTCCTTAATAATTTAATGCCTACTCATTTGCTAGTATATATAATACCTGCTTGTAAATACAATAAGATAGGCTCGCTTGGTGCTCTCACGAGAACATCTCTTCAAATCAACTATATTATATTTAGTGACGAATTTCTGTATGTAATAAAAAGTATATATCACATTGGCGTTCCGAGTATTTTCTCACCAGCTCACAAATTCATCGCTCTACAAGCAAAACAAATACTTGCGCTAAATTGGTGACCCCGACGAGAAATGTCCACCGAAAGTATACAACCAGAAAGTTCGTCTGGCAACACCGCCGCACAACCGACAGCTTCACCGGTGACCTCAGCTATCAGCATCAAATTGCCTCCATACTGGCCTAGTGACCCCGCTCTTTGGTTTGCCCAGGTCGAAGCACAGTTCACTACCAGAGGCATAACCTTGGAACAAACTAAATTTGCGTATGTTGTGGGCTCTCTCCAACCCAACGTCGCCCAAGAAGTTCGAGATCTCCTGATCAATCCACCGGCCGAGACTCCTTAAACTCGTCTTAAAACTTAACTCGTCAAACGCACATCGGCCTCGGAGCAACAGCGCCTTCATCAGCTGCTCACCACCGAAGAATTAGGCGACCGCAAACCATCCCAACTCTACCGCAGGATGCAACAGTTGTTGGGAGAAAATCACCTCGAACCGTCGATAATGAAGCAATTGTTTCTCCAGCGGCTTTCAACGAACGCACAGCTAATCTTGGCTTCGACGAAGGACGATCTTGACGTAGAGAGTTTATCGAAGTTGGCTGATAAGATCCTGGAAGTTGCCCCAACACATACCCAAATCAACACCAACCACCTCAACCCAATCCAACGAATTGCGTGAACTTCGAGACCTTGTTTCGCAGCTAACAATCACCGTCAACAACCTCAACCAAAACTTCACACCATCGCAGACCAACTACGACCCGCACGATCGTCGTCGTTCCGTCCCACGTTCCCGTTCCCCCTCACCACACCGCGACGATGATCGTGGCCGCAAACGACCAACGTCCTCGCTCGCCGTGTGTTGGTACCACAACAAGTTCGGTGCCTCAGCGAAGAAGTGTACCCCACCTTGTTCTTTTGCCAGTGTCAAACTACAACGCCAGGCAATAGACGCGGCAAAATCGTCTGGCGTTTCCCACCAAAGCCGCCTGTTTTACGTCACCGACGCTTCCACAAAACAACACTTCCTCATCGACACAGGCGCCGAGGTCAGCGTTCTCCAACCACAACCAAGCGACCGCGCAAATCGACAAGGATATGATCTTCAGGCAGCCAATTCCTCCACAATTGCTACCTATGGTACAAGATCATTAACCCTCAACCTCGGTCTTCGACGATCCTTTCCTTGGATTTTCACAATCGCAGACGTCAACCACGCCATCATCGGCGCTGATTTCCTACGTCATTTCAACCTGCTCGTAGATCTACGCAATCGCAGCCTTATTGATGCAGTAACCAACCTTCGAGTGAACGGACTTACTTCGCCAATAACCGCTCCAAACCTTGTCTACGTGGCATTACCATCCAATCCATTCACGGAGCTCCTCAACGAATACCCAGACATTACACGACCTACCACCAAGCAGACCACGGTCAAACACAACGTCGCCCATCACATCCTCACGCGAGGCCCACCATGCTCTTCCAGACCTCGTCGCCTTCCACCAGAAAGACTTAAAATTGCCAAGGACGAATTCCAACATATGTTAGACACCGGCATTGTTCGACCATCCAGCAGTCCTTGGGCTTCACCTCTTCACATGGTTCCCAAATCTCAACCTGGTGATTGGCGTCCCTGTGGAGACTACCGCGCTCTTAACCATGCAACTATACGTGACCAATACCCAGTGCCGCATCTTCACGATTTTTCCGCTGCACTACATGGCGCCACCATCTTCTCCAAAATTGACCTTGTCGCTTACCACCAAATTCCTATGGCTGACGAGGACAGTTGCAAAACGGCCATCACCACACCATTTGGCCTTTTCGAATTCACACGAATGCCCTTTGGTCTCCGCAACGCAGCCCAAACCTTTCAACGTTTTATGGATGAAGTAACTCGTGGTCTCGATTGTGTTTTCGTCTACATCGACGACATTCTTGTTGCCAGCACAAACGCCCTCGAACACGAAACCCATCTACGTCTCCTATTCGAACGCTTCCGCCAATACGGTCTTATCATCAATCTCGCCAAGTCTGTTTTTGGGGTTTCTGCCATCGAGTTCCTTGGTCATAAAGTCACTCCTCAAGGCATCCAGCCCCTCGATTCCAAAGTCCAAGCCATTCGTGATTTTCCCCTTCCTTCCTCCCTTACCAAACTGCATGAATTCCTTGGCCTTGTGAATTTCTACCGCCGTTTCATACACACGTGTTCCCACATTATCCAGCCTCTCACCGACATGCTCAAATATCCTGGTTCAACCAAGCCACCTCGTACCTCTCCTCTGGTCTGGTCCGAAGCTGCCACCTCTGCCTTCAACCAGATCAAGACTGCGCTTGCTGATTTCACCATGTTGTCGCATCCAAAGCATGACGCCGAATTGTGCCTTATGACAGATGCATCTGATGTGGCCGTTGGCGCCGTTCTTCAGCAAAAGGTTCATAACGTTTGGCAACCTATTGGTTTCTTCTCGAAACGACTTCAACCCGCGGAAACCCGATACAGCACCTTCGGATGGGAACTCCTCGCAGTGTACCTCTCCATTCGCCATTTTCGCCACCACCTTGAAGGCCGTCAGTTCCTGGTTTTGACCGACCATAAACCCTTGACGTATGCCTTGCACACTTCCGTCAATCGTCATTCGCCACGAGAAATACGCCACTTGGATTTCATTTCCCAATTTACCACCGACCTTCGCCATGTTAAAGGTAATGAAAATCCAGTCGCCGACGCCTTATCACGCATCGCCACCCTCACTCCTCCGCCCACCATCGATCTTGCCAAATTTCGCAATGACCCTGCGTCATCACCTTTACAATTCCAAGACCATCCTATACCCGCATCCAATACCACCATGACTTGCGATATTTCCACCGGTAACCCACGACCTTTCGTTCCACCAGCCTTTCGTCGCTCTATCTTCGACTCCCTCCACAACCTCTCCCACCCAGGTATCAAGGCCACCCAACGGCTGATCACCGAACGATATGTCTGGCCCAACATCAATCGCGATGTACGTCAATGGACCCGAACATGTCTGCAATGTCAACGCTGCAAAGTCCACCGCCACACCTATGCTCCTCTTTCCAACTTTGAGATCCCCACTGCCCGATTTTCCCATGTCCACATCGACCTCGTTGGCCCTTGGTCTCCTTCCAATGGCTCCACCTACCTTTTGACATGCATCGATCGTTTTACTCGGTGGCCTGAAGCAATCCCAATCTCCAACATCACAGCTGACTCAGTTGCACAAGCGTTCGTCACCCATTGGGTTGCTCGTTTTGGTATTCCACACGTCATTACCACCGACCGCGGCAAACAATTCGAAAGCCATCTTTTTGCCTCACTCACTCGTTTTCTTGGAACTACCCGCATTTGAACTACTGCTTACCACCCTATCGCCAATGGTCTCGTCGAACGTTTCCATCGCCAGTTGAAAGCCTCTCTGAAAGCCACAAGCGACCCATCCCACTGGAGTGAACGCCTACCTTTAGTTCTTTTGGGTATCCGCGCAGCAGTAAAAGCCGACCTAGGACACAGCGTTTCTGAACGAGTTTACGGTACAACCCTGTGCTTGCCAGGAGAATTCTTCCATCCAACTCCCGATCCTCCAAACCTTGACCCTACTTCCTACGTCGACCGTCTCAGAAAAGCTGTACTTGAACTCCAACCTCCAAGAGACCGCCCTCAGCAGCAAACCACCCACGTCCCAACCGACCTGCAGACCTGCACCCACGTTTTCATTCGTCGGGACGATGGCCCCTTTAAAGTTCTTTCGCACTCTACGAAGCATTTTAAAGTCGACCTCAGCACGCGTACGGACAGCGTTTCCATCGATCGCCTCAAGCCTGCACATCTCGACACAGATATTATGTTGCCTGCCACTCCACCGCCCGCGATTTCAACAACTCCAAACATGCAAGACTGTTCGCAAAACGAGATCTGGTCGACATGTCCATTTTCCCGCGCGTTATGTTACTATCGTTCATCGTTAATATTCATTAACTCCTGCACTAGCAGGGGGCTACTGTAACTGTAGTGCCTCGTCACGCGATTTAACTACACGCATATGATGCGGTTTCCTGTTTGCGCGCAAGGAACTTTCAGAACATTTATAAACATTATTTTTAGTTCCTAATCCTTTTAGGAAATAGCCTCGCCTAAGACGCGCCTTAACCTTGGTAGTGACGTTTAACACTCCCAGCTTATAATCTTTGATGACAGCTTCCTTAATAATTTAACGCCTACTCATTTGCTAGTATATATAATACCTGCTTGTAAATACAATAAGATAGGCTCGCTTGGTGCTCTCACGAGAACATCTCTTCAAATCAACTATATTATATTTAGTGACGAATTTCTGTATGTAATAAAAAGTATATATCACATTGGGGTTCCGAGTATTTTCTCACCAGCTCACAAATTCATCGCTCTACAAGCAAAACAAATACTCGCGCTAAAGGTAAATTAAGCAGTAGCAGTAAGGTAAATTCATTGGAAAGTTCAAAGTAGGCACCAGGAGCAGCATACAGTACTGCTAAGAAATAACCTATCAAAAATCGCGTCTGTTTTGCGTTCGTCTAGCGTCCGTCTAGCGTCCGTCTAGCGTCCGTCTTGCGTCCGTCTTGCGTCCGTCTTGCGTCCGTCTTGCGTCCGTCTTGCGTTCGTCTTGCGTTCGTCTTGCGTCCGTCTAGCGTCCGTCTAGCGTCCGTCTAGCGTCCGTCTTGCGTTCGTCTTGCGTCTCGCTGAAAGCTGTACTCGCTGGACGCAGAGCTCGCATCACGTTCGGTGATACGATTTCATTGCGAAGGTTATCCGAGTCGTTCTGTTCTGAATCTGATTGTTGATTGTTCTCTCAATCTCTCCTGCTCTATCACTCGAATCTTGTGTTCACACAGATAAGAATGGGAAAGCTTTCTCAATTCGCCAGAAATCGAATTGTATCGTTAAAATCTTCTGGCGTTTCCATTACGAAAATCACAGAAATTTTGGAGAAAGAAGAAGGAATCAAGACATCGCGGTTTGCTGTAGGAAAGTTCATCGCTCGATACAATCGAACTGGTGGTACAGCCGATGCCCAACGCAGCGGAAGGAATCCCATTTTAAGTGTCAATGACCAAAACTTCATCGACGAGCAAATGAGCAACAACGACGAGTTAACATCGAGCGAGTTACAGAACCGTCTGCTTGACGAACGAGATGTAAGTGTTTCCAGCGCAACTGTTCGAAGTGTCCGACGAAAAATTGGATGGAAACACGAAAGGGCACGATATTGTCAACTGATTCGCCAGATTTCTTTACAATGCCTTGGCATTGTATAAGTTTTTGATACGGGATCAAAAACTTGCCACTCTTTATCAATACAATTATTATATCATGAATACAGAGAAGACGTTGGGTTATCACGAGTCCCGGCCTCCCTACATCCAAAATTCAGGACGATAGTGAAAAATATCCGATAACTCAATATATTACATAGGCGGATGGCCCGATTTATCTTGCAACACTATTTAGTATTGCCACATAAATCGGCATGTGTAAACCTTGGGTTATTACAAAGATAGATCTACGGTCATCCAGTACTAAATCTACTGCTAGTTTAGAATTAGTTTTTGTTTCTTTAACGTTGTTTTGTTAGTTTTCATGTTCATAACTATCTATTTCCACACCGTTTTTTAAATAAAACTTCTGCCGAAGGAAACGTCACTATAAAGTTCCGTTTCGCTTGACTTCCTGGCATCCTGCCACATTTAAATTTGGCGTTTCTTCGCAATCAACATTTTAACGGAATTCCTCGCACAATTTGCTGTATGTATTGAAAAGGTCTGTAGACATGTGTTCACATTTCAGTCACTCATCCACTGATACAATTATTGCTGTCTGCTTTTACGCAATATAAAACACTCCGACACTCAAATTTACTATACTCTATAGCTTTAGCTTTCGTCTAAAGAAAAACACATACGCTTTCAAACTGTAGAGGAATTATCTAAAAAACGTTCCAGTGACTTTTTAAAATGTTTTTATTCTTGCAAATAAGCTCCGCAGCAATTATGGATGTGAACGTGCGACGTTTATTTGAGAGCGGTGAGAGCGCGGCGATTATTTGACATTAGCGCTAAATCGAGTACTATTCGATAATTAAACGTGTACCGACGTTTCACGACAAGGAACTTCGGTTCTGCGTCTGTTACCCTCCCGGACGCAAGACGGACGCAAGACGGACGCTAGACGGACGCTAGACGAACGCAAGACGAACGCAAGACGGACGCTAGACGAACGCAAGACGGACGCTAGACGGACGCTAGACGAACGCAAGACGGACGCAGACGCAGTGAGAGGTTATTTCTTAGCAGTACTGTACGTGTAGAGAAGACACCAGAAACCATTGGCAGTTAGGTAAATTCAGCAGTAGAAGTAAGGTAAATTCATTGGAAAGTTCAAAGTAGGCAGCAGGAGCAGCGTACATGCAGAGAAGACAGCAAAAACCATTGGCAGTTAGGTAAATTCAGCAGTAGAAGTAAGGTAAATTCATTGGAAAGTTCAAAGTAGGCAGCTGGAGCAGACACGAAAATGTATTGGCAGCAAAAGTAAAAGTAATTCATTGTTATGTTCAAAATAGGTTATTTCAGTCTAAGAGGAAAGGCAATTTAGGAGGATCGAATGTACAATCCTGTTGACCACTTTGGACAAGTCTCCCGCACTCTTTTTCCAAGAGCGTTTGTCCCTGTAAACAGGTATTAAATGACGTTTGAACCCAGCGTCTTGGTCACCATCTATGTAAAGTCGTGCCATTTCAGTAAGAGCTGATTCACATTGAACCACTGCCGGAAGACACCAATCAACCTTAGCACGGTTGATTGGTGTTGTACCTTGTGGCTCTGCCCACCATCCATTTCCTGCTTTTCTACTACACGGTAGAACGATTCTGCCACTGCCTCAGTTCCAGTCTTTGCATACATTTTGATAAAAAGATAGGTGGTGGGACCTGCACCGGTGTTAAATATGGTAAGTAGGATGTTTTGACAATCGACTGGAATAAATTCAGATACGGCATGGGGCTCTGAGTTGGATGACGTGATTTTACAATTAAAAACGGGTGACGTGAATTTGACACTTAAAAACGGACACGTATTGACACGTATGTGGCGTGCACCAACAGTAGGAGTAGATAGCGATTGTGAATAGTGTGAGATTTTGTGTAATATATGCATGTCAATCATCAGTGTTATCCACATAATATAATTATTTTGATATCCGTTAATATGCTCAAATGTACTGTTTGCCCACTATTTACAAAATTCAACAGCGATGTAGGTCTCATTATACCCACCCATATATTACACAAAATCTCACACTATTCACAATCGCTATCTACTCCTACTGTTGGTACACGCCACATACGTGTATTTCGTATCGAAATGGGAACACCCGTTTTTAAGTCGTTTTTAATTGTAAAATCACGTCATCCAACTCAGAGCCCCATGCCGTATCTGAATTTACTCCAGTCGATTGTCAAAACATCCTACTTATTACCATATTTAACACCGGTGCAGGTCCCATCACCTATCTTTTTATCAAAATAAGCGCCGCATTTTGAGCAAAAAAGTTAATAAGCGCCGCCCTCGAATAAGCGCCGCGGTCCCAGTGCGGCGCTTATTCGAAGAATTCCATATATAGTCAAAGCAGGTAAAACATCGCAATGTCTCTCGCTTCACTAATAGCGCAAAATGCAATGCGTTTTACCCTACTTGACTATCACTAAAAACACCACTGTAATGCGATTCTAAAACAGCTTTGGTAATTTATTTTCATTAATGGCAATGTTCTTCAGTTCAAAGTGACTATATGCTTTGTCTCTTTTAAATAACGCCGCGGCGCTTATTCGAACAATTACGGTACTTAATAACTGCTAACTTAGCCTAACTGTTTAGAAACTAAATCTGCTTAAAAACTTACCTCAGAAAATCCTGAAGTATTGAAATGAAATACAACTTGCGTAAATCAAGGCCGAAGGCTCAAGGCTGTAAACTTACGTTTCCCCAAAGAAGGTCAAATTCCAAAGTAAAATTTTACATTCTTTCTTGAGCGAGAAATAGTGCAAGCTGCCCAATTGTCGATACGACGATTATCATTGGTTGAACCACGTTGAACCGGTAAAAGACATGTCACCGGAAGCCAATTATATATTTCCTTGCGCATTTTATCTGTCACCTGGTTATCACCACTTATAACTTTTGCAAGAAAACATCTTTTGTGCGTGGCGAATCTTATTGCTACACGCGCGTCTCATGTGAAAATATCAGCAGGTTTTCCCCAGGATTGCGTGCGCGCGGCCGCGCGTCATAATCTAGCCAAGATTGTGTGCGCGCCAGAATCTCGCGCCTGTTGCGCGCGAGATTATGGCACAAGCGCAAAAATTGCGCGCGCCAAAATCTCGCAAAGATTGCGCGCGCGCCGACATAAATAGCCAAAATTGCGCGGCCGCGACCAAGTTTGGCTCGAAACTGCGCAACGGAGATCTCCGTTGCGCGATACAAACTTTCCAGTCATGCATGTACATTGCAGATCAATATCATTTTATGCAATAACATTCTGTTAAAGTGCCCATGACCCCAAATACTATATTACTGATATAGATTCTACATGAAGTGAATAGTTGAATGGCAAAATATTTTATGATTTGAGCTTTGCATTGATATTCTATAAAGGTTTGTTTGTCCCAAATGCTAATGACTGTGACGTCATTTACGGCATCATTTTGGATACAATATTCTGCTCCTAGAGAAATTTGACCTAATGCAAAGGTGGATGTATACTTGATCACTATGCTAGAGTTTTATCAACTTTTTAACTCAAATCGTCAACTAGTCTATCACACGGAAAGCAGAAAAGAAAGCCAAGTGCCGTAAATGACGTCAGTCATTAGCATTTGGGACAAACAAACCTTTATAGAATATCAATGCAAAGCTCAAATCATAAAATATTTTGCCATTCAACTGTTCACTTCATGTAGAATCTATATCAGTAATATAGTATTTGGCGTCATGGGCACTTTAAAAAGTCGGGTTTTCATAAATGATTCCCGATAAACAAAGCATTTTACTCAATAATCACTGACAATGGGACCTGGAAAACATCGCCGATGAATTGTGATGTGTGAAAACCACTATGTGTTATACTGTAGGTTCACAATTCAGTGAAGTTTAGTTTAGAGAGAGTTTAGGGGTGTTGGTGGCACAGTGGTTAGTACACGTGCCTTTCACCTCTGCGACCCGGGTTCGATTCCTGCATGATGCAGTTATGATTAAAAAAATCATCTTGGCCGCATGTGAGAAAAGTGCTTCCAGTTTGACTCTACCAAACGCCACAGGTTTTCTCCGGGTACTCCGGTTTCCTCCTGTAGTAACACTGGATCAATGAGGGTGGGCCCTCACTGGACCTCTGAGAATAACAGTTTATATAACTGATAGAGTTATGCAGTATAAATAAGATTAGTTTAGTTTTTAGTGTATAAATACAGTATGACAATGGTTTAATTAGGTTGTTTTTTTTGGTTTTTCTGTCAGAACAAGGAAGTTATGGGTTAAGTAAACTTCTGCAATATATGTCTTCATTGACAGCAATTCCACCACTTGGTATGGATAAAAAGATCGAGGTGCAATTTGATAATTATGCTACATCATTCTTTGCAGAAACCTGTGGCTTAATTATTAGAGTTCCAACAACCCATGAAAACTTTGAATCGTTCATGGAGAAACTGTTAGAAGCAGTTGAAAATAGCACTGGGTTTGGAAATGCTTAAACTGACTCATGTATGTTATAGATTCAAAAAACTAATTTAACTGTTAATATTACTGTGCATTACTGGTCAAATACACTTGTTAGTAAATGCGTCAAAACGATAAATCGCTTGTGTTCAGTGCCAGTTTGATGGGTCTTCGTACATGTAAATGATTTAGTATTTGTTACAGTATTAAAATATATAACTATACTATCCAACCACACAGTTGTCAGTACTTCTGATTTTATCATGTTAAGGTTTTCTTTTACTTCATGTAAAAATCCTGTAAATGTATAAAAAATTTAGATTTATTACATACTGTGGGCATTAACAAATTCAACTGTTTCTAAATAAATATCAATCCCATATGAGTTACTTTCTCTAAGTGAATTTACACTATCAATAAGTTCTTGATAATGTTCTTGGGTAAGTGGGCATCCTGTTTCTGGCACCTCAACCCTGTCGGCATCTAAATCTGCTGCTGCCGGAAGTGGACCATCCCAATCAACCCCATACTGCTGCAATTCTTCCTGTAGAGAATGATAAGAAAAAGTGAGACAAATACTCAGTGAAGATTATATAAGAATTGCAAAACAATAAAATATGTATACTGTAAATATAATCAGTGTTACAGTTACTTCTTTTTGTAACCAGTTACTGTACACTACTACTGTACGTAACGTTACTTTGTGATCCTGCAAATATTTCCCAATGACTACAAACAAATGCACGTTGTGACTGAACCTTGTAGCTGTATGATTATTGATTGCAGTGACATGTAACAAAGTTACTCACACCACTGAATATACTGTACTGTAATAGTGGGCTGCATTATTTTCAATCAGAACATATTAAATACACCGTGGTTAAAGTTCCTACAATTTGTAGGGATATTTAGGGTTAGGAATAGGGTTTTTTAGGTTAGGAATAGGGATTTTTAGGGTTTAAGGAATAGGGTTTTTAGGGATACGATTAGGGTTTTTTAGGATTTATTTTGTCGGAACTATAACCACAGCCTATTAAATATATATAATGAGGTAGCATTTCACCATGATGAAAAAATCGACAACTACTGTACATCATTTGATTTTTCATCTTTATCACAATAATGTACAGTAACTGTCATGGTGTGCTAAAGATGAAAATCGAAAAGTGATGTAGTTGTTGATTAGAGAGAGAGAGAGAGAGAGAGAATCTGAAAACTGTGAAAAGTATTATATTGTTATTCTTACCATTGTAGTTGGTTCATATATATCTTGCACAGCAACATGTTGAGAGCTCCTGAGATTAAGAAGACCAAGGATATACAGTTGCATAGGACTTCTGTTGCCAGCAGTTCTGATTAGGTGCTGTAGGTACCCTTGCTTCCAACTCTCGATATGTCTGTTTACTCTTGGCAGATACACAAAGTGTATAGCAAACAAATGGAGTGGGTTTGATGGTTCTAACATTCCATTATCTTCGAAGTGGTAAAATAAGTGATAATAAATATAACTGACACCTTCAAACAAGTCACGCCACAATCTTTCAATCCTCTGATTGTGAAAGCTTCTGCCAGTGATCATGCTGCCCCTTCCTGGACCTCTTAAAGGGTGTTGCAACATGTTTCGGGAGGCTGCTGTATTTTCTCCACCTTTATCTGATCTAATGCGAGATGGTAATCCATACTCTCTAACTGCACCTATAAAACAATCCAAGACTGTTTCTGCACGATTGTTGGTGCTGCACTTTAAATACACTGGGATTCTTGTGTGGCCATCCACCCCTCCATGTATAACCATTCTCCACCTAAAAAGCAGATTAAAATTTTGACGATTAAATCATCAATGCAATTCAGCTAAAAATTTAAAAATCTTAAAAAGCAATGAAATGAAAAACTATCAGTTTAAACAAAAAAAGGAAAGTGTAAACAATGACAATAGAACCATAATGGTATTTAATGATTTATACAATGTTTATCAGAAATATGCAGCAATTTACATTACCTAGTTTTTGTTATGCAATAATTCACATGTACAGATGTTAATTAAAAGTTATTCATGCAAACCTAACAGAGAGCTTTAGCCAAGCAAAAAATAGTACACATTTTTTGAGAAAATATAACATTTTTTCCTGAACTTTTGCAATGTTTTCTAAAGCTAAGTGGATAAAATCCATAAAACAAAAATTACCATTCATTACTTGGTCTATTATATACATGTTGGAATTATGAAGTTACAGTACAACAGTAGTTACCACCCAACAGTAAATAGTCAGCTGCAAGTGCCCAAGATACTGTACACTACTCGTATATACATGTAGTACAACTAAAGTACAGATCTGCATAAATAATACACATGTTGAAATGCCAACTTCTATGCATACTACTTTATATTAAATACACATCAGATTAAAATTAAGTAAAGTCTGCATGCTAATTTTTATCTAATTAATCCATTTTCCCCAAAGATGACTTACCTGTATTTGGTAAAAATGTTTGGTTTTGTTTATAAATGAACATTTTATAGTAACATATTTACAGTCTTGTATTCCTGTTTTGATAAAATTTATTGATAAAATTTATTGTAACAGTTTGCCAAAATGTATATGTAAGACTAACCTGATTAATTTGTGGTTGCCATCTATATGCCATAATGCTAATGGTCCTGACACACTATATTGCCTTCGTGGAGTCAATCTCAGCCACCTAACTGCCACTCCTTCTGGGTCAACTCTTCGCATTGACTCTCTGACTCGCATCTGTGAGGGTTTCAATCCTGCAACTGTGAGCTGTGATATCACTCGGCGGTAACCTGCATTTGGAAACTCTTCCAAAATGTCTCTCACTTTTGCATCAAGCTCTTCATCAGACATAGGAATGACATTTTGCCTAATTGACAGTCCATATTTCCGCATTCGCCTAAATACTGTACTTTGTGAAACTCCCAAGGCTTGAGCAATATCAGGCACCGATAACTGATAGGTTAAGAAGTAATCAAGTTGACCACGACTGATATCTAAGCAGGGGCGGCCTGGTTGACCAGAATGAATAACTTCTACCATGAAAGTATCCCCAGTGTTCAACCGTTCCACCCTTTGCAACTTCACCATGGTGTCCATAACAAGATGCTGGATTTCATCATCAACAAGATTAATATCACAAAGTCGAATAATATGAGAAGCCAATTGTTCAAGCCGGAATATCACAGCATCCAATCGATCTGAGTCTAAATTTTGAAGCTGCCGCAATAGATCTAATAATGTTCCTCTCAACTGTACTCTGAGTTTCCTGATCCATTATGTAAACATTCAGCTCATCATCTACCTGTTTCAAATAAAAATTAAAAGCCCTTATATTTTACATGTTACACTTTCTTATGAATGAGTGCCCAGACAGATCATTAAGGGAAGTCTTGTATAACAATCTATTGTACATGTATCTTATTCTGGACAAATTATGCAGTGGCAAGGTATAAAAATCTTCTAAAAGAGGTACCAATATTTCTATACCCCAATCGGGGGGGGGGGGGGGGGGGGGGGGTACAAGTTTAGAATACCCGTCCACTTTACTGTTTGCATATAATATATATTAAGGGTCAGACTACGGAAAATTCATCATATACATTGATTCATCATATATATTGATTCATCATATATATTGATTCGTTCTTTATTAACCCCTTTCATAACAATCAACAAGTACACACAATATAAACCTTCAATATTATATTTAAAGAGAGTTTAGAATAGTTAATAGAGCAACCTGGTTTGTATTTCTGCCTTTAAATGCGGTTTAAAAAGTGGACGGGTATTCTAAAATTGCTCCATATTTCATGCACTATATTCAACGCTCTAGGAACCGCCAATACAGAAAAATCATAAATAATTCATACCTTTTGATGAGATCTTTTATAGACCTCTTTCATAATGGCGGCCAGTTTAAATATTCTTTTATATGCATGCAAATTAGCCTTTCTGGCCTCGTTACACAGCGACGATTCTTTGGAATTACAGACACACGAACGAGGTCAGAAAGGCTAATTTAAATGAATATAAAAGAATATTTAATTTGGGCGCAATTATGAAAGAGGTCTATACTTTCAAAAGAAACAACGAGTACAATCGATTCCAGAAGTTTACGAGTCCACGCACGCGTATGTCAGCGGATACAAAATCACAGCTGGATTCCAGGCTCCGGCGGAGTATTGTAATTGGATGCCGCTCGATTTGACTAGTATCCGTTCAACTCGACAATGCTTTGATCGATTTGAAACATTGAATGTCATTGATGCTCAACTCGACAAACTATCTATTCATTTCAAAGACATGCTGCTCAAGTTGCATACGTGTTGCTGGATTTAAAAACAATGTCACTTTAAAAGGAGTTGTTCGACACGGGTAAATGTTGCTTGATTTAAAACTATGGTGCTCAAGTTGTAACATTGAGTTTTGATAGTGTAAACGCGCCATAGAAAACCACGTTCACCTCACGCCTAAAGCGCACTTTAAGCAGAACTTTTTTGAAGTTATCGATTAGATCATTGCTGAAATTTCTAACCGCTTTGATCAACCATCGTTTACGTTCATTCAAAATGTAGACGCACTTTTTGTCAACGCCGCAAACGGAAAAGAAATTCAGATTCCCCCAGATGTCAGACAGTGCTATGAAAATGACCTAGATTTTGACGGGCTACAACAGCAACTCCAAAGCCTTCCCGACCTCTGCAGTCATTGTCGTAAAGTGACGAACGTTACGACGATCACACAAGCTCTTGTCGAGTCAGACAATAAAGCAATCAGATCGATGTTTAGTGAAGTCAGGAAGATGCTTCAGTTGTATCTTACCGTCCCTGTCACATCAGGAGTTTTCCGGCACTTGAATGAATCATGCAGTGATATGCTACATACATAGTGACAGAACTGACGCTGTTGATCTCTTCGAAGCAGCCAAAGATTTTGCTTGTGCAAACGACAACAGCGTGAAATTCTTCGGTACTTTCTTATGATAACATCATAATGTGTATATTAAAACAATCAGTGTTCCTATTTAAGTTCCTATTTGTATTAAGAGTCCACAAATAGCCATGTATGCATCATGCATGTCATGTACTGAGCTGCATATATAACTTACATGTTTGTAATTTGTAAAACATTGACATGCAACAAATTGTAATAAAATAATTGGTGTTTCTAACATCAACTTATGGCCTTGTGTCTGTCTGGTCTTTTTACATTAATACAGCATTCATTCCTTTCAATTCTGTTTTTAAATGACCTCTTGTAAGTCTTGTAAGCATTATCCAATACAACAAATGCACTAATCCGTATTTGAATACAGATATACTAAAGAAATTTGAATGCAGATATTCAATGTCCGCAAAAGTAATGTTTTTAAGACGTTTTCGGACCTTCAGAATTCTGCAAATACAGGAAATGCCTTTTCGGGGACTCTAGATTTCAAAATTTTCCGGTGAGGGATGCCCCTGGACCCCCCTAGATTATTTGGGCCCCTCCACTTTTATCGTCGCTCCGACGCCCCTGGTTGAATTGCCGGCGAACTTTCGTCAAACATTACAACATTACATTGTGACAACGTTGTCTTGATGGCTGTATATAATGTTATATAGCGCCGTTAAAAAAACGTTGCAACAACGTTATATTAACATCTGGATGTAATGTTACATTGTGACGTTCAAACAACATTGCGACAACGTTGTCTGAACGTCTCGATATAACGTAATACAGCGACGTTAAAGATACGTTGTGACTTACGAAATATTCACCAAACGTTGTACCAACGTCGTCTGAAAGTTAGGTCGTACCTAACCAAACTACAACCTTTCAGCAACATTGTGTGATAGCTGGGAGCCAGCTGTTCGAGGACATGACTCATAATAAAACTTTTTTTATAGTTTAATTATTTTACTTATAATGGGATTGAAGGCAGCAACTGATTATGCATGTATCTGGTGTACAATACACAAAACCATGAGGTATTATAAAATAAATAAGAATTTGAAATATTTTGTTAATTTGATTTGTACATCATTTGATTTAAATAACAGGCATGACATGACCAAGCCAATGAACTACTAGTAACTGGGAAGAGTGCAAGAGAACATTAGCTGACATGAAGAGATGTGCCCTGAAGAGACAATTATCCTGTGAGCACCTACCTCTGAGAGAACGTAGTCCTTGATGAGCTACATTTGATGCTAAGGCTTATAGGCAAGATTTTTGTATACTATATACCTAATGTTTATCCACTTAAAGACTCAATTCTATTTTACTTATGTTATTACAGATAAGCTAACAAAGAATCTTGTTACAGAGATAGGAAAGAAAACCTAAATAAACGCCCTTGTGACCACAAAACAACTCATCTGGACAGTCTTGTAAAGGCCATTTGCAGCTGCGGAGTATCATTTAACGTTTGGGAAAAGCAGAATGCTGACGGCAAGGGAAGTGGTCTCTTTGACTTTACAAGTCTGATGGGCACGGACAAAAAATTATTGTTGCAAAAACTTCCAGCCAAACTGAATGGTATAATCACCCCAGCCACAAGTAGCACAATAATAAAACTTTGGCAGGTATGTCATTTACAACCATTTGCAACCACAATATATTTATCGATACTGTATAACTATTTAATTACTGACAAATAGGACTTTAATGACATTTACACAAAATACCTCCTTAAAAAAGAACCCACAGAAGAATTGCTCAATGATTGCTCAACTGGAGCTGACCAAATACCTGTGAAGTTTTTAAAGTCTGTTGCAGATTTGATTGCCTCGCCCTTGGCGCATATCATCAACTCCTTTATCTCATGTTGATCTTTTCCGACAGCATGGAAAATAGGACGTATTTCACCAATACCTAAAATTGACCAGCCAACTGAGTCGGATCATTATAGACCTATATCTATTCTACCTGCATTGTCGAAGGTATTCGAACGAAAGGTGAAGTTACCTCATTGCGTTTGCTGACTTTTCAAAGGCATTCGATACTGTTGATTACTCCATAGTGTTACGGAAACTTCATGCTATTGGTTTTTCACCTTCGTCCTTAAATTGGGTTTTGAATTACCTTAACATCTCGAAAGCAATTTGTTCAAATAAACGATAAACAGTCGGATCTTGAGAGCATTCATTTTGGTATTCCGCAAGGTTCAATCTTGGGTCCAGTCCTCTTTAACCTTTATGTGAATGATTTACAAGGAATCGTCTCTGATTGCTGCTGTTTCCAATATGCTGATGATACGACTGTATACAATCATTGTTCGCCAAAAGATCTTCGCACAGGCTTTCAAAATATGACAACACCATATGTAAATTGGAACTATGGGTTAATGATTCAAATCTTTTGTTAAATGGAATAAAAACCAAACAGATGCTGATAACGACTCCACAAATGTCTAGAATACACGATCTAGGTGAGATAGTACCCCCTATTGTTGTTAAAGGAAAAAACCTCGAGAGTTAAAACATTTAAGCTGTTGGGGACATGGTTTAATGAACATCTTAAGTGGTCAGATCATGTAAAGAAAGTAGTATCATCATGCTACAGCGTTCTTTCCATTCTGCGAAAGGTGAAGAATATGACCCCACAAAACATAAAAAAACAAATGGCAGAAAGCCTTGTGATATCTAAGTTGGGTTATAACGACACAGTGACCTACCCTTTACCTGTTTTCCTGCAGAAGAAGATTCAACGAGTACAAAATGCGGCTTCCAGCTTTCTCACCAATCGATATTCAACAGAAAAGGATGTGGTGAAATTGGGATGGCTACCCACTTTAGAAAGAGCACAATTTAATTTACTTAAAAATGTTTATAAGTCAATATATAACCCTTTGTGGCCTAAATACCTACAAATGCATGAACCATCAAGGTGTTTACGCTCCAGTGCTGCTCCTTAACTGGTAATACCTTTGATGAAGAATACATTTCAAGACAGTGCAGCAACTCTGTTTAATAATTTGCCTGCAAATATTCGATCATGTTCTGACGAACATTGCTTTAATCGCCAAGTTAGATTTATTTTAATGAACAATGCAAAGCAAAGATTGACTTCCTAGCATCTTTGACTTTTCTAAACATTTTTTTTTTATACATAATAAGTAAATATATTTCATTGATATAGTTATATTAGTTAGAGTCGCAGATGTAGAGCTACTATGTAGAAATGCTGTGATTAAATCGTTATTATTATTATGATTAAGACATTGACAACTACTTTGCCAAGGTACATGTATATTTAACAATTAGACAACTCGCCCTTGTTGTCTATGAGCAGATAGTCAACTCGGGCGTAGTATCAACAATAAACAACCTTTCTAACATTGTTCCAAATTTTCAGATAGTTTTACCTTTTTGTTTGTAGAAGTCTCCCATTCAAAATGTAGAGTTGCTATATGACACTTGATAAACAATCGCTCACAAAAAACGAGATTGTAATTACTTTGCTTCACATTTGGTATAGATATACTCCATAGGCATAAGCGAATTCATTTTCTTATTCGAAAATGTCAAACTGAACAATTTTCCATTACTTTCGGGCCAATGTTTTCATGATTTCATCACTCGTATATAAATTTTAGCGGACGCCATGTTTGGACTAGATTCCAGGTTTGGCCTGCAGCTTGAATATGTCGTGGCTTGTGATTGGTCAGGATAGGAATATTCCAACATAAGAAGGTTTGTGATTGGGTAATGCTACTCACAGTCTATCACCAATAGACAGTGAGTAGCTCAGCCAATCAGAATGCCGAATTTGTAATAGACCACTAGTTGGTTGATACTAATAACAATTATTAGATGAGGCTGAGTATAATATGAAGAATAATGCACGCAGTCAAGGAGAATGTTGTCATAACACCCTCTGAGACTACACAATTCTTATCATAAAGCCAAATTTAAGAATTGTTTATTCATTCAAAATACTTTTAGAGCAACCTTATTTAAATCGTCGCTCATTCCTCAGCTCTTATGTAAACCTTTTCCCTTTAAGGTAACTGCTTGGGTAACTCTTTTTCAATCTCTTGGTGGGACGTTGGAGGGATATCGTAAAGCTGACATAACACCATACATTCACAGTATGGTCTACCATGTCCCACAGTTTACGAAAATGAAAAAATAGGAATGAAAAAATTCTCTGGACAAGGTGCATGATTGTGTTCATAGAAAATAATGCAAAATCCGATTGTCAGAAAATGAAGTTGTTACTATCAGAGCTGTAATTTTAGATCAAGCAGATACATACTTGCCCAATAGAAAATTAATTTTTGGATGAAAAAACTTCTGACTTCAAACACTGAGGGGTGTCACAACCCACAAAACTCAACATCTCCCTCCCCCCGCCCATATTTATGAACAAAATTGATATTTTTAATTTTAGTAAATAGCATTATTAAAGACAAACATACTTTTTTGTTGTTGCATAGGAGTTGAGAAGCTAAATGTCTGCCACAGGACCATTTGCAAACGTCTAACAAATTGGATGCTGCAAAAGATGTTTTAATGGTGGGAAAGCGTCTTGAGCTGCTGAGGAATCTTGAAAGAACCCAGGGGCGGATTCAGGAATTTTTGAGGGTACGTCGAAACACGGAAGTACACATTCTAGGGGGGTTCGGGGGCATGCCCCCCCGGAATTTTTTTGAAATTTGACTCCCTGAAATGGCATTTCCCGCATTCTGGCAAGATTTTTTAGAAAAATCTTACAGTTCTAATTTGCGTTTTTATACCACATTTTACGATTTTTTAAAAAAAATGCTTCTGCACTTTTTAAATAATCGTTTCTGGAGACAATTTTTACGACTGTTTCGCTCCATATCAGAGCTCATCAGCATGCCTATGATTCACTGCTCAGTGAATCCGACATGGACAGCCAAAGCCCACCAACTTTAGCTGCCAAGCAATTTTTTAGACACATAGAGGAGCTTATCTCTCTAATCACATGATCCTGGTCATGTTAATTTCCTGGTCATTTTACCAATCTATTAGATTGTTTAACTTTACCCCTTCTCCACAATGAGCTGTCTGGTTGTAAGGCGCCAGATACACACCCATGCAAAGCAAAATAATTATGAATAGAGAAAAACAGACCATGTACAATACATTACATGGACATAGTCAGATAACTAAGAGCACACCACTCTACATCATCATGGTCATACAAACTAGTAGTTACCAACAAAAGACTGCATTGCATATACAGTACTCTTATTGAAATGTTTATTTATTTTTTGTGGCTTTTTATTAATTTTAATATGTATATATGGAAAGAAAATGTAATAGTTTACCCCTTATCCAGCACAATGAGCTGTCTGGTTTTAAGGCGCCAGATACTCGCCCAAAGAAAAGGAATTATGAATAGAGAAAAACAGACCATATAGGACATTTCATGGACATAGAGAAGAGCTCACCTCTCTACATCATCCTGGTCATCTTAACAACCTAATAGTTTACCCCTTATCCACAATGAGCTGTCTGGTTTTAAGGCGCCAGATACTCGCCCAAGAAAAATAATTATGAATAGAGAAAAACAGACCACTGACCATATAGGACATTTCATGGACATAGAGAAGAGCTCACCTCTCTACATCATCCTGGTCATCTTAACAACCTAATAGTTTACCCCTTATCCACAATGAGCTGTCTGGTTTTAAGGCGCCAGATACTCGCCCAAGAAAAATAATTATGAATAGAGAAAAACAGACCACTGACCATATAGGACATTTCATGGACATAGAGAAGAGCTCACCTCTCTACATCATCCTGGTCATCTTAACAACCTAATAGTTTACCCCTTATCCACAATGAGCTGTCTGGTTTTAAGGCGCCAGATACTCGCCCAAGAAAAATAATTATGAATAGAGAAAAACAGACCACTGACCATATAGGACATTTCATGGACATAGAGAAGAGCTCACCTCTCTACATCATCCTGGTCATACAAACTAGTAGTTACCAATTACCAACAAAAGACTGCACTCTTATTGAAATGTATATTTATTTTATGTGGCCGTTATTAATGTATATACTGTATATATATAAATGGAAAGAAAATTTAAAAATACTTAGCTAAATTCCAACCTCCTGTTACCAGTTGCGAATTTTTGGAGGACATCTTGTACATCTGGCTCTATTTCTTGGTGAACATGCATCAATGCCAGGCCATTCAGGCGTTCTTCGACCATGGTACTTCTGTTGTAGTTTTTCAATCTACGAAGCGCTGAGAAAGAACGTTCACACTCACAAGAAGTTACAGGAAGGGTTGCTAGGATTCGCAATGCTACTTTGATGTTTTCAAAACCTGTGAAGTTAACAGCCTTTAATGTGTCACCAACATTACTAGGACTAGAATCTGAAATTGTTTCCCAGTATTTTTGCCACAGTTCCATCTCCGCATCTAAAGCAAGTGGATTAGGAAAATCATCATCATACAAATTACAAAATGTTTTAAATTTTTCTTTCCAACATTGTTTTGAATTAATTAAGGATATCATTTTTTCAGGAACAATACTTAACCCATTGTAAGCATTAACATTAGCAAAATTAAATCGGGCACTCAAATCTGCATTTAAATGATCGATTACAGGTATGGTAATAACTCTCTTAAAATATTCTGAGGCACTATTAGCAGGGGGATTATCCCTTGCAGTTTGCCTTGAAGTTGTTCGTGGCATTGATTCCTGTATATCAACCTTGGCAGCAAGGGAAATCACTTGTGTGTACCAACAACTATGGTACCATTCCATGTTAGTTCTGATTGTTAAACCTGTATCAATAAGGGATTTAATTAAATGCATACCATCCATGACATCAATGGTTCTCTCCTGCAACAACTTTGTCACAGGAAGAGTCAAATCAAAAATATTTCTAGTAATCACCAAAGCTACAATAAACTTAAATGAAGACAAAAGGGTTAAAAAGGATAATGCTTTAGATGAAGTATTGGGATTACACTGGTTCTCCAAATTTGAAGCCATTTCATCTAAAGTAAAAAAAATAGCAACAAATAATTCTTCAAATAAGTCTAATCCAACTATTCTTTCAACCCATCTTGTTCGGCAAACATCTTTTAATTTGGATTTTCTTGAATCTGGACAATACTTTAAAACATTTTTCTCCAAAAGCATTTGGCGGGTCTGTGAAAAGTTAAAAAAATATGAAAGTTCTTTAATCTGTGCAAAACAATTTCTCACTAGGGGCACAGTACAAGAATTAGAAATAGCCAAATTAAGTCTACGACTGTAACAATGTGTATAAATGGCTTTTTTGTTCAGTCGCAAAATGTGTGCCGATAGACCATTGATGTGGCCTGCGACAGCACCTGCCCCGTCATAACCTTGTCCACGCAATTTTCAACATTTAAAGAGAGCTTGGTTAATGCATTCAAAATAATTGATGCAAGATCTGCACCAGACAAGCCCCACCTGCAATGAATAAATTGAATAAAATCTTCCCTTATATTTAAATTATCATCAACAAAACGTAACACAAGAGATAGTTGCTCCTTATTGGAGCAATCTGCAGCTTCATCAGCAATAATAGAAAAATATTTGTTTCGTTTAACTTCATTAATAATTGTTTCAGTTACAACCTGACCACAACATTTGATGATTTCATTCTGTGAAGTCTTGGAAATATACGAAGCATTTTTCGGACCATTCTTTAAATGTTCTTCCAACACTTTATCACCAGCACGAACCCTAAAATTGAGAAGCTCGACAAAGTTACCAACACCACCCTGGGAGTAACTTCCCACATCTGGATGATATTTGGAATCATCGCGGTGCCCTCTAAAAGCCAAACCGAGACGACCACATAGTTTGATGGTGTCAATGATTGGAATTAGTTTTTTCTTATTTTCGGAGATGTTTTTCTTTTTATTTTCATCAATCATTATTCCAATCGGTTGTGTTTTACCAGACAACTGACTCAGGATAGATGTCAAAATGCCTGATGTACTATCGTGCAAGCATGCTTTGGATCCTGACACTGTGAGTGTTCCGCCACCAGTATGCTTTTTGAAAGAACGAGAAGCATCATTCCAGGATCTAAAAGGCTCTGAAAAAAGATTTTTTATTCTAGCAGCTTTTACAGGAAATCTATCCCCAAGTAGCACACAGGGAAGACAAAATGCACCATCCAGACTTGGTGAATAACACAACCAAGGATAATCTTCAAGCCATTTGAAAATAAAACTCCTTTTGTTTGTTTTTGGAAAGGAGTATGATTTGTCAGGTATAAAAACATTTTTAAGCAAAGCTTCAATTTGCAAATTACTCATACCTTTAGCTTGTTTCCTATAACAAGCAACATCATTAATATACTCATTTGGTGGCCGTGGTTGCATAGTTGCAGAAGTAGCAGTAGCAACTATGGGAAAAGAAGGTAACATCACTTTGTTAGCATCAGTACAATTAGGAAGAATTAAATTTACTTGACTATTTACTGGGGGCAAGGTCACTACTTCCTCAGGAGGTACTGGTAACATGCTCACACTAGTAGTACAGGTGGGAAAAGAAAGTTTTGATTGTTTTTTTTTGCTTGTACCATGATCATCAACAACCTTTGAGGAGTTTGAGCACATTTGTTTGGGTAGGTTTGATGGAACTGATCGTTGTAGCTTTCTTTTATTTCCACTAGAATCTTGGAAAATAAGAGGGACAAAATGATTAGGTTTAAACACTTGACCTGCTTTAACAATACCTTCAAAACAAAACAATATGTGAAGATCAGAAGACACAGCTTTGATAGGTGGACAAGGCTCAATCATACAATTAAAAAGTAATTTAAATCGATCTTCTCCACAGTCAGGATAATAGCAAAAAACATTTCGATTGGTAACAGAAGCCAAAGCTAGAATACATAAAAAACTAGACCATGTCTTGTCACTACAATTTAGAATAGCTTCCTTCTTGACAAGCTGATCTCCAGACAAACTGCAGTCAACTGCTTGATACGAAACACACATAGGCAAAATATTTTTTAAATGTTGACAAATACTTACCTTGTGCTTGTCAAACGAAGACAAGAAGTGTGGATGATCGCTGTAGAAATTGGCATTAAGATAAAGCTCGATTGATGTCATAGCTCGCAAATCTCCGACCAAGGAATTGTCACCAACCAGCATTAAAGACACAGAACTATACAAACAATTTCCAGATGCTTCAGATCTATAAAAGTTTAATGAATTCATTGCACATTCAGAAATTCGCCTGGTAAGGTTGACTGATCACACTACTCACTTGAATCAAGATGAATAAATGAATATATTATTAAAAACGCAATCGATTCATGTTTGCTGTTTTATATGAATTATTATCTTAATATCATTAAACTACATCAATCATTGTAGTCTACAGTCAGACGTTACCTAATCCTTTATATACTATTTAAAATTTAAACTTACCTAACAGCCGTGGACTTTGATTTTCTCAATTTGACATATTTCGGAATATAGATTTCCGCGCCAAAATGCCTGTATAAGGTCTTTCCAATCTTTGCGATATGCTCTTGATCAGAGAGAACAGCACACGATTGCAATTTTCCCGTCAATTCACGAAGAATTTGGCGAAGTAAGTTTTCGTCTTTACTCGTTAGCACGCTTTGCACACGTTCGATCACACTTGCACTAGCAGCCATGATTGAGTGTTATGTAGGTAACTCGCTCAATTTACTGCCTGATACGTCGAAGCCCGACATAATGGGTTTATTAGCCTGAAGTACGTCGAAACACCCGTCCAAGCAGTTTCGACGGACTTGGAGTTTCATTGGTCTAAATCGAAAATTACGAACGCTGATTGGTTGCTAGATCCGATTCGACGGATTTGGGATTTTTCGACGTACCTGGCGCCTGACAAGCGATTCATTTCGACGGACTAGCAGGCTGGTAGAAAAGCATAGATTAGGGTGGCCATTTAGCATTAGAAGACGTGGGCTAAGAAATTTTTAAAAATTTTTAAACAATTTTCAACGTTAAAAAATGAAATTTTTTACGTGCAAAATGAAATTTTTGAAAATTTCAAAGATTTCAAATATATATTAAAATATTTTTAAAGTTCGAATATTTATTTTTCAAACTTGAATATTTATTTTTAAAGTTTTTCCGAAATAAATTAATTCATTGAATAAATTAGTCTCGATTTTTTGCGTACGTCGCTTGACGTGTTTGACGTACCCTAAATCCGCCCCTGGAACCCCTCGCCAGTATAACAAAAAATCTGAGGATTATTGGTCAGGGGGCATCACTGAAAATCGGGCAAAGCGACCCCGTTTATGTCATGACGATTCAAGTGAAGTAAACAGTACTAGTGTGGAGGATCTTGAAAGCATGACCCCTGAGATGATCAAATACAGGCTAAATGAATTGGGAATAAAGACACGGGCTAGAAATATAAAGAGGGTGCAGGAAATATACAGAGCTGCTTTACAAAATGTATCAAATGAGAACAATTAAGCACTATATTTAGCCACACAAGAAAATAACTTGGCCATGTTGGTGCCTGTTAAACTAGTCTATTGTACATTGTCAAAGTTATCTATGTTACATGCACGTTTAATAAACGTGACACAGAGCTTCTCTACTGGAAACGGGGAAGCCTTGATAAGCTTTTCCGATTTCTTGACATGCTGAATAGGAGACCAAGTTAGAACAGGCTTTATCTTTATTGGAAAATCCACTGCCTTCCCCTCCCCGTGTTGATCCAAATAGTACCACCAGTAATCAGGTAATGTTGTAAACCTTCCAAAGTCATATTTGGAATATAAAACATGTCCTCGGTGTTGAGAAGCTGTACCTTTCTGGTATGAAAGGTAGACCATACATCTAGCTTCATGTGAATATAAAATGAAGAAACAGAAGAACTCTTCAAAGCTGATAATATCCCTGTTGCAAAGTGATAACCTGCCTCTTGTACTTTCTCCTCACTTGGCTTTGGTGGTTTTTCATAGCCCCTACAAATTTGATGGGGAAACATAAATTTAAGCCTACATACAGCACAGTATATAAAAAACTACAGTATTCTAATTGTTCTTCAAAAATTCGAACAGCAATCAAAGCAATACTACCTAATTAAGTTCTCCGGCAAGTTTTCTGATGGTTCCCATGAACAGTCTTGCAGTGGCCAACCTTGCCATTTTATCAAGTAATTTTGATCCTGATTAAAGTATGCATGAAAATTGTTGTGAGATTATGCTGTGTTACACTACTAATACTTAACCCAAGATCAATCTGGAGTCAGTTAACCTATGGCAAACCAATTTACATGAACAAATCTAACCTGAGTTAACATGATCCAGATGAACCCAGGGTTGTTTGTATAGTGTAACATTAATTCTGTTTTAGACAGCCTAATAACAATAACAAACCTAAGGGGCTCCCAAAACGCCTATTCCTCTCACAATTAAACAGTCTTATCCAGGAATTTAAAGTCAGAAAAGCTAGCACAACAAATTAAAAGGTAGCTTAATATAAGTAATCAATGAAAAATGTACTCGAGTAGACAACACGTAAACAGGGTGTCCCAAAAAAGGCTACCTTTTCAAATTCAAATTAGCATGTTAATTCAAGCAACCTATTGTAGTTCTTTGAAATTCATTATCGCTTTTGAACTACGAATGCGTAAAAACACACAGTTTTATACACATGGGATATTAAACACAATAGGTTGTTTGAATTAACACGCTCATTTGAATTTGAAAAGGTAGCCCTTTTTTTGGGACACTCTGTAGATGATAGACTCGTTAGTTATAAGCATGGATTCAAAAATATTAAGAAAAACTTACATATTTTGTCTTTCGCCGCTCGATGATTCTTTCCACATTATAAACTGGATCCCTTTCTTCCGTTTTTTTGGTGGATGTGTCGTACAAAACGACGGACGATAGCGTATGTAGCTGAGCGTAATCTACCTCGGGAACACAACGCTTTCTTGCAGCCATATTGATTTGGTTGCTCTCATGAATAATTAATTATGTGTTTATGGGGAAAACCGTATCGAGGAGCGGGCTCAAATGTCCGCAATTTCTGTCCATGATTCCCAGCGAATTATTGCTGGACTTTGTCCTTCTGGTCAATGGCACGCCCCGCTGCTGACAGATTATTAGAGTAATCCCTTCGCGAATGATGAAATTTCGAGTTAACCATTTCACCAGAGTAAAAACGAGTAAAATCGGCTAAAACGTGCTGCTCTCAACTGTCGGGTGCCACTCAGAGCTTTTTTAGGACACGCCCCAGAACCTAACGCAAAGCAGAGAGATAAGAAATTGACAATTGGCGGAACAGCCGCGGTGATAAGACACGAGAAGCTCGTCTCAGCTTTCGTTGAAAAGGCGCAGTCACGTGTGCTCAACTATAAAATTGTCCAATCAAAGAGCTAGATTTGTACCACGTGACCGTCAACTTAAACTCGAATTCACTGCTGTGGCGGGCTATAATATCGAATTTCCCTCTGTGGACGAGTATCACGCACAAAACCAAATAACAAAACGAGCCTGTAAACAATGATGTTTCTATAGCATTCAAGATTGTTTCGGTATAATATGTAATTTATAAACCCTCCGCTTTGGGAATTCGTCGAAATATTACCCCTTCAAATATATCCCTTGGGCTTCGCCCTACAGATATATCCTTCGGGGTAATATTTTGTCGAATCCCCCCGCTCTGGGTCTATAAATGATAAATATATATATATGTATATGTTTGTATATTTGTAATCCAACTTAAAAAAACTTAGATATAATATGGTATAATTGCAAAAGAAAAGGGAATATCAGGTGGGAATGCCCTCAGAAGAAAAGTCGGTGTGTGAGAGGTGGTAGAAGAGGAAGAGGAGGATTTGGGGGGAATTTAATATACACCTGTATATATTTGGGGTAAATTAAAAAATTCAACGAAAACAACTGTGTACGATGTCGAGATCAGAACCGCTTGTTCACAACAATAACTCTTACGGGGCTGTTTATATGAGCCAGGCTGATTCTCTTAAAGTTTTTATCATGGCTACTATAGACATCCAAAATGATATTTCAAAGCAGAACTGGCTTAGTTTAGCTGTAGGAAGAGTATAAAGTTAATTGGAATGATCTTTTTGGGTCGAGGAAAGATTTTCGTGACAACACTCAGTCCGGTTAGCCCAACGAATCTTTCTTAGTCCTGCTCCAGTCACGCGACTACTACCGTTAGTAAGACCATTAAACTCTGTGCAACATATGTAAATAAATAAAAATCGTATAGAATAGCTCCTGAGAAAATAGTAATTTTATGAGTTAGTCGGAAATAACAAATTCCGGAAAGTGAAAGTGGTTAGTTTTTTTACTGCATCAGTAAATAAATAAATATATATATATATATATATATATATATTTATATATAGTTGCGTACGAATAAGAAATGTTTATATTCCATCCCATTACTAGATACCCCGGCCATGGGCGTATCCAACGCAGACCAAAAGAGGATAATAGCAGGTATATGTTGCATCTGTACTATTTTACGTATTCTTTCCTGAGACGTTATGCATGCATGTATGTATAACCTTGCGTGAATACAATTAAATCGCTACAAATCGGTTTCCGTTAAAAAAACAATTTATGATTTTAAAAAACAAATTAATGTTTACGAAGAACTTTAATATGTTTATAGAATTTATATCACGGATGATATAGCAGTCTATGAAAGGTATTTACAAGACAATTTACACTACACGTTTCATGAGTAAAGCCAGTTTTTCATTAAATGAATGCATAACATCAAAATGAAAACAAAGCAAAAGTTTAACTGTATGGCACGGATATATCCATCCCGCGAAACTATAAACCAAGCATTTAAAATTTTTTTCGCCTTTTATTTATCCTTTATTATTTTGTTCAGTTGTGCACCCCTTTAGTAGTTTACATTTTAAGATATTCGTCAGTCTTTCTGCTTCACTACTTTAATATATTTGTCAAATTATTTGGGTGATTAGGTCTGTTCTGCCAGCGTTATTGATTAATGTTAACGTTCTATTGTTAACTGGTTAATGTCAGCGTTCTATTGTTTTTAAAATAGCGAAACCATGATTATTACTTTATTCAAACCCGTATCACCATGTGCAATCTCTGGCTTAAACGTTTTTTTGAAATCGATTCTTCAACCAGAGTAGTGTTAAACTTTGTCTGACCTTCGCATTCATGTTTCAAATTCATTAAAGATTCATGAAGACAATTTAAAAGAAATTATTATTTAATCAATATTTGTAAATCGGTAAGAGATTCGTCCTGATTTACATAAACTTCCCGTTCGATTTTCTCGGTTAAAACAGCTTGTATCTTTAAGACTGTCAATAAAACTGAACAGTTAGATGTGTGAATTCGATAAGTCGATAAAAGATTCGCATCCGATCTTTATCCGATTTACAAACGCCGCCTTCGGCTCGAGTTTGTATATCAGATAAAGATCGGCTGCTCATCTTTTATTTAGCACTTAAGATTCAAAAGCACAATTTGGGGGATGCAGGGGCATGGATCCCGGCAGATTTTTGAAAGGTTGCGGTGGATGGCAGAATATCGAATAGGCCTTGTGTGGGTTTACATCACGATATTGTTATCACCACCAAGCCTCATTTTGGTGTTAAGAGAACATGGTAGCGAGGCTTGGTGGTGTTAACAATGTTGTGACGTAAACCGCATAAAGCCTATTGTAATAAACCCTGGGGATATTTTGTTAATATTATATAATTATTTAATATAATCCCTTAAAGTGTATTTAACTTTGGCTATATTGTCGGGCAATTTTAATCAACATTTAGTGAATCCTGGACTGTAAAAGTCTTGGTTAAATCTTAACACAACAAAATCATGCATTTGGTCCAGTCATATCACCATGCAAATACAACTCTGCTAGATCAATCCTTCAATGGCCTTATGTACTTTCTTTGCAATACTAATTTTTGACTCTGTGCCTTTTTGGCAGATGGCATTTAAAGCAAGCAACTTAACAGTTCATGACCTATATATATTATCTGCCTGGAATGTACTTATTTAATGAAGGATGTGCTTTGTATTCTTCAAACTGGTTATGGAAAGTCTTTGATTTTTCATGTTCAGTCTGGGTTGCTTTTTGCAAAGGATAAATTGGACGAAGTTCTGATCAATTGGCAATCGAGAGATAACAAGATTGGTATATCAACAGCTACAACCATTCTCATAGTAGTTTCACCTTTAAATCCGCTGATGCGTAACCAGATTACCCGTCTACAAACAGTTACAGTTGTATACTCCAGAAACGGCTAGCCGTTGGGAGTCGCTGCACCGGTACACTCATCGATCCAGCGCTGAAATTCGTTTTTTCTCATCATTAGTCTACAAAGTTGGCTCTTATCGAGACCTGTCCATTTTCCGAGTTTGTTCCAGCGATCTCATGCATATTTGCGTTGGTTTTTGGCGAACAGCATTTGTTTCCGTGGCATATAGTTTTCCATGCGCACAATGTGTCCAAGCCATCGTAGTGTTTGCTTACAAATAAATATATCTAGGCGCCCAGCATTAGTTATCCGGTATACATCCGCGTTGTTGTACATGTACGCGTAGTCCCATTCTTGGCCGGCACTGATACAGTGATTGTAAGCTGCTAGGGATTCTCTTTTTTCACGCGCGGGTGGTGTATTCCTCTGTCGGTGGCCTCCTTTGATCATACATCGGAGCATCTTACGCCAGACCACCTCCAAGCAAGTCAAGTTCTTCTCGCTGATGTCCCATGTGTGTGCCGTGTATGTTAGCCGGCTATGGCAATAGGCCTGCAAGAAGTAGACACGTATGCCCAGTTTTATACGATGATCGCACAGTATCCGTTTGAGTTCGCTAAAATATAAAGCTCAAGCAGTATTCGAGCAAAAAGTTTATATTGTAGAATGAAGCAATTGTATATTATGAACTTTCCGTAATTTAACCCTTTCACTAACTGTCAACAGATACAAATAGCGAAAGTGGATGGGTATTCTACAATTTAGCGTAAATCTCTTCAGTGTTCTTTAAAATCGTGCGATTCGAATATTTATACAAATTCTTGCATCGAGGCTCATCTACAGCAGCCTTACAAAGCCGACAAGAGGAAATTTCTGTTGATATGCTCTTATAAACCTTCTTCGGTGTCTTTTGTTGTTGCCAATAATAATAAATAACTTTATTTGAAGTGTCAAGATATTTAGCATTACTACTAATTGAGGACACTGTAAAATATACTATACTAACTTACATAAATACCAATTACTTGTTGTTAATTTACTAGGAATGTGAAAAATGAATATAAAAATTATGAATATAAAAATATACTATATTTACATAAATACACCACTCAATCTGAGCATAGTGCACAGTTACTACAGTTCTTATCAATAAAATGCGAAATGTTTCGAGTTCTAATTGCTTGTTTAAAAGACTTAAGGCTAGGTTTCGTTTTCGTAAAAATATCAAGTTTTCCCCATAAATAGGGGCCTAAATATTTAATACTATGTTTACCATAAGTAACTGTATTAAACCTTGGCAGTAAAAATTCTGCATTCCTTAAATTATATTTTTTGTCGTAATGATGAAATAGTTCACAAATCTGCTTGGGTGCTAAGTTGTTTTCAACTTTATACATAATAACTAGGATGTCTTAGTCGTCTGTTAATTAAGCTAGGCAGTTTGGCTTGATCCAAAATTTCTTGATAGGTTTCTGACTTGTTGTCCAGTACTATACGGAATGCTCTTTCTTGTACTCTTTCCAATTTTCTGCTGTCAGAAGCTTTACAGAAATGCCATACAGTATGACAATATGTTAGGTGTGGTAGTATTGCAGACTTGTAGATCTGAAGTTTGGCTTCCCTTGGAATTAAGTTTCTAAGTCTTGATAGTACTCCCACTTTGCTGCTTGCCTTCTTACACACCTCACTGATGTGTTTACTGAAGCTTAGCTTATTATCCATAGTGATTCCTAGCAATTTCATTTCCTGTGATGACTCTATGTTGATTCCGTCTATCTTGACGTTTATTATTGTTTCTTCTTGTTTCCCTCTGCCGAGTAATAGTACTTTATATTTATCATGATTTCCCTTAAGCATGTTTTGGTCATACCACATGGATACTAATATTCCACTGTTGTTTAAGGACTGTTCAACACGTTCAATGGAACTTTCATTAACATAAAGTTGGTGGTTGTCGGCATACATTGAGAGGCTACAGTTCTTTATTAAATATGTCATGTCATTCTGGAAAATGTTCCAAAGTAGAGGACCAAAGGATGACCCTTGAGGACATCCTCTAACAGCATCTTTCCAATCGCTCACCACTGATCCTAATTTTACTCTGTTTTTCCTTTGATAAAAGTATGATCGTACTAATTTTAATGCACTTTCCGAGAAACCATAGGCATTTAGTTTGTTTACCATTAATGCTGGATGCAGGGAATCAAATGCTTTGCTCATATCCGTTGAGATGATTCCAACATAATCATTTGCATCGATAGCATGTTTCCAATCTTCTACAAGTTTCAGTAATGCAGTTTCACAGCTATAATATTTCCTGTAAGCCGATATGCAAGGAGCAAGCTAGCGTTATAGGACGATAGTTCGTTTCATTCATGTGGTCTTCCTTTTTATACACTGGAGTCCATTCACCCCTCTTCTATGGTTCAGGCCACTCCCCTTTCTCTATACAGATGTTATAAAGCTTTGTTAGAGAATCTGATATGCCACTGGCTGCAATCTTTAACAGTCTTGGGGTAATTGAGTCCCAGCCAGACGCTTTCTTTACATTTAGGCCTTCAAGTGCTGTTTGCACTTGTGTTCTGTTAAGTTGATGAAATTCAAATTCAGAACAATTCTCAAGGGCCATTTCTATTCTACTCAGACTTGGATGGTAAGCAAGATCTTTTTCAGTTAGATTTGAAGCATTCGCCCCTCCAATTTCTTTGGCCATATTGGAGAAGTAATTGGCTAAAATGTTTGCGACTTTTTCTTGATCTCTTATGATTTTACCATTTAATTTAAAGTGCCCCTGTGATCAAATTTTTGGTATCCCGAATTTTTACATATTTTTAAAGAGCATGGTGTTGTTACTTAACTTGCCAAATTTCAAGCAATAGCGAGCATGGGAAGCCGCCTTTTCAGACTGTTTTTATACGAGATTATACGACCGCCATTACTCGAACATGTTCCGGACGCTTAGGTTGCGATTAGAGGAAGTGACGTCAAAGACTCAACACGTGGCTAGTTATATATGAATATGAAGCTACTTGGTGAAAACTTTCTATTCTAACTTGTCGTATAATTCGTATAATTTCCATAAAGCTTTGTCACGTGTTGAGTCTTTGACGTCATAATCACATATTCTGCTGTGGAATCGCGGGCTCGTCTGGAACAAGTTTTGAGCAATGGCGGACAAAATTAGGGAGATTTTGGAGGTTAAATTTCTTGTGATAGAATGTTTGTTGTTCAATTTTTTTGGCAAATGCGAACATTTGTTAACCTAAAATGATGTTTTGTAACAAAATATGCCAGCAAACGTAATGTGATATTTCGTCGCAGGGGCACTTTAATGTTGATGGTCGTGTCTTTTGAACTGTTATTTTTACTGCTGAGAAAAGGTGTAAAGGTCTTATAAAACTCACTAGGTTTGGATTTGAGATCATCAGATTTTTCCAACCAATACTGCTTGATAGCTTTACGTCGGCATTTAGTCGCCGCCTCATTTCTCCATTTTCGTTTAAGCTCCCAGTTTTCTGTTGTTTTGTTGTGAGCAAATTTCTTAGCGTACATTCTCTTCTTTTTAATCGCTCTTTTCCATTCGTCTGTCATATAAGGTATGTCCTTTTCTCTAAATCTCATTCTTTTTTGCGGATATGGACATGAATAGAGATTCCCAGTAGCTGTACTTCTCATCAACCGTTGCATATATGTCCATGACGTCCCATGGTGCAAGTTCTAAGTCATTGTTAAATTCTTCAACGTTCAAGTTTTTTACAGATGTAAAAGTTTTCACCTTGCTATTATGTTGGTATACTTTCTCTTTCATAAGTCCGTAGATTAGATAATGATAACTTGTTACGGGATCAAACAATTTGTCAAAATAACATCCAGTAGTGTTGCGGTTAAGTCTGTAACTCTAGTGGGTTCTTTGATTAGGCACTCCATATCGTATATTTCCTCCAGATCTTTAAGAATCATCCTTCCTTTTGGTCTGGTTTCATGCGGTTGAGATTTAAATCACCGGTTATTACCACAGTTTTACAGTACATCGTTGCCCATGTAAACACTGAGTTAAACTCTTCTTCCAGTTTCAAATAATAATTGCTGCCCACTGGTCTTCGAGATCGGTAGATTCCCACAAATAAAATGTCTTTATTATTGACTTTTGCTTGAACAGCAAGGACTTCAAGGAGTTTCAGCTGCCTTGGATATTTTATTCTTTTTGAGACAATTGTTGTTGTGAAAAATGCCATAAGTCCTCCTTCACCTTTGGTCCTGTCTTTGCGATAGATATTGTATCCTTCCAAAGAAAACTGATTATTTTGATAAGAACCATCAATTTTTGTTTCTGACAAGAATATTATACGAGCCTTCAGTTGCTTGTTAATAATTTTTATGTCATCGAATTTATTCTGTACACTGTTTATATTTAAATGAACGATTAATAATTATTTTGAATACCTTTTCCTTTCAGTAATAATCCAAGGCTCCCTTGAGAGATCATTGGGGTCCTCATCTGCATATTCGCCATGAGTATTAATGACATCTTGATTTGAGTCCTTTGAAACCAATATCCGAACTAAAACTCGAATTAAACGGTAAAACACTCCATAAACATTTTGAGCATTGCCAAGCCTTATAGTTCATCACCTGCATCTGTCGAAAATCCTTTGGCGAGACGTTACCACATTTAATGTGATACCAAAACTTACAATTTTCGCAAAGAACCGCTCGATGGTTACTATCAATAGTTCTTGAGCAAGAAGAACATTTCTCCTTGCACTTTCGCCCAGTAGTAGGACCGGGATTAGGACTGATATCGCCAGAGATGAGAATCCTTGTTAACTGAAAACAGGCATCGCCATTTGCGTAGTATTTCATCCTCGAAGCTAGATTTTTTTCTTTCGTGGTAATGATATTCTCTGTAGTCGGTTGTTTACAAAATCGCTGACATGAACCAATTTCGTTCCATTTTGCATCAGATTAGATTTACAGTCAAACATTTCCCACGCAGAATCTTTAGTAGATAGTTGTAGATAGCTACAAATCGTTAATAAAGTGTAGTTGAGCAATATAATCAAGAAAAGTACGGAGCCCATTTTCGTGTGACTTGCCAACATCTTAGTACATGTATATTGTATGATATCACTTTCCCTCCATGGGGCTTCAAAAACGTTTTCTTGGACAGGCGTCGACATTTTACGCGTGAAAAAATAAGACTTGACGAACAAATTAAAAGAACACCTGGACACATGTTGGCACTTCGTAATCCGATATTCTCCGCGAATAAAGAGATGTTATTACGCGATGATGTTTCTACTTTCTTGCGTAGAACTGCGCAAAAAATGGAAATATTACTTTCGAAGGACGACTTTCTTATATGCGACAAATTATTTCTTGCCACAATGGATTTTTTTGTTGGCAACCAGAATCTGGGTGCCACGTGACCAGCCGCAGTCAGGATCTCTTCGCAGCGAGCGTGGGGGCGGGCGGAGATGAGATACGAGGTTGCAGTAGCCCGAGTTAACGCCTAGCGGGCGTCTTGTTTGTCCATACAACGTCCAAAAAGCTCTCAACAGTAAATGAAAATACGATCGCCAAAATAATGAAGAAAATGGCGTCATCACTTCAATGCTCGACGGCTAAAAAGCTGACAAACCATACCACAAGAAAAACTGTGCTTAAAAAGTTGAAAGCGGCCGGACAATCTCGCCATAAGATCAAAGAAATAACTGGTCATTCTTCAGAGATGTCATTGCTGAAGAGGAACGCAAACAGCTTTCCCATATCACCAGTGGCTACAACTACAAGCCTTTAGAAACAACAGCAAGTGCAGCTTCAAGTTCATCTTCCAGATGCATACCAAAGTGTAAAACAAGTAACACAAGTCAGCAAAACCAACATATGGCCACTTTGACTGGATTCAACAACACTTTTGTTCTATCTACTGTTTCCGTTAACGATGTCGCCAGCAGCAAAACAACTCTTCAGAAATTCCGGTTACTTATTTGCACAAGCCAGTTGCGATTAACAACTACAACAGCGGTGTTCAACATCACAAATTACAATACTAATAGCGTACAATCGCCGCCGAGTTGTTATTTTGAGTCAGATTAAATTGTTTGTTTGAACTCTGACGTTTCCCCGTGGTTTTCTATATTTGTCAACAACTTTTGATTACATGACCTTATCATGTGATACTTTTACTAAAATTACTATTTCTGCAACGGAAGAGATTGTTTGATAATTGATTTGTTTCTAATCATATTGTATTAATATTTACACAATTTGCTCTTACCTATTTTTCCGTGAAAAATCTGTTAATTTAGTTGATTTCAGTACAATACAACTTGTCTATCTCAACTTGTTTTAAAGAACTATTACAGAGGGGATATAATTAACAGGTAATAGAACGACCAGTTCTGCTATTAATGTCAAAATCATACTCGTGATTAAATGACGTCCCGCTTCACAGTTGGTCGATTTTGTAATCACTTGACTGATTTTGGCATTAATACCACGCCTGGTTGTTCTATTGCCACCTCTATTAATTTCCCAACCTGTTATGGTATTAGTTTGTAATACCATGATTACCAAGGTGATTAATTTGTGCGCGAAGATTTTCCTTCAAAATCGCGAACTTGGCCCAATGTTTATGTATTAGGAAATTAAACATTTAATTAATAGAGTGATTTGTCAGTTTTTGTGAATAGAATCTGAAATCCCGAGGGAATCTAGTGCTCTTCTGACTTCCTCTGAACCATGCAACTTCTCGTTAGGATTTATATTTGCTCTGCTTTTTACAAGTAAAATACTGAAAAATTTACCTTGCCTATAATGGAGATTTCGTCGAAGGAATTATTTAACCGGTTACACCTCGCAAGCTATTCTATAATAGTCAGAATCTGAATTAGTTCTGCAGAATTAAGTACTTTGTTGATGCGTTCCGCCATCTTGGGTCTTGATACACGAAGAAACGGCTCTGCTTTTTCGATTTAAAAAGTTACTAAGGCAGTCTAAATACAGCTGGCAAAGCATCATGTAGCTTCACTTCCGAATGGACAGTAATCTCTTTGCCTTTAAAACTCAAGATTATTGGTCAATCTGTGCCACATTTAGTACCAAATTATCCAGCAAAGCTTTGCCCTTCTTGTCCTGTAGTTGTTGCTATTGGTCAGCGACAGTCAGCAAACAGTCAATGCTCGGAGTGGCGGGAGCGCTGTGAAAATCAAAATGTCCGACAAGGGCGAGTTTCACGGTGGTTAAATTTCGATAAATTCAAGGACCATCTTCGGCTTGACACCAAACAATATCTGCAATATCTACGCAGATAAAAGCTTTCAGATAAGGAATTAATTCTGACAGTGCATCTGCCCTACAAGAGTTTACAGCAATGGGGCAACGCTCGAAAGAAAGCTTTGATGAAGGAAGTCCCATGGCATTGCAGCTACGTGCAGATTGTCAATACATTTGTGTACGAGAAAACCGGTTTCAAGATGAAAGACAAATGCCAACGTGTCGAAAAGCGCCTGGAAAAAGCATGTGGCGAGGTTAGAATGAAGTTTGTTGGCAAGAATAGGAGCGAATATCGAAAGCTTTGTCAGAAATAAGTGAAACTAGCCCCAATGCTAGATGAATTTGTGAAAATCGCAGAAATTGAAATTTATCTGAAGCACAGAAAGCTGAGAGAATTTCGAGTGAAAATCTGTCCAACGTTGAAAGGAAGGTTGACGTACTGAATGTTGAAAATCAAAATCTCCACTGCTAGATTGAGAATCTTGGTCAGAATTTAGATTTTAACAACAGTGGGAAGAAATTTAACGAAGTAGAGAACCACCAGCAAAGAAGGAAATTGAAATTAAATTGGATGTAAAGGTTTGCCATAAGGTTGACTCCATATATGCATGCCATGGCATACCATGTGCCAAATTTATGGAAAGACACCAAGGAATAAAGAAATTCACAGGACAATATTATCGTTCGGTTACAGTACTTGTTTTGTCTATATTGTTCCCATGAATTTTCTTAGTTATTTGCATATTTTACATGCAAATATGGAATTTATCTTCTTAGATCTGCCACAAGTCTCCCAACCTCCACACATTTATTCTTGCTTGGATTCCCATGTCATCAGTAATCAGATTTTGGGTTTAGTTGCTGAGACTTAATTGTCTTCTAAAAGCTATTTTTATTTTCAGGTGTTGAAAAACTGAATGATGATTGTCGAACGATTCATTTACGACAGTCAAATAAATGGGATGCTCGCAAAGATGTTCTGCCAGTGGGGAAACGAATAGAGGGCCTTTCAGATTGTGAGAGAGTTGCAAGGAAATATGAAAAACAGAAACAGAGTTACTGGAATGGCACCATCATTGAAAGTTGAAGCAAGTGTTATCGCCTGTGTGTGGAAGAAATTGTAGCTGAAGAAGATCCTGCAACCGAAAAGATTGTTTAACCGAAAGAAACCCCCAGTAGAAAGAAACCACATAGCAGAAAAAATGTGTGGACTTTGATGTAAATTGTTTAACGTGTGAAGAAATAAAACTGAAGCTGCAGGAAATGGGAGTTAAAACTACACTGAGATGCAAAAAGAAGCTACAAGAACTCCTCATGCAAGAACTTGCCATGACCACTCTTTGTAACAAGGAAAATGTTCAACAAGAATAAGATATTGATCATATATTTAACATGTACATGTGTGCAGAAAAAAACCTGGGACAACAGATTCACCCACATTCCACCAGTATAAATTGTTAATCGGTATAAATTCCAAACAAAAAATAAATGGTTGGTCTTTGAACAATGTTAAAACTGTATACACTATACAACATAAGTACCTGTTTTGAGTCAGTTACTCAGCTATTAATTAAAGCCCCATTTACACGATGCCAGTACAAAATGAATCCGGCATGAAATTTTCCTTTTTTCCAATAAATACACAATACCGGTACGAAATCAACCCTGTTCGAATCAGCATGCATCAACCTCAGGAAGTCGTGAGCTTTCACAGGTTGCAAGCAGTATGAAATCGTGTTTACACAATGCCATTCCAACCTGCATACTGTGTTCATTTCGTTCCGTATTCAAATGATTTTCATGCCGGTCTAACTCTAAATGATTTGGATTGGTTGCCCGTGGGTTACTGGAAAAGCTGTACATTGCTTTTTGTTTGGTTATCAAGCTACTCAACTAGACAGATGCACCTCATATGCCCAGTAATGATCAATATAAATAGTATAAAAAATGTATATAATGTCAATACCAAATGTATATATAACGTTGAAATTATGCATATAATAACATATTTTTTATGAATATTTATTGGTTGATGCTGAATGCTTTGCGTTATACATATATTTTCCAGCGGAAACCTTGTGCCTTTGTTAACTTGCCATCTTCCATGATAATGTTGTTGGTGACCATGACAAAATCGATTTGACTTTCAGTGGAAAGTCAACAGCTGTTCCATCTTGGTTTGTATGGAACCACCAAGTGCCATGGCAGAAATTTCAGTAGATCTAAATCATCCTTATGGAATAAATAATGACCTCTGTGTTGTGATACCACTCCTTTACCACAAGTGGCATACCTCCAAATGTCCAGGTCCATCTTGACATAAACTGGGTCCATGTTGACATAAACTGGTGTTGAGGAAGGGCTTTTCAATATGCTTGTAATTGCTGAACATAACTGTCGACAAGCATTTTCCAACCTTTCGTCTGTGACAAATGGTTTACTGAAATTACTTACATTAAATTTCTGTCAACACTATTTCTTTTATGCAGCAAAAAGCATACTTAATCATTTCACCCCCAAGATCAAGTGTTTGCAATATAAGGACATAAGGGGTAATTGGGGATATGCGAGATTTGTAGGATCATATGTGTACCGGTTCTGGTACACGCGTGGGCTCAAATGTCCGCGATTTCTGGCTATGAAATTTTCCCTGTTTGAGGGAAAGTAGGGATTAAATTTCCAGTGAGAACAAAAGAAACCGAGGTGATCATGGTATTATAAACATTATAATTATATCCTTATCCTGCTGTAGTGTAAAGCATCTCCTTGGGACTGGTGACTATAGTCATCTTGTTATTGAACATCCATCAATGCTCATGAGAGTAGTATAGAATACTGGTTTACTGTGAATCCACAGATTATCTCACAGATTATCTAATAGAATTAAAAAATTAAAAATCAGATATAAATATTTTAACCCTCTCCCTCCTAGACTGGCCAACACCCAAAGAAGGCTCCCCCTTGTTATTTTACTCCTAATAGAACTCCTAGTAAACTCTAACGATGATGCTTTATTTTAGAAATAACAGCTGTTTTATAGTCTATGTGACGTAATTTAAACTAATGTACATATTTAAACGTCCTTCTGCACCTAATATATATTTATATATACACTCTATGTACTGCATCTATTGTGATTTATATTCATGTTAATTTATCATTTAAAGGGCGTACTTAATCCTTCTTGTATCCTTCTTCGGCGATCATAGTATTACAAAGTGATAACATGACTTGAGGGAAATTACCGACCAAATTTCCCCTTTACTTGGGAAGATTTGTAAAAGTCACAAATTTCACAAATCTTCCCTCGGCTGCAGGGAAATTTAATCACTAATTTAATCACTAATTTCCCTCAAGTCATGTTATTAGAAATAATGTGCTAGGGACTGAGGGGATTTTAACATTTTTACAGTGTTAAATATTGGTATTTTTCCCGCTACCGGTGGAATATTGGCAATGACTGAAGCAAATTGGGAAGGTTACGGAGTCAATTAATTGACCAATATTTAACATCATTATCACTCACACAGAATCCACCAATCAATTGTCTCTATTAGCATCACATGGCAGCCCAATATTTTACGATGTAGGGCAGCTACATATTGGGCGGTAACCTTTGGACTGTTTACACGGGCTGTTCACCTGCAAAGCAACGTCGCTCGCGTGCCTTTTGTCTAAATCGAAATTTCATTCGTTGAAGTACTTCTCGCGGAACGTGGTGTGTTTTTTCGAGTTTTTTTAAATTCTTTTTGACGACCAGCAACCTTTTGAGTCTTTTGACTGTTTATTTATTGTTTATTTGTTTATATATTTTGTTCGATGTGATAAAACACCTATTGGATTTATCTTCGCCCAATATTACAATATTTCGATTTACAATATTAGGCTAGACCTTCGGTCTCGCCCAATATTGAATTATTGACTTAAATATTTTGTAATATTGGGCTCAGAGGAATCCAATAAGTAATACTGTAAAAATGTTAAAATCCCGGCATAGTCCCTGGGGTCGGTTGGTCCGTAGTTTCAATTGACTAGTGCATAATCATTTCGGGATTATTACACAAACCGGCAGTCATATCAAGACAGTGACAATTATTTAATTACGCATATATACTTTTCCTCAAATTACCAATGATTATTTTCCACAAGCTGATTGTTTCTATCCATGCATGTTCTCAGTAAAAAACCGCATCTATTTCCCTTTAAAGTTATTGACTTGTCCACTTGTCGAAATTCTCACAACTTCCTTCCCAATCTCTAGCGCCTACACGGATGTTCAAACCGGATTTTCAGACATCCGTACGTCGGTCGGAGTTAACAAACAAATAAACATACAAACCCACAACACGACAGCTATATATCTGCACTTTTGCACAGATACAAAACAATCGCACCACTGCCTAGAAAACATCTGTCAAAATGTATTTCATCAGCAAAAAATCGGAATCTCCTTTTGACCTAAGATTTACCGATGAGCGAACCAATCAGAATGCTAGAATGACTTTTTAACTAGGAATCGACAACAAACACTATATAAATCTACATATTCGTACTTGTTGACGTCAGCTAGTTTCCTAATATATATCTTGAGTCATCCATGGTTTAACGAAAAAATAAAAATTCCACAATCATATTCCTTTGTGCAGCATTACGTAATTTTTCAAATTCTTAAATATTGACTTGAAGACGTATTAATTAGATTTTTTCCTTGAGGCAAACACTGTTAAACAGTACCATTATTAAAAGAACGAGCGAATGAACGATGAATAAATTAGAATGGATAAAAAAATTGACGTGATTACTTTTTACTAATTTTTAACATGCATTGTCTAGGTTTGACATGGTAGAAATTCTGGGAAAACGTAATAGGAAAGTGCCAGTAATCCTGACGCCAGAGGTGAAAGAAGCAATTACGCTTCTAAACCAAACAAGAGACAAGGCAAACATCAACAACGACCATGTTTTTGCCATTAACAACGCTGTGTCGCTTAATTGTATAAGGTAATGATGCCCTTAAAGGTGTGTGACATGGTCTAACTGCAAAAACCAAAATGCGAAAATATGTGGCAACAGTATCACAACTGGTATATATGAACCAAACGGAGTTCGGTTGGTTGGCGAAGTATCTGGGCCACGATATAAACATCCACAACAAATATTATAGACTCCAGGAGCACACACTGGAAATAGCTGTCGTGGGAAATCTTCTACTTGCTGTTGATAAGGGGCTAGTAGGTTTGCTGGACAAAACCTCCGGGATATAAGGCCTTCTGGTAATAACTTATTATATCATTATATTACTCGTAATATATAGAGGATGTTACACAGTGTTGCGAAGATATGAATATTATCTTCGAATGGTGAAAACAATATTTTAGGAATAAACCTGGCGAATGAGTAAAATATTGTTTTTGCCACGAGAAGATAAAACTAATATCTTCAAATCACCGTGTAATTTTCTTTTATTATATAGATTCAATGAAAATAAGTGGGGAAACTTTTAATTACGTGATAGATATCTTCACTACTCACTAGTCATTTTAATCATCATTGGTAAAGTTTAATATTCATCAGGTTGATAACTTATCAATGTTATGAGATTGTTGACATATCAATATTATTAAATTTATAACAAAATTATATAATAATTACTTATAAGGCCGAGCGATGTTCTCTGAGTGAACAAACCAGCGGTCAAGTGATTTTCTATACTTGCACAGTATGGTGTTCACTCGGAGAACATCCTTTATTCTGTTATTCATTACCTAAGCAAAATTTCCGCCTCCACATAATAACACACACACACTGCAATATATATATATATATATATATATATATACATATACCAAAGATAGTATGTGAAAATAAAATGACTAAGTGGTCGTAAGGTTTAAGAGCACTCAATACCATATGTATAGGTAGAGCGGAATCATATAATTGAGGTCGAATGCTGTTGCTACTCTGAGTTTCACGCTATATGCGATCTTGCCTGAAGATCATATATATATGTATATATGTATGTATGTATATATGTATGTATATATGTATATGTATATGTGTATATCGAATATCGTATAATAGTAACGTATTATAACATAGTATATTATATTTAGGATTTTGGAACTGTCAACGAATTTTGGACAAAACGCAGTCGCTTTGAAATTAAGCTGTTTGTTTTACATTATCGTGGCTTCTTCGTGTAACCACGTTGGAGAAAAACAATTCAGGTAATAAATTAAGACTCTTAATAATTCTTGCCTGCAGTATAGACCCTTGGCTCGAGTGATTTAATAAACTGTAAATTACATGGTTTTGAAATTTAAAATTGATGCGACATATGCTGGACAATGGAAAACACGAATATATCCATAATAAAAAAACCATTGTATATATATTTTCATACTGACATCTTTGATGTCTCGACAGCTTAGTACTAAACTATTAGTACTAAACTATTATATTTGCATGTGATTTTTTTCTTTCATATTTATAGAAGAAGGAAATATTGGATTGCTCTACTCTCCAGCTAAAAACGTGGGTAAATCTTTTACACTGCGACTTATAGCAAAAGGCCAAGGTGTTGCGCAAAGTCAACACCCCTTGCTTCTTTCTTGTGGTGACCAAACGATTTCTGGGGCTTCTATGTAAGTTGGCGGTACATTTTATTTTATACCTAAATGCCGCGGATTTCAACATAATTAGCGATATAATACTAACGCTAAGCTGTAATATTTTTCGATACAGAAAAGTCATGCTGGAAAGCTTATCGACGACATCAATGGTCGATGATCCAAAGATGACCAAAGTAGTAATACCCCCCCCCCCCCATATGGCGGCGGAAGTAATTAGTATGCAAACTTTCCAAACCTAACCCTCATTAAATATTCATTTCGAATTTTGGGATTACGTCATGACTTCTCGCCAACCTACACGACCCCTTAACCCTAATTATTTATTCGGATTACGTCATTAAACCTTCAGGATCCTAAACCCTAGCTCGTGTACCTGTAGGACCCCAAACCCTAATTAGTATTCATTTTATTCGGCCTAATTATTATGCATATCAGTCTTCACTAATCCTAGTCCTCTTCCTTCATATTCCGACACCTTCCGAACTTGATTTCCGAAAGCATTACGTCATCAAAAAGTAGCTCTTATTTCTTTTATTAGTATAAGAAACGCCTTTGTAATTATACACTTCGCCTCGCTACGGCAATTTGAATGTGGGACAGTAGGCAGAGAGAGCAGCGCATGCGCCATGGATATGATATGGGATGAACTAAAGAGAGTAATGAAGAAGCATCTTAAACCTTCAAAATAACTGGTGTCACGATCAACAGAGATTTATACGATAGCCTTACGATCAATTTAGATCTTCGACAGTTCTACGAAGATATGAACCACCAGAGATTTATACGATTGCCTCGTTGAAAAACCGGTTAGATATTCGATAGATCTACGCAAATAAGAACCCGCTTTAGGAAGGTTATGAAATCACAGAGTCGAACGAATCATAACGGCTTTTACGAATGTACCGGACTTTACGGCTTTACGAAGTTCATCAGGCCTCTAGTGTATAAAGTAAGTGATTCCTTAGATGATCAAACCACTCGAGAAGCCGTACGAAGAACGAATTCAAACGTATTGATTTGCCCAGGCGAAATCAAACTTTGCTATGCATTTATAGACGTTGGTATATATTATAATAGCTATTAGATTATTCAAGAGATTGACTTGTCAAACGAAGCGAAGGCTGAATGCACACGAACAATAGCGTGTGGGTCGTTAAGAGTCATTAGTGGTGCAACTCACAAATATTTGCATGACTTGGGAATAATTATTTACTTGAGGTATACACTAGGATTTTATGGGTAAACATTAGTGAATATGGGATAACGAGGGTCATAAACAGGATAGAGTAAGCGGGCAAGTTCAAACGGAAAATTGGTGTTGCCATAGTAAAAATACGTAGCCATGGCGAAACCGCGTCGCGTCCTTCATTCGAATTATGTTCTCTTACGAGTAACATCGAAAGTTTTCTTCGGAAAGTGGTTTGGAAAGTGTTTGCTGCATTTGATATCTTCTTTGATAATAACTAAAGATGTCTCAAACGGTAAGTTGATCAACATTATATTTACGAATTATATCTGTTTTATCAAATAAGACTCGAGTGTATACTTATAAACTTTCTCCTTCTTAGATTGATATAATGGACATCATCAAGAGTTGTGAGAATGAGAGTGCTCTGGAGCTCATAGAGCAAGCGTTTGTGTTCACGGAGGAACAAAAGCGGGCTGTTTTACAGCAAAAGGTCATCTTTTGGACCAACGCTATGGCTGATGATATTCGCTGGGAGACGGAGACGCCAGCCGGTGTTGTTGGCGACTTAATGGCCAATTGGACCGACGATGAACGTCGCCAATTCAACGAAGATTGGGCCAATGACGCATCGCTGCAGGTTCCTGATGACGACAACGAGCAGCATGAGATCCCTGAACCGATGGAAAGCCAAGTTGGTGAAGGCAGTAAAAGAAAGCGTACCAGCGATGAAACTCTCGAAAAGCGCCATAAACCCGAGGAGTACTTTACTATCAAATCAGTGAAACAAGTCAACGTCCGTAAATTTAAGACCACAGGTACCGATTATACTGTTCAGTTTAATCCTTTAAATATACACGAGGTTTCTGATGTTATGTTGGTGTTAAATCGTGCTTTTAAGCATTTGTTTGACCGGTTAACCGATGGTATGTCCCCCCATGATCAAGTTAGGCTTATCCTGAATTCTCACCAGCTAGACCGACCTATTTCCTTGCCGTTTCTCTCTCGGGACCGTTTGACCCTCGAACGTTTCCTGGCCGCTGTTGAACGCGTCGTGCAATGAACTCGTCAGCGAGCTGCACGAGACTGCCTCTGTCCCATTGGGTCCATGTGGGATCGATGAGATCAAAAGGTTCCAAGCGGTCCTTCCTGGTTACCAACTCAACGTCAAATCAAATTGAATTTTCTACGTGACATTCTGGTATTTAAAAGCAACTGCTTGAACAAGGGATAATTTGGACTGGCTGAATTCTTTCATGGCTTGGTTAATTAAACCTTGTAAGTATTTCCCCCTTTTATACTTGTCCATTAGTTCGTCCATCAGTTCGTCCATCAATTCTTTCTTGACATGTGCTGCTATAAAAACCCAGGCACTAAGCAATGCTGCCTCCTCTCCACCATGAATATAATCAAGAACATTCTTAGTTTCGTGTCATCGTCTGTAGCGCAAACTAGTGACTGTCTCAATGGTAGTCATACTATTTTGCCTCCTCGTCCTTTAAAATCCCTTCTGGAGTAAAGTTTTCAGCTTCTCATACTGGACTTTAGGTGCTGTTCCTGGTCAACAATCTGTTTATCAATTCTGTTGAAAACATTTAGAAATTTATTTTCTATTTTGCAGAACTCAATAATACTGTAACTTATATGTTTTTTGCTACTACAGTGTAGTATCTATGTGTATGTATGTTAATAAAGCTATAGTTATAAATAATCATACTTGCGCATCTACATATTCTCCTGTGCGCACTTTGTTAAAGCTTCTAATTCGTCTTGCTTCGCCAAAAGGTCTTTCTCAGTGGCGACAACTTCCGCTTCCAGCTGTACATTTGTTATTCGCTTGTTCACAATGTGAAGTAAGAAATCGGTTAAAGTACCTGCAGTTTCGGGTTCTTTGGGATTTGGAGGTTTATAATTTGGTTTTTCATCCAATGACGATGGACATCATGTTAAAGTTGCATGTATTTTGAATAATGTGGAGCACTTCCATGTCACAACTAATCGTGCAGCAGATGTGATGCATGACCTATTGGAAGGAGTTTGTGGTCTGGAAGTTCACCTTGTTCTGGCAGACTTAATTCAAGCTGATTTATTTGACCTTTATTTAATAAACAGCAGAATCACTAGTTTTGACTATGCATCTTGTGTCAAGAAAAACAGACCTTTGCCAATTAGTCACAATAAGTTACAGCACTCCGATGATGCATCTGAACTGCATACTGCATCACAAGTGCCTTATTCGTTATCTCCCACTCATGATTGCAGACAAAGTTCCTGAAGGTAACAAACACTTAGAACTGATACTTCTTCTGGAATGGCACCTATAGGCGTCTATAGGCTAATAGGTTTCATCATAGGTCGCCTATAGAAAATGTTCGAATTGCCTATAGAAGCCTATAGGTTTCCTATAGGATCGTATAGGTTGCCTATAGGCAAGCCCATAGACTTTTTTTGTTAGGGGTATGGCGATTTCATTCTGTCCGGAAATTACTGTTGAGGAAACACTGTTTCTCAAACATCTGATTAAAGACCACCATGATCATTTTGTACCCAGAACGTAATTTGAAGCCCAAACATCATCACTTCATGACCCACTATCTGCAACAGATCCGTTTGCTTGGCCCTTTAATTAGCTATTGGACAATGATATTTGAAACCAAACATCGATTTTCAAACGCCTGGGCCACCTTGTTTCAAATTATCAGAACATATTGAAAACCCTAAGTGACAGGCAAGAAATGTTCCTCTGCTATAACATGATCAGCAGAAAAGATCTTGTTCAGAGAGATGTTGAGGTGAATGAATGAATACATTTATTTTAACAGGAATGTCCAATTCAGCAAGAGCTGGTTTAAATGGAGCACTGTATATATAAATAGTAATTCAATAATTATATCTAAGATACTTAGGTATATGACATGTAATTAAATTAAATATGAATATATAAATAAATGTCTATAATTACACTGAAATATACTATTCTACAAAAATAAATTAAATAAACATTAAATATTACCAACTATAAAATAATTATAATTGTTTTTGCACCATTGTAACGGAAGGTCCTTGGTATTTTGATAACTTAGCAAAGGGAAGGCGATGTAAACTTTTATTCCTTGTATTATGATTATGATAGTTATCTGACGATTTAAAGTCAGAGTAGATATTCGTGTGCAAGGCCATTCAAGCACTTGAACACCATTAAACATTTAAAAAAGTCTCTGCGAGATTGAAGTGATGGCCAGTTAATATCAAGACAGACGTAAGATTTAGTTAAATCTCTGCCTTTAATAATGTTGTCAGCACGCTTTTGTTACTACCGACCTCCATATTAACCCATTCCTGCCTAAATAACCTTTAATTGGAGTATAATCGTCTAGTGTTCGCCAGTGGAAAATTATTAAAGCAGTCCATCTTATGCAGGAATGGGCTAAGTAATTAAATAATCAACAGAATGGGTTGTAGATAGTGTGTATTAACCAAACTTGTTCCTGGAGTTAGTTTGATTAGTGTATCCTGATCTACTGAAAACATCACTATTGGCTGGTGCTACATTATATGTACATGTACTGTACTTTACTGTGTTCTTTTGGGTTTTTTTCTGTATCTGCATGCATGATGATTGTCAATTTATTTAATACTTTTTAGGAAGCCTGGTATACTAGTGGTAAAGGCTTGCATTCAGCAACAGGGTGGATTGAGGAGAGATTGTGTAATGTCAGAAGGCAGACTGTTGATTCAACAACAGCATGTTGTAAAAAGCTGTTTTTAATTCAATTCAGATTGCACTAACAGTGATGCAAATAACGATGCCATGGAGCATTGGTTAAAAAATCATGTTATGCCAAATGGATTCTGAAAACTCTGGGCTGTCCATCAGTTCAGTAATGAAGGAATATCCAAGGCTATTCGATACACCTGTAGCCTGCAAAGCAGGCGTTTAGGGATTTTGGGAGGGGACTGGGGTGAGTGCGGATGGAAATGCACGAAATACCCATGTTTTTGGATTTCTACGTCCACCAGAGGACGCTAAATTCTGATTGGCTAACTCATTAGTATTCAGGGTTTCCTGTGAGGAAATAAACATTTAAAAATGGCGACTTTAGAAAAACCGTGTTGGTAGACTATTTTCTTTCGAAAGATGCTTTAAATTAAAACAGGAACAAAAAGTTGCTACGAGGGAACTGCTGGCACGAAAAGATGTTTTGATGGTATTACCAACGGGATTTGGCAAGACGTTCGTGTGAGGGCGTGATTAGCAGTCAGCAAGGGAAGCAGCTATATTATTGTGATTTCTACCTTGTTCTTGTCTTCAGGTGTTTCAACAATGCTCTCTGGGCCTTTGGAGAATTCCTTCGACGTTTCAGAATAGAGACGTACGGCTAAATGTATATAAGTGATGGTTTCTACGTTGTCTTGCATATGAAATTTCTTGGCCAAATCCCATTCTGGTGTTACGTTGTTCCATAGTCAGATGTCGCTTCATTCTATCAGGGCTATTTATAATGTTATCGGTTGGAGGAACATTGCTGTCTCCTTTCCCATGTGTTAATACTGATTTCGTAAAGTTATAAAGTTCAAAAGCATTTCTTATTTTTTCTGCCACAAGACCTACAAACCTGCTCGGAGAAAGTTTCACTGCGTAGTAATGCAAAGTCGATTGATTCACAAGCCTCAGCCAGAATCAACTCTGTGCTTCCATGTCTACACGATTGCTTGAATAAATTTTCAAAATAAATCTTGTTTCCACCAGACGCAGTCAAGCTTTTTACGGAGTTTCAGACATGGATATTTCACGATTCGGCCTGAAGTGAAATGTTTTAATCATTGAGGAAAGCCCGCTAGTCGCTGATTGGTTGTTTTTGACAGTTTTTCATGTGGGCAGAAATCTAAAAACATGGGTCTTTCGTGCAGGCGTTCCCTCCCCACTTCGCCTTTCCGCTTTCAACCACCCGCCCTAACGCCGCCACGCAGGCTAATACACCAGCTATGGTAAGTACTTTACAAGCCCATTGTATTTAGTAGAAAATACTTAAGTCGGTGTTCAATGAGGAAATACTGATCAGCCTTCAATCCTCCTTACAGTATACCATGATAGTACTTTCAATGTCTAACAGCAACCTTGGATAAAAATCTACATGTTATTTTAATAGTACCTTTTCTGATCTATCTATGTTTTGAGATTGAAATGGACTTTCGAATACTGTACCCTAGTGTGGCCGACAATCTTTTCCTAGATGGACCCCACCCTTTGTTGAAAAAGTCTTACAATATGCCCGTACTTGCGCACCGCGCCGGATTTTTCACTCCAGTGTGGTGTTCAGACTAGTGCCCAACCAGTCGCCCATGCACTAGCAGGGGCAACTGCCCCCCCCCCCACATACAAAACCGAAATATGTTTTTTATAAGATTCATTCTCAATTTATTACAGGTATTGCATGAATGACGGTACTTCAGTGCTACTAAATTTGGAACTTGCATTTGGAATTAGTGTTTCTAGGAGATATACCCAATTATATTGTTTTCCAAAACAAATGGAATATTAAGAGAAGAAATCTTGTAGTTTAATGATATATAGTTTCTTGAATATATAAGTATCCCTCAAGGCCGTACATAACGCCCCAAATCAAAATATGTTTTTATATGACGTAAACATAGATAATTCGTCTCGACAATTTGAAATGCAAATTTTAGTTTCAACTCATGCTTAATATGCAATGACCATGCAGCGATTTTGTTGCGTTGCGTACGCGTGTCAGCACGCACAACATCGCAAACTAGACACCAGCCATCCAAACTGCAGATGCCATTATGAAGGCTAGTGCAAAAAGATCCTGTCAAGCATCTTTACAGTTTAAACCAATCAATAACAAGTCAACCATGGTACGAATCATTTACGAACTGAACTAATTCAGTGGCTGAAAATAAGATGACTCCAGGATATACATAAATCTAAACATCACTATCCATGCCCGGCTGAGGATACTCCATAGCAGTGATACCACATGGGAGACATGTTTTGACATTATTAACTAATAGGAGTACATAACATACCAGACACATGGCGTTCTGTCTTGTTGATGTAGGGCAACAAAATAGACAATCACCTCACATGCATTTGGTGCTTAAAAAAGTCTAAATATTACCAGGCCTTACAGATAAATTTTCTCAGAATGTTCCTCACAGAAATCGCCAGAATTGCACTTCTGGGACCTACCCCGACAGGTTTGCAGCAAAAACTTCAGAGGATTTGTCTAAGTGCCTTCCCAACAAAATATCCTGCATATGGCTATGCATGCCCTGGCACTAACAAATAGTTAATTTTATCATCAAATCACTTGTTGAAATTAGCATGCTTCTTTACAGCCGCTACAAGGATCACCTGTAGACTGTGGTATGGCAGAAGTAACTTTCAACGGAATCATTTCCCCACGTTAAACATTAAGTTGTCTTGTATAACCCGACTTAATAGTTACTTCCTTTTCTTGAATTTTCCTTTTTATTATTACACTGGTACTCTTTAGAAAACGAACGTTTTCATTCCGTTTGTTTCTCGATTTTAAAAGCGGCATAGCTTGGTAGCGAGAATCTGCTAGTGCTACTACTGGAGGGGTTTTGCAGTTTGAACCACTTTACCATCATTGCCAATAGCATTATTATTTTTCTCGTTGCCGCACTTTGAACAAAACTAAAACCTGTGTCAAGAAGAGTAGATGTTGGCTTGTTGATGTGGCCCGATACATAAATTCCGTTTCTGCTCAATGTATAAAGGCTCTGCTCGATTCAGTCGTCGTTTGTCATATTTTGTTGGTGTTCAGGGGCTACATGCTTCCTTTCAGGGACATGTCGTTTCCCTGCTGCTTTTGTGTATACAATCTCGAGCGTAGTGGCCATAACGTTGACAGGAATAAAATTTGACCTTGCTTTTTCCTGTCTTTCTGAACGTTGCTGTTGAGCACTGACGTTTTGACTGACTTGATTTTCTAATGTTTCTAATATCTCGTACTGATTTTCAACATCCTCTGATTTGGTTTTGAACTCTGAGGCCATTTGAGCACTTTCAAGTTGTTGTACTAATTGCACCACTTCGGGGAGAGTTTTTGGTTATTTGACGAATAACTGTTCCCCATCCAAGAAACAATCAACAATGCCATCCAAGAAACAATCGCTTGCCATCCAAGAAACAATCGCTTGCCATCTCATCTTTAAATGGGAAATCAGTGCTGCGGTAGGCATTTTAAGCTAATTCGTCAAATTTTTGGAATAAGTTTCTGCATCTTCGTTGACCTTCTGACATCGATTTCTGAGCAGCAATTTGCAGCAGCTAGTCGTCTTCCCTGTGTCACACCTTGTCTTGAGAGCATTCAGGAACTCCTCGTACTGACGTACCTGGATTCGTCAGGAAAGCAAAGTGGTTGTACAGCGCGATATGCTTGTTGGTCCAAAGAATTCATCAAGTAGGCTTTTCTTTTGTTGGTGGGAATATTTACCAAGGAGCCATATTCGGTAAATTTAATCAACCAGGTTTTGAAGTTTTGTCCTATAGAGTACGGTCTTGGCGGTCGTACCACACTTCGACGGAGCGAGTCGACGGAGTCATGTTCTTAGAAACGGACTAGCGAAATGTCTCAGTCATGGCATTAACTAATTCGTCGCCGTCTGACCTTGGTTTTGTTGTGGAACAGAACCAGACGTTGAGCTTGGCTGGTCGTTTACATCTGGGGCTGGAATTTCATTCTGATTGCTTTCTATGTATTTGATTCTCATGCCAGAAATTATCTTGGTATGCCTGACCCTAAAGGCACAGCTGTTGTAGTGAGTTATGCAAATATGGGTGAACTAGAGCATTATCTACATTCTCTGACAAGTGAATTAAATAATGATGCATTTGAAATTACGCCTGTTGAATTTGTGCCATTGAATTTTACTAATGTCATTAAATAAAGTATTTCTTCTTCTAAAAAGGAATCTCCAGAATACGAAGCGAAGAACGTTTGATATGGATATTTATCAACAATATCTATCTAACATTGGAGTCATCACAAAGTCAAGAGGAAGAAATGTTCATGTTGTTGACAACATTGAGGTCTTTGTGACATCCTTGGAAACAAGTGGTATGAGAGAATCCGTAATATTAATGGGGATTTTTCCACAAACTGTGATATTTTGGTTACATGAAAAGAAAGCAGTGAAAGAATTTTATGTTGTGACATTGGAAATTACTTGCAGCTCATTTTTACATTTGTTCATGGGGATGGTGTACAAACAGACTATCACACAAACGTATGTATGGAAATAAGATATTGGCTGACATTATTTGACCCAGACTATGTTAAAATTGAATTTGTTAAAACAGTTATCCAAATCAAAATATCAACAATTTGACTGGCCATCCATTTTGTATATATTAAAAGCACAGTACCATGTAATTGCTATTGTAGCATGGAAGATGTTTTTGCCCAGAAATCATCAAAATGAAAGTGTGCAACTTTTCTTCTGATGTCTTCATATTTCTCTGAGGGTGATTATGTATAGATTGATGGTTAATATACACCTGTAATAATAAAATGTTATAATATGCAATCAGAAAAGCTTGCAGTGTCTCTATCAATTAAATGTGTCATCATATTCACATTTTTTAGCCATTTGCCACTTGATTTATAGTTTAGTGGAGAACAACGTGGCTCAAATAAACAAGAACTACATTTGTGCAAGCATGTCTTAATATTGTGCCCAAAATACAGTTGCTACATAAAGCTTTTTATCTGCTTACACCCAATATCTTCTAAACGTTCTACTGTTTCTTTTTACCATTATTTGTTTTAAGCAATCCAGACTATGTTGATTGGTAGTTTTGTCATTTAATTTTTCCAGACCTTGCTTAGTGAAAGGAGAAATTTTCCCATACATTTAAATGAACTCAGGTACATTCACACAAGTGCATGCATATAGGGGGTGACATGATTTGTGTGGTATAATGTCAAAAACTGTTCTAGGAATAACTTAGATTTCCCTTGAATTTTCTCTTTGCTAACTTGTTAATATCAGTAATTGATAGAAATTGCTTCCATAGCTTTGAAATCTTACCAGGTGTGGATGACCAGGTAATAGCTCATCAATATTAATATATCGAAATAGTTTTAATTTCGTTAAATCACGCCATTTTAATTTTTTTGAATTTTACACACATACCAGTGAAAGGAGATCTTTAAGGTGCCATTAAGATAGGATTCCCATCGGCCATATACTGATATTTCGATCTTAGAAATCCATCAGTGAATATTATCTTTTTTCAATCGAGTCTTGGCAACGAAATTCCAAGATAAGTCAATCAGAACATTATCCAAAGGAATCGATGGAAATAATGGGGATGTTTGACATTATAACGTTTAACACCTTACACTTAATGTTTGTTGGAGTTCTTGTATTGAACGTCACCGTTTGTAGTGTCCGAGAGACCATTCTTTTCTTCCATCATATTTGTGGTGCAGCTCGCACATCTACCAAATACAGGGATGATTGGTGGTCTCAGCACCAAGTCCACAAACACAAGCCAAAAATTTCCAGTCTCTGCCGAGAAACCACTCTACATAAAAACATTCTGTTCAAAATGACACACACCTTAACGATTCAACATCTTTTCGGATATCCACCGTTGATTGGGTAAGACTATCATCATAGTCCTGTCTCTTTAATAATGGAAATCAAATAGTTCCCATCAGGTTGCATTGATTTGGTTCCTTCATCTGGAATGGTGAAGGTCACATTTATAACATGTAACCTTTCCCAATATTGGTACCATCCCGACTGAGTTTTACACGAATTTTGCTGTTTTGTCTAAAAGGTCATTAGGGGGACTGTTTTTAAGGGTGTTCGGACGTATTCCGTTGCTAGACAACCGGTTGCTAAGGACAGGTCATTAAGCGCCCAATATATTTCGTGAGTGGACAATAAATTCAAGGTATAACCAAGATATTTTGCCTGGAATATGTAGGCAAACTTCTTTTGTCTGGTGACGTAATTCGATGACGTCACATGACATCATCGACAAACATAAAAACTCTAATCTTCGTCATTTTTGACATAGTACATTTCTGAGTGTCATCTCAACCTAAATTACTTCCTACAGGAAAGTACGTACGGATTTGTTGATAAATTAAATAAAAATGAAGTTATCAATATTTTATTGTGTTTATTCACCTTAATATAATACATTTATATAGCGCTTATTCCTATTGGTGCTAAGCGCTTTACATAATAAATACATAATAATCTATATCTAAAAAAACCCAACTATATTCAATAATAAAACAAAGTATTAAAAAAAAGCAAGCTTAAATAGATAGGTTTTGACGGAAGTTTTAAATTGAGTTAAATTTGAAGATTTCTTGATCGAAAGGGGCAGTTTGTTCCATAGTAGAGGTGCTGTGACGGAGAAAGCACGTGAACCATAGGTGGACAGACGGAATCGTTTTTGTTGAAGGAGGCAAGCAGAAGATGAGCGGAGGTTTCTCTTGGGTGTGTAGTACTGCAATAGATCAAGGAGGTATATTGGTGCTTGGCCATTCAGAACTTTGTAAGTTAGAAGAAGAATCTTGAAATGGACACGATATTCAACAGGTAGCCAATGTAGATGCATGAGGTGTGGTGTAATGTGATCATGCTTGCGTGACAGCGTTATCAAACGGGCGGCAGCATTCTGAACATATTGGAGCTTTTGCAAGATATATTTAGGGATGCCATATAATAGAGAGTTACAATAATCAATTTTGGAGCTGACAAAAGCATGAACAAGTGTTTCGGCTGATTTAGAGGTCAAAAATTTCCTTATTCTTGCAATATTGTGCAGATGGTAAAATGCATATTTGCATACGGAGTTGACATGTGGAACCATAGACATGGTATTATCAAAGATGACACCAAAATTTCTTATAGAAGCAGCAGGCTCAATTTGATCAGATCCGACAGATACTATAGAATTCTTGGGAGGCTGACGATGTTTAGGATAGAAAATAATAAGTTCAGTTTTGTCACCATTGAGTTTCAGCTTGTTCTGGTTCATCCAACTCTCAATGTCAATTATACAGACTTCGATGCGGCTGGTTGCACTGTCTTGTTCTATGTAACTGTTGAGACTAAATGTAGTATACAGTTGACTATCATCGGCATAGAGATGGAACGACATGTTATGGTTTCTAAGAATATCGCCTAAAGGAGAGGTGTACAATAGGTATAATATTGGACCCAGAACAGACCCTTGGGGAACACCACATGTAACATTGTGAATATCAGACTTCACACCTTTGATATTCACAAACTGGGTACGATCGGTTAAGTATGATCTAAACCAATCCAAGGCTTTGCCGGTGATTCCAAATTTGCTCTGCATTCGATAAAGTAAAATGTCATGATCGACAGTGTCAAAAGCAGCTGAGAGGTCAAGCATTAAAAGTACAACACATTTATTGTCATCAAGGGCACAAAGAATGTCATTTTGAACTCGGAGTAATGCAGTTTCACAGCTGTGGTATTTCTTATATGCGGACTGGAGGTCCATTAAAAATTCAATATCCCGGCTACCTTTTAAAAATTCTTAAAATCCATACGCACTTTTTTTGAAGATACAGTCCAGATTCTAATCGCATGTGAAAAATTAATTTTACTTAAAAATCTTCAAAGATTATAGGAATTTTCATTTTTTCATTTTTCCACAAGTTGCTGAATAAGAGGATAGCACAATAAATCCCTATGTGTCTTAAAACGTTAGAGTGTGAGGTCCTGAGTAATAGGGTTCATGTTTTGGAGGGAAATTCTTTGGCCACTGAGAAGTTGACAAATATAACAGTGCTATAAATAATATTGCAGTTGATACTAAGGTTATTTGTCTTCCAAATTTAAATGTAGCAATGGAAAACGTTTTCAACGTGTTAAGAATGCCATTAGATTAAGCGAAAGATGAAACATTGACACGTCATTGTATTGTTTATCGTTATCAGGTATAGAGAAAATGCAGTGTTCAGCGATGGAACTGTTGTCACAAATTGAACAGTAAATTGAACAGTGTCTTGAATGTATTGAGCCTTCCTGTGCAAACTCATCTATGACTGAGTATATATTAATTCATCACTAAGGCCTCATTATACAACACCCATCTCTCCACTTCATAGTAATGGTTGTTCAAAAGTGTCAAATTGCCGAAATGCGCCATTAATCGCTAATTTCCTTAAAAGAAATACATGGCAGCAATTATATTTTTCTGCTTAAGAGTTTTGGCTTTTTACTCATATCAAGTATCACTTAAGTTCAAAAGTGGGTGTGTATTCTTAAATTGTTCTGCAAAACTTTCCCCAAGTCCGTATTAATTTCACTTTCTAGTGAATGGTTCAGTCAATATTAACTGTGAAGCGATATCTCCGGCCTTACCGATTCACTGTCCTGAAGCCAAAACTGTTGACCTTCCAACAATCGATTTGGACACGTTTAAAAGATTGTGTGAAAACACTTCAACGCCGATTCATGCAATCCTAGTGGTAACAGAGAAGAACCACGCTTTGTCTGAGGATTTTATAAAGACATTTGTTACCCCCAAAAAGTGAAGAAGGCCCAAGATCCCATCGAGATGGAGAAGTAACCTCATAGGTGTGCCACGTTTCACGCACAGTTAAAAGTAACGTTGTGTCAAACAATGTTGTAGTATATGTATTTGTGGTTAAACTGTTTTCAACGAGTGAAAGGAAGACCAAACCGGCAAACTTAAAATTGCTCCACCACGGCTGAACTCAAACCCTCGACACCTCCGTAATTCTAGAACTAATGATAAGGACAAATTGAAAATGAGCCGATACTATAATTATTAATTATTTTGAGGGCATCATTTTTGCCACAATGCAGCAAACGCACATCCTTTAAAATAGGCTTTCTAAGGAGATCAAAATAGCGCTTTACAAAGATGCTTTTCGAAATGTTCGCAAACCAAATAAACAAACATCCAGTGTGTACATAATGATGTTGACCATCAATGAATGTGCAAGCAGCTGTGCAGCATTGCCTGTATTCATGGCCGTAGGAAGCAGGGGGTGCGGGGGGTCGCGGCCCCCCTATTCGCCGGAGGAAGGGGGCCGAGCCCCCTAAAATGTCAAAGTGCAAGTTTTCCACAGACGTATGGCACAGACGCCGCAGAGGAATATCCGATCTTTCTTTGTCCCGGCTCCGCCGCAAGATACAGCGATTGAAGTTGGTAAGTTAAAAAAAGATAACTCCCATTAACTCTACGGTTAGCGCTACGGATACGCAAGCGCCAAATAGCCTCGCAGTCATCACAAACTCAAAGGTTGTGTGTCACAAATGCTTAAAGCTTGCTTCTCGGTGTTCTCGCTAGGATGTCCTTGAACAACAATTCTGCTTTCTCTTGAATGTTCGGTTCGTCTCCACAAGTCTGTATAAGAAGTTTGGATGTTGGTCTACCATTTCCTTTACGAAATAAAGTCGTAAGGAGGTCTAACTGGTTCAGAAATAAAGAAATCCGAAGAACAAAATAAATATTAATTGCGCGTATGTAATTTAAGGTAGCAAGATCCCTCTGAATACATTTTTAATACCATACAACATAACAATTAACCCTTAGAACCATTTGATAGAGCATATGACAAATAATATTTCCACACAAAAAGTTTGCATAAATTATGCTAATTAGCTGACGAAATGGCCGCCGATTGGTCAAAATCGGGATATACTTCAAACAAGATTTCTCAGGCAGTTTTAGAGATAAGGTCCTGAAAGTTTCTGAGTTTATAGCTTATATACTAAGGCATATTCCGGTGGTAGCATTTTCAATATAAACTTTCAGCTATTTTCTGACATGCTTTTTTCGTTTTTTTTCAATTTCCACCACCTAAATTATATTAATTATGTCAGATAATTCAACAAGTATGAATCAGATTCCTACCACCATTCCCTAGATATTCCTGTTAGGAGGCTGTGGTGAAAATGTTATTGAAATATATGGGAAAATGAGGGAGAAATAGTGTTTGGAAAATGGCAAATTTGTTTGAAGTATATCCCGATTTTGACCAATCGGCGGCCATTTCGTCAGCTAATTAGCATAATTTATGCAAACTTTTTGTGTGGAAATATGATTTGTCATATGTTCTATCAAATGGTTGTAAGGGTTAATTGTTATATTGTATGGTATTAAAAATGTATTCAGAGGGATCTTGCTACCTTAATCTTTATTAATTGCGCGTATGTAATTTAATCTTTAAAAGATAACGCAATTGCACCAAATGTTTGTTTAGCGACTTTATTCCCTAATCTGACCTTTGACGTTTCTGCTTTGGCTACGCTATGGGCTTTCGGTTTGGTGTTTGTGTACCAATGGCCATTCGTTTCTCCTGTGCCGTAGATAAACTTCTTACCTTTCTTAATCAAATTGTCGTTGACATGTTGTGCAGAAACTGATGAGGAATTGCCACTGCTGACTGCAAGCACTGAACCCGCCTTCGACTCAACGCACCAAGTCACAGAATCTGACACTGCAGCGCACGCCAAGGAATCTTCACAAAGCTTACCGTACGTCAACGCCTGTACTTGTGCGTGCTGTTCTAATTTTGATGCTGCACATCATCTGACGGATTTCGAGTTATCCAAAAAACCACACAGACAGAAAAATTGGAAAAGGTCCATTCAAGCTAGCTGGTACAAGAAACATCCATGGATCAGTGTATGCACATCATCGTACAAAGTGTTTTGTCATGTATGCTGGGATATACTTCATGGTAACAATACATATAGTCTCCCACCGTAATTTACGGTTATTGTTAGGGTTATGGTTAGGATTAGAGTTACGGTTGGGGTTAGGGGTAGGGTTAGGATTTGGGTTACGGTTGGGGTTAGGGGTATAAAAAACAGATGGAAATCCGGTCTAGTGTTACCATGAAGTATATACCTGTATGCTGCAGTGCAAGGAGCCAATATTTGATAACCTTCACCAAGCATTACAAATTGGCTTTTGTAGAAGGCGGGTTCTGCAAATGGAAGAAAACACTACAGCGATTCAGCGAGCATGAAAAAAGTGAAATGCACCGGGAGGCGATGACAAAGGTCGCTGCCAAGTCCAATGGAGTCGATGTTGGAGCGCAGCTCAACAAACAACGTAGTGCAGAGCAGAGAAACCACCTATCCATGTTTTTGAAGCTTTTGGAGTGCGTTCGGTATTTGGCAAGACAGGGCCTAGCATTTCGTGGCAATCACGAGGACAGTGTCGCTTCTGAGGGAAACCTGTACCAGCTGCTTCTGCTGCAGGCCAAAGATTGTGCACTACTTGGCTCGTAGCTGAAAAAGCGAGAGTACATTTCTCTGAGATCGTCAACGAGATAATTGCTATATGTGGCAAGGCAATCTTACGACAGCTGCTCCAAGACATCTACACCGCAGGCAACTTCGCGCTGATTGCTGATGAAGCTACTGACATCTCGCACAACGAACTATATGTGCGTTGCACACAACGGTTCTAACCTTGTTCAATGTCATCAAACTGGTGAGATGTTCCCTTCCGATAGCCAATTGCATTGGTCAAGCATCTAAATCTAAATCTTTAATCTGTAAAGGTTGCCCATCGGTACAGATGTAAAACAATACAAAAATTATGCTAACTATATGTAAAATACACTGAAAATAAATAATAAATAAAATGTTCATGAATGCATACGATGGAGCAGCAAACATGAGCGGTGTGCATAATGGTGTCCAGGCTCTTATGAAGAGGGAGACAGGCCATTGTCTGTATGAGCTTGAATTTGTGCGTTCAGGAAGTGGCAAAGAATTGTGAACTACTGCGCAACTGCATGGAATTCATTTCCCAGCTTGTGAAACTCATCAAGCTTTCACAGAGGAAAGCGCTGAGGAAGAGCGCTGAGGAAACTCTGTCCTACACGGTGGACTGTTCGCCATTCTGCCATTGGCAGCATCATGAAGAATTACGAGGCCTCACGACAGTGCTTGAAGTTATTCAACAAGGCCATGATGAACATGCTGCCAAAGCCAAAGGTTTATTGACGCAGATGGAGTCTTTCGAAACATTCTTCAGCTTGAAGCTGGGATATGGGATATTCTCTGCAGCTGAGCAATTATCCATTAACCTTCATGCAAAAGACATAACTGTTTCTGAAGGGATCAGAGGTGCTCATCTCCTGAGAACACACTACACCTCAATGCAGAGTGACACATCCTTTGCTACTTTTTACCAGGATACTTTGAAATCCTCAAGCGGTTTGACTGACGAGCCTGTTCCACTGCCGAGAGATCGTTCTCTTCTCTCCGTCGGATCAAGACTTTCTTGAGGAGTTCGATGACACACAAGCGCCTCAACAACTTGTTCTTACTGTACGTTCATATAGCGCAAACGGAGTCCCTTGATCTTGTGTCTGTTGCCAGGGAGTTCGTTGGCTCTAACAGTTGCCGATTGAACTATTTCGGCAAGTTTTAGTACGTTAATTAATATATCCCAGAACCAAGATATTTTTTTATAATATCTGATGCTTTATTACATTTGTCGATGAGTGCTACAGATGAAAAGATAATTGGCCATATAACACTAAAAATCAACAGTTGCCTTTAGCTTAGATTAGACCAAAATAACTTGGACTGTCAATTGGGAAGTATACCAGAACGTTAAAATAGAAAATAGTTAAATCAGATGGTGTGTGATCAGTCTTTATGACAAACTGATCACTTTGTTTATCATCCCTTCATAGTCTAAGCATTGTTTCTAATTGTGATACCAATCAATTTAATGATATTACCTGCAACGGTTTTACGGTAATTAAACGTTAGTTCATGTTTGTTAATTATGGTTGTACTACTTGTACAATTTCTGTGTCTCATGACTTATTATAATATGGTTATCTTCAAAAGTCTATTCACTTCCCACCCAATATTTTTCGCTACAATTCTAGCTAGAAAATCAAATAAGTAATTACTGCTGATGCTTTAGACTGCACCAGAATTAACCTCGGAGCATATAGATTTCAAAACAATTGCGGGGGTGGGTGGCACTTGCTCCGCATACACAAGTTTCATACTTTCACAAACAGACCAGTGCAACTATAGTTTCCAGAAAAGTCAGATATTGACAAAGGAAGTAAAGGTAGACAAAAATTATCTTGGTTATGATCATAATATTTTGTTGTAAAACTGACCTCAAAATGCAGGAAATCGTGTTTCAGTGGGAAAAAAATTATTTTAAAAGCCCGCTAACCAACGTGGAAAAATCACACAGTAGCAAAGAAAATATGATATGAAATATTTTTCTATGGGATATGAAATATTTTTCTTTGAATTACTGACTATTTGCCCACTTCTCGTATAGAAAAATTGTTATTTGATGACCTTTAGAATTGTCTTAAATCTCCCTCGGCATGCAGGAAATGCCACCATTTGAGACTCTAAAATTCAAACTTTTCCGGGGGAGCATGCCCCCGTACCGCCCAAGAATACTCGCGCCTGTGGCACTCTATTTTATATCTATCTATCTATATCAAATGGAATATTTTTACAAAGTCCTTTCATAAAGGTTGCCAAATTAATCATTGTGTTTTCATCTGCTTGTAAATTAATCTTTTGGAGTTTTCCTTTCATAGAAAATATTTTGAATTATAAACACATGCACATAAAATGTACATAAAAGAATATTAAACTTTGATAACCATTTATTATGCATTCAGTATTATAAGGTATATTCTCTATGATCAAGTCGGCTATTATGTGGAAATTATTCAGTGCATGTGTATTTAATTCAAAAACGTATCGACTAAAGATGTAAAATTACATGGGTTAAAAATTAACTAAATAACTAATATAGTATATTTACACAATAGTAAATAAGATTAAAGTTCAATGCGTTATTTACAATTTCTTCATAAAACATTCTGAGGGTTCATAAAACGTTCTGTCTTGCAGAGATAGTGGTTATAAAAACCATTAGATCTTAGGTCATAGTTAGTTAAAATTGTATTCCATAAACGTTCGGGAACTTTAAATTAGTGTACAATTTCAATCTCCTTGTTCAAACAGTTTGGGATGTTATAGTGCCATATTTGGGAAGCATATTCAAGATCATGTCTTATCGTTGTACAATATGCATGGTTTTGGATATTTACCTCCGCATTTTGTTGCCAGGATATTTGATGATAACAAAGATCTATTAACTGTCGGTTTTACTTTAGGGTCGTTGCTTTTGACAAAGTGACGTGTTTTATTCTTTAATTATAAACCGACATCTGGTTTATTTTGTTTCTAATAATCTCTGCTTGAAATTTCAGCATTTTGTTCCTATAAATCTTGCCAGTTCAGCACCTTTTCACTTTGCTACATGTAAAACTGCATTACCTTGATAAATTATTATAATATGTTTCATTATTTAGTTGTCATGATTCCTTCTGGTCATAGCCAATGGGAAATTTTTATACTGTAGATCTAAGAACATTAGAAGCACAGTATCTCAATAGGTAATTATAGATACAGTAATTATGACATTTACCACATGAAACTCACTTTTGAACCATTTTCAAGAACAGTGTCGGTTGAAAAACCCATTAATCAATGGTTTTCTTTCGTGAATATACTCATCACAGTCATGACATAATAATAAGAGGTTGGACCACAATTATGACAACGAGTGTTGGCATGCCTACTCATACACAAGAAGCAAAGGGATGGCACAGCTTTTAAGTAAAGCACTAAATATCGAAGGTCTACAGCTCTCCCATTTAGCCTCAACTGATTTTATTCTTCTTGTCCAGACAGACTCCACTTTATTTCCTCTGTCAGCTTCTCACATTTATCAATACAACTTGTTAAATTATCTATTAAGAAAGCAACATATGTGCAATAATTTAATTATAGAGCTTTGAAAAGCTCTTCAGTTTATAAATTCAGCCACTGGTACAAAATTAAGTAGTCTATATAATAGTTTACTCTTAAACAACATCATATAAAAGGGCATAAAAGTCCCTAACCTTCTCAAATTCTACTGACAATAGTTTCTTTTCTATCAACAACATCCATCTCATTGTCAGATGTACTTTCTGTAAACTAGAAATACGTGTACGCAACAACCCCTCGCCCACTTACTGTTTGAGGCTTTAATATTGCCAAACTGAACAGATTTTCAAACTGCTTATTTTTTGGGTGCAATTTGCGGGTAGTGTACTGAACAGAACCCAAGTGGGAAAGTCTGCCCACACTAAATTGTCTCGCAGGCAGGGTTAGAAACCAATTGTGTAACTATTGATTAATAATTAGTTTAGTTTTAATAATTATTAATTTAAATAATAATTTTATTAATTATATATTACATAATTAAAGTTAATTATGTCAGTTATAGTTTTAATAATAAATTTCAACATGTATGTTTACAGTAACAGTGGCATACTCATAATTTTACTCAAAGTACAATTGTATTCACAAGACTGCATAACCTTGTACATACATGTACCCTACTGTAATAATGTAATCTGCATGTTCCTTATTGCCTAATTGTCAGTATAAGCAGATACAGTGAGTGTTAACCTACCCAATTACACATTATACAGCATTTATCCTTCAAAAGCTGTGTAAAAATATACATTGAAAGCCTATAGGACTGGCACTGTCCAGGCCTACTATCCAGGACAAATGTGAATTTAAACAGACACACTAAGCCATTGGCCAAAAGGGCATGCCATAATATCAGATGAGCGTAAATGCTGATTGTTATAGCCAGCCAGTATGGTGTATGTTTACAGTTTACACTATTAAAGTCAATAAAATGAAAGCCAGGCCCAGGTCGTGGCTGGCCAGGTTGGTCCTATAGACTTGCAATATATGTAAACACAGCTAAAGTCTGTATTTATTTATATCCTTACTACCAGACACCATCATCTATATCAGCTAATTTTTGAGTTTTGCAATGAGTGTTGTCTGACTATATATTGATAAGCTCGATAAACCTTTTATTCTGTTAGAAGACTTCTGTTGCTTTTATTAATATATAATCTTATCATATTATATAATTATGCATACATGTACCGGTATTTCAATCGTATTCAAGCCGTGGTAACACATTTCAAAAAGATGAAATGACAAAAGTCCATAATATGCAACAAAGAACATATTGCTTAATCTAATTATTTCACCAATATATCATTAATTCAAGATGAAATTCCCTTCAGCTGCTTGTTGTCAGTGAGATGATACCAGTTGTTTAATCCCTAATGTGTTCCCCTGACACAGTGAGTGTTAACCTATACCCAATTATATAGTATCTATCTGTATATACAGTATATATCCTACAAAACCTGTGTAAATATATACATTGCAAGCCTAGGACTGGCATTGTCTAGGTCTAATACAAGACAAAGGTGTTTACAAAAACACACTAAGCCATTGGCCAGACCAGCATTCCATCAGATGAGCGTATAAACACTGATTGTTATAACCAGTGTGGTGCATGCATGTTTAGACTATTAAAGTCAGTAAAATGTAAGCCAGGCCTGCAAGGTTAGGTGGTGTCCAGGCAGGTTGGTCCTGGTTAGTCCTATAGACTTCCAGTATAAACACAGCTATAATCTGTACTTTTTTACATCCTTACCACCAGTACTGGTACTCACTATACTATATAGGCTAATTATCAAGTATTGCAATTATTCCATTGTGGTGAATTTGCAAGTGACCAAGTGAAACAATGGTGATGGATAATTTAAATAAAAGTATAAAATCTGCCATTCAAAATTTGTATTAACATTTGTTATTCTGCAATATTATACTAAAGCACATAATTTATTGGTATATCGTGTGTAAGGACAATTCAATTTCGAGCGAAAGCCCTTCAAAGAGTGATTTCGTGATGTCTGATTGGCGCTTTCTCGATATATCAAGAAACCGAAATTCAAATAATCCTAACCCTAATCCTAAACGCAAATCCTAACCCTAAAACTGACTTGGGTTGTTATAATTTTAAATTTCGGTTGCCATGACGCCATGCCAAAAGTGAAATGTTCCAACCATAATATATTTTGAAGTACTAACTCTAAGAACTCATTCTACATATCTAATGAAAGCTTGATTAACAGCCTCTGACATATCTACAAAAATATTTTTGTAACTGATAGCTAACAGCTTGAAAAAAGTGACGACGCTTGGATTGGATTGACAAACTCCAAGTAAATATTTTAGATATTCAGATGACGATATCTTTTGAACTACTAACTCTAGAAAATCATGCGATACATCAAATAAAAGCCTGAATAACATACTCGGACATATTTGCCAAACTATCTTTGTAACTGAGTAAACTGACTAACAGGTTTAAAAAAACGAAAACGGAAACGTATAAAACTTGATTTACGAACTTGATTTACGAACTTGACATCTTCCGACGACGATATATTGCATTTTCACTGCCTTTTCACGATCTTTTTGAACTCAAATCTTCATTGACCGTATAACCCGACAAAACACGTACTTTTCTTTTATTTACCATATCTAGTTACCAGGGCCAAATTTCCCGATACCGCGCATGGGCCGTTGATCTTGAATATATATAATTATATAAACTAAATGTTATTCTGCAAAGACTTGGAATCCCCGTGTGAGGGACTAAACGCCGGTCGATATTATCACCCTCGCCCTCAGGCCTTCGCGCCGGGCGAGGGGATTAAATGAATAAATAATGAATAAATTATTTAATAAGCAAACTGATGACATTTTATTAGCTTGGAGAGTCCTAAATAATGTATGCTTCTCAACATCAGTAAGTTCTTTGTATACCTTACCTGCATTTTCCCAAAATTATGTTTTAATTTGGAAAACATTGGCTTAATTTTATCTGAGCAATATCTTAACCTTACAATAAGTGTCTATGGTTGAATTAGCAAAGCATGATGTACAAGTAAGTATAGACCACTTGCACTTATTCGCTTGGTGCATTGATAAACATGTAGTTAACTAAATCTAAGATGAAAATAGTAAAAATCAAAAGATCAACCCACAACCTTGAATCTAGCACTCTAACGTATACAGTAACTGACAGCATGAGAAACGCTTCCAGCAGTAAAATTACCTGCACGGCAAACTAGAGCAGCCAGCAACCCAAGTGTGATAAGTTTTGTTCCTCATCAATGTAGAACAGTAACTTATCAACGATCCTTCATTGTCAGAGTTACTAGAACTTGGAACGCATTACCGGACTTTCTAAGATTAAAAACACTCAAATTTAGTTCATTTAAGAAAACCCTACTTGAATACTATTATGACGCTCTTTACTCCATCTATAACCAGGACGACCCACGTACGTGGAAATCCATTTGCCTAAAATGTAACTCAGCACGTCGCCTCGAGAAATCCCTCACTTGTTGTTATTGATTTTTGCTACAGACTTTTCTTTTCATCTTAGTATTTATGTAAATATAACCTCAATTTTTTAAACTCTTTTTTTTTAATTATACACGGGGCCACAGTAATTGGCGTAAGCTGTAGTGGTATCCCTGCCAGACTTTTTTTACATGTTATATATATATTTTTATATTTTATATGTTAATTTACTAATGGCGAATCGAAATAAATAAGTAGCGGTATATACCATCACTGTGAATCATAAGCAAATATACAATTTATTATACAAAATCGTAAGGAGCAAAGGTGGGCTTACTGTACAAGCGTAAGCAAAGGGGCTTATATCTGGGGGGCTTGTATAAGCAGTGTAAAAAGTGTTTCCGAGTGAGGGAGGCTTATATCTGGGCTTATAAACACGGGGCTTATAAAGGGGGACTTTAATATGCAGTTTAATTGTACATGTATTTGGGTATATTTTAAAAATATCAGTATCATAACAACAATTTGCATAAACTGTAACAGTACACACTTTTCGTATTACAGTTTATATACACCACTTTGGCTGACAGCCTGAAAATTACGTTTGGCTGTGGCGTAAATAATAAAAACAGAGACATGCTAATGATAGCAAAAACTCTTCTTGTATTTTAAGTCTACATTTACCTGTATTTACATCGCTAGACCTAGATACAGCGTCCCCAGGCAAACGCTTGGCAACAGATCGATACCAAAACGGCTTATTCTAGGGAACTCTATTACCCAAACCATCGTACGGAAAAAAGAAGTTGCTGCTCTTTCGACATTTCTGTGGATTTAACGAATTGGCCAGATCTCCAAATTGTCCAGACTAGCGTATTGTTGGCATGCGTAAGCGTATTGTTGCAGACTTTTTACTATACATATATTCAAATGTTATCACTTCGCCCACTGACGTAGAATCGGGGTTTACTATAACCCGGGCGTAATATAAATAAGCTCCGAATTCTCCTGAAAAAAACGAAAATCAAAATAGAAGGCCTAGTGGTGACCCTGGCGAGGATGAGCATGAAATCTTGTTGGTCAGCAGTCAAGAGGGTTTAGGAACTGATACTTAAGGGGGGTTAGGGTTGGATCTAATTTGTTTTGGGGTTAGCTGTTATTTCATGATTGAGTGACAAAATTCTAAGTGCAGTGCCAATGTAGTATCCTTGTTATTTTATAAATTAGATTATTTATATATACAGACAGGTAGGAACAATAAAGTCTTTAAAGTCTTTAAAGTAATCGTGACCTTTTCGAACTTGACGTCTTCGTTCATTCATGACATCCATTATGTGTTTTTTAATACCAGCTTTGGAGAAGCAGACGTGGGCATATGTACAGCTCTCCTCCAACTCATCAATTAAACTGTTCACGTCCTTCAGCAGACTTTTTGAAATTTGGAATATTGTTTCTGCTCCATTTTCGTATTGCTGCTGCCCTCACTGTTTTTTTCCTGTTTTTCAGAAGAGTAATAATATCAATAAATTGAATGCCATAACTCCAGATAAATGGACATTACAACGCTATTAATTTTTATTCAAATATTATTCTGGCCTTGGTCATCAATTGAGGAACGGTTGAGCACAACCAAGATTTCCAAGAGCTACAATCAGTGACAAAACTGTTGGGACAATAACAACTGCAACCATATTTTAATCCCCACTCCCTATTCCAGAATTGCCACGCTTTAACTATTCTCCGACCTTAGTAACACAACATTGAAATGAGAGCAGGGCCCAAATACGTAATATTTTGTGTGCAAACGTTCACTTTTTCTAAGGTGTCCCACTGTCCCATCTAATTTTGTCTTGATTGTAGTTAATTCAAGGTCCGCCACACAACATTAATTGTAAATAAGTCTTTACATTATTAGTCTCTGGATTTATATAGGAAATAACATAGTTCGACAAGAATAAATAAAAATTCACACGCTTGTTTTGGTTTGTGGATTTTGGAGGACAGATACTATATGAACTTTACGGTGGGCGGACATAGAAGTGAGCCGTTGAGGGAATAGGGGGAAAAACCATGAACTTGCATGTTTTGGGTTTAAACCAAACATGCGATACATACCGTCGCACAAGAATATAGTGCATCCAAGCTCGCCATGCTGTGTAGTTGTCTGACAAGACGCAAATTCCGTAACATTAGGCGCGTATTAAAGCAGGTCTTTGCCAATTGTCACCTAATGGTTTATACAATGCGCTTCTTCATAGTCATAAATGTGAAGTTATATTTACACAATTTAAAATATAGTCAATAGTTGTAACATACAAGTAAAGCAATGGCATGATCGAGAATGACGGCCTCTCCTCGAGGCCTGCAGCAAACTAGTCATTGGAGGCCCCCTGAATTGGGCCCCCCCCCCAACTATCGGACTAAATTGAGTCGGATATTAAATACCTCTTGGAAAATCCTCAACATAATTTTTATGAGACCCTTTAGAGGCCTTGGGGCAAATTGCACATCCTGCCCCCTTCTCGGCGGGCCTGGCTGAACGACACTGTTGTTCTGCGCCAAGAGCTAGACTTCAATTCGATTGAAACCATAATTCATTCCCGATACCAATTGCGGCTATTACCCGAAAGCACTTTGCGGGCTTAAACTGAACAAATCGAGATTTTTTCTGGCAGATACCTAATATATGCAGGGCTGCTATATATGTCTCATGCGGGAGGCACATATATATAATCCATACCAATATGTCTGTTGACTCAATGTCACTCAGAGTGTAAATCGGAAATTTGACTGTCATCAATAATTTCTAAATCATCACCATACATCTGAACCAGGGTTCCCAAGATCACGTCAGTCTGTGTAAAATTTAAAAACACATGAAATGAACATGAACCATCGCCGTAATTGTGTTCACCAATAAAAATTTAGTTAAATACTCGATATTCAATTGGTGAATAACTACTTCCGTTTTCGAAGCTAGAGATGCGGGAATTTCAAACACTACCATGAAATAAAAGGTTGCTTTGTTTGCTATGACAAAGACATAAGCCATACATGCATGTTTAGTTTATAAATCATGCAGATAAATAAAGCTATAATGCATAAGTTGGGCTAACAGATGATAAAAGTAATTGTCTACAGTTACAGAATAAATTAAATTATCGATTTTTAATAAATTATCGATGTTTAATTTTTATGCGTGTGTCGCATCGATTGCTGACGAGCAAAATGACCAAACGTGTAGTTAGTTTTCTACAATTGTCTTTTTCCGAGACACAAATGTACCAAACTTATGCACGATGCGTAAAAGATAAGAACTTAGTTCATGTTGTATATTCTCCGGTGTAGGTCATTCGATACTGATTTTTCTGAACGTTTTACAACAGCAACGCTGCCGCTGGTAGTGTTTTGTTCCGACCCAGAACCATCAAACTTTTCCACTTCTGCCACAAGCATTTTGAATCTCATTTGATCCCCTAACCAGTGCCAAACTACACGGTTTTAGATGTTCTTGTGTCCCATTAAAAACAGGACGGGGCCTGTCCATCAATCTTTTGATCTGCAGTTTATTTTAATGAATGTATACCAAATAACACAAACACGTGAAACAAGACAAAATGTGGAAACAATGAAGGAACAAAAGTTGAAAATGAAACGAAGTTATAAAGTAACTCAAAACTGAGTAATATAACAGTATTAGAAAATGAAAAATATCGCTCACTATTTTCGCGCCTTTTTTACGAACTCACCTGTAAATCTTTTAGAGGCATCTTCGCCAAAATGTTTCCCTATCCAAAGAGAAACCTCTTCTATTGACATATCCTTAAGATTTAACTCGTCTAAACCTTCAATGTCTGAACTCATTTTCAATTCGCGTTTCAAAAATCAACAAGGAACGCAAGGGAACTGATACCTGGGCCTGGGGTGAGAAATTATGGGATGGACCTTAGACTTTGGACTGAGACTTCATTCACATGTTCTTTCGTATACCTATACAAGCTTTTCTCCTCGTGAATGTCGACTGATGGAAGGAAGAAAAAGAAGTTGGGATAGGACAGAAGTTGTTCGTTGCCATTGCACAGAATGGCCGTATCTCCATGTTCATTGTCCATGTAGTCAATGCCAAAATGGAGCAGTATCATCATCCACTGAGTGCTGCACATATTACGGAAACAAACATGGATGATTGTGTAACTTCAATAAGTGAAGGTTTAGAACCGCAAGTTTTAATAATATTTATTTTTCAATATACAAGGAAGTTAATCAAGTCTTTTTTTTTGTTTTCGAATGATTTTGTTGAGTTTTTCGTTTTTTTAATAAATCTGCTTTACTTTTCAAAGTATATGCCGAGAAGCCAGAGTAGGTGACACAAGTAGGGACATTTGTGATACCAGTACGTGCCTTCACAAATGACCAAAACTTTCTTGGCTTCTCTGGAAGCGAAGATACTAGGTTATTCACATATAACCAGTATGCTTTATTTACTTCATCTTTTACCTTAAACCGTTTATACTTCAACCATTTTTCAGTGTTGTCTGACCTCTTAGCTTGCTTCCATAAACGGCATTTTTGTCGTATAGATTTTTTAAGGTTAGTATTTATCCAAGGATTACCGCTTTGCCTATGAAGGAATCTTGACGGGAGCCGTCTTGTAATCGTAAGGAGCAAAGGTGGGCTTACTGTACAAGCGTAAGCAGAGGGGCTTATATCTGGGGGCTTGTATAAGCAGTGTAAAAAGTGTTTCCAAGTGAGGGAGGCTTATATCTGGGCTTATAAACAGGGGGCTTATAAAGGGGGACTTTAATATGCAGTTTAATTGTACATGTATTTGGGTATATTTTAAAAATAACAGTATCATAACAACAATTTGCATAAACTGTAACAGTACACACTTTTCGTATTGCAGTTTATATACACCACTTTGGCTGACAGCCTGAAAATTACATTTGGCTGTGGCGTAAATAATAAAAACAGAGACATGCTAATGATAGCAAAAACTCTTCTTGTATTTTAAGTCTACATTTACCTGTATTTACATCGCTAGACCTAGATACAGCGTCCCCAGGCAAACGCTTGGCAACAGACCGATACCAAAACGGCTTATTCTAGGGAACTCTATTACCCAAACCATCGTACGGAAAAAAGAAGTTGCTGCTCTTTCGACATTTCTGTGGATTTAACGAATTGGCCAGATCTCCAAATTGTCCAGACTAGCTTCCAAGGAAAGATTTCGCAGTCGCATGTTAGATATGTCCTCAAGGCATCGATCACCGAGAATCTTCAGTAGTGGTTTGTGGTCTACAGCGATGATTAAGTTGTCACAGCCTAACACGAAGAAGCGAGCTTTGTCCATTGCGTCGGCGACAGCAAGGGCCTCTCCTTCGATTGGTGCGTATCGTGATTCGGCAGCATGAGTAAAGCGGCTGCCCACCAGGGTTACTTTCCAGCCAGTGCGGCAGCAGAAGGGTTAGGTGGTGGCGCATTCACAGTGCTTCTGGAATAACCAAAGGCCGATGCCGGTTTTTGACCAGTCTGTGGCCAGGCATGTTGGCTTGGATTTATTGAAGATTCGTACAGTACCGTCCTCAATTTCGCTGATGATAACAGCCTTAGATTCTTCGAAAAGTTGGTTCAATTCTTCATTCCACATGAACGGAGATCCAAGTTTGAGGGCTTCGTGGAAGGGCAGCTTGCGTTGTGTTGCAGCAAATGCATATGATACTTGATTAATGAGCCCAAACCAGGAGCGCATGTCTGTGATGCTTGTCGGTTTTGGAAAATTGCGGATAGCATCAACATGGGTAATCTCGAAGCCGGCGAATTCGACTGTATCTTGGCCAAAGACGAATTTCTCTAGGTTGAGGATAATGCCGTTTTTTTCCGCAGGTGTCAAGCCAGTTGACAGCCTGGAAGAAACTTTCTTCGATGTTGTCGGCCCAGAGTAATGTGTCATCTATACATTATGTTTTGTCTGGGACGTCAGAGACTTTTTCATTAAATCGTCACCTGAGGCAATGTAACCTTGTGGTGCCCATATCGGCCCCATGGGGTTATAAATGCGGTAAGGTGGCGGTCATCAGGGTGGAGGGCAACACTGTGGTAACCGTTCCAGCAAACGAAGACTTTTCTTTTTGCTGCCAGGTACTGACCAAGCCTGGTGGAATGGACTTTGGGTATGGTGTGTTTCCCGTGTGGCATGTAGATTTAGTGCTTGGAAGTTGACTGTTCGATGTGGTTTCCCATTCTTTTTGGCACAGATTACCATTCGGTGACACCATGTGACTGGTTCACCGACGGGGACGGCTTCGAGGACATCTAATTCCATGTCTCGAGCAAGGCCAGCTTTAACGTCCTCTTGCCAGTGGAGTGGGACTGGGGGTATGGTGTGCAACAGGTACGGCATTAGGGTCAACAGGCGCGAATCCAGCTCAAAATCTGATTGTTGCTCAACGCTGTGGCACATGATGTGACGTTGTATGACGCGCGTAATATGACGATCGAGCGGTCATATTTCAAATCAAACAAACTAACGGAAGGACCTTCTAATATACCCACTGCTCCTGTGTATGTTGAGGCAGCATTTCACTTCTGATAAGAACTCCTATAGTACAGCGGATAACGCTTAAAAATGAACATTGGTGTGCACTTTTACCTAAAAGCATGAAACTTTACACAGTGAACAATCGTAACTTAAAGTTTATTTTCAGATGTGGAGCCATCTGAGATTTGACCTGTGACGTCACGGAGAGGTCAATTACGTCATCCAGTTAAAAATGACAAGTAAATATTACTGGCATAATGAAAATTTAAATATATCTGCTGGCAAACGCATAAAATCATCTTTAAATCATCAATAAACTAGAAAACAACATAACTTTATCCTTTACAGTTTCTGTATTATGACCTTTGAACTTTGACTTTTGACCTTGAGGAACATAATCTGATTCAAAGCAATTAAATGTCTGCTGCATTCAAGAAATGCAGATCCTATAACTATTTTTAAACTGTTTAGCTTGAATTCGAACAGTGTTATTTGTTGCTCTATGTAATGTTAACATTCTCCAGAACACGAGCAGAGGGCAGTGCACCTCAATGTTGCTTTAACGCATTTGCATGGGGCTGTACAACCCTTCTTACACCCGCAGTGTAACAACTCGTAGCAAGAAGACGAAGCCTCTGGAAGTGTTGTCCACAGTGGTGTCCACCCATCACTGCTTTCCTTCCAGCCCCAGTTGGAAGGGATAGGAAGCTGAGGATCTGGAACTAATGCCTGGTTCCATATGTTTGCTTGATAACACGCTCGCTTGATATGCTGTATCAGTGCTGCTTGAGTTGGTGGAATGTTCTCAAGACTTCTCGACTTCCGGGCAAACAGGTGCTTACGGGCGTCATTCACTCTCATTTGGTCACTTGTGCGCTCGTACAACAGCACCACAAACCGTTCCAATTGCGACAGAACTTCATCATTGATATCTCCGGGCAGCTGCATGATTGCTTCAAATCCGTCAGTCACATCTGGGAAACTCAACCACGTGTCCCAGGCAGTCTTCTTACCTCGACCACCAAATGAGGAAGTGGTGTCGCAACCTGTCAGGGCATGGAAAACAGGTAGAGTGCTACACATCCGGGGCTCGATCGATTCCACAAGCTGATGGACAGGGATGCACTTGAAACTTGCGCCAGTACCAAAAGCCATCCATAGCTCGTCAGGTTTAATCTTGTCAAAATTAGCAATAGCCAAAACTAAGACATCTGTGTCAACCGTTCGGATGCTTATCTTCCTACAACCTTTGTTCACAGAATCTTTAACATGCAAGAGGATACGGGTATCTGCTTCTTCATGGGAGCACGGTGTCATGTTTGCCACATCCGCCTCTGCCAGTGAACTGAGGACCTCCTTACCATTTGTTGCATAGATGGCTTTATCTGGAATTGGGTCATTTGTGACTTGCTCGGACAAGAAACTGAAAAGTTCGGTTTTGTTTTCGTTGACACGAAGGAAACCTTTCCAGTCTCTCGCAATCACCGTTGTGGGAAATACCCGCCTGCGAACACCTTTTCCTCGCTTCACCCTTGTTGTGTTCTTCAAGCTGTTTGGAACGTAGATATCCCAGATTATGTCCACTCTGTCGGACATAAGACATCTGACTCTAGTTGAGATCGCACATACGGCATAAATACCAGATCAGCGTAGTCTTGAAACGTCTTTGCTGTGCCAGGACTTAGCATCTGAACAATAGCAGCACCGTCAAGAAATTTAGCGTCGACAACAGGAATGCTCGTTGCTTGCATCTCTTCCACTCGTAAGCAGCTCAGGAGATCTGCCTTCTTTTTCCCTGCCGCAACTTTCCATCTGCTGACAACGATGGTGGAGCCGACTGATTCTCGTGGGCAAAGAACTGATCAAGATTACCATCTCTTGTTTGGCACGAGATATAAAGCCTTGAAAAGAGGTGACAATCATTCTTTAGCGATTTCACTTGAAGACTTTGTTTCGATTGCGACTTTGCTTGTGGGCGACTAAACAATGGTAGCTTGTTCTTAGGGAGTGGATCTGTAATAGGAACTGTGCAGTCAACAAGTCTTTCCTGGACATACTTGCTGAACTGCTCCTCGCCGATTACTTCCACTGTTTCCACAGTTTTAATTACAGACGACTCCATAATATCTTTGGTATCCAGGACTACAAGATCTGGGCTCTCGTCTTGAAATGGATTTCCCAGATCGTCAATCACAGATGTCAACGACTTCACGTCCTTCTGAAAGGCTACTTGTACTCCCGGATGTTGTTCATGGTGGCGATGTTCGCTATCTCCAGTAGATGTTTATATAAATATTATATATTAATAAAATAAATTAAATAAATAATATAATCATATTAATATAACCATATAATTAAAGTATTCAATGCAAATTATAATAATTTTTAACTTAATTATTTTATATTGACAATTGGTCAATTGTCAATTGGACAATTATATTGACAATATATAACATTTAAATATATTTATATTTATAATATATTATGTTTAATATAAATATTAAATATTAGATTAATATTATTTTAATGGAGATTTAAATTTATATATATATATTTAATATAAATCTTATAATTATATTAATAATATATAATTTATATAATATATATACTTAATATAATACATATCTTGATATAGATGTATACTATACATTAATGTATAATATATCAATTATTATAATATATCAAGATAATTATATAATTATAATAAATAAGAACATTGTAATTATTAATAAATTTTATAATTATATTTATTTTATAATTATTATTTATGGGTTATATACCATATATTATATTAGATATAATATATACATATTATAATATGAATTTCATAATATTATAATAATAATAATATAATATAAATTAATTGTAACATAAAATTTTCATATGATAATAATCAAAATTATTAATTAATACAAATTATATAATTATAGAATGATGTTTATAATTATTTAATTTAATATATAATTATTATATAATATATTTTATTATAATATAATTTATAATAGTACATATAAATTATATGTTTATATATAATAATATAAATATTTAATAATTTTCAATTATTTATATATATAATATATAATATTAAATTTATATAGTAATTAATATAGTTTAAATTATATTAATTTTGAATAATTATTATAAATTCATAATAGATTTCTAATATTTATGTTGTTAGTAATAATAAAATTATATTAATTATATAATTATAATTATTAACAATAATAAATATAAGTACATTATATAATATTGTATAATAACATTTTCACGTTTTAATAACTGTTCTTGAAAATAACTACTTGTAGTAAATGTATAACGTCTAAAAGGTTATTATTAATAGTTTTTCTTTTTAATTACGTGTATTTTTAACGTGAATAAATTATCAACTGAACTTGCCCGCCGGCAAGTACTTCGCACTTTTGTTGACATCAAATTTTCTTCATTCCGTAATACTCTTTTATCGTCAACCTCTTCCAAAAAATTATTCTTAACTGTTTATCTGCTATTGTAGTTGTACTACAACTTGCTTTTGCGGTTTGTTACTCAGGCGAAGTCAATTTTTGGACAACCTGTTCTTCACATCTTGTTGTTTGAAACATTGAGCTTCGTAAGGAAATTTATAAATTTTGGAAAAGCTAAAATTTTAACGTATTTATAACTGCTTTTGAAATTATCGGTTTTATTTTACTTTCTATTTATTTACTTCTGTTGTTATCGCTTTTATAGATACACTGTTGCTGTTCCTTGTGAAATTATTCAAGGTTCGTATACTCTCTTTTTTACTTGAAATTTTATCTCGTACTTCTGGTTAAAACATATAATATATAAAAATATATATATATATATAGTTATAAAAATATAATAATATATATAGTTATCTAAAAAATATTATTGTTCGCTCGTGAGCTTGCGTTGCGAAATAACACATTCCTTTTCATAGCATTTAATTATTTGGATAAACCCAACGGTTCCTAATTATACTTGTTTCATTGCTATATTTTTTCTGTTGGCTCTGTTCATAGTTAATATAACCCGACGGGGTTTGGAAGGCCGGCGAACTTCAAAGGAACACGTGACCTGTTTGAGAGGGATGTTGAGAAGGTACATCACGTGACAATTAAGGTGCATCAAAGCTGGAATTCGTAGTACTGTCGCCTTATGCAAAACCACAAATCTTTGAATAAATTGCGTTTTAAGAAGGTTTTAGTGAAGCGATAGCGTCGACAAGTACCGCATACATGGAAGTAGAGGAGGGGAATCAATTTGAACTTCCAGAAAGCTCGGATTCGGCGTTTGAAGACGATTTTCAACAGACCATTGCGCTGCTTGATATGGTCATATGGAAGTACTGAGAAAGTTCAGTTTGTACACAGGGTTTGAAGTACACTCTTTTCTAAATTATATTATCCGTGACATCGGTCAGCATTTAGCCGACGAAAAACTTTACAAGAAGAAACACGTTGCAGAGTTATTAAGCTACAACCAAGCGATTCGTTTGTCGAAGCGATCAATAGTATGACGTTTTGAAATTTAAAAGTTCTATGGAACTACAAATAACAACTGGAAAGAATATTTTCACTCGTATAGTGACCAAAAGATTGTTCTTAATGGTCATCCGCCTTCCTGAACGCTTGATTGAATTCCTTGAACAAGTTGATAGTGATATAAAAGAAATATCTGATCCTGAGGTATTTATTTCAATATTTTCTTGGTATGGTACTCACTTCATAATTTAATAGTTTTATAGATTTTCTCCATAATTTCTGGTTGTGTAAACAACTTAATAGAACATAACTAACTTAATAGAACATAACTATACCCTCACCTGGAATCATTGGCGTAATAATCTTGTTGCCGCCATCTCAATGTAATGTTGCATTAATTTTAGGAATTTCCCCAGGAATTTGGCCCTTTATCTTATTTGGCTGGCTATGTAATATGGTCAACATATCAAAAAAGCAAAAACTGCTCAAGATCAGATGGCATTCCACCATGAACAAAGAACTTCAAGCCTTGATGTCATCAATGCGAACAACCATAGGGGTGGACTTTGGGCTCCCCATCCATGGGTTATCAGCATTGCAGAGGTGTTGGCACACGTCAATAAAGACAAGTTCACTAGTCCACCAGTGGACAAAATAGTGTATGAAGTCTTGACTTCTTCCCGTGAAAATCTTGTGATGCAACATTATTGAATTGTGATGTAGAAATATCAAAAGAATGTCAGTCTTTATGTTTTAGCCTGCGAAAGCAGACTCTGTCCTCACCCCCTGTTAAATGTAATGTTAAATTATATATTACTGTTAGGTCTTTTTCTTTTGTTAGGATATTGTCAATAATTACAAACTAAGTCAGCATACACTCAAAGAAAGAAAGTGTTATGTAAACAGTTGACGAAACCCAGTGACAAGATGTAATTGTCTATAAACCATACTTGATGGCTAACCTAGTCCTTCCTAATCTTATCAACCTAAAAGATGGTGTACTGCTAAATTATGTTCAAATCTGAAAGAAGGATCTTTCTCAAAACATGAGCATTTTATCTCCCAAAACTTTTTACCAGCATACTACCACCTTGCAACACATCAAGAGTCTAGGCAGGATTAGGAAATACTTCTACACAATTAATATTTTAAATTCATATTTATTTATTATTACAGTATATTACAACTATATCCTTCATCTGTACATATAATAAGACTATTTATTATATAGATGGGAGTGTTTTACTAAGAAATATGCAGTGAATATTTTCCATATCCTCACTAGTTTAGATATTGATCACGTGATTAAACATTTCCACACCTTTTGCATTGAATCTATATAATAAAAAGAAAATTACAAGGTAGCTTGAAGATATGAATTTTATCTTCTCGGCTCATTCATAAAAAAATTATTTTTACCACTCGAAGAGAAAATTCATATCTTCGCACCACCATGTAATATCCTCTATATACATATAATAAGACTATACACACGCACTTTAGTGAATTGCAAGCTGTGAGGTTTATAATCTGTCAAGAAATAGGATGAGTTTCTGTAGCAACAGAACAGACTTAAGCATGATCAGCAGGCCTGCAGATAAAACAGTTAAATCAGTTTATTTATAGTTGAGTTAGACGAGCAGTAGCTGACCAGTTATACTGTAGTTGAGTTGGATTAACAGCAAACCATTGTATTAGGAAGATAAATCAGTTTCTAGTTGAGTTGGATTGGCAGCAACAGACCAGTGTATAATAAGAAGCTAAATCAGTTTATAGGTTGAGTGGAAGAACTGAAAAACAACACTTCCTCATCCTTGGTTTTTGGCCATCATATCATCTTCAAAGGCAAAATCTCATTATTTTTTAATTCATAAATTTTCTCTTCACTGGTAAATTTATCGAAGACACTGCTCCTGGGACTTGTCTCTTACGTCTCGAAACTAAACGGGTAAAGAAACATACTTTGGTCTACGGTTCGTTACTTTTGAATTAATGTATGTCAAACAAATGTATAAGTTTTAAATAACATACTGTATGAGACAGTTGCTTATTGATAAATAAACACAAATAAGCTATTTGTCATGGAATGGTCAACGCACTTGTCCAACGTTGGTCTTGTTTTACAAGTTAATGCCGTATTACTTATAGAAATATAAAAAATATACTTACAACATTCAATGTATTCTGTCTCAAAAGATTTCTCGAAAACATAGATGCGATAGTCGACCTTTCATGCCGTCTCAAGTTCTTGGTTCTTCGTAATAATAGTACAACGCATATCCACGCATGCCATGTTTTCTTCGCTAAGTCGTCCTCTTCAATTGCAATACGGAAAATTCCTACTCCAGTATGCTTCTGACTTATGCCACAACCAAATATAGAGCAGTTGCCTGCCGGCATCTCGTAAAACTAGCTAAATCGACGTTTTTGTGAGCTTTCTCGTCGCTTCGCTTATGAAAACCCTATTCGATTGAACGCTCTGATGCACCTTCGTGGTCACGTGACAGTGAACAATAACATATTTTGTCACATGACCCGTGCTTCCAAACCCCGTCGGGTTATATTAACTATGCTCTGTTCAAGAAAACCAGTCAATAGCTTTTCTTGAGAAATAACGATTCGACTTTTTGTCAAACATTAAAATATTTCGTTTATTTCCGGTCATTTATAACATTTATAAACGACATGACAACGCCATGGTCAGATGAGCAAGCCAGACTTTTTTGGAATAACCGACAGGTATACACTGTTGTTAAAGATGACAGTGTTACCGAAAAAATTGCTCGTTTCCGCGCACAGGCCGAACAGAGATGTGAAAGAGATAGAGAAGAAAAAGAGCAGTTTCTCGCAACATACGTGGGGGAATTGTCATCTTCGGACCCGTTTGGAAACAACAGCGTGGTCGTATTGTTCCACTTGCGGCAGCCTATCGAGAAACATCTTGAACTGCACATTTTCTAATCGGCCCAAAAATGCAAATACGAAGTCTTGCGGATGTGCGCGAGAAAGATATGTAACCCCGCAATACAAAAATATTCCGGAGGCGCTGAGAAATCTCTCGGGCGACGACGTAAAAATTTTACAATCATTTTACGTTTATTGCGGTCCATACGAAAGACATGCGAAAGGCTATAGAATGAAAACTTCTTTAGTCAGAATAGTTTCTTCGCCACAGTCAGTCAAAGACAAGATACTTGCCATTGAAAACGCCGACCAACGTGTGAGATGCGAGAACGCGTACGCGTACCTTGTAGCGTCCAGCCTGTCAAGGTATTCACATTTTCTTGAACTGCGCAAACAATTGATAGAGTCTGACGAGCAACTCAATCCTTTCGATACTGAACAAACAAAAGGCATCGAGTGTGCACTTTGGCCACACCTTTACCCTTTCGAGGAGTGGTGCGAAAGTGTATTGAGCGGACAAGCGTCGAGACTTAGCTCAAAAGTATCTTTTTCCAAAAAAGATGTGTTCGTCACGCTAAGCCCCTTCGAGTGGTCTTTCCCATTTGCTGCATGGCTTGAAAACACCCGACAAGTTACAGGCAAGGGACGTACGGAACTCGCGGGTTTCGAAACTATGCACATCGCTCACTGTCTCGAACAGATTGTCCGGGGTTATCTCTGCGGGAGCAACAACAAGAAATGGACTAACCACCTATTCAGTTACAATAGAACCGCGAATGTAAGAAATGTCCAAACATACTTTTATCGACTTGAGTTTCGGGAGAGGGGTACGGTACATCTGCACCTGCTGGTCTGGTTAAAAGACATTTCGTACATTCAACTGCGGTTTATCAGGGCTGACCTCCCGCGAGATAACCCAGACTTGGCTTTTCGCGCACGCAAATTACAACCATCTGACAAGCCATCACCATCTTTGACTTTGCAAAACGGAGAGACAACTGTTGCGCGCGACGCGCAAGGAAATAAAGTGCTTCACCTTAAGCACCCCGCCGATGCATTTGCTTTAAATTTGAGAGCGTACGTCTCCACAATTTTGACGGCCTTCAAATGTTCGATGGATTTCCAAACAACAGACGGTCGCGCGATGTTATTGCGATATGTGACGTCGTACATTGCAAAATCGCACGACGCTGTGCAATTAGACTCGTTATATTCATACCACGTGTCTGGACAACCTTCTGAACCGGAAATGTAGCTCGCTTTGTCGTCGGACAAGGTCGCTTGGTCATCAAGCAAAACAAAACGTTACTCTGTACCGTTAAGTGACGCGGCCGAGAGCGACAAGACGCACGCGTAATACGCCAAACGATCGAACGATTTGAACCATCTCACGTTTATTCAATGGCTCCGTGCCTACGATCACCAAAAATCAGTTCCTAAGGCCTACAAAGATGACAACACCTTAGTCGGCGTTAAGACTGTGTCGCTCTTTAACGTTGAACATTTTTTCCAATTTCTCTTGATGCGCTTTCCACACAGACAACTTGCAGAGCTGCAGCATCCTCAGCATGCGCAAATTCCGGAGAGACTACGCTGGTATGGTGCCGTTGTCCACCATTGTCCAAACGTGTGGAAAAATTCGGAACAACTAAATACCTATCTGCAACACCAAGGCCAGGGGCGTAGGAAGCTTTGTAAAGTTAGGGGGGCCGGCCAAATTTTTCGCGAGGTTTTCTATAAGGGTCCGGGTGTATGGCCCTCTGGAAAAATTTTGGAATCTAGATTCCCGCAAATGGCATTTCCTACATTCTGAGTGGTGATTTTTCAGCTCAGAAGTTTATAATATTTCATATTTTGGACTGTTTCGCTCTATATCAGAGCTCATCACCATACTTAGCAACCACCAGGGGCGGCGTGGCCCCCGAAAATCTGGTGATGGTGGGCCCCAAGCAGCTGTGAGCAGTGGGCCCCCAATCGAATAGTTTTACCGGGCCCTATTTTTGAGCCACGCCGCCCATATATTAATGCAATGGTCAGCGAGTCCGACATACCGGGCTACCTTTTAGCCTCAATCATTCCGCGATTTCCGCCCTTCTGCTTGGTTAAAAAAGAAAGCCTACTAGAGTAGGGCTGCGTAAACTAGAGAAATATTAGTACTTTAGTTTAGTAAAACACTCGGGTTAATATTGTGATTATTTTTTTTAATTACTTCTATATGACAGTTTAACAGAACATTAATAGGAAGATGTTGTTTTCCAACTTGTCTGAAATATCATACATTCTATGAATTTGATTAATATACGATTTCAAATACTTCTACTTTCGAATTCAATTTTTTTGCTGCAATTTTTCTTTCAAATTCAATTATTTTTGGGGGGGCCGAAAGCTATTCCGGCCCCCCCTTTTATAATATTGGGGGGGCCGCGGCCCCCCCGGCCCCCCTGCTTCCTACGCCCCTGACCAAGGCCACAGAGATCACTACATAAAAACAGTGTTGTCCTACATCGCTAGTATATCCGACGTCTTCTTCTTATGGCAAATGAAAATAATTCCGGCTTGTCAACTTGACGCCAGTAATACACTTTCCACCGAACAAACGTTATCTATGGACGAACAACAGCTGGTCGTGAAAAGACACGTTCTTCAAGCGTTGTCTGCGCGAGACCGTCATTATGAACGTTACAACGTCGACGACCGTTCCTACATGTCAGAGGGCTCTGAATCGTCAGATCTTGATTCGGACGATGAGGAATCAGGTGTAGTTCCCCCAAGAGCAACGACCAGCAGTCACCATCTTGCCGATCCGCAACTCGACTGGAAAAGACCAATTCTGGTGACGGGAAAACCTGGATATGGCAAATCTCATGTTATCCTCTCTATCGTTCACGAGCTTGTTGGTATGGGAGCAAACGTTTTAATTGCGGCACCAACTGGTTTTCTGGCATGTGGCTACCGAGAACGAGTTCCCGAATTTGTCACTTGCGACACTGTTCACTCGTCGTTTTACTATCCGGTCGCTCCAGAAGATAGCCCGCGTATCAACTGGGAAATCTCACGGTATAACGTCGTCGTTATCGACGAAGCGTCCATGTTAGCAGAGAACATTTTCAATCACGTTTTATCCACCATTAACAAGTTGCTGTTTAGACCGATCCTACTTGTTTGTGGTGATCCGGTGCAGCAACAACCATTCTCTAAAGTAGGTACGAAGAGGGTTAATGTTTCCAGCCCGATGACGAACCATAATTTTATTTCTTCGACCTACAGTACTGCTCAGAAATAACCTAACACTGCGTTCGCGTTCCAAACGCGTTCTGAACGAGTTCCGAACGCGTCATTGTGGCTTCGCTTAAAAAGTTAATGGGAAGACTTCGTTAATTTCTGACTTTAGTAAACTTCTAAACGGATTTAACTTGATCATTTGATTGCTGGACTGGTTATGGTATATGTTCACTAGACGAGATTAAAACAGAAAGTATATCGTTCCGAACGCGTTCGGAACGAGAATAGAACGCGTTCCGGTCGCGTTCGGAACGCGTTTTTCGTTAGGTTAATTCTGAGCAGTACTGTACCATTACATACTAAATGGACAGCATAGAGTGGGGGACGACGATTATCTTGCCTTTCTGGATCACATCAGATATTGGATACCCGACCAACAGCTTCTCGACAACATCCAAGACGGTCGCGTCATCTCCACCAGCGGTCAAGCTACCGAAAACGACATACTGCGAGCCTTCGAGGAGCACCCACATACGACGTTGCTAACATACACCGTCAACGATCTGATGGCGACAAAGTTATTTCAGAACGCAACACCTTTAGCTGTTGCACAGCTAGACTGCGAACGTGAACCAACACGTATTTATGGCGGCATGCGAGTTATTGTAACGCAGAACAGGGACAAACGAAACGGCATCGTCAATGGATAAGTGGGCATCGTTGAACGCGTGCAAAACCAAACAATTCTTTTGAAGTTTGCCAACAATACTCTTGCTCCGATTTATCGTGTTACTGTCCGAGAAATGATGGGGGTAGCAGCGTATTTTATCCGTTACGCATTGCGTATGCAACAACTATGTGCAAGGCGCAGGGGCAAACATTGCGCAAAGCGGTTCTATGGTTTGACATCGACGCCATTCCGCCGGGTACTGGTTACGTTGCAATGTCGCGTGTTAAACGCAGACAAGATATTTTCTTTTTGACAATTTTGAAACCGGCATATTTTCGACCTGTTCGCCAAATGGTATCGTCATGATCACGGTGCCAATGTACATGTATGAATTATCAATCAAAACAAATTATTATTGATTTATTAAAATAATTACAATTATTAATTATAAATATATATGAATTATTAGTAATAATTCATTATTAGTAATAATTCATATATATCAATTCTTAGTATATATATATATGTAATTATGAACAAATTATAATTATTAGTTTAATTGACGGTGACGCTGCGAATAGCGAACAAATCTAAAATTCCACGATATTTGCTGCACGAACGCTGTAAGAGTATTTTAACTAGTAAATTTGAGCTTCCTATACTGACTATTACACGTTATTATTTTTTGGTAGATGTTCAAACATAAGAAGAACAATAGCACAACGTCGCAAACACCCATGGCTGCTAGAGGTGTGAATTATTTTAGACATTTCCCTAACAATCATCTAAAACCTTACGGTCTAGCAGATGGAGCGCCGGACCAAGACACAACCTTCCGTCGCCTCAACCCGCAGTGTTGCGAATGGTTGACGAGGCCTAAAATCGCCATGAGCGAATTTTCTTCAACATTGGTTGAAAATTTGACGTTTCTCGACGAGCAGAAGATTCGCATCAGAGACAAGGACGTGGGCGAGAACACAAATAAACTGAAACCATTGCTTGAAAGTTTGAATAAATTAAACAATCGCAATGAGGAAGTGCCGTCAAAAAAAGACGTGAAAATATTACTTAGTAACATGTATAGCGAGGACGACGATGTTGATGATTTCTTTTCCCAAATGTGCAAAGTGGGTGCAGCGATGTACACAACTGCCATACACTACACCATCGTTAAAAATTTATTTCGCTATCCCGACAAATATGCTGAAATGCTGGTAGGAACGGATGCAGAAGCGGCTGCATTTAAAGATGAGCCAACAGGCAAAGGCCTGCGGAAATTTTTAAACGCAACCTGCGTTGGCGATTCCAACACAAATTCCTCCTCCTCATCTATGCCCTCCAAAAGGAAACTGCTGGCGGACCTGTTGTCGTCCGACGACGACGACGAGGAACAAAGTATAGCAACACCACCACCAGCCGTAACCTCACAAGTGAAAGAGAAAAAGCATAAGTCGTCCAAAAAAACCAAAAAATCTACTAAAAAGTAGATCTTAATAACAGTTTAAAAAAATTTTAAATAACCAAAAATATTTGTTGTTGTAACAGTAGACATGAATGGCACGATGGTATTATGAAGAATTTGCGAAATTCCACATGGTCGTTTCAACCATTCGGCTATTGCCAGTTGCGAAACGTTAAACAAACCAAAGAAGATACCAATCGTAAAAAATAATTCAGGTATCCTTCCGCCTCTGCCGTGCACGTCTGCTGTTTTATCTAAAAACGTTAATAAATTGAAAAAAATATTCATCGTGGAAGGAAATAATAGGCGGCCCAATGCAAGTCTGACATTAAGAACGCATATTTCGCTATAGTAATTGGCATGTTTAGCTAGGCTCATCTAAATCTACAGTTATAATTGCCATTTCCGTCCATTATTTCTTGCCACGTTTGTTCTATAGATTAAACACTATGCACGTAGTTGTGTGTAGTCAATTATTATGTTAAATTTGCAGTTGCAAATTCATGTCCGGAAAGTTGTCAACCGGCCAGTTAAATACAGAAACTAACTTTTACGTTAAGTTACTGCGACATTCCATAATATGTTATTTTGAACATATTTTTCACATATTTGTTGTTGTAACAGTAGACATGAATGGCACGATGGTATGAAGAATTTGTGAAATTTCGTACTCGTCGTTTCAACCATGGGCAACTATTGCCAGTTGCGAAACGTTAAACAAACCTAATTCAAAAAAACTAATTCAGGTATCCTTTCGCCTATGCCATGCATGTCTGCTGTTTTATCTAAAAACGTTAATAAATTTTAAAAAATATTCATCGTGGAAGGAAATAATAGACGGCCCAATGCAAGTCTGACATTAAGAACGCATATTTCGCTATAGTAATTGGCATGTTTAGCTATAGTAATTGGCATGTTTAGCTAGGCTCATCTAAATCTACAGTTATAATTGCCATTTCCGTCCATTATTTCTTGCCACGTTTGTTCTATAGATTAAACACTATGCACGTAGTTGTGTGTAGTTAATTATTATGTTAAATTTGCAGTTGCAAATTCATGTCCGGAAAGTTTGAAAGTTTTCAACCGGCCAGTTAAATACAGAAACTAACTTTTAGGTTAAGTTACTGCGACATTCCATATGTTATTTTGAACATATTTTTCACATATTTGTTGTTGTAACAGTAGACATGAATGGCACGATGGTATGAAAAATTTGCGAAATTTCGTACTCGTCGTTTCAACCATGGGCAACTATTGCCAGTTGCGAAACGTTAAACAAATCTAATGCAACTATTGCCAGTTGCGAAACGTTAAACAAATGTAATTGAAAAAAAACTAATTCAGGTATCCTTTCGCCTCTGCCTTGCATGTCTGCTGTTTTATCTAAAAACGTTAATAAATTTAAATAAATATTCATCGTGGAGGGAAATAATAGACGGCCCAATGCAATTCTGACATTAAGAATGCATATTTCGTTATAGTAATTGGCATGTTCAGCTAGGCTCATCTCCATGTACAGTTATAATTGCCATTTCCGTCCATTATTTCTTGCCACATTTGTTCTATAGATTAAACACTATGCACGTAGTTGTGTGTAGTCAATTATTATGTTAAATTTGCAGTTGCAAATTCATGTCCGGAAAGTTTGAAAGTTCGATGATCGAAGATAATGCAGACCAGATTTGCATAAACGAAAATGCTAATAGCGGCATTTTTCTCGCATCAATAGAAACCGAACAATCGAATCAACCTGTTATTCATTATACCGAGAGCGATGAAGTCCCCGGGGAACCAAATAACAATGAAAGCGTTCTTCTACACGCTGATGTGGCGACGATCGAAGATATTGCAGACCAGATTTGCATAAACGAAAATGCTAATAGCGGCATTCTTCTCGCATCAATAGAAACCGAACAGTCGAATCAACCTGTTATTCATTATACCGAGAGCGACGAAGCCCCCGAGGAACCAAATAACAATGAAAGCGTTCTTCTACACGATGAGAGTGACTTTCAATGGGGGGAAGTAAATGGAAATGCTTTCTGCCAACGGGTAGATAGAGCATATGAAGAGCGATCGTTCATTGGAAGCGTAATATTTTCTTAATACCGTCCGGGAAAGTTGGCAAATCATTTATACGAGAGCTGGCAAGGTTGTATCAATCTTATGCTGATGGTAGTGCACTCGAACGCGTTGCCCTAAAAGCTAGCTTTGTTATGCAATGTCTCTTATTGCAAAAGCCACACGCCAAGAGCAAGACAAAGGAACATTCAAACCATCTAGAAAGAAGATTGAAGCTCTGGTCAGAAGGGAATATCGGCACACTTCTAAATGAAGGGAAATGCATTCAAAAGCATCTCAAATCAAACACACAGAGGACGGTTGAGTTTGAGAAGATTGCTCGAGGCTTTAGTCGCCTCATGCTGCAGGGAAAAACTAACCAGGCCGTTCGTCTAATTTCTAACGCCGAAAAAGGCGGCCTTCTATCTATTGATGACCTGATACCCACGGGAACGGATGAAAATGGTAATACCATTTGGCAAACTACCCGCGACGTCCTGACAGAGAAACATCCTGAAGGAATGATACCACCACCAGAAACACTTCTTACAGAATTAGAAGAAGACACAATATGCCATGATCCTATCATCTTTGAAAGGATAACTGGAGATAGTATAAGGCAAGCGGCGAATAGAACACAGGGCGCTGCTGGTCCATCGGGGGTAGATGCCTACTTGTGGCGCCGATTTTGTTCATCGTTCAAAAGCGCTTCCGTAGATCTTTGTAATGCTATGGCTGGAGTGGCACGACGTTTATGCACGACACCTGTGAATCCTGATGGCATATCAGCATTCGTTGCATGCCGCCTAATCCCATTAGATAAAGATCCAGGAGTGAGACCAATTGGGATTGGCGAGGTCCCCAGACGAATAATTGCGAAATCTATTCTCAAAGTAGTGGGCGAGGATGTCAAATCAGCTGCTGGGGCTCTCCAAACTTGTGCTGGCCACGAAGCAGGGTGCGAGGCTGCTGTTCATGCCATGAAGGAAATTGGAACATCGGAAGAAACTGAAGCGTTTCTACTAGTAGATGCCACAAATGCCTTTAACACTATTAATCGTCAAGCAGCCCTTCACAACATCCAAATCATATGCCCTGCTATGTCAACTATGCTACACAACACCTATACCAAACCAATCAGGCTATTCGTTACCGGGGAAGGAGAAATCTCATCCATGGAGGGAATCACCCACGGTGATCCTCTGGCGATGGCTATGTATGCCCTAGCCATAACACCGCTAATCAAAAGATTAAGGCGAGAAGATCCAGACGTAAAGCAAGTATGGTTTGCGGATGACTCGACTGCAGCAGGAAGTTTGCAAGCACTAAAGAGTTGGTGGCAACATCTCACTGATGGAGGTCCTGGTTTTGGCTATTTTCCAAATGCTAGTAAAACCACACTGATAGTCAAACCGGAATTTGTTGAGAAGGCCAACGAAATGTTCGAAGGATCTGGAATTGAAATTACTTCTGAAGGCCAGAAGATACTTGGAGCTGCCATTGGTACATCCAACTTTGTCGAAGAATATGTAGTAAAGAAGGTGGAAAAGTGGGTAAATGAAATTTTAGCTCTGTCTAAAATAGCTGAAATGTACCCACATGCAGCTTATGCTGCCTTTACTCATGCTATTATGGGAAAATGGCAATACATCATGCGAACAATTGGCAACATTGACAGTCTCTTCCAGCCAATTGAAGATGCCATCAACGACAAATTTATCCCAGCCCTTACTGGTAGAGATAAATGCTCGTCCCAAGAAAGGAAACTACTTTCTCTACCAACTCGCCTCGGTGGACTTAACATCATAAATCCAGTTGCAGCTGCAAACACCCAATTCGACGCCTCCCAAAAGATTGCTGCGCCTCTGAAAGAAATGATTATTAACCAAACGGAATCTTACAGAAAACCGGAACTGCAGGACATTAAAAGCAATTTGCGTCAACAGAAGAACCAACATCACGCGCGTGTAGCTGCAGAAGTCAGAGAAAGCTTGCCACAGAATAAGCAACGATCTATGGATCTAGTAAATGAAAAAGGCTCCTCATCATGGTTAACTACCCTACCATTGAAAGATCAAGGTTTTAGCCTCAATAAGGGTGAGTTTCGCGATGCCCTCAGCTTAAGATATGGGTGGCAGTTGAAAAACCTTGCCCATCACTGTGTATGTGGTGCAAGTTTTTCGACTGATCATGCCATGATCTGCCCACATGGTGGAATGACTATCGTCCGTCACAATGAAATCCGTGATTTGACAGCAGATTGGCTGAAGGAAGTTTGCACCGAGACTGAGAAAGAACCGCAGCTACAACCTTTATCTGGTGAGAACATTCTTCCCCGAACAGCAAACAGACGAGAAGAAGCTAGAGCGGATATTAAGGCAAAAGGCTTTTGGTGTCGCCAGCAGAGCGCATTTTTTTATGTAAGGGTGTTTCACCCGAACGCGCCGAGCTATCGCAACACAAGCATCGCAGCCTTATACCGCAGACAAGAACAAGCCAAGAAGAGAGAATACGGAGATAGGATCAGAGAAGTTGAGCATGCCTCTTTCACGCCTTTGGTGTTCTCGACAACTGGGGGAATCAGTAAAGAAACGACTGTAGCCTACAAGAGATTGGCGGAGTTGCTGGCATTCAAACATAAAACTGAATATAATACCACTCTAGCCTGGATGCGATGCTCGCTCTCGTTTGCCCTACTTAGATCTGCTATTTCATGCATTAGAGGCACTAGAGCATCATCGGCACATCGATCCTCGGATACAAACATCGAACTTACTATTGCAGAAAGTCGATTATCTTAGAACTTCATACTTATTTTTTATATTTTATTTTTTTATGTTTTGTTTTTGTTTCTGTATCTTCTAATCTTTTCTTGCTATTTTATTATGTTCATGTATATATTTAAATTACTTGAAGAATATTTAAAAAAAAAATTAATATTATTATTATTATTATTATTATTATTCTATTATTATTCTATTATTATTATTATTCTATTATTTCTGTTCTTGTATTTTCTTTCTTGTATTTCTTCCTATTTTTATAACTATATCTTAGAGCATTCACGTGTTCAGGACGGCGTCAACTTCCGGAGAACTGCGGCTTAATACGGACTATTTTATATGCACTAATAATAACTCATTTCTAATTTAAGATTCCAATAAATATATTTATTATCTTATTATATTAATAATAATTATTAAGTAATTATATATATTTTGATATATTTTGCTATATTATAATTAATTATAATTAATATTGCATTATTCATGTAAATTATAAGTATAATTATTATATTAATAATTAATTATATTAAATTTCAATACTTTATTATGCCAGTTCATAATAATTTTATATTAATATATATTTAATTTATTAAATTATATAAATAATGTTTTATTAATTAAATAATTCAATGTAAAATTATGATGAGGTTATTATAATTTTAATGTAATTCAATTATTAATATATATTAATTTTCTAATTATATTATAATATATATTATATATATATATATGTCATAAAGATTTGGTCATAAAATTATTCTATATATATTATATAATATATTGATATATAATAATGATATTAATATTAATTATTATTTAATTAGCTACCGTAATATTAATATAATATATAATATAAATAATATTGTATATTTATTTATATTTAATTTTTATATTGACGTGATAATATTATAAAGATATTATATATATATATATTATATTATTATAAAGAATAAAATTAATTATATATAATTATTAATTATTATAATATATATTATTTTTTTTAAAATTAAAATATTTATTATAACTTATAAATGTATTATTATATAATTTAATGTTATTATCATGTATTATTATAATAATATATAATATTTAATTATTCTTTATATTATTATATATTATATTAATATATTATATAAAATTTATTTACTTATATATTATTCTAAATTTATATATAAAATTGAATAATATTATTTAAAATATTAACATTATTCTATTAATTATATCATTATTTGTAATGATTATATAATATATTTATATTTATAATATTAATATAATATTAATTATTAATAATTAATAATTCCTGAAATTAAATATAATTAAAATAAATACCAGATCCACTGCTGGAATCCATTTTTTTCGCTGTATGCAAATTTGAAAACGAGGCTACTAAAATGGATACACCAGCAGCCGGGTTTACAATGTAATGTTTAAAATGGATGCAAAATGGCAAAAGTGGAAATTGGAAACAAAAAGGGTGTTAAATAGAACGGCATAAGAACATTTGTAATCCAAAAGTCAAGAAGACGTAAAACAGTAAAATATATTATTTGTTGCTAAGTCTTTTCAATCTCAATTTTTTTAATAAGCTCCATATTGTTTAATTTAGTTAAAAATAATAACAGGAAAACTCAGGATACAGAAGGAAGGAGGAAAAATTATATTATAAAAAAACAAACAACCTTGGGGCCAGCACTGAGTAACTTTATCAACATTTTTCTATTTCAAGGTCAAGGTCATTGACCTCTCGATGACGTCACAGGTCAAATCCCAGGTGGCTCCACATCTGAAAATAAACCTTATGGTATAATTGTCAACTGTCGAAAGTTTCATGCTTTTAGGAAATAACGCACACTACTTCGGCTTTACAGCTATACTACTAGTATTAGTTTTGTATATATATTTAATACAGGAAATATGGAAAGAAATTTCTACATATACTGATTCAGGGTGATGGGATTATTTGCATTAAATATTTGATAATGCGCGGGCGCCAGGTTTAAGCGAGTTATATGCATTACGAATATTATTTAATCATAGAACAACTTATAATGATAATTTAGGCTTCTGCCGGTGTCTCTCCGTCTGTGCTAGCGCAAACCGTAGTGTTGAGACGTCTAAACTTGGTCTAACTCTTATCAACAAGAGTCGATCACACCGTGAACGTTTGGTCAGTTTGGACATGAAATTTTAATCTAGTGATAAAATTAACATAACAAGCGTATTTATCTAACCTTGTTGGAATGCGATCCTCTGACCAATTTTTCTGGCAACTGGGAACTTCAGATTGGACAAATGGCATATCCTCCCTGTCGAAATGCACGCAGTTTCTCTCTCTGTTGCCGACAATATTGTATGGCAACTGGCAAGCAGACCCAAATGCTTGAAGTTTTCTCCAATCAGTCGCTTCCATTGCGGCCTTAGTGATTTGGAATTATGTTTCTCCAACTCGAACTTTTAACCAACGACGGTGTACTAACTGCTCTTACAATTAAAAGGGACACTCGAACTATATTATCACACTCGCTAAGCTCTTGCGGTCAGATTCTCTCCTATAGCTGATGAACCGTAAAATTTTATTGACTGAACTTCCGCTATAGCTGAGCGATAGTCAACTCTACATCTCATTTGAAAAAGTTAAGAAATTGCCTTTTAACCCGTACATCATAAATTGGATGATTGATTTCTTAAAAGATCGCAAACAGAGAGTAACAGTTGATGGCATCACAACTGAGTTATTGAAAATTAATCGTGGCGTGCCTCAGGGAACTGTTCTAGGCCCGATACTATTTTCAATAATGATAAATGACATTAAATCAGTAAATCCAATTAATGAACTCTGTAAATTCGCTGATGAAATAACAATAGAAGTCCTGGGCTATGATGAGGATGATACAGGTACAGAAGAGGTAGAAAATATGAAATCATGGTCAGATGAAAACCGAATGGTGCTGAATATGAACAAAACATATGAAATGATTGTTCGTGGGAGAACATCGATACCTCTACCCAGTTGCATTCCGTCCATCAAACGGAAAACATGGCTCAAGATACTTGGAGTTACCCTTGAGGAAATACCAGAAAATTGGGATAGACACTTCGAAGAGATGCTCAAAAAAGTGAGTGGAAGAATGTACATTTTACGAGTGTGTAAATATTATGGTTTTACAACAAAGCAGTTAGAACTTCTCTTTCAGAGTTTAATAATGTCATTATTCACCTTTGGAATTGAACTTTGGGGAGGAGCATCCTATACTAAATACATCAGTCAGATTGATAAGTTTGTAAATCGTGCATACCGTAATAGGTACGTAACTGAGAAATCTAATTTTAGAGAAATAATAAATAAGAGAGACAAGAGGTTATGGAATAAAATATTAGATGGAAATAATGCATTAAGAGAACTTTTACCCAACAAATTAAATCAACTTTAAGGCAAAGGGGACATGACTTTGAACTGCCTTTAGTGAAAACTGAAAGATTTAAAAAATCTTTTGTAAATAGATGTCTTTTCAATTTTATCTAGTGTATGATATTTTAATAATTTTTAACAATACTGTAGAATTTTACTAGTTTTATTAAATTATTGATGTAAATAACTAATGAAGAAAAATAGACTACATACCTTATTTTTTTATAATTCCATGTAAACTCGGACGTGTGTTTCGAGTATTGATTATTAAAGACTATTATTATTATTATTATTATCATTGACTGCCATATCTGAGCGATAGTGAACTCGAATTTTGATTGGTTAGGTTTTAATCACAGTCGCTCCCGCCATATCTGAGCGATAGTCAACTCGGATTCTGATTGGCTCAGCCTTAGTCACTGTAGCTCACGCAAATATGAGCTACAGTGAACAGTCGCGTGTACTTTGCATGTACTTGGCGAGACTGACATACGATACACTCCGTTGGACAATAGTTCACATGCTGTTCGTTTGCGATCGTTCATAATCACACTGTTCACTTAAATGTTTACGAATATATATATATATATATATATAGTATATATATATATATATAGTATATATATATATATATAGTATATATATATATATATAGTATATATATATATATATAGTATATATATATATATAGTATATATATATATATAGTATATATATATATATATAGTATATATATATATATATAGTATATATATATATATATAGTATATATATATATATATAGTATATATATATATATATAGTATATATATATATATATAGTATATATATATATATATAGTATGTATATATATATATATATATATATATATATATAATATATATATATATATATATATATATATATATATATATATAGCTCTCTCAGTTCCTTAGTAATTGTCCTAAGTAATTGTCGTGTTACGCAATATTTTGAATACGCATATTTTGTCTGAAATTTCTGACTATCGCTCGAGCGACATTCGCGACAGTCTGGATCCGCGCCTGCAACCATGAGACGCATCGGAGGGCCGTGCATGAGTGGTAAGGGCTGATGTTCGCAAATGTTGAAAGTACTGGAGGCGTAATAATTTAAGAGCCATTTTTCTAGGAGCGTGCGGTTGGTCTCGTTGGCTGGGTGAGGTAATTGGTTGGCCGTGGGTGGCTTCTGACGTGGTGGGCAATTATACGGTGTGGTAAGTGCGCTGTTTGGCATATTGTGTGGGTTTGGGGTGGTGTTCTGTGTTGCCTCGACTGATGTACGTGTTGACATGGTGGTTGAGGGTAGTATTTTAAAGTTCTCTGAAATCATTCCAAGTATCATGCAAGCTTCTCTGCTCAGGAATAGTTTGTCAGAGGCGTTGGTCACGTATGTGATCTGTCGTGTTTCCAATGTTTCACCTTAGGCTGATCGACCAGAGAAACGTAGAATGATGGCACCAAGGATCTTGATCCCATTGTTGTTGGCAGCATACATACGCATGGTGACAGGGATGAGGTCTTTTCCACGAAGGCCAAAGCGCTGAACGATCTTCATGCTTGCCAGGCAACTCTGGCAGCCTGATAAACTTCATGTAATCTAAACAAGGTAGTTCGTTCCCAGTCTCTATTATATAATTCTCTACATGTCTCTTATGTCCTGGGCTCTATTCCCACTGCATGCATTGAATTACTCACTATTGGTAATTCCAAAGAATTTGACATATACATATTATAGGTAATCTAAGACATTTACTTAACTGAGGATGTGTTGCATATTTATGCTTCTGGATGCAGCCATTTTAGAGTTTTCTCGACGGCTCAAATTTGATGTACAGCGATTTTTCTTTCAATTTTGAGTGCTTGTCTTCTGTTCCTTGCAATCAATGACGTCAAAATTCAATAGAAACCACCGCTGTACATTGATATTGGCCGTCGAGCAAACTCGAAAATGGCGGCGTCCAAATGCATAAAATACAAGAGCAGATACCGCAAAAACTATTAACATTTCTAAATATTATACTTAAAGGCCTTTAAAAATGATTAGTTTTTTTACTATAGTTCCCCTTTAATGAACAGGTGATGTCGAGGTTTAGAGTGGAGTTCTACCAACTTGAATGTGAAGGTGTTCTCGATGTGAATAATGACAAACATACTTTGCCTCCATTATGTTGTACTACCACGCATCAACCAAGCAATTCATGAATTTGTTGCTGCCCACAACAATAACAGAATTTCCACAGAGAGAAATAAGACACCTCAATTATTCTGGTACAACATCTGTATGGTGGATTCTCATCAAGGTGTTTTGCCAGAACATGCTTACCAAACTGACATCAATGAACTTATGGCGAGTGACCTGCCGGGTCGCCGCCTACCTATACTATCAAGTTTTGTGATTGGTTGATTAAAACAATAAAACAATAGAGTCAACCACAAAGAAACCAATGTCCTAACCCTAACCACTTTTGTTCCATATAGCCAATCACAAAACCTGTTCGTTTTAGGTACGTATTTACTGGACCTGCCTCGTGCTGTTGTTTCAGAAACACCTAACCCATTCCATTAAACAGAAGTAGTGTTGGAACTCAATGACTTGCTCAGGTCATTAACAGATATGGAAGGCATGCTTGCCTACTGTAGACAGGTTGTTTGATTTGTTGGGAAGCACTTGCTTTCATGAATAATTGACAAATAAACCAGGCTCCAGTGCAAACCCACATAAGAAACCAGGAATTGTTTATAAATGTTCTATTATTACATGTACTGTATATTTAATGTTTTGATATCTGCATATACTGTAGTAGGAATTGTTATGAAAAAGACCTAAGTAACACAGTACTGTTAGTCAATTCATTTGTATTGTCCTTAGCACCTCTCTTGGAAATTCCAGTTTGTCGACAAAATTGGAATAGCCCAATAGTTTTTTAAATACAGTTTTTAGACTATGCACAATTATGGTAGCCAAGGGCTGATGTCCACCACACATACATGTACAATATATGTGCCAAGTGAAGTAAAATAATTTTTTTCAAACTAGTTTATTAAACTAGTTTGACAGAAAACTAAATTTACTTCAATCAGCACATATGTGTGAAGTGTGGGCACTGTTAATGGCCGCACCACCTGGATACAGTGTGCCGGCAAAAAGAAACCTAAGCACCAGCCAACGTGCTCTCCTACTAGACCCATTGAAGCAGAGGGTGCCATCTTTAATTCACTATGCACATTATCCAGTTCTGATACTACAATGGGGAAAGCCACCATCTCGCTCGACCACAGACAAGCATCAAAACCACAAAAACCCAAGAGGAGGAAGTTTATCAGCACCAGTTGCAAAAATTAAGATTGTGGTTAATGTCACGCCTAAACCAGTTTCCTCACATTCTAAAAAAGGCAAACAAATTGATTATGTATGATGGGTAGTAATAATTAAAGAATACTGATAATAACAACGAAATAATACAGTCGAGCCAAACCTTTTCCCTTCTAATTATAGGAGGCAATATGTATAATATATAATTTTGTCACCACATTGATGATCCCCAATGTCAGTGAAACAGCTGCCTGTGGTTGCTAAATTACTCAGATGAGGCAAATAACTCACCTACCTTGGCACTCTTGTAAATAATCTCGCCAGTGCATAATTATCACCTCTTTCCTTTCTCTCCTTCTGCAACCCTCTTCTGAGTAGCATGATTTAAAAATTCCATCGAAAATCTCTGCAGTTAGAGTTTGGGGGTATAGCAAAGACATCCATGCAACACGTTTGGATAATTCTTGATAGATTCAAGAACTTTTAATGACATAACCCTTGAATTGCTCCAGAGCTAATCGTGCTTTGTCTATTACAAATAAATGGCATAATTCTTGTAAACGTTCATGGCAAACCAGTATTATACTATTGCCTAAAGCAATCAATTACAGGATCTGAGCTCACAAGTTCAGTAAAGGCTGACTTGTCATTGCAACCAGATATCTACATCAAGATAAAAATTATTAGTGAAATTTAGTAATGATAACACAGTACTGCAATTATACATGTGCTGTCATATCAGCAGATACTGTAATTTCCAAATATTTTCAATTGTGCACAATGCCCATCCAATACCGCATTTACAACTGCCTGGCGTGTCCCAGGGGTGGTTATTGCTAGAATGTACAGATGCATCCACTCTTTCTGAACCAAACAGGCATTTTGCACATTTCCATGTTATTTCTGTTAATGCCAGACCAATTTCAGGTATTTGAGTCCAGGATAAGTGGCTACTTCTAACAATACCAAAATCATTTTATTTAAATCATACTCAATCGCAACAATACACAGCTATATTATCACCTGTTGTAGTATGTTCTTGATCTCGTGATCTTGTACATCATCAATAGGTATGCTAAGAAAAAGAACGCCATTAATCAACAGAGTGTCAGCGCTCTTGACTTTGTAAGCAAGATCAAAATTCAAAAAGTCTGTGTAGATTAATAACATTAGTTTCAGTAGTCAATTCCGCATACGACAGTTTATGGTTATCTTTTACTTGATCAATTTCAAATTGTTTTCAAAATTTCAAGCATTCCACTGCGCGACGTATCTTGTAGATTACGGCCCGTTTGCCATAGGAAATGTGGCAAGGGACGACAACGTCAGTGAATATGAAAATTAATTTCCTAGTTCATCTTGATCTTTGTATTAAGTTAAATAACGATTTGTATTTTTCGCAGTCTTGGTGTTTCCTTTGCCCTTTGGCTTTGCAGTGAATGAGCAAGATTTGTAATTATTTTACCTCAGCTAGTAGTTTGATCGAAGTGCTGAAAGTTCATGTATAGAATAATAACAACTATAATAATAATTACTTGGGCTACCCCCTGTGGGGTAGCACCAAGTCTTAAAATGGGCTGCACTTCTGTATTTTTATTTTTATTTTTCTGGTCAACAAAATGCAACTAATTCCCATCTATCAAACTGACCTGATCTTATTTCGTTTTTCTTTATTCTCATAACGTCATGACTGTTTCAGTGATGGAAACGAGCGCTGACCTTATATTCATCCACGCTTCTTTGGTCGCCATTGCCATTGATCAGGAAAATGCAACTAATTCCCATCTATCAAACTGACGTGATCTTATTTCGTTGTTCTTTATTCTCATGACATCATGACTGTTTCAGTGATGGAAACGAGCGCTGACCTTATATTCATCCACGCTTCTTTGGTCGCCATTGCCATTGATCAGGAAAATGCAACTAATTCCCATCTATCAAACTGACGTGATCTTATTTCGTTGTTCTTTATTCTCATGACATCATGACTGTTTCAGTGATGGAAACGAGCGCTGACCTTATATTCATCCACGCTTCTTTGGTCGCCATTGCCATTGATCAACTTCAAAACTCTAGCAAATTTGTGATAAGATTGATAAGGAATGTGGCTGGCAAGTATATTAATAATAAACATGCTCACACTACTTACAATCGCAGACACCGATAGCGGTAGACCTACACTAAAAGTAAAAGATGAGCGATTTCGAAACAGGTTGTTCCGCGGTCTCCATTATTATCGTACGCTGATGTGTACTTGATCAAATCTATGTTCACATGTTTTATTGAATCGATCAAACTGTTTAAATGTGCTACTGAATTGTACTGAAATATGTTGCTCAATTGCTGTAAATGGAAGAATGAAGAACATTGATGAAGTGATAAATGAAGTGACAGGCACTATAAAACATGCTGATGCTGTTGTGATATTACCCGAAGAAGAGACTCGACATATGAACGCTGAATGGAAAGACGTTTATACATGTACTAAGGTAACTGTAATATTTTTAATCAATTTTATTGTCTGTATTGTTTTTTGCGGTGTCATACAAAATAAAGTCGATGCTATTGAACATTTTCTTGTTTCATATATATCAAATGTGTCACATATTTTATTTTCCCTAATAAATCAGGAAACGTCAACATGTTTCATGCGAATGACCCTGTTTCACTTGATATTTTACCTGTAAATGTGACTCCAAAATGTTCTGGATTATCCGTAGGGTTATCCGTACAAGTTGTTGATGTTAATAAATCCAAGAGTCTTCATAGGACAAATGAAAGAAGATCTCGTTATGCTAAATTTATTGTGATCGAAGGGAAATACAACCACCATGTTAGCTGTCGTGATAGAGAACCTAGCAGAATTCCATGTAAAAAACTCTGTCGCCTTTTGACAAAAAGCAGAAAAATACGTAAACAGGTTCGAAAGCACATTAAAAAGAATGTACCCAGATCTTCTCATATCCATCGTTTGATGTATGCATTTAGTCATGAACGAAGAAGGCTTAGGCTACTGAATGACCAAGTAAATTATTTCATAAGAAAGCATAAGTCTACCATGCAAAAAAGATTGAAAAATCGAGAAACTAGTAAGAATGTTTTTAGAAGGTCTACTCTTAAGTCATATATTTTAAACAAGTTAGCTACGAATTACAAAAAATATTTTTAACCTTTACATCTGTAACTAATTTTTGTGTTTCTGACAAAAAGCTTTTATTGTCAGGTGATGTTGAGTTAAACCCAGGTCCTGTACAAAACAATCTAGCATTCATAAGGCAACCATCATATGTACGAGTAGAACAAAGGTTACAACATTTTCAGTTGATGCCACTTGATGTTGGTGGTGCAGGTGATTGCTTTTTTAGAGCAGTTTCTCATCAGTTATATGGTGACCCAGTTCGTCACTTAGATATCAGAGCTGCCGGTATTTCATATACGAGAGAGAATCCTGAGCGATTTATTGAAAGCAATACAGAGCATTCTTGGTTACAATATCTGAATAATATGTCTATGCAAGGGACATGGTGTGATGGTCTGATTATACAAGCTGTTGCTGATCAACTTAATTTAAGAATTGTTATTGCCGAGTCACATGAACATTTCCGTCAGTTTAGTATAATAAGAGCAGTATCTTCGACACAGCGACCAACTGATATTTATTTGGGTCATATAGATGAATATCATTACGTATCAACATTACCATGTTCCAAAGTTTCCAGTATATTTTGGTCAGCTGAAAAACCTCCGGTCAAGCAGAATAAAAATGAACACATGACAGAATGTATGAAAAGGAAATGTACAACTGTAGGTGCTCCATGTATGGAAAGGAAGGAACAGTACATGAAAAGTTATCTGCTTTTCTACTATTAAGTCATGTAATTACTGGAATGATCAGATATTGAGTGCTATTTCAGAACATGCCATGTTACTTTACCAGGAAGTGTTAAAGGATGGAAAAGAATTTACACATGCTTACATGCCAAAAACTATAAATATATGTGGTTCTGATGTTGGTATAGTATTTTCTTCAAAATACCAAGGTACATTGGTTTCTAATGCTGTTTCTAGTAAACATGACCTAGAGAGGCTAATGTTAGACAACGCTATAGAAAATACTGGATTTTTGCTGTGGTTTTCAAACTATTGCTTTGCTTGCATTTTCCAGCATGCAAAAAGACCAAAAACAAAATATTTTTTGGTGTCGTGTGTTGAAAGGCAAACAATCAATTTATTTGAAAAATTTAATGATTATGATTCTTTTATTAATAAAATATGCAATATTGTCACCCCCGATTTGAAATGTGAGGAAATACAATACAGTGTTCAATTTCTGTCATGTTCATCTCAATGAACACAATCAGAGAAACTAAAGATTATAAGAAAGCATAAGTCTACCATGCAAAAACGCTTACTTAGTGACAAAGATAAAGATAAATATAGAAATTTGGAACCAGCTAAGAAGAAGATTAAGACTGAGAAAGCTGCTCTAAATTACAAAATTATGGACCATTTAAATAAAAATGCTCTACTTGAAATAAATGATGAAAAATATAAATCAATGGATCCTGTTAAAAAAAGAGATCTAGTTGAAATAAATGCTAAAAAATACAAATCAATGGATCCTATTGAGAAGAGCGTTTTAAGTGAAACAAATGCTAAAAAATACAAATCAATGGATCCTATTGAGAAGAGCGTTTTACTTAAACAAATGGTAAAAAATACAAATCAATGGATCCTATTGAGAAGAGCGTTTTACTTGAAACAAATGCTAAAATAATACAAATCAATGGATCCTATTGAGAAGAGCGTTTTACTTGAAACAAATGGTAAAAAATACAAATCAATGGATCCTATTGAGAAGAGCGTTTTACTTGAAACAAATGGTAAAAAATACAAATCAATGGATCCTATTGAGAAGAGCGTTTTACTTGAAACAAATGGTAAAAAATACAAATCAATGGATCCTATTGAGAAGAGCGTTTTACTTGAAACAAATGGTAAAAAATACAAATCAATGGATCCTATTGAGAAGAGCGTTTTACTTGAAACAAATACTAAAAAATACAAATCAATGGATCCTGTTAAAAAAAGAGATCTAGTTGAAATAAATGCTAAAAAATACAAATCAATGGATCCTATTGAGAAGAGCGTTTTACTTGAAACAAATGCTCAAAAATACAAATCAATGGAACCAAATCCAAAAGAGGTATGTCTCATGAAAAACAGAACCAACATGAAAAAGAAATATGAGGCTATGGATGCACTTAAAAAAGCACAGCATCTTGAAAGATGTCAACAGGCAGATCGAAAAGCTAGAACTGCAAAGAACAATCCCATGTTGCATGATTATATATCAACGTTTAAAAATAAAATAAAAGAAGGTCCTTATTATGTATATTCTGTTTGCAACCGACTACTGTACAGAAAATCAGTCGTGCTATTACAAAAACATAAATACAACAATATCAATGAAAATATGTTTACTGATATAAAGTCGTTTGATCACAAGGAGTATATTTGTAAAACCTGTCATTCAAAGGTATTGAAAGACAAAATTCCCTGTCAGGCAATATGTAATAACATGTATGTTGATGAAATACCAGCTGAACTTTCATCTTTAGAAAAACTTGAACAAATTCTTATTGCACAAAGAATAGTTTTTGAAAAGATAATAATTATGCCAAAAGGACAACAAAGGAAAGTCAAGGGAGCCATTTGCAATGTGCCTGTTGAATGTGATGAGACATGTAAAGTTTTACCACGCCCACCTGAAAGATCAGGTATAATAATGCTAAAACTTAAACGAAAACTTGAATTTAGAGGTCATGTGTATTTTCAGGCTGTTCGTCCTCAGTTCATTCTTGATGCCTTAAACTGGCTGAAGTTCAATAATTCATTGTATAACAACATAACTATTGACATAAGTAATATCAGTGCAAATCTTACAAGTTTTGAACAACAGGATAATGTTAATTTTGAAAACACTTCAAGTTGCACACTTACCAGCAAGAAGCACATAACCAATGATATTGATGATACTGAAGAAAGAGATGACCCATTGAATGAATATAGACAAGCAACTAATGAAACATGTTTACAGTCTGTATTATCAGATTATCCAATAACAATAACACAAAGTAATACAAATTGTTCATTAGGTAATGAAGTGTACAATATTGCACCTGGTGAAAATAGACATCCTGTATCACTTATGATGGACACAAAATGTGAAGAACTTGCATTTCCAGTGTTGTTTCCAAAGGGACAGTATGGCTATACACATGAAAGGAAAATTAAACTGACACCAGTCAAGTACTTTAATGCACGACTTTTACATTATAGTGGAAGATTTGCAACAAACCCAGAATATCTTTTCTTTGCACAGTTTATAACGGAACAAAAGAAGGTATCTGATAGCATTAATATAGCCTTAAAAAAGATACATGGCCAACCAATGACTGCATCGGAAATAAAATCAGATGTGAACAAGCTAAAAGGTTTAATTTGTCAAGATCAGGCATATTTGTTTTTAAGGCAAATTCCAGGCACACCGCCATACTGGCAAACATTTATGTATGAAGTAGTAGCGATGGTAAAACAACTTGGTATCCCAACATGGTTTATGACGTTATCATGTGCTGATTTAAGATGGCCTGAGTTGTTTCAGATTATAGCTAGAACACAAGGTAAAAATATGACTGATGAACAAGTTGAAGCTTTGTCTTACAATGAAAGATGTTCAATGCTAAACCTTAATCCTGTTGTTGTTGCAAAGCACTTTCAACATAGAGTGGAAACATTTTTCACCGAGGTTTTGCTTAGTCAAATAAACCCAATTGGTAAAATAATATATTATGCACTTCGAATTGAATTTCAGATGAGAGGGTCTCCTCATTTACATGCTTTGATATGGACTTCAGATTGCCCAAAACTTACGTCTGACAACAAAGAGGTATATGTACAATTTATAGATAACCATGTACAAGCTTATCTTCCCAATGAAGAAACACAACCAGAATGACATGAGTTGGTCAAAACTTATCAAAAACACAATCATTCTAAAACCTGCAGAAAGTACAAAAATATTAGTTGTAGATTTGATTTTGGTCAATTTTTTACAAACAGAACAATTATAGCCGAACCTCTAAATAAAGGTCTAGACGAGGCAATGAAGATTAATATACTAGAGCGCCGAACACAAATTCTGACCTCAGTCAAACAGAAAATAGATGAAGTATTAAACCCATCTAAGCCAGATTATAATGAAACGTTAAATGATACAGACATTCTAGAATCATTGCATATCACTGAAGACCAGTATTACTCGGCTCTATCAATATCACCAGATTCTGATTTTGAGTTGCACCTTAAGAGACCTGTCGACAGCTATTTTATTAACAATTATTTTGTTGCTGGTATTAAAGGCTTTGCAGCAAATGTTGACTTACAACCTGTGTTCAATCACTACAAATGCATAACATATGTCTGCTCATATTTCACTAAAGATGAAACTGAATGTTCACAAGCTATTATGAATGCAGCAAAAGAAGCAAAAGCTGAGAACATGAATATCAGAGATGGTCTGAAAAAAATTGGTGCTGCTTTTCTCTCGACAAGGGAAGTGAGTTCACAGGAATGTGTTTATAGATCAATGCCTGAACTTTGGTTACGAAAAATATTCCCAGCAACAGTTTTTGTTAGTACAGATTTTGCAGAAAAAAGAGTCCGTGTTGCTAAAACACAAATAGAACTTGATGAACTAGATGATGATAGTACAGATATCTTTAAGTCAAATATAATTCAGCGTTACAGCATTAGACCAACCACAATTTCAATTGTCGATAAATTATGCCTGGCAGAATTCGCTACATATTACTATATACCACAGGAAATTAGAAGCTTTGAAATGTTAAGTAATTTTAAGTCTGCAGTTAAGACTTTTCTTTTTTAAAATTAATAGTTATTGTTCATAGTGTTAATATATGTAGTAGGCTTTATCTTATAATGAAACTGTAATTAGCTTTAAAAGCAACTTTAAGAATATATATATTGTTGTAAGAGCATTGAGACTATTGTATAATGCTCCTAATACGTCTTTATTATTATTATTATTATAAAGATTATAAAAAGGATTGCAGTGAAACAAAAGACTCTCAACCTGATGTTCTAACAGATGACTTAATTGAATCACAAAGTAAAACAAGTAATACAGCAGAATGTCTTCCAAAAAAAATTAAATTAATAAACACTAATGAATGCATGAAATGTAGAAAACTTAAAGCTGTCCTAAGGTACCACACACCAAATAAAAAGAAAGAACCAGAATCATATTTCCATCATTTACTTATGCTTTATTATCCATGGCGAGATGAAACTAATTTAATTGCCTCAGATCAAACATATACAACAAAGTTCTATGAACCTGATGTTCAAGGTATTGTTGAGCACAACAGAGCAATATTCGAACCAGATGCAGATGCTATTAGCGAGGCTTTTGAAGTACTGAAATCCAACCAAGGTAATATTCTCCGTTCATTTGATTCGATTAATGATCAAGAAAATTCAGATTTGCAAAGTAATATGCAAGATGACTCATTACCACATGAATCATTCAATGAACAATTACCATCCCATTTTGATCCAGCACAATCTAATCAGCATACTTCTACTGGAGTGATTACTTCTTACAACAGACCAACAGACATATCTGATGATATATTATGTCAAACTGTAAGGTCCTTGAACGTTGAGCAACGTCATGCATATGATACATTTCTCTCATGGTGTCGCAATACAATGAAAAACATGAACAGTTTAAAACCTGTTGAAATAGAACCACTCTATCTTTTCTTAACTGGTGGTGGAGGTGCTGGAAAGAGTCACTTGATTAAAACAATATACCATACAGCAGTTAAAACTTTTAGACATCCTCCGATTAACCCTGAATTACCAACAGTACTTCTTATGGCACCAACAGGTGTTGCAGCAATAAATATTGATGGAACAACAATTAATACTGGTCTTGCTATACCTATAGAAGCTGGCGATAATGTACCTGCAATGTCAGATCAAAGGAAAACACTGTTAAGACTAACACTAGCTGACTTAAAGCTAATAATAATTGATGAAATTTCTATGGTTGGAAATACTACCTTACTTCATATTCACCAAAGATTAAAAGATATATTTGCTACCACAAGTTCTCTGCTATTTGCAGGAATTTAAATTATAGTTGTGGGTGATCTATGCCAACTTCCACCAATACGTAAGAGATTTGTATTTGATTCTTACAAAAATGATGTTTTTAATCTATGCCATCCATGGTATGTCTTTAAAATGATAGAACTTACTGAAATCATGAGACAAAAAAATGACCAAACATTTATTGAACTTTTAAACAGAGTAAGGACTGCTAGTCAAACAGAAGATGATATTAGGACAATACAGTCAAGATCAATTACCCCATGTGATCCTAATTATCCATCAGATGCACTCCATATCTGGGCTGAAAATTCACCTGTTGATGGACATAATAAAAACAAACTAGAAGAACTTTCTGGATCTTTATTCACTATTAAAGCTAAAGATCAATATCCAACAAATGTAAAGAAACAAGATATTGATAGAGTACTAGCAAGAAGTCGATCTGAAACAGGTGGACTTGATTATGTAATTCTGATTAAAGAAGGAGCTAGAGTAATGCTTACATCAAATATCAGTATTGGAGATAGACTTATTAATGGACAAATGGGAACTGTATTTAAAATTGATGTGAATCAAAATACCCAAATACCAACTGTTCTATACATAAAATTTGATGACCAAAATGCTGGTAAAGACTTAATTAACACTTGTGGCAAACCTTTTGCAAGAGAAAATAAAGTAGTTCCTATTGAACCTGTACTAGCAAAGATCAAAATAAGACCTGGCAAAGCATCTTCTCCAGAAATACAGAGAGTACAATTTCCTGTTACACTTGCTTGAGCATGTACTATACATAAGGTTCAAGGTCTGACACTTAAAAGTTGTATTCAGTTCTGAATTAATAAAACAGAGAGCATTTAACTATGGACAAGTTTATGTTGCCTTAAGCCGTGCAACTTCTTTACATGGTTTGTATATTTTAGGACAAATTGAGGCTAAACATATTAAAGCAAACCCTAAAGTTCTTGAAGAATACCAAAGACTACAAAATGAATGTACTGTTCCACATTTAACAAATGTTCTACAAGACACCTCCAATGTTTTGACTATATCACTATTAAATATAAGATCTCTCAGAAAGCATAGCATTGATATCAAATATGATTCAAGAATTTTCAATAGTGACATCATAGCTCTTACTGAAACTCAATTATTACCCCAAGATTCTGATGAAGAAATAGTCAATAATCTCATTCCATTTAAACTTCACCGTCAAGATCACAATACTGATAAATATTCAAGTATGGCACTGTGCACAAAGAATAGTGTACAAATTAGACAATGTGAATATTTTTCATCAATAAATGCACTAAAATTTGACCTGGTCAATACTCAATCACAAGAATTAAAAACCTTTCTTTTGCTGTATCGAAAACAAGCCTCTAACATCACACAATATGTAGATTGTCTAAGGTACATATTTGATAGTTATACAATTGACATGATTCTTGGTGACTTTAATATTAATTACTTGAATGACGATCAAGTACACCCACTAAAATATTTAATGGAATCTTTTAATTATACTCAGATTGTAACAAAACCTACATTTATTTCTTCTGGCAGCTTATTAGATCATGTGTATGTTAGACCGACAGTATTCCAAATAATAGACAATTACATTCTAAATGTGTATTACTCTGATCATGATGCTATTAAAATCACGGTAAAATATTGTAACTAGAAAATATTACTGTCTCATTAATTAAAAGAATGAATTATTTTAAATTTATATTGTAAATTATTAATAATTGTAAACCTGTATAATATTAGTTAGTATGAACAATGAAAAATATTGTGCCATGCCTGAGACGGCATGTAGTTCAACCATGCAAGGGGGGAGGGATTAGTGGGACACTTGGACAACCCAAGCCATGCAAGGGACAGCACATAATGTAAGTAAAAATATATATTGAATCTAACTATCCTTCAAAGTTCCTACAGTAGGCATACGGTACATTAAGCTGACATGCATGTAACTAATTGCTTTTTAACGTACTTATCTTCTCTCTGTTTCATGTTTTAGACAAACTTAAAGATCTGGTACCAAGGGCGTCAATCCTGGGGGGGACGGGGGGGATGTATCCCCCCCACTTTTTGACCAATGTATGATTATCCCCTTCTGACTTTCCGCAAACGATGCAGTCGTCCCCCCACTTTCAGACACGGATTTTCGCGCTTGTAATAATGAAAATCCAGCAGCAATACTCAATTTAATACATGGCCATGAAATGGATTGTGATATTTATTACTCTGGTCATAAATGACTTCATAACATCAACATTTCTGATATTTCTGAAGGACCGAACTCTAATAACACTGCTGTTTGAAGTGAAGATGAGGCTCTACTGTAACCACATAGTACATATAGTTGAAGTTGTGCAAGCTGGTCGTATTAAACCATCAACCACCAATAATGTTCCTCTAGTCTGAATTGACTTCATGACATCAACATATCTGAGATTTCTGAAAAACCAAGCTCTAATAACACTAGTATCAGTCCACAACAGCATTGTTGGAGTTGTACAAGTTGGTCTATTAAACCATCAACCACCAATTTCCTCTGCTCTCAAATGACTTCATAACATCAACATGTTGCTGATATTAAGTTATGAAAGACTGAACTCTAATAACACTGGTATCTGAAGTGAAGGTGAGCCTCTACAGTCTATAACTACATTGTTGGAGTTGTACAAGTTGGTCTATTAAACCGTCAACCACCAATAATGTGTTCCTCTCAAAATAATGACTTCAATAACGTCAACATATCTGATATTTATGAAAGACCGAACTCAAATAACACTGCTATCTGAAGTGTAGGCAAGCCTCTACAGTCTACAACCACAAAGTTGGAGTTGTGCAAGTGCAAGTTAACAATTATGCACTGTCTAAAAAGTCAAATATTGATATAATTTGTCACAGTACTGTATCACTATGTGTATCCAATGGCAATCAACACTGTTACCATAAAAGAAGAACATCAATTCGATTCTTCACTGTAATAGTAAATACAGTATTGACTGCATCAAGCTCAATATGTCCATTATTTTTGTTGTTGTCCCAACCTACTTATGTTGTCTTCAATTTACATGTTAAATATTATATAATCAATAAAAAGTAGGTAAAAAACCCTATGCGTGTTTTACCCGCGAAAATAGAAATAATATTAAAATAACAGCTTGCCGAAGTTTGGCTGGTCTTTTGATTTACTCTTAAATGAGATACCACTTCTGTTTTAGTTTATTTTTTTGAGACTGCTCTGGGAAAGCCACTAATATAGTTAAAAATTAATGATTCTGTTTAATATAATTCATGTTTAGTATGTGTCTTTGCAATTATTATACTTTAACAGAATACATCTGAAGTTAGACAACAAGAATATGTAAAATTGTACAAAGCAAAATAGCTAACCTCCAACACCTTGTAAAAAATGTATTTGAATACATTCTTTCCAAAATTACACATTAAAAATTTCAATTCTTAAAACAGCAGCTCCACTATATCATGATTGCTCACTTGGCTCTTTTTTTGTACACAAGAACTAAAATAATTTCAATTATTTTCTTTTGCAGAGAAATATGCTGCTTTTATCCAATATTGAGGTACAACAAACAAGGTTAACATCAACGTAAGGTTCAAGTGAGTCTACTTCTCATAGTATACCCTTAAGAGTTGAAACCATGGTACAATAGCTACAAACAGCCACGCTGTGAATGCCTATTTTTTCTTTTAATACAGAATGAATATTTTATCATCATGTTTCTACATTTCATGATATATATATATATATATATATATCACGTTACTCCGCTGGCTAACAGTCAGACATTGCATTTTAATATGCAGGCCAGTATTCTGAGCCAATACCTGCGCGTTGTATTGGAACAATTCTCCTCCATCATCTGCTGGACACACAGCGGTTTTTCAAACGCCGGTGTAACCCCCGTTTTATCTGACGGTGTTCATTTCAACCATATAGGCCAATATGCCTTGTACCGGAGCTATCGCGGTGGTATTTTGACTGCTTTACGCCGCTTGTACGATTTAATTGTTCTGGTTTAATTACGTTGCCAATTTGTTTTGTTGCTAAAATTGTACAACGTGAGTTTTATTTTCGTAATCTGCACTTTTAATCAGACAAGACGCCTGCCAGGCGTTAACTTGGGCTACTAATTTTAGGGACATGGCGCGCATATTACCTGCGGAGATGGGTATGCATTGGTGGCATGTTAGACAGTTGGAATTAGAAAACCCGTTCACATAATTGTCTTGTATTACCAAGGATAATTTTTAATGCATTGATTTATTCAGGCCACTGAAGGCATTGTGCAGCGCTGGGCTGGAAATAACGAAGAAAAATCAGGCGTCTACATGCAGGCTAGCCTCCCCAATGGAGAACGCCTGACGCAGACGAAATTTAATGTATTAAACTAAACATGGCAATGGTATTTTTTCTAATATTTGTTCGATTGAAGGTCTTCATGTGTCAAAATTCATATAAAAATCAACGGCAAGGTATACGAAACATATCTGTTACGAAATTACATCGGTTTAATGGACATAAAAGCATTAAATCATCGGGTATTAAAACGACGAATAGATCTTGAAGCCATGTTATGTCGTTTGATTTTAAAGACGAGTCTCGCTTTAATCGCTTACGCACAGCGTTCGATTCGCCAGATTCAAGTGATCATTTCGATATAGAATTGATTTAAATCGGACAAAAACAACTGATTAATATTACAAAGTTTCACGTGATAATGTCTACACATAATATTTCATATTTCCCTGTCCTTCGGCTGTCCATTCCGTCTTCATGATTGATCTCTCATCATTGTGTTTCTTTCGTCTTGGAGAGAATCTTTGCAATGGTTAAGCGTTTGCGGGTTTACAGGTCTCGGTAAACTTTTCCAACTGCGATTCATTGCCAATAAAACGAAAGTTTGAACTCGCTTCAAATATTCGCTCGCATAATTGCTTTGCACGCTTGCAACGACTATATGTTGTCACGTTGACGTTTCGTCCACGGTTCTGCGAGTTCTTTCTTTAACTCTTTCTCTCGTCCAGCTATCCTGGAGAGAATCTTTGCATTTATAGTTTGCGGGTTTATAGGTCTCGCAAAGTGTCGATCGTGGTCAATACTGTCGAATGCTTTACTCAGATCAAGCAAAACAAGAACGGTGACTTTCTTTTGATCGATAGCATTGAGAATATGGTCAGTTACCAACAAATGAACTGATTCAGTCGAGTGTTTGTGTTTGTTGCCGCTTTGATGACTTGTAAGTCGATTGTGTTCTTCAAGATAATTTGACAGTTGGTTAAAAACTATTTTTTCACAAATTTTAGAATTGGTCACTAATAAAGAGATTGGTCGATTATTACTTGCAACTTCGCTATTTCCGTCTTTTACATGAGGCACTACTTCAGCGATCTTCCAAGCCGTGGGAAATATATCGGAGGTGAACGATAAATTAATTATTTCTGTTAAAGGCTTGGAAACAATGGACAGGCAATCTTTTATAACCTTTGTAGTCACTTTATCGATACCGGGAGATTTATTTGAAGGCATATTCATTACCACGGCTACAAGTTCCTCTCTAGTTATTTGGCTGAGGGAAAACTGCTCTAGTTCCGGGTAGTGTTTTAAAGGTTGGTGCTCTATGACAGGTATATGATGTTCTTGTGCTAATTTTCTCAACAGATTCAGCCGTAGAATTGCCCACAGAAACAAAATATGAATTGAACTCATTTGAAACTTTTTTGGGATTTGCCGGTTTTATTAATTCCTTTGGTTTATTTGATGTGTATCGCCGAATAGTTTTCCAAATGGCATGACTATTATTCTTATTTTGCATAATTTCATTATCGACAAACAATTTTTCCGCTTCGGTAATCATTCTTTTAATTTCGGTCTGTGTCTCTTTATAGAGAGCCCAGTCAACATGACACCGCGTTCTCCTTGCTTTTCGTAGAAGAATGTCTCTCACTTTCATTTGATCTTTTATTTCAGGAGATATGAAGGAACCTGTATGATGTTTAAATGACATCAATTTGACTGGTGCATGTAGATCCAATACTGCAAGGAAAGCATTGTTAAATTGTTCCAAACGAGTGTTTATGTCAGTAACATTTTCCAAAGTATTCCAAGAAACTTTTGAAATATCATCATTAAATGTTTTAGGTTCATATATCTTGTACGATCTAGATCTAATTTGAAATGGTTTTATGGCGCGGCAAGCTGGACAAATCGATGTTGTGTCTACTTGATGAGGACAGTATATGTTTAATGTGACGACACTACACCTTTAATATGATGATGCACCTTTAAGATGAATACAAAGACTTTTGACGAGGTCGACCTTTGAAATGATGATCGACCTTTGAAATGATGATCGACCTTTGAAATGATGACCGACCTTTGAAATGATGACCGACCTTTGAAGTGATGACCGACCTTTGAAATGATGATCGACCTTTGAAACGATGATCGACCTTTGAAACGATGATCGACCTATGAAATGATCATAGGCCCGCAACCTTAGAAATCAGCGGTTATCGTGGTGGAACAGAAATGACATTTTCACCGTAATCTTTTTTTTCTCTGCGGAAGTGGCGTGGATTCGATGAATTGTGTGAGGATTTTAGGAGAAGCACTCCTTTCTCTTCAGCAATGCAGGAACAGGAATGGAGAAAGACCCTTAGGAAGGCCAAGATTATTATTTATCAGCAGAGATCAGTTGGAGTTTCTTTGGGATTTAATAAGACGCAGTTCGGCAGTTATCGAGGATGATGGGTATCTCTATGACAGTTTCATGACATTTATACAGATGAAGAACTAGACAGAATAGTGACCGAAATTCATCGACAGTTTCCGCAATCTGGTTATAGGCAAATGCTTGCAATTCTAAAGACTCAAGGTATTTTAGTTCGGGAACGTCAACTTATAGAGAGAGTCTTCGGAGATGTGATCCACTTGGATCAGCCTCAAGATGGTTTGCTGCAATCCAGAGGCGATGTTACAGTGTGGTTAGTCCTTTAGCACTCTGGCACATGGATGGAAACCATAAACTAATCAGGTAAGATTATTAGATTCCTCTAATCGTATTATTGGCTAGTACTTTAGTGACATGTGATATTACCCTATTTTTCTTCTGGTTTCATTGCTGCAGGGCTAGTCTGTACTGTGCCAGTTTAATAGTTAATGATAGTGAAGATAGATTACTAAATAATTTACTAATGACGCTTGCTTTAACAGGAAGAACAAAGAGTATCCAATTCCAAACAACATTGACAGTGAGGATTATGTACACGTACAAGTCCTAACCACCCAAGTTGAAATTAGTGAGGAACAGAAAAGACATTTAAATTCACTGGTACAACCATTGGCATGTAGTGATCATTATGGAATTGATTTATACAATGAAGCATGGAACTTCCTATTTCAGCTAAATTAAATTTAGGTACTGCAAACAAAGAAATTTATGCCATAATATAAAATATGGCAGCTTTTTATTGCATATTTAAAACCAATGACAACTTAAAACTTACAGAAGATATAGAGAGGGTTGGTCGCATGACAAACATAACATTTTCTAAAAGTTACACTTAGATAAGACTTCTTTCACATTTTACTTTATGAATAAATAATATTTGCCAAGAATTTATTAGAATTGTTTGCAATGATAACAGTGAAAAAGTAAGTATAGAATAGATTCTAGTTAAGGTCACCTTGAATGGCATGTGAATACAATCCAACATCACCACCCAAAATAAAAATATATATAGATTGAAATACATAATCATGTACTTTGAATTTCTATTGTTTTGGTGTGGACTAGTACTGTAAAAGAAACAAATGATTACCAATTTCTAAAGGAGTTCAGGTTAAAGTGCATATTATAACATCTGTGGGAATTTAACATTATATGTAATCTATGGATTCTTCCGAGAAAAATTGTAATATATCTTGTCAGCCGAAAATTTCATCTTCATAGACTTTTTTGCTATTAAAGTTGACGGAAGTCACTGATGTCATAGCAGGCATCTGTAAAGAGGTTTTCATGTAGACAGTCGATGCCCACTATGACATCACTTCCGTGATGAAAGTATGAAATTTTCAGCTGACAATATATGTTACAATTTATCTCAGGAGAATCCATCGATTACAAATATGTTAAATCCCCACAGACATTATATACACTAATAAAAGATGGACTTTGTATGTAAATACTAGTACTTATTAATAATTTGCATATGTACAGTACGTTATCATTTCTACAGACTACAGTATGAGTAATTATCAAAATTTCGAAGTGAACCCTGAAAATAGCCGAAACACCATATCTTGGTTTGTTCTTTAAGGTTATTAGGTTTTCAGCAGTGGCATAACTATAGGGGGGGCAGGGGGGCGGTCGCTCCCCCACACAACGTCTAGATGGCCATTTGTCGGAAAATTCCATGCGGACTTTCGAGATAAATCATTGAAAATAATATAAATTTTAGCGACATTGCGTATGATAATATTGGCAAAACATCGCGATAGGCCGATACCGGAACTCATTCTGTCAGAATACTTCCGCTCGGCGTGTCGCCAATTTCCAAGCTTAAAACTTTGTGCCACTTTTATTCAGATCTTTCCAGTGAACCAGAACATGCACGCCCTTCTGAACGCCTGGGAATTTGAAGATAACGAAGCTGTTCCAAGGGATATCGAAGATCGTCTGATTTTTTTTGGGAAAACAAAAACTCAATTCGAAAACATTACCACATTACTCAGAGTTGCTCTAACTTTGCCTGTTTCTCAGCTCACGATGAGAGGGAATTCAGTTGCCTTAAGTGAGTCAAAACTTATTTACGGGGCAATGACAGAAGACTGTCTTTCTAATCTCAAATGCATCGCTATAAATCGCGAGCATGTCTCATCCATTGCTGTAAGGGATCTCCAAAAGCCATTTTAAAATCCAAAAACAAGGAAAATCTTTAATCTATAAAGTAATCTCAACTGTATGTTGAACTTTTCACATTGTAGTAATTGTACATATTTTTGGCTTATCAACCAGATCAGAATAGTACCAATATTGACTTCTAACCGTTTATAGTTTTTTGATTGCAAAATATAGTGCGGAAAGACATGCAAAGACTGCATAATTTAAGACCAATTAAGATGAATTTATGTATATAACACATGAGTAGAAATGATTTAATGTTAAATAAATTAGTGAATAAATATGGCATTTTCCTACGGCCACACCCATATGACGTCATGACCACGCCCACTTGTCGGGAAATTTTAACGCTTGCCCCCCCACGCTAAAAATTCCTAGTTACGCCACTGGTTTTCAGTATAATTATGTTTATTGGAAAATTTTATGTTTGTCACATGAACATACAAAGTCTCTATAGTTGAAGAACTGAAATATTATGTAACAAATATCAATCAATGTAGTTTTAAATAACATGTAAAAAATACAAACAATAGACAATTAAATACATGTGTATTAATGAAAATGTGTCTGGAAATAATGCATTTCCCTTATTGTGTGCCATAAAGTAGATCTCAAAAAGCCATTTTCTATTTTTTCTAATCTTTGACCATTAAAAAATTTCCACTTTGACAGGATCCAAAACTTTGTCCTAGTTATAATCATAATATAGATATTAAGGTTATATGTAATATAACATTTCTCTGATGGGCCAATATCTTCAACCTTAATTGTAAAATAAGCAATATATTGTAACAATGTACACTACAGTACTGCACCAAAATACAATTGTTTCATGAGGCCCAGAGGCTATACAGTACAGTATACTGTAATAAGCAGCTGCATGTCATATTATAGTCTACCCTCTGGCCTCTACTTCAAATAATACAGCACTATGCCATTCTTTCAGTGGCTGTACAGACTTCAAAAATGTACAGGCTTCAAAAATAAATTCAGGTACATGTAGCAAAACACAAAAATTTGAACATTTACTTGTGAATTCCCTTCCACAAAGGTTCAAAATGAAAAGTTGGGAACCAGCCAGGTAAAATGTGCAACTATAATTATAGTAATATTGGACAACTTTGCATTTGATTGTAGGGATTTTTACCTTTAAATATGTTGTTATTTGTGATTGTTCCAATGGTTTCAATATTTAAATCTTTTTGTAAAGGTCTGACATATATATATATATTTGCTGATGCAATGTCCTCCTTCAAATGAAAAACATTATATCTTGCAGCTTGTCTTGGGTATAGGATTTCTAATTTAGTTGTTAATCTATACTGAGTTCGCAAAAGTTCATAACCACCCCCATTTTGGAGTCTTGGGACGTTTTCCAATAGGAAAGTAGGAACATGAACCATTTTCTGTACACCCCAAACATACAAATAGGTGTGTCCATGTGTTGGGAAGTTTCAATGAAGCCGGATATTTCTGTTTCCTTTCATTCTTCTTGTCATTCAAAATGGTTAAGTTCATTTCTTGGAGTTTCTAAATTACAAATAAATTATACAATACAGTGTAAGGGAGTGGTCATTGTCAAATAGGATAAAAACATTTCAGACCTTCAAGGACCAAAGCAAACTTCCAGAAATAAAGGGGATGGGTAGGACTTAAGTACTGTATCACCTTTCGTAGTCACCAAGCTCTACCTAAAATCTATTAAATTTTATTTCTGGCTGTGACCACCGCACCACACCCCCCAGGCAAACCCCAGGGTTAAATTGAAATTACTTTTAATATCTACAGCTTTGGCATTGTTCCGAATATTTATAAATGCAAATTGCAAAGTCCCCGGGGTGGAAATTGTCTTTTTTCATGTGCCAGGGGGTGGGGAATATGCAGTTTAGTAATTAAAAATATGCAAATCCCAGGGGGGTACCCTGGAGGGTTGGTCACAGTAAGAATTGAACCATGCTATTATAAGGTCTATAAGGGTCCAAGAGAAGGAGGCAGCAGCAAAATAGCCCTATATTAGCTCCCCAATAAAGGAGGTATGGCACTGCCTAATTACAATAAAAGTATGGAAACTGACCACTTTGAGTTTCAGGTGTATAACTATTATTTCTTAAATTGGCATTCTGGCTGTGTGGATTTTCTATAAGAAATTTTAAACATCACAGAAGTTTATAGAGTGAATCATTGTATTTTGTAGTACCTGCATTTGACTGATTTGACGTATTTCTACGTTGTTGTTTATAGTGTTGCCTTAATTCCAATCAATTCCAATCCATATAATATAAATCGTTTGGTTGTACCGCTGATTTCTAAGGTTGCGGGCCTATGATCATTTCAAAGGTCGATCATCATTTCAAAGGTCGATCATCATTTCAAAGGTCGGTCATCATTTCAAAGGTCGATCATCATTTCAAAGGTCGATCATCATTTCAAAGGTGTGTCATCACTTCAAAGGTCGACCTCGTCAAAAGCCTTTGTATTCATCTTAAAGGTGCATCATCATATTAAAGGTGTAGTGTCGTCACATTAAACATATACTGTCCTCATCAAGTAGACACAACATCGATTTGTCCAGCTTGCCGCGCCATATGGTTTGGGTGCCTTGAGGCGAATTGAAGCTGTTACGGTAAAATGGTCGCTAATTGTATTTTCCAAAACTGCAGAGCTAATAACTTGATGTAGATTTGTTGTTAGAATAACATCAAGTAAAGATGCTGATTCCTTTGTAACTCGGGTTGGTTTTGAGATGATCTGTGATAGATTTAGCATGGTACAAAGGTCCTTTAAGACTTGGGATTCAGGTTTATTAGACAGGTCACAATTAAGATCTCCCATTATAATTATGTCTTTACCATACAAAAGAGCTTCTATAATAGAGGGTGTCATGTATTCTTCCAAACAAGTTATTTCACAGTCCGGTGGGCGATATACCACACAAAGCAAAAATGATTTTAGTTTTATATGTTGAATTCTTACAGTTGTTGGAACCCATTTTCCGATGTAGATGATAAATCAGTGACTTCTTTTGCTTTAAGGTTGTCACGAATATAAGCGCATACTCCACCTCCACGTTTATGACGACGGTCGCCTCGAAATAGTTTGTAACCGAATATGTTGATGTCCGCATTACTCACTCGCTGTAAATATGTCCCAATCATTATCAGCTACTAATTTGTTTACCTGAATAAAGTTCGTTCTATTCTTTATTGAGCGGACATTGAGATGAGATGAGCTAGACTAACATTCCTTAGTGATTTGCAGGCTGTATTTCTTGCCGTCAAATCTGGTCGTACATAAATTAGATTAACCGGACATGCTTGTCGTCGAAAGTTTGTAGACGTCCTTGTTCTTGGGGCGGATATTATTGTCGATATACTGCTTTCCTTAGATGAGTTGTACTTCGGATTGACTGGTTTTGGAACCATTTTACTAACTGGTCCAGGATTAGGATGAACATCGCCAGAAAGTTGTAATACCTCATTGTAGGTCGCCTGGCCATTTGTACAGTAAAGAGTTCGTCTTTTACTAAATTTCCTTCTTATAGTTGGATAAGACTTGGTAAAATTTGTATATTCCCCAAATCCTTTAGTTAGAATACATGTAGAAAAGGTAAGATATGATCCATCTATCCCCAAAGGTAGCAAATATCTAATAATTACTGGCAAAAGCGAGCATATATTTATTTCAACATCAAGTGAATAATTCGCTTGGCTGGTTTCATAGCCATGACCAGGATCGGATATTTTCACGCTATTTACTGTCAAATCCTTTATTCCAACCACGCAGAGTTGTTCACCGATTGATTCCCCACATTTTGAGTCGAAGAACTGAGCCAAAAGGCTGAATTTAAAGTAAAAAATAACAAAAAAGTGCAGAGCCAGATAAATTGTATGCTTCCTAATTGTATTTCCTAGCAAAATAGAAACCACCATAAATTGTGTTAATTTATGAATGCTAAATTTCTTTGCAACCTCCCCATTCCTCCATGTTGGGATAAGCCTGGAGAAATATTGCTGTTATTATAGCCTGCAATCAGGCTTTATTTTTTTAAATAAAGGCAATCAGCAACAAGTTGTCTTTCATTGGTAACCTCAAGAAAGCTGACCAATCACAATCTATGCATGCCCATTTGGTCATGACGTATTAATTAAGCTGCTGCAAAAACAAGTGACCACAAGGACTGATTTGATAAAGCTTTCGATACTTTGCTTCTATTTAATAATGGATATCTTTGTTAGATGAACTCCATATTACAGAATTGGCTTGCAAGCAGAAGCGAGGGTGACAATCTCACCGGGGCAGGGTTCATTTCTAATGTTTGTATATATATATATATATATATATATATATACAGTATATATTTCAGCAGAACATGGTAGGACCAGGTCCTTATAAGGAACTATAAAGTCGTTTTGGGTGATTCGTTTGAATCGGACGATATTTGGGCAGAAACGCTAGCGGCCATTGGCGATTTGTGATATGATGAACATAAAGGTTTTTAGGGCATACACGTTTGCGTATAATAGGTACGTGTGTTATGTATTTAGACTCGCTAATTCCAAATCGGTTTTCACGGTTAATATTGATCGAGATAACGTTCAAAACAATATACGACGAAGCAGCTGGCTGATTGACGAATAATTTCTATGTACATAAACCGTTTTTACGAAGGGTGTACACGTTCTCGTAATATAATAGACACGTATGTTATGTATTTTATTTAGATTTTGTAATTCCAAATCTGTTTTCAGAATTGAGATAGAGTAAGTATTGGCTGAGATAACGTTCGAAATCTACGTACGACGAACCGGCGTTTTGCGATTTAATTGTTATTGACAAAGACAAATACGCGGTCTGGGCACTGGGGAAAAGAAACTTTAGAAAAAAAAGAACTAGAAACTTTAGAGAACAAAAAACTAAAAAAAAAAAAAAGTTAAAAAAAGTTAGTTTTTTAAAAACTAAAAAAAAAATTAAACTTTAAAAACTTTAGAAACTTTTTTTTCCATGGTTGGGGAAAAGAAACTTCAGCGTTGGGGAGGACGGGCAGGCGAGGTGTTGTTGCAGAACGTATTTCTAATTCTAACAATAAAATCCAGATTTTTTCAGTCAGTAAGACCGTGGTCCATACGAATTTCTGTTTCCCTCAGTTAGTAGGGAACCGTCGTCCTGAAGATGTAAAAATACTCTGTGGCATTGTAAACAGAACGAGGACGGTGTTGAGATTACTCTTACGAAAAAAATTATTCATTTTTGTTTCGCATAAAGATTCTTTTGGCTAGAACAACCTCCTCGTCCCAGTTGCTGGTCTTCGTAGATCGTAAGGTCTACGATGCTTGTTATGTAAATGAATACTGTTATTATATTTTAAAATCTGCTGTTTTGGGAATATTTAGGGTCTTATAATATCTTAATTATAGATTCCCGTTAACAAGCATCCAGGAAAATATGTGACATGTCATCACCATAGTTGCCCTTTTCAGCACACCGAAACCAATATGCACTTTGTTTGAACTTGACAATGAAATCAGCTTAAGATTTATCTTTACACGACATCCATATTTCGGTGTAATGTCGGTCGAGAAATCCGTTGAAACGCCTTAAACTTGTTTAAGCTTGTAGCCACACTCTTTTCAAATTCATTCTTCTTGATCAGGTGATTTTTAAAAGCAATATTGATAAATAAAATACTAATAAACCATCGAGCGACAACAATTCGCCCAGCCGCCATACTTGATATGTTTACTGGGTATGTTCAGATCGTGGTTGTTCCTGATTCAGATATTGCTAAAAAGGTTCCTGCTGTAATAGCGATAAAGCTGTAGTTTATCCACGACAGAGTGGTAAACCAAGTGCAGTGACCATCGCCATCGGATACCGATTAGCGTAAGACTACGATAATAGTTGGTGATTCTGATTATCAAAGCTTTATGGCTGGAAGATGTCAGATAAGTCGAATTAGAGTATCTGTAAGATAGTTACGATTTAAAGTCGAATGAACCTATTGTCATTGCTGAAAACGTTGTAAAAATTTGCGAAATCATCGAATCTGAATCTTCTCATACCAAAATAGCAATATCACAGTGGACTATTCGACAAGATTCAACTGAACTTGAATAGAAGCGTGTTTTGGTTAAAAAAATATTTGTTCATTTGTGAAAACGAGAGAAAATTATAAAAAAATTAGAAAATTAAAATTATTTATTCAATTCCCATTGACGAACTATGGGAAGTGGTGATGCGATTGCAGATCATTTAAAAGTGCCAAAGGTAAGAGGTTTTAAAATGGTCTCATTAAATATTTAAAAAGTCTTGCCTTGCATATTGATGAATTTCATATCTGGCTTGCTGACCCAAATATTGATTTGATTGCAGTTAATGAAATGCGGCTGGCTAAATTAAATAAGTATCAGTTGGTTAGAAATTATCTCAATCGAAATGGTGGTGGCTATGTGTTTATATAAAAAATATATCAACTATATAGTCCGAACAGATTTAATATCTGAAGAAGTGGAATTGAAATTACTAAACCAAATAGTAAACCTTTCGCCATTATAGTTGCCTATAGGCCACCTGGACCTAACCCTGATAGTTTCTTTAGTAATATTTTGAACTCTAGATTATGAAATAAAGGAAATTTATGTTAGGAGACCTTAAAGGCACACAATCACCGATCAGGTGAACGCTGAATTGTAATGTTCATACACGGGCGCAAAATGGCGGAAAGTGAAGAGCATGGCTCAATTTTTGAGGACAGTGAAATATTGTTGGAACAGAGAGAAACCAAACAATCAGACTATTTCGATGATGTAAGTAATTATAGATATCGTATTTTATTCCGGACGTTTTGTGTCATATTTGAGACTGTTTCGCAAGTAATTCACTACGATCTTCATTTATTTTATACCAAGGGTTTATAATCTGTCGCTAGCTGCACATGTAAATCCCAGTGTCGAGGAAACTAAAAACGTCTGCAAACGGGAAAGTTACGAGTTGTCCATGTAAAGGATATGCATTAAGATGCAGCAGTAATTGCAAATAGTAAGCCATGTAAAAATAAGGTATATGTTACTGTATATATATATATACATGTATTAATAGTAGGTAACCCCCCATCCACCGACCAAAGGGATGCCGCCGCGCGCTGATTGGTCGAGAAACACACGTCATGCTGAGCGTGACGAACATGTTGCCGTACGTACAAGTGCAGCACATGCATTGTGACAATACAATGGTTGTAGACCCAAGGGTATTACAGGTAGAGTATATAAAGGGCTTCAGAAATAAGCAGAATCATTCGATTGCATCTTTCTGACTACAATAAAATTGTTGTGAATCTCATGGCGTCGGAATTAGAACGTGGTCTTCTTCTAGAGAGCGATCATGAGGGTGAAACGTTTCGTCAACATACAAGAAATCCTCGATCAACACCTCCAGTTGGATCTGTGACCAGTAGTGCTTACACAGAACAGGCATTTCAACAGTTCGCTCAAATCTTGGACTCAAAACTAGATAACAAATTGGCGGTTTTGAAAAGAAGCTTCGAGGAAAGCGAAGAGTAACACGCCTCACAACTGAAGAAATTAAAATTTTAATCCAAAGCCGCAAGTTCCTTTAAATTCAAAGGCAACAAAATTCAATTCGAGTTCAATGGAGCGACTTTGGACGGCCTTGAATTAATCATTAACAGTTTGTTCGCAGGAAATTTAACAAAAGCAAATTCTGAACTCGAGAACCTAAAGTCGGCGATTGAAAAGCGCAACAAGCTGATACGCTTCGCAGATAAGAGCCCTGCAGGGTGGACCACAGTCGAAGAATACGAATCGGATGGTGTAGCAGAGGATTCAGACGATGAAAAGAAACTACGATATGCTGAGAGAAGAGCTTTGGCAAAGATTAAAACCATCAAGGCTCAAAAGCCAACGAGTACACGTGCTCGACCAGTGGCGCAGCAACAGCCATTCCTTCGAAAGAATGCTTTTCCTTCAACTATCCATACCACTCCTTATATTCAGCAATTTCGTCAGCCCTTTCGTGGCGCCCGACAACCTCAACCTAGTGACAAATGTTTCAGCTGTGGACAACTTGGTCACTGGACAGGCTCGCCCATCTGTTCTAACAGACGCAGAAATCATAGTTCGGGGTTGTCTACCAATTGACGTGCTCATAGATCCGAGACATAAAGCAGCGGCAGAAAGGATGAATAAAGATGAGTATTTATATCTTTGTGTGAACTCTAATATAGAGATAGTTGAGCATACACAGGAAAATGTCCAAGAGTTCTTAGAGAATTCTACACCTATAAAAGTAAAAGGGCGACTGCGTTCACATGTCCAATTTTGGGAGACGATAGGGGCATCTAGGTTTATTTTAGACACGATTCGTCGTGGGTACATTATTACTTTGGTCACTACGCCCCCTAGAGCGTTTTTCAAGAATAATGAGTCTGCATTTAAATATATTGATTTCGTTGAGGGCACTGGTTCGGTGGTCGAATGTTTTACCCAGCCAACTGTAGTTAATCCTTTGTCTGTGGCTATTCAGTTGAGCGGTAAGAAGCGGCTTATCCTAGATCTTAGGTATCCAAACAGTTTTCTGAAGAAATGCAAAGTAAAATTTGAAGGTTCGCAAGAAATGTTGATAACTTTGTCGGATTGTCCACAAAATTGGCTTTTCTCATTTGATATTAAGTCAGGTTATCACCATATTGATATTTTTTGGATGACCAACAGTTTTTAGGTTTTTCTTGGATACGCGAAGGCGTCGTTAAATATTTTAAATTTACAGTTTTGCCGTTTGGTTTAGCCACTGGGCCATACATATTTACGAAGGTAATGAGACCATTAGTGAAGTACTGGCGGACTTCAGCACATAAAATAGTCGTTTATTTAGATGATGGCATGGGGGCATCCATTTCTTTTTCAAATTGTATGAAACAATCTTGTAAAGTACGGTCAGATATTATAAGCTGTGGATTTATTCCCAACGAGGACAAGTGTGTGTGGTTTCCCACTCAGCGTATAACGTGGCTGGGTCTAGTTTGGGACATGAAATTAAAAACCTTGTCTATTCCTCAAAAGAAAATTTCGAAAATGCTGGCTGCAATAAACGAGATATTGGTATCGAGAAAATTAAAGGCTAGAAAGCTGGCCTCTGTTACTGGACTAATTATTTCGAATTTAATTGTGTTTGGAAACACGTGTAAGTTAATGACGAAAGCTTTACATCGTAATGTTGATTGCAGAGTAAGTTGGGAATCCGATTTGATTTTAGACTCGGATTCGAGAAACGAATTAAAATTCTGGTTGGAAGCTGTTCCAAAATTGAATTGTAGGTCTACTACAATTAAGCCCGCCGGCAGCGAAACTTGTCTATTCAGACGCGAGCAACACTGGTTGTGCCGCATTTATTTCGCTTGATAACACACCGGTGTTTCACAGGAACTGGAATAGAATTGAAATTAATCAAAGCTCCACTTGGAGGGAACTGAGATGCATCGAGGATGCACTTAAAAGTTTCACACCATTATTATACAGGATTAAAGTTAAATGGTTTACAGATAATCATGCCGTAGCGATAATTTTTAATTCAGGCAGTATGAAAGTGCACCTGCACAAGTTAGCTGTGGAAATCTTTTACTGTATTAAAAACAACGATATTGAGACGGAGGTCGAGTGGATACCTCGTACGTTAAATGAAAGAGCCGTTTATTTGAGTAAAATCGTGGACTATGACGACTGGAAAATTAAGCATAAATATTTTAAGATGCTACAATCCCACTGGGGAAAATAGATAGATTGCTTCGCTAGTTGTGAGAACTTTAAAGTTTCCCGGTTTTACTCCAGATATTTTAACCCAAATTCGTTAGGCGTCGACTGTTTTTCATTCAGTTGGTTTGGAGAATTCTGCTGGCTAGTTCCTCCCATAAAGTTAATTCCTAGAGCAATCAAACAGGTTTGCTTGTCCGGTTGTCGTGCAATACTAACAGCACCTGTATGGCCATCGGCAGTATTCTGGCCGTTTCTAGTTCATGAAGACGGGAATATTCGAGATTTTATTTTGGACGTTGTTTACATCGAAGATGGAAAAGATGTATTTACACACGGGGCTAATACAATGTCTTTGTTCGGGTCTGATAACTTTAACAGCCCTGTAATTTTTTTGTTAATTGATGGTTCATTATAGCCGCTGGGCCTACAGCTAAATCTTGCTAATGAGTTAACATGTATAATTTTATTCAATTATACAGGGTGAAATGTTTTTTACGCATATGATTAGAAATTTGCGTGATCCAGAGTTACAACGTTTATCCGCTCATACTCCTGTTCGTGTTATTCAATCTAAAGCACCGGCCACCACTGACAAGTATTCCAGAGCGTTCAGCGCGTTTAAGAAATGGACAGAAAGTTATGATGATACAATCTTTAACAGCTGATATACATTCTGTTGGTATATATCTTGAATACCTCATACAAAAGGACAGTCCGTATTCAAAGCTCGAATCTGCGTTTTATGGGATAAACTGGGCGCATAAATTATACGGATACAGCAGCCCATGTGAGTCTGGCGTGGTAAAGAACGTTTTAAAAGCTGGGAAACGGAAGTTGGCAAAACCGGTTGTGAAGAAAGAACCGATAACGCGTGACATGATTGAAAAACTATGTGCAAAGTTCACGTTACCTGCTGCCAGTTTATCAGACCTTCGCGTGGCAGCCATTTGTGTGACCGCTTTAATGCGTTTTGGAGATTTAGCGAGATTGCAAGTCTACGATGTTGTGATGTAACATTTTCGAGAGAGAACACCGTTCAGTTCGTTGAGTTATACCTTTCAAAAAGCAAAACTGATGTTTATCATGAAGGAAATAAGGTCATTATGGCCGAAACAAAAGACATAGCTTGTCCTTTCAGTATTTTAAACAGATATGTCATGTTAAGCTAAAATAGATCTTTGTTCTCCTGAACCATTTTTCAGGACTTTATATTATTGTAAATCAAAAAATAATTACAGAGTACAGCCGAAGGGTATGTCCTACACTCGTACTCGACAAATAATATTGGCAGCATTTTCCAGTTTGGGATACTCCAAAGCGAAATTTGGGCTTCATAGCTTGAGAAGCGGAGGGGCAACCACTGCTGCGATTGCCGGTATCAAGGACCGCTTATTCAAGCGACACGGACGGTGGAAGTCAGAAACTGCAAAAGACGGCTATATTAAAGACAACTTAGTCCCTATTATCAGTTTCTAGAAGCTTGCATATTTGAGTATTACATATATGCGTGAATATAATTACATATATATATTACATATTATATATCATGATGTTAATTTATATCATTCGGCTTTCTTTATCTGTCGAATTGAATGGGCACGAATAAAATGAGATGCCCTCTTCCTATACTGTGGTACTGTCATATTGTCAAGTACAGCTTAGCTATGAAATGCTAGGGTATTACAGGTAGAGTATAAAGGGCTTCAGAAATAAGCAGAATCATTTGACGGCATCTTTCTGACTACAATAAAATTGTTGTGAATTATCCGATTCACAGTAGGTTTATATATAAATCATTGCTCTCCTTTGGTTACAGTTGTGCTTAAGTTTGCTGCACATGCAAAAGTTTGGTATTTTTGTTTTATTCAGATTGTTGAACACAGAACAGCTAATTTGTCCTTGGGTATTCCTTATGTCACACATTGGTCTCGTTCGATAGACGCAGTATTTACATATAATGAGAAGAATTTCCAATGGACTATATTGAACGGAAGAAAGCAGCCCACTTTTAACCTCCTGAAGATTTGCTGCAGCATGGGGTGGAGAACACGTTCCAGATTTTCCCATCGAGTGTCCGGCTGGCAAATTGGTGCTGTAATCCATGAAAATTACTGACGTCGTATATCTCGTATTGTAGAACATGCAGGATTGAAGATTATGGACTGTTCAGTGGAGAGCGATACAGTAGGACTTTACACCTGTCGATGCGTTGATGCTTTTGAAAATAGACAAGGACCAAAGAAACTATGCAAGGAATTATAGACCTTCTGAAATCTGGTTGAATACAAGTTAACCTACTTTAATACCAGAACTCGTTACAGAATGAACACTACTTGACAATTTAGTCATATAATATGCTTGTAAACACCTGACGCACAAATAAAATGATGCCCTCTTCCTATACTGTGCTACTGTCATATTGTTAAGTACAGCTTAGCTATGAAATGCTTTATACTCGTTCACGAGGGATAGAGTATAATGATCCCTCTCTATCTAGCTGAGATACAAACGCTGCAGCAGTCAGACCCCGAGATCTATGAAGAGTTTCTCAAAGGCAACTGGGTGGTGAACAAGAACTCGCATGTACCATTTTGTGCACTGGGTGCGGACCATGCCCTAGAGCAAATCAATCGCTCCATGGAAGGCGGGTCGTGGTGGCGTACGGCTGTGAGTGCAAGGGGTACAAGAAAGACATGGCGTACCTGAACAGTAACCAAGAAGAAGCAGATACCAAGATTCTCTTGCATGCCCTTGATGCCACCGCCAATGGAGTGACTGAGATCCGGATACACTCCCCAGACACAGATGTCTTTGTCTTGTCCCTCAGACGACATCCTGACCTTTGCCAGAATACAGTGTTTGTTACAGGTCAAGGGCAACATCACCGTGTAATTAAGCTTCAGCCTATTGTTAGTGCCCTGGGTCCCCTGAAGACAGTTACACTACCAGCCTTCCACGCTTTGACAGGGGCAGATAATACAGGCTCCTTCGCAAAGAAAGGGAAACCTTCGTGCTGGAAAGCATATAGCGAGGCAAGCGACGACACCCTCCGTTAAATATCATATCTCGGGACAAGTGACCTACCAAGCATCGAGACCCTGACAGCGGTAGAGAAGCTTGCATGCCAGTTTTTCCTGCCTCAAAACGAAATCTCCACAGTCAAGGAGCTGAGATGGTGGTTGTTCAGGAAGAAGCAGGCCCGATCAGAATGGCTTGCGCCAACATTAGCCGCATTACACCAGGCAATTATGCGTGCCCAGTACCAACTTCTCGTATGGAATAATGACATTGTCGCCAATCCAGCTCTGCCATCACCAAGCGACTATGGCTGGGAGTGGAAAGAGGACGAGAAGATGTGGAACCCAGTGATGACTACATTGCCTCCCACACCTGATGCTATCATTCATCTTGTGAAATGCAAATGCGTCAAGGAATGGTGCGAAGCTGCAATTGATAAACGTAAGCTTATGTTCTTGAGACGATTTATTTCAGCAAGAGAGCATTGTACTTATCATAGAATTTTCATGTTACGATTGAGAAGGTGGAAACGGGATCCACATAAAATTACAGGGCTTATACCTGATGTCGTAATAGTTTTAGAGAAATATGACTTGTGGAGACACGTGGATGAATTTTTGAAATCTGGATATTTCCCAAGTAAATCTGAATGGAATAGGTTGGTAACTGAGACTATTAGAAATTCAGAGATTGCAGGTCTTCAGTTATACCAATATGTTATTAAATATTTGGCACCTAGTATGTGGTTAAAGCTAGCACTAGATAATAATAGTTCAATGAAGGAACATGTGTCTGATTCCTGATTCCTTGTTGCTGGTGTGTGGTTCAATGGAAATGACAAAGAAATGTTTTGTAATTCATGTGGCCGGAATTTTAAAAATTTTGTCAAGCATGCTATGCTTTATTGTCAAGAAATAGTTGTAATACGTGAACGATTTTGGAATTGGTTGACAGATTGTCTGCCTATAGGAATTTCAGCCAATCTCAATATGTTGGATGATGGCAGCCTTTTATATGCTCTCTTTGGAGACGTGGGGACACTGCAAGAACACAGAAGAGATCTGATAAAACAATTTTATTTTGGTGTTGCAGAGTATATCTCTGAGACAATTAAAACAGTTAGTTATATTGACAGATATTTATGATTACTTCTTTATTTCAAAAATAACAAAAAGATGTAATATATGTTTATTTATTTTTATATTTTATATAATTTTGTATCTTCAAATATGGAGGCAATAAAGTATTTTACTCACTCAGTGACAAAAATTTTATATCTAAATTGTCGTATCTTACAAAATTAACATAAGCTGTCCACGTTTGCATAAAGTCATAATTCTATTGCATTTAGTCCCAATGGTGTACAAGTTCTAAGTTTTTCAATGCATAAAACTTCCCTCCATGTTGGATCCCTAACATCTGTTACATAAATAACTTGTACTGTCATCCTCTAAACCCCTTTTCCCCAAAAGATACAATACAGCTGTTCCCCACAAATACCTCTCTTACCCTCTTCAGAGTTCAAATTGGATTTTGCTGTTGCAAAGTGTTTTGTTCGGAAAACTCGTGACATTTATACTCATGATCAATTGTCCGTAGATCAATCTTCACATTATGATACCGTCAGAGTTGATTTTGTATGGGTATGAGTTGGTCCTAGAAGCATAGCACCATAAATTTCTGAATTACGAAAAAGCCAATAGACGGGTTGCATGATGACGTCATTTAACTACAATTACCAGAATTATAGCTTGTTTTGAGTAATAACCCTAGAAACCGATACAGGGTTGCGTTTTAAGAAAATATATTGAAACTTTATTTTTCAAACTTGAAAAGTTAAAAAACTTTCGAAAAGCTAAAAAGCACTCACCTAGCAGTTCATGTTTTTTAACTCTTTCCTCCATTCTTGCAATATCCCATGTGTTTGCAGTATCCTGCATGGCAAAACATCTGTTATTCCTTTAATCATTATTCGCTCTTTTAAATGTCAGAACTTTGAAGTTACCCATGACAGCTTTGACATCACGTGAAAACACTCTGTTGGTTCCTGAGGGGCTATAAAGACCTCGCACTTGGTGCGCACTTGGTGTTAGCTCCTCCTTGTCCGTACCCGACTTCCAAATCGGACGCTGACTTTGGTATTTTACTCTGGCTAATGCCAGACGATTTTACTTGTTAAGTGGGAAACCCTAGGACAAGGAGTTAAATCATTTAAATATTATATAACACACAAGCTAATTAGGAATTAAAACGGTCTGCATTTAAGGGACAGTACCTCGTTGTGTGGGAATCATTACCTGTTGCCCTACATATTGGACATCAGAAGCCTCGTATGTCTTGCCATCTTGACTTCAGATGGTGCAATCTGAGAACTTCTTCCACTTTCCCGTTTTTATATTAAAACAGGCAAATGCGCTTTAGAGATTCACTGTGGAGCAACGGTCTTTTCAATGAATCTCTTTGTTGAAAGCCACAACATTGAGAAAAGCCACCACATTGGAGTTATGCACCTTGTGATCTCAGGTATATTAATGCCTGGCTCCCTCCACGTCTAGACAGCGTACTTCCAGCGAGAAGCGTGCGCGCGCGTGGCGACAAATAGAGATTTCGTAGGAAGAGACAAACACTGTCAAATATATATTTTAGATCGGACGACAGTTTTCCTGTCTATAACAGAGGCGTTCTCGCTACCTTTGTATGACTTTGTACTGCGCTAATATCCCTGTTCTTTACTTATCTAAGCATATGGCGCTGCCCTTCTTCATGAAAGATGACTCCTCCCTGTCTCTTGATTTACATCTTTGTTTACAAGTCTGGCTTTGTTAATCTGCGGTCATGCAGCTTGCTACAAATTCACATGTTTCAAAACGAATATGGAGCAAAGAACATCTATGCCTTAAGAATTTAAAAAATAGATTACTGCTACACTAACAAATACGAAGCTCGGCATAGAGCTTCATTTTTAATTTGGGATGGCATTTGAGTTGCTTTTTTAACCTTTTTTTTTCGTGTTTCTTTTCTTGTTGACAAATCGACGTGTGGTGACGTTTCTTGCACTTTTGGCAGGAGATTTTGCTTTTACACGTACTAGCAGCGTGTTGACCAGAAGCGCAATTAAAACAGTTTTTTATCGGCCAGAATTTTTTTTCTTGCTTCAGGCGCTAATACGTTGACACAATGGGTGGTTTTGTGCTCACCACTCTCACAATAAACACAGACGGCGTTGTCTCGCGAATAAAACGAGCGCCCATGAGTCGGTAGCTCAGGACGTTTGCCACCATGCTTGTCAGATTTCACAATAATAGTATTCGTCTCCGTCCACTTTCTTAAGGCCTCTAAAAGCGTAGCGAAGGACCATTCTCACCAATCGCCGGTTTCGTGTGTGACCAGCTCGCTCTTCAAAGGTTCCAATTTCCTCACGATGACGTAAAAGGCAGCGCCTTCTATGGTGTCAAGTTTCCCGAATGTTCGGAGGCTCTCTACGTTGAACAGCAACTTCTCGAAGAACTTGTGGATCTTTGCGACATCTCGTTCAGTAACCGGCTGCAATTCTAGAAGGTTGATTACGTAGTGGCCAGCGACTTCGCTTGGGTGTCCGTACTTGTCGCTTAGATATTTCAATGCACGGGTGTATCCTTCGTCGGTGAATGGCAGACAGTCAAGGGCATTTCGAATCTTTGGCTTGACAAGCTCTTTAAAATGCGAAAACTTCCCAATGGGTGACACCTTTTGATCGTCGACCATCGCTTTAAATTGACCTTCAAAGCGAACCCAGTCCATAGGTGAGCCGTTAAACTTGGTGATTGTTAACTTCGGGAGTCTCACTGCCGCTGGCGATTTCGCACTGAGTTCCTTTTGTTTAATCTCCGCTTCAAATTTTTGCACAGAAAGCTTTTTCTCAAATGCCATTTCATGCTTCTTGCTTTGCTCGATCGCGTTAGCTTCTTCGTCGATCATCTTTGAACACTTCGCGAGTTCTCCCGCGCCCTTATCTGCGAGCGAAAGCTCTGCCGCGATTTCGTTAGACCATAGTTCAACCGCTTCGTCTGATTCTCCGGAGGAAAACTTGGCCTCTTCGATAGAACTCCTTAGTTCATCGATTGTACATGCGAGTGCAACAATGGAAGTACGATGTCTTTCGACTGCTTCTCTATCTCCTTTTGATAACACTGCATCGGATTATTTTAAACGAAGGCGCAATGTTTTAAACTTCGAATCTAACTCAGCGAGCTGCTTTTTCATTGACATAATTTATGTTGTACACAGTATATCACGGTTGGATAAGGTTCTCACACAATAAATATTTAAAGCTCTAGGTACTCACGGTTAAACGGTTGATCCCGTCGGAGGTGCCAGTAATGTGGGGAACACCACAGAAAAGTAATCTAATCCTAAGTCTAATTTTATGTAACCCCACTCCCTCACATGATTTCTCAACTCGTCATTAATTAATTACACAATCACACATGCAGTTTCCGACAGGATCATCATAACTACCAAGGATTGTCTCAAGAGCTGCCTGCTTTGACCACCATCTTGTTGCACCAATCTTCTGCAGCCTCTTAAGCTTTGCTGACCCAACAGCTTGGGCGCCTAATACCTCACTCCACACATTCATTCGTTTACAGAAATCTGAGAAAAATGTGGCTGTGCTCTGAAGAAGCCCCATGAGGTTTTTAACGGCTATTATGTTTTCAACCATGTCTGTGGCTGAAAGATTCAAAACATGGGCGTAGCACCAGGTATAAATGGAGTTTGGGGAGACATCTTTAACTCTTTCCCTACGGCTGAAAAACATCAAAAATTGAACGACCACGTTGTTCTATTGATATCTCTTGAAATAACCATAACTGTTGCGAAAGCTATACATTTTCTGGAAGCCCAATAAACCGGCTTTTACTTGTTCTTTTAAATTTCCCGAACAAAACACATTATGTTAATATAAATTAGCATTAATTATCATAAATCAGGTTGAAAAATTTACATTTTTCCAGAAAAGGCCATCTTGCATGCCCGCGTAGCATCTTGAAAACTCAAAAGGCCACCAATCGCAGAGTTGTTTATGAAATCAAATCAAACTTGGCGTGTGCGTGGATTTCATGTTCCTGGCGCTTGTCGAATTTCAATTTTTAATCTTGCGTTACCGTGTGCCGTGTTTTTTCGATTGACGACTTTGCGGGTCATCAACGACCCATTTTAACTGCGCCCGTAATGAAAGAGTTAATATAGAATGGCCGATATATTTTCGCATCGATCAATTTTATATTTTCGCCTGAATTTTTCATCATCGTTGTAAGTCGGCTAAACAACACACATATCAAATTTTAAGCCAATTTGGTGAATTATTTCCTACATTTCTAAACACGGTGAATTTTGACCTTTTTGACCCACATGCACAGAACCTATTCTCTTTGTAGTGTATAGATAGCTTGCGTATATATTTAAAAGTATGAGCTCCCGTGCGGGTGGACCGGTGCGGGTGGGATCTCTGCAGAGACTCTGCTTCGGGTAACCCTTACATAATTCCTCTCATTGAGGGGGGTAGGGGGGAGCAGAGAAGGGGGTTCATTTTTTGTCACTGACCATTTTTTTGCTTTGTTAAACTGTATTTACATTGATTATTTTCAATTCAACAGATAATAAACTGCTTTTCCTTTCACGCTTTTTCTTCGATTATTTTCAATTTACCTATTATTGCTTATTAACTCTTTCCCTACGGCTGAAAAACATCAAAAATTGAACGACCACGTTGTTCTATTGATATCTCTTGAAATAACCATAACTGTTGCGAAAGCTATACATTTTCTGGAAGCCCAATAAACCGGCTTTTACTTGTTCTTTTAAATTTCCCGAACAAAACACATTATGTTAATATAAATTAGCATTAATTATCATAAATCAGGTTGAAAAATTTACATTTTTCCAGAAAAGGCCATCTTGCACGCCCGCGTAGCATCTTGAAAACTCAAAAGGCCACCAATCGCAGAGTTGTTTATGAAATCAAATCAAACTTGGCGTGTGCGTGGATTTCCTGGCGCTTGTCGAATTTCAATTTTTAATCTTGCGTTACCGTGTGCCGTGTTTTTCGATTGACGACTTTGCGGGTCATCAACGACCCATTTTAACTGCGCCCGTAATGAAAGAGTTAATTAGTTTTTGCACACCATTGAACTGGCCACACATGTTTGCACCATCAAATGATTCTCCAACAATATTCTCCATTTTTAATCCATGACCTTCAACGTTGGCCTTCAACATTTGAAAGATTCCAGAGGCTGAGGCGTCCATTACATTCTGAACGGAAACAAGACGTTCTCTTACCTCTTCTCCCACAACATAACGTAAAACCGTGGTTTCTTGGTCAATGGCAGCGGTATCTTGGGTGCTATCCATTTGAACTGAGAATCGTCGCTCTCCAATTTCTTCCACAATCTTTGCCTTTAAACAGTTCAATATTCCTTGTAAAATCTTGTTGATCGTAGTTTTAGAGAGCATTGTCGTTTAATTTCCGCGTCCTCAAGATCTTCCTTTCCGCTCCAGATTTTTGCGTCTCTTCTTACATCTGTCACTTTGCAGATGTGATTGTTTAGAGGGACATCAAACTGAGAAATTAATAGAATCAGTTCCAAGAAGTTACTGTGGTCAACAAACTTGTCATCCAAAGTGTACATCGATTCATGACGGTGTCCCCTGAATGGTAGTGCTTGTTTTCCAAGAAATGTTATCACTGCTAGAATGTTATCTTGAATTGAACGCTTTCGGTCATTAACCATTTCTACGTGTGCTAATGTCCTTTTCGGATTGCGCATGAAAAAGTGCCATCACAGAGGAATTATGAGATTTTGACGCTTCGTGTTCAGTGATTCGTTCGTATATGTGAGAGTACTTTGTTAAAGGGGAAGTCAGAGTTCAGAACAACTTAGGCTCAAATGAAAGATTATATAATTCTTACCTTCCATACCAAGTCTTAAATCTCCACGTTAAATACAAGTCCAGAAATAGAGCGATAAAAGTGCAAAATTTTGCATATTTCGCAGCAGCCATCCGAGCGAACCTGCGATCACGCAGCGGTATTACCTCGTGACGTCACGCGGTAAACGAAGAACTATTTCACAACGTGCAGCGAAAATTACTTACAAAGCAAAGAGAAATGAAGTATTCAAACGAATCTTCGAGCGATGGTTCGTCAAGTTCTGCCTTAGAAGACTGCGGAGAAGATATTAACGTCGAAGGAGACGTAAACATGATTCAACCTTATGCGTTTGAGCCGGTTGAGGAAACAGATTCTGATGACGATGTAGACGAGGAAATGCCTATCGAAGACGAATCAAATTCAGAATCAGAAAATGCTACAAGCAGACTTGAGGACACAAACTGGTAATTATACAGTCTACTTCTATTATTTATTTTGAACAATCATAGCAATCTTTGTGGCGGTTTTTATTTATAGTGTTTTATAATATTTTATTGTAGTCTAGTAATGCCGGATTTGCTTGTCAGTTGTCACGACTAACTTCTATCGTTAATGCACCAATTCTGCTCTGAAAATCGTAAATTTAAACGATATGATAAAGCCTAAATTCACCATGAAACGCTTAAACTCAATCGTGGCTTTATAGGTGCCTTTGTACTCACTGCCAGATAATGGATAGAGAAGAGGAATGTGTGTGCCGCCAAGAGGTCTCAGCTTGTGACAAAAAAAATGAAGAAGTAGCACAAGTTGAGCAGATTCCTATGACAGGCTGTTTTACTGACAACCATGGATTTCAAGCTGTGTGTCTGAATCATTGGGTCTTACAGGCTGCTTGGAACCAGTACAGACAGCAGTATGGTACAAAGGCATTTGAGGGGCCTGAGCACAAAAAACAACAACACATTGCATACAGACAGCTTGTTAGGTGGTGTTTGGGTGTACTAGGCAAAGGGATAAGGGTTCCCCGTCCATCTTGTGCAGTAAGCTGTATTCGTGCTCATTTTCCACCTCCAGGTTTAGAAGATGACTTTGTTTTTGAGGGTTTTAGATTTGCAGATGAGTAATATGTTAAGGTGTAGGGTTTTTATGGTTTCTGAATAAAAAAATATTGCTTCTATTGTTATTCTAATAATGTACAGTAGTTTGCTATTTACATGTATTTGTTTTTTTTCAAAGCCAATCAGGGAACTGTTTATCACTTTTTCCCCATTCGTGACACGTGTGCTGCTATCACCTCATCTTTACTGGGCCTTGGAGTTGAAGTGATGTTCTTCGGAATGCTGCCAGGAATTGTTGGCTCTTGTCATCCTTGAACAACAACACACCTTCCATCAACTGTTGCACAAAAGCGAACGACACTGGTTTCGCACTGGTTATTAAAGGATATCACAAAACTTACAGAGTTTCACCATACAGGTAACATGGAGGTCTACCATTCCCTGCTGCTGACGTATGCCCCAAAACACCAGCACTTTTCATACAAAGGAATGGTGACCAGAACCCAATTGGCAGTGATTGACCACAACTTCAACACTGGACGAAGGCAAGCCACGTTCATCAATGGCACCAAACAAGGGGAAAAGAGGTACAAGGTGGTCTTTCCCAAAGGCCGCAAAAAATGGGTTGCGAAACCAGTGTTGGCCTTTGTACCATACTGCTGTCTGTACTGGTTCCAAGCAGCCTGTAAGACCCAATGATTCAGACACACAGCTTGAAATCCATGGTTGTCAGTAATACAGCCTGTGATAGGAATCTGCTCAACTTGTGCTACTTCATTTTTTTGAGACACAAGCTGAGACCTCTTGGCAGCACACACATTCCTCTTCTCTATCCATTATCTGCCAGTGAGTACAAAGGCACCTATAAAGCCACGATCGAGTTTAAGCATTTCATGGTGAATTTAGGCTTTAACATATCGTTTAAATTTACGATTTTCAGAGCAGAATTGTTGCATTAACGATAGAAATTAGTCGTGACAACTGACAAGCAAATCCGGCAAACTAGACTACAATAAAATATTATAAAACACTATAAATAAAAACCGCCACAAAGATTGCTATGATTGTTCAAAATAAATAATAGAAGTAGACTGTATAGTCTGGGCGGTGAGTGAGGTAGGTATCACCTGAGCGTGTAATTTACGGGAGTATGATTTTCTAGACCAGTTTTTGACGTAGAACTCGAATCTGGATGTTATTCAGGCTGACGAGGCTGCTTTTAAGAGTTATAGCCGGATATTGCGCAATTTAGCCTAATTTCCGTGTAAAACCGTTGGTTTTAAATAAGTTGTTATCATTACTAGGAATCCCAGCAAAACAGGTCTACTGGACCAGTTTTGTATGTAGAATCCGACTGGCGAGGTATTTTTAATAAAAATATATATACTGCGGCTGTATTGACTATATTCTGAATATAGCCTCGTTATCATGCAAATATGTAATTTGAAATAAATCGTGATGCTTGTCAAATTAACGAGAATAACTTTTCTACATTTGGAAGGGACATCCATATCTGAGTGTTACAATATTAAATATACGAGGGGTGTTTCAAAATTAACATTTCCTAATTGGTTAGTTACAGTACTTTTATTATTCATCATCCGAACTCGAGCTGTATGTGTTGTCTTCTTCGTATCCATCATCACTTTCCCTGTGACGCTCGACAATAGCTCCGCAACGTCGTCAGAATACGATCCAATCGGTCTTTAAGTAGGGAGCCAACCATGGAACTCTGGATCCTCCAATGCCATAATTGGGTTCCTTACACAAAAAGAACGGTTTTGCGTTATCTTGAGGCAGGCGTCCCCCCGGCCTAGCGAAGTATACAACACGCTCTCCCAGTTGATTCCTATTTTGAACCCACGCTTCTACGATAAGCTCAAACAGTCGCTATTTGTTGTCGCCGTTGCCAAGAAACTTCTTAAAATCAGCAGGTACACGCACATTCTCACTCCTAATAACAAACTTGTCGCTATCACCTCGGTGGTTTCATTCACTGTTCTTTATTGATCGAACCTTGTATACGTATCACATGCAACGTAGACGATGTTATACTGCCTTGGAAGATCTGAGAAGAGTCGTAATGCAACATCTTTAAACGTGTTTGGTACCTTAACCATGCATGCTAGTAGCTACGAATGGCTGCGAGATCGAGAATATAGACTCTGCGAGTATGTGGATCGTCGGGCAGTTGCGCATCGTTTTCAATCAATGAAGTTAACGCGGCATTGAACAGCTTGCTTTTGGCGGTTTTTCTTCTGATTCCATCGCATGTTGCCATCTATAGTGGGACTGGTGCAAGCGGGTAACACAGGGATTTATAGATGTTTATCGTAGCATTCTGTTGTTGTGACTTGCAGCAAGAAGACCAAAAATGTCCCGCTGAACAGTGATTTCCTTAGATTTACCTTTCGCAGACACCTTTAGCTTCTTACTGACGGCGTCCGTAAAACTCTTCCATTGAACTAGTTTTATGGGACTGAAATAAATATCTTCCTTGGAACTCTCTGAGTTTAATCACCCAAAGAATTTGTCTCTCAACAATGTTCCACGCTCTTGAACAGACCAAGGATTTTCTGCTAACGTCGTCTGGTAAGGAGCTACTGCAAGGTTGTACAATTTGTCGTGATCCAAGTCGGTCCTGGAGGGATCAATAAAGTCATTCTTCAACACATTTACGATGTTGTTGACCTTGTTCTCCGATTTTATAACCCGCTTGCACCAGTCCCATATGCACTATCGATGGCAACATGCAATGGAATCAGAAGAAAAACCGCCAAAAGCAATCTATTCAATGCCGTGTTAACTTCATTGATTGAAAACGATGCGCAACTGCCCGACGATCCACATGCTCGCAGAGTCTATTATTCACGCAGCCATTCAAATATGTTGCATTACGACTCTTCTCAACGTACAAGGTTGTTATTAGGAGTGAGAATGTGCGTGTACCTGTTGATTTTAGGAAGTTTCTTGGCAACGGCGACAACAAAGAGCGACTGTTAAGTTTGAGCTTATCGAAGAAGTGTGGGTTCAAAATAGGAATCAACTGGGAGAGCGTATTGTATACTTCGGTAGGGGGAACGCCTGCCTCAAGATAACGCAAAACCGTTCTTTTTGTGTAGCAACAGACCACGAGGAGGCTGATACTAAAATTGCGTATTTGATTCAGCATGTTGCAAGGAGCAGTGATCACCAATCAACAACCTGTGTGGTACGATCAAGTTCTGGTGATATCTATATTCCCATAATTTTACTTGGAATGGAACCAATCGGGAATGTGGAAGTCTACATCGACAACGGTTCTGACAAGACAAGAAAGCTCCTTCACCTGAACTTGTGTAGTCTTATACCAATCAGGAAAAGAAAGCATTGGTTGGAACCCATGCATTTACTGGAAATATTTATATGGCAAGTGTTTTATGCAAAGGGAAGCCCTTCTGCTGGAAACAAGCGAGCCTTTGTCCAATGTTCAATCCAATCCAATCCATCCAATGTTCTTGGACATTTTCAGCCGGTTGGGGACGGAGATGCATGTCTCTGACGAGATATTTGGTGCCATTGAAAAGTATGTATGCTTCCTGTATGGTGAAAAGAAAACCGAACAAGTGAACGAGGCAAGGTCAGCCATTTTCTGGAGAAAGACAAGCAAAGAGCACAAGGTTGTTGACATTTCCCTCTTGCCGCCATGTAGCAGCAGTCTGGCTAGAATTTGGAGAAAGGCATGGTACCCAATTATGGCATTGGAGGATCCACAGTTCCATGGTTGGCTCGCTAACTAATAAAATGACCAATTGACTCGTTGAAGCGTATCCTGACGACGTTGTGGAGCTATTGTCGAGCGTGATGGGGAAAGTGATGATGGATACGAAGAAGACAACACATACAGCTCGAGTTCGGATGATGAATAATAAAAGTACTGTAACTAACCAATTAGGAAATGTTAATTTTGAAACACCCCTCGTATGTTTAATATTGTAACACTCAGATATGGATGTCCCTTCCAAATGTAGAAAAGTTATTCTCGTTAATTTGATAAGCATCACGATTTATTTCAAATTACATATTTGCATGAAAACGAGGCTATATTCAGAATATAGTCAAATACAGCCTCAGTATATATATTTTTATTAAAAATACCTCGCCATTTGGATTCTACATACAAAACTGGTCCAGTAGACCTGTTTTGCTGGGATTCCTAGTAATGATAACAAATTATTTAATACTAACGATTTTACACTTAAATCAGTCTAAATTGTGCAATATCCGGCTATAACTCTTAAATAACTCTTCAACGTTGGCCTTCAACATTTGAAAGATTCCAGAGGCTGAGGCGTCCATTACATTCTGAACGGAAACAAGACGTTCTCTTACCTCTTCTCCCACAACATAACGTAAAACCGTGGTTTCTTGGTCAATGGCAGCGGTATCTTGGGTGCTATCCATTTGAACTGAGAATCGTCGCTCTCCAATTTCTTCCACAATCTTTGCCTTTAAACAGTTCAATATTCCTTGTAAAATCTTGTTGATCGTAGTTTTAGAGAGCATTGTCGTTTAATTTCCGCGTCCTCAAGATCTTCCTTTCCACTCCAGATTTTTGCGTCTCTTCTTACATCTGTCACTTTGCAGATGTGATTGTTTAGAGGGACATCAAACTGAGAAATTAATAGAATCAGTTCCAAGAAGTTACTGTGGTCAACAAACTTGTCATCCAAAGTGTACATCGATTCATGACGGTGTCCCCTGAATGGTAGTGCTTGTTTTCCAAGAAATGTTATCACTGCTAGAATGTTATCTTGAATTGAACGCTTTCGGTCATTAACCATTTCTACGTGTGACCTGATTTAAAGGTGACCTGACACGAATTTTTTTTTCTCATATTCTTTCAGCTAGACCTTATTACAACACAAAACTACCTTGTTTGAAGCCGTTTTGGTTTTTCCTTGCCCTTTTTTTGGAGCAAAACCCATCATAAAATTTCGATTTTTAAGGCAAAATTTGGCCCGGGGCATGGGGACGAGATTGTCTGGTCACGTGCGATGTGTGACGTAAATTTGTTTGCACGTTCCGTTATGTAAATAGACAAGTCTAGTGTTTAGACTGGGAGTAGAATCAATAAAATGTCAAGTTCTTCTGATGAAAATGACTCTTCAAGTCCACAAGAATCTTCTAGCGACTCAGAAGAGCTATGTGGTGTGGTTTATGGGCAATATGAACCTTATGTTCATGAACCATTGGCAAGCAATCGGTCAAACAAACGACAGCGCACAAGCTCCAGCAATGACGAAGTTGATTTGGATGGCCTTTCTCCTCGTGTTCTTGCTGAACGATTCGAAAGCAAAGTTGATGTTAAGGATTGGTGTAGTTGTGGCCAATGTAAAGTGGAACATCTTGTTGGATCTCTCGAGTACAGATGTTGCCGAGAAGTCGTGGATACGACCGGGAAAATGGCCTTAGACGGCTCGATAGAGCATATCAAGTGCATTTAATATCCAACACGAAGACTTTTTAGCAATCACGAATAAGGCTGTGTAACTCTATCTGGGCAGTCATTAGTTCGTATGGATGGAAGTCACTATCGTAAGAAGAAAAATGTACCTGAAGACGAGTAAGTCAGCACAAATATAAATTAAATTACTTTTGCTGCTTCAACTGTATAAACTGTCTTGTAATAATTATTACAGTAATAAATGTTGTGTTTCTGTCATTCTGTCAACTTATAGATATTTGAGATCTGTGGCGTATCGGTGGCTAATAAGGTGGCTTTGTGGATACATGGGTTGGAGCAACACAAGACCTTTGCCTGCTTGTATCTATGATTATCTTCGAACAAAATATCCAAAAGGACAAAGATACGAAAACAAGGGATATCTACCAGCACAATGCAGACAGGGACCTGTGTAATTTTATATTGATTGTTGAATACAACTGTCATGTTTGTCATAATACTTTTAATTAAGTATATACTAGAATAGAATTTGATTATTCCAGAGAACATCTATACTCCCCCCACAGAAGAAATTAACCCAGCTACACCTTTTGGCGCTGGCTATCCTAATCCTAATACACTACTATAATTGGAAACAAATTACTATCTTTCTGCCATCCCGACGGGGAGGGGAGAGAACCTCGGGATGGCTGAAATTTCCTCTGTGGGGGAAGTGTTGATCTTTTCTAAAATGAACCAGTAAAAATATTGTGTGTTGACCCAACATTACGAAAGCAATACGGTAGTGAAAGTCAGACCATTCTGCTTTGAGGTAACACTTGCATGCATAAACATAAGCATATTATATTCATTGAAAGCTTGCTAATATATTCTACTTACTTAAAGCTTGGCATAAGTGAACCGGGTTTATGCTCAAATCAAAAGGGAATTACAGTGACCATAATGCCAACATGCAAACATCTAATTACAAGTATTGGTTGGAATGCAGTTAACTTCAGCATCCAACTCTTCAAGTCCCAAATTATACTGTATATTTAAATTTTTCAGTTATTAAATTTTTCCAGTTATTGTACCTCTGTTGTTACTATAAAAACACTTTCTCTAAAACATTATTTCCATACGCAATCTGAAATTACATGAACTGGTGTGTCAAATTTGGAGACAGGATGAAAGTACCTTGAAAATAAAATATAACTAATTACCAATGTTAGTGTAGGTTTGCTAAAATTTGGTTCATTGTTGTTACATGTCATTTATCCAAATCAACCAATAGTAATTGTTAAACTAACCAATAGTTCATGTAAGGGTGAATAACTAGGCAATACACTACTATTGGTTGGATGGGTGAAAATACAATACACATGTGGCCACCAAGAACTGCAATTTTGCACAAACCTAGACAAAAACATAGATAGTGAGTTATATTGTACTTCTATCAAGTGTCCAAGCCTTGTCTTGTATCAACTTTGGTAAAAAATTTCAATATATTGTATTTATCAGTCATCTGGTGTTATGGAACAAATTTTAATTTGGGCAACGGTTTCGTGGATGACCTAGCATAGGCTTTTTGCATTTTTTGCAATGAGGCGATCTTTTCTTTTTGGCAGTAGTACTGGTAGTACTAGAAGTTTGAGTCATATTCTCAGATCTTTCATTCTCTGCAATGATCAATTGGTCTTGAACTTCTAATGCAGGAAACAGAGGGGTTTTTCTTTGGGTGGCTGCAAGTTGCTGAATCGCATTTTCTCGAGACAACCTGTTTGAAAACTGTGATGTTAGCGACTTTGGGGCTTTAGATTCTTCTTCCTGATAAATCTTTTCCAGATCTTTTGATGGACTCGTGAACAACATCTCCTTTAGATTATCGCTGTATCCTGTGAAAAAAAGTTGAAATCCTCTATTTTCCTAATCACTTTCCTGTACTAATTCAAGGGGGATGGATAAGGGGAGGGGGGTGAGAAAATGATACACTTGGTATGCTTGTGAAAATGTTGATAATCATGAACAACCTCTTATGGAAAACATGACAGTTACTCTAAGTTGGCTCAACTTTCACATCTCTAACTACAGCTTCACCAGCCTTGAAATTTGGCCACCAAACACATGTCCTGACTTCACCATTCTTCTTCTTTTTCACTTCCCGATGCACGTTTTCATTAAAATGAAGTGATGCAAGAATTTGCCTAGTTGTCAAAATCAATTGTAAAAGCTCAGTGTATACACTACACATTAACTGCTGTAAGTATTGCTGGATTATAACACTCACTAAGTAGATAATCTTTTGAATTAATGGTAATCAGCATGGGCATACAGGTGGAAAAAATATGCCCGACTTGCATGGAAATTGTCTGACACAGTGATGCCCTGCCCTCTCCCTTGACAAAATTATGGAACAAAAACAGATTGCCATACAAGTTATGACATTTTAGCTCCTTTTGAACTTTTGAACTGTTTGTATGTTGCATACCTGCATTTTGTCGCCAGAAGTTCAGCACTGCATGATATGTATGACTCAAGTGCACTTGTTTGGGTGTCAGGTGACATTTTCTTGATATCAAATAAAAATAATTCTCCTATGAACACTGTGCCCCACAAATCAAGTCAAATTACTGTAATTAATCATATGGTCACCTCAAACTTGTTTATTTCATAAGGGAGAATTACCATTGTATGCGAATATGCGATATGCAAATACGGCATGCTTTGTAAATACAGTTGAAGTTTAAAAATATACCTTCCTCTTCCCTCTCGCCGTAATATCGTTTTTATTCTCCAACACGAATGATGTATCTTTTGTCGGAATAGATCCACGTTCAAGGACTCTATAATCTGAACTTTCATCTAAAAAGCGACGGGAATAACACGAATCTTCGAAGTGCGCAGAACACAGAGATGAATGTTTTGTCGGCTCTTTGAAATCCACTCGATGTTTTCGAACAAATTGAACCCATTTCTGGCCATCTTTTGGGAAGGCATGCATCTTTATGCCAGGGCCCAGGGGTATACGATGTATTCTCGCAACTAACTTTTTGTGGCGTCCCAGCTACACAATATCTGCCTCCTCTTCTTGTTGCCTTATGCGCCTCCATATTGTCTGTAGCTTGCAAACAAATTTACGTCACAGCCAAATTGTCACGTGATCGTGACCGCGCGTAAAGCTGACCGATTTAAAACCAACAAAGGCCAAGAAAAATGCCTTTAAAATATGGTTTTTCGTCGCCTTTTGCCCATTTTTTAATTGAAGCTGTAATGATTGCATACAGTGAAAGTCAAAACAGGTTTAAAAAAATTCGTGTCAGGTCACCTTTAAAAGCAGCTTCGTCTGCCTGAATAACATCCAGATTCGAGTTCTACGTCAAAAACTGGTCTAGAAAATCCTACTCTTGTAAATTATCCGCTCAGGTGATACCTACCTCACTCACTGCCCGGACTAGTATAATTACAAGTTTGTGTCCTCAAGTCTGCTTGTAGCATTTTCGGATTCTGAATTTGATTCGTCTTCGATAGGCATATCCTCGTCTACATTGTCATCAGAATCTGTTTCTTCAACCGGCTCAAACGCGTAAGGTTGAATCATGTTTACGTCTCCTTCGACGTTAATATCTTCTATGCTGTCTTCAAGCCAGAACTTGACGAACCATCGCTCGAAGATTCGTTTGAATACTCCATTTCTCTTTGCTTTGTAAGTAATTTTCGCTGTATGTTGTGAAATAGTTGTTCGCTTACCGCGCAGTGACGTCACGAGGTAATACCGTTGCGTGATCGCAGGTTCGCTCGGATGTACATCATGGCTGCTGCGAAATATGCAAAATTTCGCACTTTTATCGCTCTATTTCTGGACTTGTATTTAAGACTTGGTATGGAAGGTAAGAATTATATAATCTTTCATTTCAGCCTAAGTTGTTCTGAACTCTGACTTCCCCTTTAAACCATCAGTGAAAGTAGAATTCGTATCAGAAAAAGCCAAGCAAACGTTGCAATAAACGCCCATAACCTGGCGATCTACAACCTTAATCGTTATCCACTTTCGATCCACATATTTTCGATCGGCCATTTTTCTTTTGTAGATCCGTTTGGAGTCATATGCAGCCTCGTACCCAGGCGCTTGTTTTGCTTTGCGGGGCTGAGCGCGCGGGGGCTTTTGGGGAGGACGCGAGGGAAGGAAGCGCCTGGCAGAAAATGAATAGAACATGGCCGACGTTTTATCATGAGGAAATCGTTGAATTGTTGTTGGAAATTATTGTAGAAATCGTGCGTCCAGATTATGAATGCACTGCCAAAAGAGAATTCTTCTCGAAAATGGCATTGTTTATCATTTCCGAATTTAATAGAAACAATCGTCAATCGACAATTTAGCATTTCTGACAGGAATGAATCATATTTGCGAATCAGCAGAGAATTACACGAACAAGAAACAAGAGTGTGTGCAAGGGTGTGTGGAAAAGATGTATATCGTAGAACAAACGTGGGCACATTTTATGTGTACAATGACAAATTATGCTTTTCTTTTGTATTATATTATATTGAAATTACAATAAAGAACTTACAAGGATAATAATATTATATACTTTCGTACTTTTCCTTAAATGTCAAGCTTAATTCTTATTCTCATTTTTATATGTTATATTAAAATCAACGCTACCGAGATGTCACTGTAATTTCATGTGGATGCAGTTTGGTTTGTGCTGTGCACAACGAGCGTGAAGCTTTGCAATTTATTTGCTTGTTGCTATATTATGCTAGAATCTTAAATTCTTATAGCAAAGGAAATAAACCAATGATGCGATGTAGAAGCCACAAGAAAAAAACACTGTAATAGTGGGCACTTCTCTTCAAAATTATGTAACAAATCACAGAAAATTTCCTTCTCCAATATATACCTCCCATATCACTACATCCTTTCAGACCAAAGAATGCATATATGCTCCATCTCTTTCATTTCTTTTTCAATTTGTTCCTTTTACAATTTTACTATTGTAGTGCAAAATATACCATTCATTGACCTATTTTTATGGAATGTGTTTCAAACAGGGTGATTCTAAAAAGCATACAGTACATTGTTTCACGTTCAATCATTATGGTCATTAGTTGAATTATCTGGAAAAGTGCTTTGATAGCTCGAGTGAGAATATTCTTATCAATGGATGTTAAATCAAGCAAACATCTGAATCTTCATGATTAGCAAAAATATTTCTAACTCAGTTGAGTCTGTCTTCTCTCATCGCACTGGAGAGACTGGACAAATTGTATGCTGAAAAATACAATGAAAAACACATTACAAAAAGACTGTTTTACTTTTATATACAGTACCCTGGTAAAGATTCATATCTAATATACTGTAGGAGTTTATTTCATTCATTATGCTAACTGGCAAATTGTTTGGGTTTGGACTCAGTGGCAGCTTTGGAGTTTGGACTCTGGTGTCATTATGGATGATTTGGTCTATCCTTTACAGGAGTGTTAGTATAGCATCAGGTTCTACAAATTTGTCAACAAATATATTTCAACACAATATGATAAAATATTACCACAAACAAATAGATAAATAATGAATATTGAAGGCTAAAATTGAATATATAATGAATAATGAAGGCTAAAATTGAATATATATATATATAGAACCATGAACATTCAGTTCTCCAAATGATATACGTTTAATTCATCATCAGAACTTGGGATGCTATTCTTAATTCTGTATTGCGTAATAATAATATTGTAAGAAGTCAAAACAAAGCGATAATATATAAAACAAAATGCGAATAGCACATGTAACTAAGGCCTGTTTTAAACGTCGAACTTTTCATGTTCCGAATCTGATGTAAATTAGCAAAACCATTTGTTCAAGATCATTCACATGAGAAGGTCGACGATTGATTTTAAAAACGGGCCAATATGATCAATATGCCGACAAAGGGAAATACCGAAATATACAAAATATTACCTTCAAATGACAATTCTTGAAGCGATTGCTCCAGATAATCCATGGATGCATCAAGAATAAGTTACCAGAAGCGATAAATACGGCAAAAACAGACTAATGGATGAGATATATTGGATTCTTCAGATATCGGTCAGGATTCTTCACATATCGGTCATTTTCTGCCAGGCGCTAAATTGTCTCGTCGCGTCCTCCCCAAAAGCCCCCGCGCGCTCAGCCCCAAAGTCGCGCAAAGCAAAACAAGCGCCTGGGTACGAGGCTGAGTCATATGGCAAACTGGAAACATCCTGGCAACTTGGTTGGCAACAGTTGTTTCTTACACGGGCTACTTTTATGTGAAGTGGTGTAGGGCAATTCCATGTTTAAATGCACTTTTTGTGATTTCTTAAGTTAAGCAAGAGCCCTTAGTGGCTAAGGAAATTTTATCCTCTTTATGCTTTTTAGCTATAAAAACGTCTAACTTTATTGCCGACATCCAAATACAGTGTTGTAATTCTTCAAATTTACCTCTACATAGTTACAATTGTACATGTAATTAAGGTTTTTACACAACATTTACAATGTTTGCATAATATGCTTAAAAAAGCAAAATGCAGTATTTTGGTTGATTGTTGAAAATATTACAATGGATTAAATTTGTTTTAAATCCAATCCCCTATCAAATTGGGTAACTTTGGGACCAAATATTAATAAAGAAGCAGCATGAGACAAAAGTGTAATGTCCGTTACGGCTTCTGTGTAATGTCCGTTACACACAAATTTGTTATTTATTTCAAAAAAAGTTAAAATGTTATCCAACATGTACAAATAATTTTAAAGTATGTACAAATGGATTCATAATTTAGGTGTTTTGTTGTAACAATCATTGTAATTGAGAAGATGTTGTTGTTTGAAAAAGTAATGGAGTAATGTCCGTTACGCAAAATATTGTGATTGTAAATGTATGAAATTTTCCAAAACACTCTGAAAAATTAGTAAGTTGAACATCAATTGTTGTTCACTTATCAGAATTTATAATTCAAAATGAAACAATGGTAAAAGTGGAAGAAATATATCAAATTAGTTTTCAACATTTGACAAACTGTGTAATGTCCGTTACATGGAATTGCCCTGTACTATCCCCTTACAAAAAAATCCAATAGGAAATCCTATAGGATTTGAAATTTCCTATTCGAATTCCTATAGGAAATCCTATAGGAAATGTATTCCTATTAGATTTTGGCCCAATTCCTATAGGAAATGTAAAATTCCTATAGGAATTCCTATAGGATCCTATAGGATTTTTTCGTAAGGGTCGGAAAGCTTTTGAAAGTGAAATTCATTGCTCTCGCCCACCTGCCTGATATCCGTTTGTGCACAGGTTGTAATAGTGTTGTTTCCAGGTTCAGGCATGGGTTCGGAAACAACCACGCTAGTTCCCCGCATATCAAAATTCCCGGTAGCACCATCTTGGGACTGCAATATATACAATTACACATATATCATGAATGATATCTCGGTAAACAGCGATACAAAATATGTCTATAAATAATATTGGTATGAACAGTACCCAACAGCATGTTATCAAGCCTAACAGATTACTTTATTAATTTAAACACTCAATTAAAGTCTTTTATTTATTATTTAATTACGTATCTCGATTTAATAATTTATAAAACACGAGCTAGCTTGTTAAAGATTTAAGACAGAGAGGAACTAATTAGTGTTTTTTATGCAAACCCGGTATTGAAATAGCATTCAATCATTCATATAACAAAAACAAATCGAACATTACACGACAAAACTATGTGGAATTTTGCGAAATTATTATTTACCTCCGTCACCCTGGCGTCGCTGTTTTGAATCAGAACCAGCTGTGAGAAGTTCTTGTTTTCTCTTTTCTTGTCTTCTTTGGGCGCCACTTTTCTTAGACGGTTTATCCATTTAATATGTGGTCAAGTTTTTAAAGAAATATGAAAATTTCTATGCATTTGTGCCAAACACTGTACCTACATACAATGTTTTCGGTCATGAAAGGTTAAAGTTTTCTGCCACTATGCCGTTTGGCATCCAATTTGGAATTACTGTACGAGTACTGTATGTGGTCACTAGTTGCTGCTCGAGCAGAGCATTTAAGCTCGAATACCCAGCCACAGCACAAGAATATTCGAGTGCATACCCTGTTATTTGAGCTTCATTGTGTGTAGACGGGATCTGCTCATGCCATCCATTGGCTCTGGTTGTGTGTAGCTGCGGTACTAAATAATTGTGACTGGCACAAAATTAGATTATCTCAGATGCCAGATGATTTTTACTGTGCTATCAGAAGCAGGCTGAGTCAAACCATCAAATTTCTCAGGGAGCTCTTTGAGTAGTTTCTTCTTGTCTGTACCAAGAAGACTAGTGAAGTCATACAGGCCAGAACCTTTACTATCAAATTATGCTTGACACCAGATTTAAGTTCACTCACTTTTATATTTTCCACTTCCAGGCCAAATGATGCATAAAACCACAAAGCAACGTTGGCTCGAGATAAATATCTTTTCAATGTTCTTGACTTCTCTCTTACCTCAGAAATATATTTGTGTTGGAGGCCCTGGTACTTTTCAAGTGTGTCAATATAATTTAGAAGTTCTTCATGTTTTGAGCGAAGATCTGAAATTTCTTTGTTTTTTTTTCATTCACAGCTATTTCCATCTCACTATATAATTTCTGCACATTTGATTTCGGATTTGTACAATTGTTCTTCCATTCTTCCAGCTCGTCATAAACCATCTGTGAACGAGATGGTTTGTCCTCAAAAGTGTGGAATCGTTTTCTTCTGGCATCTAGCTTCTTTCTCTTCCTACCTCTGGTATTACAATAATCCACATGAAGCTTACTTGCTATACGTTGAAGGGATTTGTTTACTTCAGACTGGATGTCATCATCACGTATGGCAAACGAATGCCCAGGAATTGCATGTTCTAGCAATTCGGTAAACGTGTAGTTATGCACACTGTTGTTGCTCGACCATCCAGAGGATGTATACAGGAAGGCTGAAGAGGCTTCTTGAGCACTACAAGGCTATGCCAAGCTCTCAATAGTGGGTACAAACAGCGCAAATATTTTCCTCGTAAGCAAGGTCGCGAAGCGAGGGTGATAATCTCACCGTGGCAGGGATATATACATATATATATATATATAGTTTTGGGTGATCCGTTTGAATTGGACAATATTTGTGCAATGTTGCGAAGTGCAGCCATTGGCGAGTGGTGATCTGACGAACTGTGTTTTTACAAAGGGTATACACGTTTGCATAATATAATAGGTACGTGTGTTATTTATTTAGACTCGTTAATTCCAAATCTATTTTCACAATTGAAAACGGTTAAATATTGATAACGTTAAAAATAATAAACAACGAAGCGGCTGGCTCGTTGCCGAATAATTTCTAAGTACATAAATCGTTTTTAAGAAGGTATATGCACATTCTCGAAATATACTAGACACGTATGTTATGTATTGATACTCGGTAATTCCAAAACTGTTTTCAGAATTGAAATCGAGTAAATATTGGTCGAGATAATACGGTGGCCCATAAGGGTCAAACACAAATCAGTGTCCCAAAACACAAATCAATATCCCAAAACACAAATCAATATCCCAAAACACAAATCAATATCCCAAAACACAAATCAATATCCCAAAACACAAATCAATATCCCAAAACACAAATCAATATCCCAAAACACAAATCAATATCCCAAAACACAAATCAATATCCCAAAACACAAATCAATATCCCAAAACACAAATCAATATCCCGAAACACAAATCAATATCCCAAAACACAAATCAATATCCCAAAACACAAATCAATATCCCAAAACACAAATCAATATCCCAAAACACAAATCAATATCCCAAAACACAAATCAATATCCCAAAACACAAATCAATATCCCAAAACACAAATCAATATCCCAAAACACAAATCAATATCCCAAAACACAAATCAATATCCCAAAACACAAATCAATATCCCGAAACACAAATCAATATCCCAAAACACAAATCAATATCCCAAAACACAAATCACGAAGGCGGCGTGTGTTGGTTGAGGAAGAATGGTAACTAACTATTATGTGCACAGGCGAAGGCTCTGGGAACGAGATTGACGGGTATAACCACTGACCTTTATATATATGACCTTTATATATGATGGTTAAGAAATAGAAAACATTTTCCGTGTTTACATACACTTATAGAAACACGAGTGGAAGTTTGAGAGAATGAGAAATTAGTGGGAACACGAGCCCGCAGGGCGAGTGTTTCCACGCTATTTCGAGTTCTCCCAAACTTTTACGAGTGTTTCTATAACTGTATGTAAACACGGAAAGATGTTTTCTATTTATTTTATAAAATAACACTGAGGAAATAAGTAATTAGACTCTTTTATTAAAATGATGAAAATATACATTCTCCTTACTCACGCTAGACAACGTCGTCGGCTGCACAAATGAACATAAACGCTCTTAACTGTGAAGAAAAGCATCCAATCTTCTCGTTTTTCTTCTTATTGGCTATCACAGAACATATTTATTGACATTTTAGCTGTTTGTGAGCAAAGGTTCGTCTTACAGTCCATTTTATAAAAATGGCGGGAAAAATCCATGTTTACATACAGTTATATAAACATGGCTTTTAGCCAATCACCGCTTGCGTTTACGAAATGTTATTTTTATAAAGTTGGATGTCACACAACCCCAACCGCTTCTGTAAAATCCGTCCCAACTTTTAGCACTTTCATGGAGAAGAAAAAAGATGAAAGAGCTTCATATTTCAAGAAGACATCAAAGAATAAAACAAGTCCAAGTGACTTGCCTGTGACCATTAACATTGGAATTGTGCGTTATTTCAAGTATGTATTACTCTATTCCAACAAGACTGTAAAAAACAGACAGTGCTGTCTGTGTGTTTCAGGTAAAGATAATCAACATGTTTTTGCCAAAATTGAACAGCTTTAATACCAGATAAGGTTTAGTTTACTTGTTAATAATGACAATGAGTCATTAGTCATTACTCTCTGTAAAACAGGCTTTAAGTTTTGTTAAATCAATAGAAGTATGTAACTATAAACACTATAAGGTTAATTAAACATGTACATGTTCATGTTGGTGGTATCTATCCTTAGTGATAATTTTCCAGAGTCTTTTATATTTAACATGAAATGAAAATACCTTCTCAAAACACAAAATGTATCAAGTTTTTAATTGTTTTAATTCAATACAAAATAGTTTGCAAGGGGTATTGATCCCCCTTTCTAAGCAGTGACCCCTCTTTCCATCTCACCTTTTCATTCATTCATTCAATGAATTGTTACAGTATACCCTGGGTTGTCTCCCATGTATGTTTAAATTATAGAAAACCTTAGACAATAGGCATGAACATTTCAGTTATATTAATAAGTGTCACAATACACATGTGGATTGCTCCATGATTGTGCAGGGGGTTTGTGGCAGTCCTCTGGCATTGCTTTATTTAGGCTAATAAAGGGTTTAGTAGGTGGGTGTTTGCTAGTAATATCAATATTAACCAAACAATTTTTACAAAACAGTAGAATATTAATGTTATCACTCCTTTCCTAGATACCCTGCATTTTATGGATTCCCCATTTTCTACAAAACATTTATCTTCTCCCCTTTTAACCCATTTTCAAAATTTTCATAGGGGGTCAAACCATGTGCAACCTTTAAGATAATGATAATATATTAAGCGACATTCTTCTCACATGATCAGTGATAACACCATTTTACATTTTTAATTAGATTTGTTTTAGATATATGTACTGTTCACATAATGTGCCAAATTATGATGGAATTAAAAACCAATTACAAAGCAACCCCTATTAAGTAAGTAAAAAGATCCAAAGCTTCCTTCCAGTGTTTTGGTTTTGACTGATCAAGAAGTGATAACATGATTAAAGTAAACCTGATAATCATTGTTGGTATTTGATGGTAAATACAAGGTTCTTGCTTCTTCTAACTTTTCATGACACACTGGATGCAAGTGATTTGTGCCATTTGAGTTGACTGGTAAACAATATAGTTCATCTGGCTTTCCAGGAACAGTGTCATGCCTGGATTGCCTTATGTAGTGTGTATTCCAGTGAAGACTTACAAAGTCAAGATCTTGTTGAAGTAATTCTGCGAAACAGAACCATATACATTCGTCATGGAGATTATCACCAGTTAATAATATTCCACGGTCCACAAGATCTTTAAAGAAGTTAATCCACCATGTTGTGCGACTACGGCGAAGGTAGGACCACCAACCTCTATCCTCTGATTTGAGGTAGAGGTGCCATAACGGTGCGACTTCTCACCTGCTAACTCATCACCACAGTCTGTTCTTAGCAATGTAGGGCATCCACCAACTTCATCAACACAATTTAAGAAAAAGCTTGCTGTCACCGCTGGATTGTTATTTGTTCTATCAACTTTGAGCCACATTACCCTACGACTGTAGCCGTCGATGGCTCCATGGATCGGGAAACCATAAGGTTTCAGTTTATCGTAGCCATCGACATGCCAGCAGTAATTGGGCCCAGGGGAACTATACTCTCTTCTTTTTAATCCGTGTCGTTTCCTCTCTTCAACTCCATCAGGGTCTATTATAAAAGAGATGCCACTTGTCTGGGAACATAAACCCATACTTTATTCGCAATGTGTGCCACATTGCTCTATAACCTGAGACTTTGCCTGGACCATCCAGTTCGTTTCTTATTAGTCGCTCAACATCAGGCAGGTTTATATTTTCATTTGTTTCTTCTTAGATTGTACTGAACTAGTCTCCTTTTCAGTGTTGACATTGACAGCGAAATATTGTGATACTTCGAGAGAAAATCCAAAATCACCTAGTTGGAAAATCCACTGTAAAAGTAACCTTCAATCGCTTCCTCTAACAAGGTGTCGGCTGACAGTATTAGCCGGAATGAAGGTATAGCCTTTTCCAGCTTGGTGAATTTTAGCATGTTCCACTCCCGCCATATTTCGTTAGCAAATACGTTAGTTACCATTCTTCGATTTGTGTTTCGGGATATTGATTTGTGTTTGGGGATATTGATTTGTGTTTGGGGATATTGATTTGTGTTTTGGGATATTGATTTGTGTTTTGGGATATTGATTTGTGTTTTGGGATATTGATTTGTGTTTGGGGATATTGATTCGTGTTTTGGGATATTGATTCGTGTTTTGGGATATTGATTTGTGTTTCGGGATATTGATTTGTGTTTCGGGATATTGATTTGTGTTTTGGGATATTGATTTGTGTTTCGGGATATCGATTCGTGTTTTGGGATATTGATTTGTGTTTTGGGATATTGATTTGTGTTTTGGGATATTGATTTGTGTTTTGGGATATTGATTTGTGTTTGACCCTTATGGGCCACCGTAAGATAACGTTCAGAGATAACGTTCAAAACCTATGTACGACGAACCGGCCTTGGGATTTGTTATCGACAGCTGTGGTTTGGGCACTGGGGATCATATGGATGAGGAAAAGAAACTCTAGGGGTGGGGTGGGGTGGTTGTGTTGGTAGAAAAGACAGGCGAGGGATTATGGCAGAACGTATTTCTAGTACATCCCTTGTTGTAGTTTTACCAGCATATGTTAATGAGGGGAATTCAATGGATAATTTCCATTGCAAATAGGTATCTAATTGTCCCAACTGTGGAACATCAGACATTATAAAGACAATATTAAACAAAATACATGCAAATTTACTAATAACAGGCTCTTAATTCTTGAAATTCCAGAAGGATTATTCGCCAATGCAGTTCAGTTTACAAGCCAAAATTTACATTTGCCACACCAAAATTTTCAAAACGCGCTATTTTCATGAATTCACAAACAAAATTTGCAACCTAGCAACAACTCTATATAAAAAATGGCGAACAAGAACCCGAAATATCGAGCAATGTTTTGCTTGTTTGCGTTTGTTCACATTTGCTTGTTTAATTATCTTGGGGCTTGTTTAATTATCTTGGGGCTTGAAAGTTGTTTGGGAACAAATTAAGAGACGTTGCAATGCCTTTAAATGCTGGTCAAAATAAGGTATTCTCCACCTTGAATGCATCTGGATGTGGGCCCATGCAAAAAGTCGACCACATGTGCGCAAATCTTGTGGATTTAACAGGTGCGTATACACAAGGTAAGAGGTATGAATATAAGCTTCTCGGGAATAAATCTAATCTTCATGTATTGTTGATTTTCGGGAGTTGATGCTTGCCTAATTTGCTAATATTTTAGATGTCGGGCCTTATGAATTTAACGGGATATAATAGAAAATGCGTATTGTGAATTTTCCCCTATCAAATCTATTGAAAGCCGCCATCTTTTTTATCATGCTTGTAAAGAATATAATGATTTGGACCCCAATATTAAATCACTCGAACTATTAGCTATCTTTAGATACGAACCCTTTAAGTTACCATGTCCATATTAAGATTACAGTTTATCCTTATACTTAACCTTATTTGTAATAGTCATTTTAATCATTTACACATATATTCGTAATCCGTAATTTTGTAATACATGTACATATATCCTATATCTTATCTCTTATATTTTATGTTTCTCAGGAACCTTCTGAAAAACACTTTGTGACGTTGGATAAATGTGACGCTGAATGGATAAATGTGACGCGTGACGCTGAATAAATATAATCAATCAATCAATCTTAAAATTATTTGCAAAGCGCCTAATGTACATGCTTGTCAGCCATGTTGTCCTCGATTTCTAGCCATGAATCCATGATGCATGTGTTTTTCCTACCAAGAGTGACTTTTTTCCATGTTGATGTTGTTTGAGTTTTCAGTTGTTTTTTATTGTTTCATCATTTTCCTTTTACATTTTCCTTCCCAATCATTTGTTGCAAAACGTTCAAGTGTGAATGGCATCATTGTCCTAATGGGGGATTCCGAATTAAAAATCAAAGGGGAAGTTTATTCGACGATTGGATGAAAACGATATGGGTCACTCGCTGTGCAATTGTACCAGTGAGTTAGCTGGAAATCTGATAACACAGTATGTACTATGTAATGGTGGGTTTTTCCAGTATCAACTAAAGTTATAACGTATTTTGACCAACTGTTTGTGCTACCTATGCACAGATAATTAATCAATTTCCAAAGCTTTAGATATATTGTAGTGAGGAAGAGTATCTAGGAATAATTTTGATGATTTGTTCTCGGACACGTGTAGATAGTTCATGAGATCAGAGTTTTCTTGTCTCCAAAAATTATTTCTGCATAACATAGACGTTCTCAAGGTAGAGATGGCTTTGAATATATATAAAGTTGATCTGAGGTTTTTGTACAGATCGAGTGATGAAGAAGCGAGTTTTGTGCAGCAAAACAACCAGTTCAAACAATTTCTTCAAGGTACCTAATAAGTAATTTTACAGACAAGGTCCTTGCAACTCTATTTCGTTCAATTCTCTAGAACCATTGTTCTTCCGGCAGGAGCTTTCGACACTAGACAACGATGTTTGGATACATTGAGACGAAAATTTGGGGGTGGAGCATTTAATGTTGGTAAAGGTGTCACTTCAAATGATCTTGACTAATTCTAAAAGAAGACTTTCGCGTTTATACGAAGCAGGAAGGACGTTTTCATTTCACGTCACATATTGGTTTTGAAATGTACAACTGTTAGGTCCACTCCAAGCAGGTTAGTATACTTGTTAAATCGTATCTTGTAAAATCATTTTGCTGGAGTCCGACTCTGGAGTCCACAGATAAGGACAATATGCGAACCATTCATGGACAACAAATGAGCTTTTCTCAGTATATGTCATATGCATTCTGCCATTCTGGTAAATTGCAATGAGAGGCTAATAAGTGCAGCATTTCAGTCAAAAAATGTTTTCTATTTCTTTTATAAAATAACCTGAAGGAAACAAGTAAAATGTGGCAATAGCTTTATTTATCAATACGTAAATTCTCGTTACTGTTCATGATGGCTGGCGTTAGCTTTCCATGCTTTCCATACAGTTATAGAAACATGACTTTCAACCACTCTGAATGGTGTTTTATAAAATGGCATATTATCTATCTGTAGCAATGCCTGCGAAATTTGGCGTTTGAACGCATATACAATTATAACAAGACACCTGCTAGGTGTTAACTCCGGTTACTTGCCTCAGATTCGCAAAGCCCATAGGTACTACCACAGATAGCCTGAGTAATTAGTAGAAACATACACACAATGGACTATTACTTCCTTTGCCACTTTACCTTTGTTAACTATCTGCTCTTAGTATAAATTCAGGCTCGAACAGACTTTCCAGCAATTTTGATTGGTCGACTGGGTGGTGACTATTTAACAATTAGACAACGAGCTTGAGTTGTCTATGATAATACGCGGTTACTTGGTTTTGTGAATCCGATTTCATCGTCTTACGAAATCTGGTTTTAAGTTATTAGATTATTACGTTGTTTTTTCCCGTGTTTTCGGCATCGCTATTCGAACGTATGTATTTTAACAATTTTCTCTGCCACAACTTTATATTTTCGCCTAAAACTTTGCTTGTTACTTCGTCATGACAATCGATTCCTTACAGCTCATTCGCTCCTTTATTAATTTTCTTACATTGGCTTTTCTGTCGTTATGAAAGTTGGAGCCATTTAAAGATTGCCAAAATCTGCAAGAAAATTATCCAGGAAAACTGGCCATATATACAAAATGTTTTTTTGAAATATCGTAATCTGTATTGTTGTGATGTTCAAATCTGACTTTATACTAAAACAATTAGTCACTCTCAGTCTTGGTGATTATCGTTATATATTTAACAATTAGACAATGAGTCCGAGTTGTCTATGAGCGAACAGTCAATGAAGGCAAAACCCGAGTTGACTATTTGCTCATAGACGACGAGGACGAGTTGTCTAATTGTTTTAGTATACACGCCTGTACCTAGATATATTAATTTCGAGAAAATAATCCGTGGGAATTTATGCATGAGAATGGAGGTCACATTAAAATTCGCTCTCATGTTCTTCATATTTCTAAACGTTAAAAAGCATTCATTTGCTAGCTCTAACTCGGTGTGCTATTCTTTCTATGGTGAAGAAACCAAGGATACTTGCAATTCCCAAATAATATCCTCCCTTTGGGTTTATAAACAGGATAAAGGAATAACTGTTGGACGAAGGTCACACTCGGGCCTCACGATTTTGCTGATCTTGGCTGATGATATTGAACTCTGCCCTGGACCGGCAACGAAATGCTTCAATTGTTCTAAGACCATAAGAAAAAATCAAAGATCTGAGTCGTGCTTCGAATGTAACAGGCTATGTCATGTAAAGTGTTTGTTGGACACGGTTGAATCTGGCCGTGAGAAATTATTTTGTTCAACGTGTACACCTATAACCCAAGATACAACCGAGCCTTGTATTAGCTGCGATTCGGTCTATGATAAGCTGAAGGAATTTGTCAATACAAGGGGTTTAAAGATATTTCATCAAAATATAAACGGCCTATTACGGAAGATTGGTATGGTTGACATATTACTTAAAGAAACCAACCGAAACATCGATATCTTAGCAATTACCGAAACCCACTTACAACATGATATCAGGGATGGGGAATTAAATCTGGATGGCTATAATTTTATCAGAAATGATAGAAGATCAGGCTCAGGTGATGGTGTCGGTTGTTTTATTCGAGAAGATGTGGAATGGCAAAGGCGAACTGACTTGGAAAGAGATGGCTTAGAAGCCCTGTGGTTGGAAATATTTGTTAAAAACTCTAGATCTCTCCTTATTTGTATTCTATATCGCCCTCCAAATACCTCAAAGTACTTGCATAAGGATTTTGAAAGCATTTTTCAAGATATGCTAAGTACCGGCGTTTGTGAAAACAAAGAGACTATTCTACTAGGTGATTTAAATGCAGATTACCTACGTCAACAAAACAATAAGGAAGTCAAGCGCATCATTCAAACTAATGGCTTTAAACAGATCATTAAAGTCCCAACAAGGATTACAATCAATTCAAGAACCCTAATAGATGTGATAGCAACAACGCACGAACAAAACATTTCAAAAAACATAACACATGCAAATTCTATTAGCGACCACGATCTTGTTGGTATAGTAACGAAGAAAAACAATCGTAAATTCCAACCCAGGACGATACGAAAAAGAAATTTCGCAAAGTATAACGCAACTGCGTTTAAGAACGACCTAGCCGAACAAAACTGGGATAACGTGCTCAGAGAACAAGATGACAACAAGGCGTGGAACTCCTTTAAAACCGTTTTGAAATCAATTATGGATAAACATGCTCCCTTTACTGAACAAAAGGTGCGTGGCCGAGATTGTCCCTGGCTTACAAGCGAAATTAGAGTGAAGATACACGAAAGGGACTACTGGTTAAAACGAGCAAGAAAGTCGGGAAAGGAGTTAGAATGGTCCACTTATCGCCGCCTTCGAAATGCTGTTACACGTTTAATACGAAACAGCAAGTCGACCTACACCAGGCGCCTATTTAGAGAAAACGTTAATACTCCTAGCAAATTCTGGAAACACATAAAGAAGTGTTTTCCAACAAAAGAAGTCAAGGGCAACAGAAGTAAAGTATTTAATCTAGACAATGAGCCAACGTCTGATAAGAAAGTAATTGCAAATGGTTTCTCGAATTTCTTTGCTAGTGTTGGGAAAACTCTCCAAAATAGTTTGCCTACATTGTCTAATACCGCATGGAAGCATCACGATCATTCGTCTTTTGGGTACAATCTTAACCCTGATAATTGTATTTTCAATTTTCAGAGGACAAATAGAGGACAAATAGGTTATATCGTAAGGGATCTTCGTCGATCAAAAGCACAAGGTTATGATGAAATACCAACGTCACTTTTAATTGACGGTATAGACATTATAGATGAGCCCTTGTCAGACTTGATAAATCGTTGTCTGGAAAATTCACTTTTCCCAACTGCAGAAAAGTTCGCCACGATCATCCCAGTGTATAAGACTGGCGAAAGGACGCACATGGATAATTATAGACCAATATCCGTCCTACCGGTTCTGTCAAAGGTTTTTGAACGAGTGGTACAACAACAAGTGTATGGCTACCTTGAACAGAATAACCTACTCTCGCAAAGGCAATTTGGGTTTCGAAAAGGATCATCCACACAACATGCAGTAACTCTATTTAGTGATGATGTAAGAAAATACATGGATAAAGGCATGATGACAGGTGCTGTATTTGTCGACTTGCGTAAAGCTTTTGATACTGTTGACCATGCTCGCCTTTTATCAAAATTACCGATCTATGGTATACAAAATCAGGAACTAAAATGGTTTGAGAGTTACCTATTTGATAGAAAACATTCTGTATCTTTCGACGGCGTTTGCTCAGAAGCCTGCTCAATATCTTGTGGAGTTCCTCAAGGTTCAATCTTAGGCCCACTCTTGTTTAATCTTTTAATAAATGACATCGAACTCCAACTTAAACAAAGTCATTATCCTATATGCTGACGATGCTGTAATATATTATGCTGATAAAGACATTGGTATTATCCAGGAACGACTGAACACCGAATTTAAACGAATTGCAAACTGGTTTTCCGAAAATAATCTGATTGTCAACTTAAAGAAATCAAAAACAGAATGTGTATTGTATGGCACCCATCAGAAAACCTCACGGTCTTCGCAATTAGAGATCAAAATAAATGGAACTCAGATAACGGAGTCAAATACCTACGAGTATCTCGGCGTAACAATGGACAAAAACTTGAATTATTTAGAGCATCTGGACAAAACATTGAAAAAGGCTTCATCAAGAGTTCGACTATTAGCTCGGATACGACAAAATATTGGTCCATCTACCGCCGAAACAATCTATAAGATGATGATACTACCTGTGATGTTATATTGCAGCAATGTTTTTGTCAATCTATCAAGTTGTCACAAACAAAAGTTTGAAGACATCCAAAATCGGGCAATGCAGATTGTTTATGGCCCTCTCAGCTCATCAAAATGGCCAAGTATAAATGAAATCAGAAATAGGAGATGTGTTCACGAGGTGTTCAAGTGCCTACATGGGCTTGTACCCATGCCTCTCCAGAAGTGTTTTACAAGAGTATCGCATTCAAAAACCACTCGTGGAAACAATGTAAATCTCAGCCTGCCGAAGATTAAGATCGAAAGTGGAAGAAAGCGTTTTGCCTATCAAGGCGCTATTATTTTTAATAAACTTCCTAATGACTTAAAGATCGAACAGTCATTATTACGCTTTAAGAACATAAGCAACAACATTAGTTTAGATTTTTAACTTCGATGGAACTCACCGTATATCTATGGTATTCTATCCTTGGATTTTACTCATTCTAGCATAGGTTCATAGGAACTTTTAATGGTTAGGTAATTTATATAGTGTTATTTAGATATTTAGGACAGGGCCTTGATTGATAACAGCATTCTTTTGCTGAACAAGTTAGCCTGTATAAATAAATAAATATTATTATTATTATTACATCGTATAATTTTTAAAAACTTTCAAAAATTTTCAAAAATTTTCAAACTCATGCGACATCACATGTCAGATATAAGTCTGTGTCAGAAGCAAACCGTTTTGTGTTAAAATGTCCATAAAACATTCGTAAGAAAGAATTTCTTCTTAAAACTTCTAAAAGAAACGACTACCAAGGGAACAAATGTTCAACTGGAAACAATCATGCTTGACTGGTGTAGTTGTTGTTAAATATTGACACTGTGCAGCCATAGAAATTGAATGATTGGGGAAATGTATATATTCCAACACTTGAGAGTTTAGAGTTAGCCTGATCAGTTGTTTCAAGTGCCGAAGATGTTGCGTGTGATTATTTTTACTTGCTGTAAGTAGAGCTGCAGCGACTATACTGAATGGAAGGATTACTCTCGCCCAAGACGAAGCAACTTAGAATATTAGACATTTTCCTTCTGCTGGAAAGAAGCCCTTGAGCTGTATGACTGAATGGAGAGATCAGATTTGTGACCAGTGACAGCCTTGATGTGTCTAGCCTCTATGTCGTGGTCGGACAAAACTGACAGACGTAGCTCGAAATTATCATGCGGCTTTCGACATGGTCTTGAAGATTTCCGAGCGTGTTTATCAACAGCGAATCGGAAAATCCTCACTAGCTCATGCAAACAACTTGGTTTAATATTACCCTCTATTGTGGTAAACGAGGCCGAGAAAATCTAGGAAAACTCACCAAACAGATGCTGGTCCGTCGTGAAGTGTTAATTCCAATCAAAACCACCAAGGCTGTCAGGACGACAACATCGACGAAGCTGACAGCAAAATCTTTGAAGTTCCCAATTCACCTCGTTGTCCAGTTGAAACCATAGAAAACTTCATGAAGCACCATATCAAAATCACGACGCTTTGATTCAGTGGCCAAGAGAAATTTGTGCCAAGTTTCAAGTAGACTGATGAAACAATGAATCAGGCTCTTTGTTTACATTGCTATACTGAAGAGTCTACTGAAGTTGTCTGCGAAGCGATACTTGGTTATCAAACAATCTCTTTCAATCGAGCTGTTTACAAAGCGTTTTAAAGTTATTTTTTAACGTAAAAATGATGAGGGAAGATAGAAGAAAGAAACGATCAGTAAAGCAGAGAAAAGAAGAGGTTTTTATGGCAAAAGACCGCATGAGAAGACCGACGAATTTACTAATGGCGCTGCCACTACTGACGTGAATCCTGGAAGTTCTTCTACGGTTAGCGACATTCCACGAACGGATACAACTGCTGATATCGAAAATATCTCGTCTAAGAAGCTGCTAAACACTTCTTTTGAGAAATTCGAGAGCAGCAAAGGAGTTCTGACTCGTGAACAAGCGAAAAATGTTGGCTTAGGATCGACAAGTGATGTTGAAATTGCAACCGGTTTCAAGATACAAGATGCCGTTCTCTTGAGCGATTGTATATCAACCGCTGCAGTATGTAGTTCCTGCCGTAAAGCAACATCAAAACTTAAACTTTACCAAAGAAACAGCGAAAGAGAAGGTTTGTCAGAGTCTTTATTCTTGAAGTGCTCATCTTGTGAAGTGGTGACTCCAATGTCAACAAGTAATCGACTAGGTGGCAAGGGTGGTGGGTCTCATGAAGTCAACCGTCGAGCAGCTTTGGCTTCCCATCATCTTGGGCATGCTGGATTGAAACAGTTTTGTGCTGGAATGAACTTCCCTCCTCCAGTGGCTAAAGAGGCATACAATAAGCATCTCATTCAAATTGAAAAGGCTGCCAAAACAAATGCTGAAGAAGTAATGAAAGATGCCGCCAAAAGATTGCTAGAGAAAGTTACATTTGAATGTCCGGATGATATTGAAAAAGATGGCGAAGATGAGATTGTTCGAGTTTCGGTGACAATTGATGGTACCTGGCAAAAAAAGAGGTCACTCATAAAAAATGGGAGTGATATTTGTAATCTTGGTTGCAACTGGGGAAATCCTTGATTACGAAGTAAAGTCCCTCTTCTGTCATGAATGTAAGGTTCATAACGATCAGGATCATGAAAGCAGCAAGTACCAAGAATGGAAGAAGGCTCATGAACCCAAATGTGAAATCAACCATAAAGGATCGTCCGAAGAGATGGAAGCTGCAGCTGCTGTTGATATATTTAGCAGAAGTATTGCAACCAGGAAGTTGAAGTATACAACCTTCGTTGGTGATGGTGAGTTTTGGTCGGGTGAAGGAGGCACTGCATAAAAAATTTGGAAGGAATGTGTCGGGCATGTCCAAAAGAGACTTGGAAGTGGTTTGAGAAGGTATAAGAATGATATGAAGGGGAAAAAACTTTCGGATGGTAAATCGGTTGGAGGAAAGGGACGGTTGACTGACAAGGTGGTTGATAAAATGCAAAATTATTACGGCAAAGCAATTCGGGTGAACAAAGGGAATCTGGAAGGCATGAAGACCAGTATAAAAGCCATCCAGCACCACATGGTAAAAAATGATAAAATATCATTAGAACAGCAACACCAACACTGCCCCAAATCAGCAGACACATGGTGCAAATACTGGAAGGACAAAGCTGACGGAACTAACTTATATGATGAAGATAATCGGCTGCCTGAAGCCTTCATGGAACAACTTGATCCAATTTTCACCAGACTTTCAAAAGATGAACTACTAAGTAGGTGTTTGAAAGGGACGACCCAGAACCAAAATGAGTTGGCAAATGGGGTTTTATGGTCCAAGTGTCCAAAAACTAAGTTTTGCGGTGCAAGGCGAGTGCGTATTGCGGTATGTGAGACAATTGCTGCTTTCAACACTGGTGCTGCAAGCAAAGCAGTAGTGATGAACTTGTGTGGTGTTACCCCTGGAGTCCATACCATGAAAGCCCTGAGAAAACAGGATGCAACAAGAATAAAGAATGCGGCTAAAAAAGTAACCTTGAAATACAGAGAGAGAAGACAAAAACTCTGTCCACAGCGAAAGTCAAAAGGTGATAAAACTGCATACCAAGCTGGTGGATTTGACCTAAGTGCCAAGCCTGTAGACACTGGCAAAAAGAAAAGAAAGAGAGCACCAAAAGAGATTGAAGACGATGAAGACATTCCTCTAATAAGATTTGTTACACCTACCGTTGAAGTACCAGTAGTTGGGAAAAAAAAAACGCCGGAAATGACATTTGCTTTTGGTATGTACATGTAGAGGCCAAATAACAGTTTTAGGCAAGAAAGACAATTATATAGAACATAAGTATATTATTGTAACTCATTGCATTTACAGGTAACATTTTCCTTAAATCTGTGTGCTGCACATTTGCAGAAAGTGTTGCTGCATGGTGCAAAACATTAGTGTATTTTTAACCTTGATTTTCTCAAAACGATACTTTTTTGGTTTATCGAATTTGTGGACAGTCTAAATGGCAGGGAATTTAATGTATTGCCCTCATTTTTGGACTGCATATGTATCTCATGGTACTTTATGGGTTAAGTAAACAGTTTTTCAAAATTTGTTGTTTTGCCGTGGTTACCATGGAAACAGTGTTTTTCAGCTTTCGGACAAAAGTATTTGGCGGAATGAAATTCTGTTTACTTAACCCATAATTTAGGACATAAGAAGTAACTTCACCAAATTTGGAGTTGTTAGCTATTTTTGTTCTTGAGATATATGTTCCGCAAATTCTTGTTTGTGTTGTAGTTTTCTGTTGTTACCGTGGCAACTATTAAGTGTAGTTTACTTTAACTCAAATTAAAACTTGTATAGTAATCATGTACATGGCTTCTTCATGACAGACGAAAAGACGTATTCCTTTGATGTTGACTTCAACCTGGATTTGTGGGACATGAACAAATTGAAAGAAATCTGTAGCAGGAATTAAAACGAGAAAAAATGCATTCATTTCGAACTTTAGATTGCTTAATTAAAGCAAATTAATAAAGAACCATTTTTGTACACAATGAAATTGAGAGGAGCAAAGCAGATGGCAAGCAGTTTTGGCATCGATCAGTTAGCATTTAAAATGGCAATTTCGTTCGTTCTTTGCCACCTTTTACGGGCAACAACACCCGAACAGAATGTCGGAGGTAATAACGATATTTATATAGGCGAGTACAAAGGACACTAGGTCATTTGGACTGAAAAAATCCATGTTTGAAACCTGTTTTCCTGCACTTTTCTTCTTAGATGATATGGAGAAATATAGTGTTTTGTTATAGAATTGCATAATAAATAATTTATTAGACTGTATATTTTACTCATTTGTGTTATGACTCACCCTAGTGAAGGGAATATAAGAATGTTATATGCACACCACCGAAACGTTGGAAAGTCACTGATACTACGTATCATTGCAAAAGGTCAAGGTGTTTCTTCCACCCAGCACCAGATTTTGCTATCAGGAGGGGATCAATTACAGTTTGCAGTGCATCTTTGTAAGAAAATTACTTTTAGTGTTCTTGTCTGCAATTACGATCTTAATTCATATATCATATCACTTGCAACCTTAGAAGTGGAAAGTTCCAATTAGAAAAATAATGCTTGGAAGCATTTCGTGGACGTTGATGGTAATTTTGATCGATGACCCAAAACTCACTAACCAAATGGCAGAGTTCTTGCTACAAGCCCAGGGTGGCCTGATTCAAGGTTCAGGTGCACAGAAAGGAAGTGTCTTGATGACATCGAATGTTAAAGAAGTTGACAGGTACAGAAAGGAAACCAGAGATCTTCAGTTACTATATGTGGAGATCCCACATTACACCAGGCTTCGAGTGCATACGATTTAACGTTGTTAACCGAAAAGATGTGAAAGTTTTACCATTTGGGGGTCTTACTGATCCTATTGTGTAATTCTCCTAATACATTGTTGTTGTTGTTACTGCAAAGGTAACACTTTTTATTAAATTATGTTGAACACAGTGGTGGTAAAATCAATAATTGATGTTGCATATCCCAATTATAGAATTTTTTGGCAAATACTACCACCAGAACGGTTGCTTTTATGAAGACGTTAAATTTTACCTGCATCGTCAACCAAAATTAAAATAAAATCCATAACTTCTAAGAGTTTTAATACATAAATACATATATTTACAGGATTAAAGTAAGAGTGGTTCGCATCAACTTCGAGAAGGACATCCATTTCACCCCTGCTTCTGATCTTAAGCTACATGCCGAACTGTGGCCACTTGTTAACACTTATAAGGTGCTTGAACTATTTAAATAGAAAAGTTTTATTTATTTAAGTTGTTTTAGTAGAAATCAACTCGTAGTAAACTATTACAAACCACGGGTAGCGACCAATCAGATAATAGCATTTGTAATAGACCCACATGGTCAGTTTGTACTAATACATGCTGAAACTATTGTTACAAAAGCCATTTGTCAGAATTAATCTTGTTACTCTGCAGCCTTTGTAACAACCACTAACCACTCCCTCCCGTTTTGGCTTCAACGTCAGTCTCTTGTTTCTTAATATGCAGGGACTCCTTGTTGCTTGGGTAATTAAAATTCGGGAAACATGAAGGTTGGAAACGGCAGGCATATCTGCCATGTCATCGATCTTATGCTTGATGATTCCTGACCAGCAAGATAATTGCTCATGTTGTTTACCTATAACATAGTACACATTAAAATTAATAGTTTATGTATGTACAATTATTTAAAATTGCTTTGTTTTATACATGTTTTATTTACAGTTCCATAAAAGTGTTGGTGTCCCCCATGCGATGTGGATGCACTTATAAGGCATGTAGTGGCACAAAATGTCAGGGAAGACTCAACGCGTGTCCCATTTCTTGATGTTTATAAGTGTTATGGCAGGTGAACGTGTGTATTGTGATACTCATCTATCGTTTGTCTATTGATAAAGATAGTTCTTTTTGGCTTTGTACTGACAGATGAACTAAAAAATGTTCTATCCGAAACGTTCACCTTAATTCTGACACCGCTTATGGCCTCATTGCTGTATCTGACTTGAAGGCATTCTATATCTGCAAAATTGAGCAAGTTGGTATACACTGTGGTGATTTAGCATCGATGTTGAATTAGTCTAGTTCAATACGCCTACTAGGGTGTGCAGGTAGACATAGACGTTTTCTTTTGAACGATATCGAAGACGCTTGGCGTGATTGATAGTAGGCGTCCCGAGGTAGGATGATCAACGAGATGATTTGTTTTGACGTCGACTGTTTGGGCACACACTATGATCATTTTGGAGAGTTTGGTACATATGCCTTGGCTGGGTTTTGTTCTTCGACGACATTTGCATGAGAGAAACTATATTACAATTCTCATGGGATGACTACTCCAAAAAGCAAATCCAATTTTTCAACAATAGAATCAACAAGAGTGTGTGGCTGCACAAGTGAGAGAAAGCCTGCCAACAACGAAGCCAAGAGTAATGGATTTATTTAACGAGAAAGCCTGCCAGCAACGAAGAAAAGAGTAATGGCTTTATTAAAAGAACGAGTTTCGTAATACCCTTAGCCTCAGATATGGGTTGCATACCTTGAACACAGACATTGCACTTACCATTTCAGATAGTTATTTTATTTATATATATATTTTTATTGATTTCTTTCTACTTATTTTAATAATTGTGATTGTGATTAGAATTTATAGACATATATTTTATCTTCAAAATTTATTAAATTGTAATCTACCTGCTTTTTTAGTTATCATTATTATCGCCTACAAGTTAATATTCATCAGGGATAGTATTTACAATAATAAATATACTTTGTTTCATCTATTAATCAAGGTTTTTACTTGGCTTAATTAACCCTTCTGTCGCTGTGAATAGAAACGGTTCGTATACGCCAGCAATTGGTATCAAATGCGTCGCTTTGGACACATTCACCAACATTACGCGACAGGTGATTAAACACATATAATATGTTACTTAAGTTGTACCTTGTTCATTTTGTGGTTGTCCAAGACAATGAAGAGGTAATAGCAAAATTAATCCAGGAAGCTCGAACTCTCCAGAGCACACATCTCAACATGGATCAGATGATGAGGTAAAAGTTCTTTCTGGCAGTAATGATAGTGTGGTAGTTGGAACAAGTTTCCCACCTTCAGTTTCAATAGATGCCCTATTTAAAGCTGGGAAGCTGATCAAGCCCAAATCAAGGACCAAAGTAACACTTCAGTTGGAGACATTTAACGTTCAAAAGAGGCAATGGTAGGAGAGCAAGGAAATAAACCTTTCAATGGATACAGAACGCTTTTCATCTGGTGCATTCCGAAATGCATACATGGGTGAAGTGGCAAGAGGAAAGAAATGGGTGTTGAAGAGATATAATGAATGATACCATAGTGGACACCCTGGGGACCAACATCGAGAATCATACCCGGAAGCAAGTTCAAATGCATGCAGTAGCAAAGGCTATAACTGCAAAGTTTTCTTCCAAAGTTCCAAAAGAGTTTGGCAAGTGCTTCGAATACAACCGCATTTATTATACCAAATTTGAAGATGATCCTGCAACAGTTGAAGAATTTGTTGTTGGTAGCTTCGCGAGGTGGAATTGTATTTGAAAAAGCATAGTGTTTGGTGCATTACAGTTATAAAGCCACTGAGAAGGAGATGATGCTTCTCGACATCCAGGGATCTATGTATAAACTTTATGATCTTGAAATAGCAACCAAAGACCTATGTGATGAAGATAGTGAAGGCTATTTCTGTTGTGGAAACTTATCTTCAATGGCAATTGATTCTTTTCTGGAAAAGCACAAATGTAATACATATTGTGAAATGCTTGGCTTAAACAGCAACAACTAACAGTTACTTTAAAACACATGTATGGTATTTTCATTGCTTTACTGACTTTTTGTTACTACACTAACCACAGTTGTGTATATAGCAACTCCTCTTTAATATCCACTTGACATATTTCCTCAAATAAACACCTGGGGTGCTTAACAGGGGGCTTATTCAAGGGGGTATTGATTTAATTGAAATAATCAAGACAATTTATGGCACACACACAAAGTTAAGTAATAGGACAAGAATATATTGGATTTACACTCGAACATATGAAGATGAAAATGATTATCTTTGCAAGTGTTGGATAGGGTGGCCCCTGGTATATGGTAAAAATAGCAAACTCATAAATTTAACTCTGCCACGCTACCAATCTATCCAATAATAAAGATAGCCCTCTGTGCAAAAAATTATTACAATTGGATAATATTTAGAGGTGGCCCTCGAGCTTTGAAGTTTCCAATGAAAAGGCAATTTATGGTTAATTCTAAATGCTTTGAATGAACTTATCTTACCTAATAAGACACACATATTGGTACACAATTATTATTACTAGAAATACGTGTACGCAACAACCCCTCGCCCGCTTACTGTTTGAGGCTTTAATATTGCCAAACTGAACAGATTTTCAAACTGCTTATTTTTTGGGTGCAATTTGTGGGTAGTGTACTGAACAGAACCCAAGTGGGAAAGTCTGCCAACACTAAATTGTCTTGCAGGCAGGGTTAGAAACCAATTGTGTAACTATTGATTATTGAAATTAATTTTAATAATTATTAATTTAAATAATAATTTTATTAATTATATAATTAAAGTTAATTATGTCAGTTATACTTTTAATAAATTTCAACATGCATGTTTACAGTAACAGTGGCATACTCATAATTTTACTCAAAGTACAATTGTATTCACGAGACTGCATAACCTTGTACATACATGTACCCTACTGTAATAATGTAATCTGCATGTTCCTTATTGTCTAATTGTTAGTATAAGCAGATACCAAAAGATTCAATACCTAAATTTGTCCTAGACCAAATTGATAAGCCTGATAAACCGTTTATTCTTTTAGAAGACTTCTGTTTCTTAACTTTTATTAATATTATATAATTATGCACATTCATGTACCAGTATTTCAATGGTATTCAAGTACCGGTAACACAATTTCAAAAAATGAAATGACAAAAGCCCATAATATACAACAAAGAACGATATTGCTTAATTTAATTATTTCACCAATATATATATTAATTCAGGATGAAACCACTTGTTTAATCACTAACATGTTCCCCTGACACAGTGAGTGTTAATTACCTACCCAATTATACATTATTTATCCTTCAAAAGCTGTGTAAAAATATACATTGAAAGCCTAGGACTGGCACTGTCCAGGCCTACTATCCAGGACAAAGGTGAATTTAGACACACTAAGCCATTGGCCAGAAGGGCATATGCCATAATATCAGATGAGCGTAAATACTGATTGTTATAGCCAGTATGGTGTATGTTTACACTATTAAAGTCAATAAAATGTAAGCCAGGCCCAGGTCGTGGCTGGCCAGGTTGGTCCTATAGACTTGCAATATATGTAAACACAGCTAAAGTCTGTAATTTTTTACATCCTTACTACAAGACACCAGTATACTCTATATCAGCTAATTTTTGAGTTTTGCAATGAGTGTTGTCTGACTATATATTGATAAGCTCGATAAACCTTTTATTCTGTTAGAAGACTTCTGTTGCTTTTATTAATATATAATCTTATTACATTATATAATTATGCATACATGTACCGTTATTTCAATGGTATTCAAGTACTGGTTAACACATTTCAAAAAGATGAAATGACAAAAGTCCATAATATGCAACAAAGAACATTGCTTAATCTAATTATTTCACCAATATATAATTAATTCAAGATGAAATTCCCTTCAGCTGCTTGTCAGTGAGATGATACCAGTTGTTTAATCCCGGATGTGTTCCCCTGACACATGCTGTGAGTGTTAACCTACCAAATTATACAGTATCTATATACAGTATATATCCTACAAAAGCTGTGTAAATATATACATTGCAAGCCTAGGACTGGCATTGTCTAGGCCTAATACAGGACAAAGGTGTTTACACAAACACACTAAGCCATTGGCCAGACCAGCATGCCATCAGATGAGCGTATAAACACTGATTGTTATAACCAGTGTGGTGCATGTTTAGACTATTAAAGTCAGTAAAATGTAAGCCAGGCCCAAGGTGGCATCCAGCCAGGTTGGTCCTGGTTAGTCCTATAGACTTGCAGTATAAACACAGCTATAATCTGTACTTTTTTACATCCTTACCACCAGTACTGGTACTCACTATATAGGCTAATTATCAAGTATTTCAATTATTTCAAAGTGACCGAGTGAAACAATGGTGATGGATAATTTAAATAAAAGTATAAAATCTGCCATTCAAAATTTGTATTAACATTTGTTATTCTGCAATATTATAATAAAGCACATAATTTATTGGTATATCACCCTAAAACTGACTTGGGTTGATGTTATAATAATTTTAAATTTCGGTTGCCATGCCAAAAGTGAAATGTTCCGACCACAATATCTTTTGAAGTACTAACTCTAAGAACTCATTCTACATATCTAATGAAAGCTTGATTAACAGCCTCTGACATACCTACAAAAATATTTTTGTAACTGATAGCTAACAGCTTGAAAAAAGCGACGACGCTTGGATTGACAAACTCCGAGTAAATATTTTAGATATTCAGACGACGATATCTTTTGAACTACTAACTCTAGAAAATCATGCTATATATCAAATAAAAGCCTGAATAACATACTCGGACATGTTTGCCAAACTATCTTTGTAACTGACTAACAGGTTTAAAAAACTGCAAACGGGTTTACCTTTAGTTTTGACGCCACGTATAAAACTTGATTTACGAACTTCACATCTTCCGACGACGATATATTGCATTTTCACTGCCTTTTCACGATCTTTTTGAACTCAAATCTTCATTCACCGTATAACCCGACAAAACACGTACTTTTCTTTTACGGTTCAATTTAAATATTAATTCAAATGCAGATATTTATCATTTACCATATCTAGTTACCAGGGCCAAATTTCCCGATGCCGCGCATGGGCCGTTGATCTTGAATATATATATAATTAAACTGGATGCAATTTCAGATTCGCTTGCATTTCCCGTGAAGGGACTAAACGCCGGTCGATATTAGCACCCTCGCCCTCGGGATTATATATATAATCATCAAATACTGAAAGAAATGAATACTAATGTCAAGCTAGATTGTTTTGCCATATGGGAAATTAAAAGTGAAAATGTCTCATGAATTGGTCTTCAAATGTTGGTTAAGTGTATCGACCGCATTATCACACTGCTGCTTACTGGTACTTGCAGTAATGTTTGCGACAATGGTTCTCTTTCTGCAGTGAGCAAACAGTCTTCGGTGTTCACTGACAACCTGAAGGAGGAATTGCAGTTGATCCGATAGCGTGGATAAGCACGACGCCTCGCTCGGTCCTGCTCCCAGCACCTGATATGAGCACTGGCAGACGATCAATGTGTCGATGGGAAGTCAAATCTGCCATCAGTTTGCCATCCTAATGAACAGTTAAGGGAACTGATGCTGAGAATTCAGACCGGAGATCGGCCGATCTACTGGCTCGATGGCTCATTCTCGCTCGTTGGATGGAGTTCCTGTTGATGTTCACAGTATTCCCATCATGACCAAGGCTGGATGCCAAATGTGGCATTACTGGATGACATCTTGGTCCTGTCCAAAGCTGCTGTAATTCCAGGAGACACGAGTAGACATTTCTTTTGGCTCTTTTTGGTGTAGAAGCTGCTGCTTCGTCGTATTCTTTCGGAGTTTTCTTTTCTTTATAATCTTCATCGGCGTCAGTATCTTCTGCATCAGAAGAGGATTCAGATGACTGCAGAGCAGCCTGTCTGTTAACATTTTCAGCTCCTCTTGATTTCGTTTCTTGCGCATCAATTCTGCCTTCTTCAGAACGGATTACGTTGTTTCCACTTGATTTACAGCACCAATTGAACCGTGCCGACGCTTCTGCCTCTGAGAGTCGAGGAATACTCTGTCTGCAGGGTTGGTCATAATAGTGAAGGCATCTACATGGGCGATATTAAACAGGTCATCAAGTCGATCAATGAGTTCGGCCTCTTTTGGTCTTGTGTCCCAAGGTTGTTCGCGTTTTGTGCTTTTGGAGACCTTTCCATTCAAGAAATACTGCCTCTAACTTCTTAATGGTATGCTTGGATGCACAAACAGGTACTGTATACCAAACCTTTGTCCAAAACGTAGATATCACTTCTATAACTTGTTGACTGGAATCTCGAACAGTCCGTTTTTCACTTTGTGAAGATGGACTAAGTGCTTGGCGATACGATAATGAGCAAATAAACTATGCTTTTCCTTCTAGTTTACATTTTTCATAGAGCAAACCTGAAATAGCGCAGTTGGCCGGGTAAGCGCCCATCTTCGAGCGAAAGTAATTTTGTCACCAGTTGGTGATAGCTATGGCGTTTCAGATTTTGATGGCTTTGATGAACATGATTTTTCAAAAACTTTGTTCTGCATGTTTTAAAATTTTTACTTTGTAAGATATTGAACACATATTTCTTTGTTGCCATTTATTCAGAATGTTGGTTACGGAATGGATTGATGATTGAAACTGTCGTTTTTGATATTTTGTCAGTTAGACGATATATTAGGAATCCCTGGAGATTCAAATTTGGTTTGTTTGTCTGAGTTTTGGTCCACATTGTGGCATAACATTGAGGTGGGGGTCTACCTGAAAATGGCCATTTTCGGTTATAAGCATGCCTCTAATAAGTTTTGTTACAAAGTCTGAGATATTATATGTCAATGGAAAGCTTATTAAACAAAGATTAAAAAAAAAATTTGAGTAACTTACATCTGAAATTTGACACTCAAAAGGTATGTAGAAAATACCAGCGGAGAAAATATCGCATCTAGTTGAGAAAATATATCTCACCACCATTTAAATGAAAGTTTAATTTTTTTGCAATAATATCAACTATACAAATAGAAGACTGTTTTAAGCGATGGAAATTTTTATGTTGCACCCTTGTTTGTCGGAGTGATATTTTGAAATAAGCGAATTTAAGCATGGGATATATCGTTAAGCTTTTTCATCGTAATTTCCTTCCATTACAATATATATATAATTCTATTGCTCATTTCACTTGTCTTACTGAGATTACTATTATTGCAAAAGCACTGTACCTTGTCTACCAATTCAAAGTTTTCGAAAAAGGTTCTGTTTCTTTTCTCTTCAAATAGAAATGGTGATTGCACATGTGAAAGTTTAACTTTCAAAGTTAGAAGTTCTTGGCTAAGTCACAGGTTCACTCGATGCAGCTGGCTCTGGAATTAAGCATGCACTTTCATCCATGGTGACATCTACGATTTCCTCTAAATCTTGTGCACAGCTATACTCATTCTCAGAGTCCTACAAGTATCATGAAAATTCGATACAAATGCAGTCCATATAACTCGATATATTATTATTATTATTATATTCTATAATTATACAGGTTAAACTTGTTCAGCTATTGATAAATCAAATTGCTGGTATCCTACAAGGACCTGTATGTACAAGTAAGATAAAAATAAAACACTTAGTTGATTAATAATAAAAAGGTGCATAGAAAGTCATAATATGAGACGATATGAAGTTCGTAAGAGAGCGTTAACAAGTTAAAAATTATTTGCATATAGCTGTTGATTTATATACTTTGAATTTACATAATTCATATACAGTTGATATACTTTGCGTTTCGAGTACAAATACTAGATGCAAATTATCAGATAATTAAATTTGAAAATATGATAGTGAAAAAAAACGAAATCGGCATATTAAACTAATTAATATTTTCTCAGAGGTCTAGGGCTTTCAAACCACTACAATATTTAGCCTCTTCCACACGCAACTCTGTGCCTTCTTTTTCCCGAGTGAAATAGCTTCCAATGCTCTTCCCTGCAATCCCAGCCAAAACATTGCTCGCACAGCCTTGGAAGCGATTTGACTCCGAAAAAAGAAGCCACAGAGTTGCCTGCGGAGGAGGTTATACAATACTGTAAGTTGTTTGAAAGGAATGTTAGTTAATTTTATGCCGGTTCCGTTTAATGTGTATATGAAATGAAAATTTTCATGATTGTATTTGCATAAAATTTACTTTTTCAACAACTGCAATGTATTATCCATTTCGTTTTGCTTGTTGGCTATCGCCATTAAAATATTCGATCTCCTGCAATTCAGCTCTAATATCGTTACCTGCATGCATGTTTTGTATATCTAAAATAGTAATACAGTATATAAATATGTAATATACACAAAATTAATTGGGTCTGTTTTATTTTAGTGGAGAATATTTATTAATCCTTCGACTCCCAGACCGGCCCAAACCACCTCCTTTGTTTTTTTCTACTGTCTAAAACCCCCATCCATTTGTGTTGAGTAAAATGTAGAGATTGTACGTGCAACCTACCAAGAAACCATCTGCAAATGATGAAAATACTAATATTTTGTATGGTCCCACTACAATTTCCTTGTCATATAGTGTTCCACCTTAGAAATTCAAAGGTCCTCAACACTGGCTGTTTTGTTTAAAATACAATTTGCCAATTTCATCAGCTAAGATAGGGGACAAAACTTAAACTGCCTTGACATGTATGATGTAATGTATTCTGGCTAATGCTGGAATATTTTTCTTGTCAAGTTTAGTTTAATCATCTTCTCGCTCCTACGAGTACGTGCCCTTTTACTATGGCATATCGCTGGGGTGCCGTAAGATTTAAAAATATTAAAATTTATTTTTACTTGCTCAATGATAGCAAGTAACACATAACATGCGTGGTGGAGTAGGACATTTGAAATCCGTAAATCATCGTGTTTTGACATTAATAACAACAACGCGAGTATCACTATACATCATCTCATAAGAAATTAAAGTTGTAAAACACTTTACCTTCACTTGCAAACGTAACTGGTTCCAACCTTCTTCGTTGACCCAGCGGCTCTTGAAAAATACTTTCCGAACTGTAGGAGCTGTTTAGTTTTTAAAATAACAAAACTGGCGATGAAAACTAACTTCTCAAAGCTTTAATACCGACGAAAATACAAATTATCAGCATCCGTACTTACTCGTCCAGTCCAGTTCGAGGCTCCAATACACGTCTGGTAGCATGTGAACACGAAGGAATGTTTATGTTGTCAACTTATATAATTTTTTTGTTAGTAAAAAAACACGTAAAAAGTAAAAATCCCGAAGATAGCAAGCTTTGCCTTCAGTCGCAAAGCAGTGGCAAAACAACCAATCAAAATGAAGTTTCAATTACGAACAGCCAATAGGAATGCAGGACGTCGTCTAATGATTTCCGTCAAAACAAAAAATTAATTGTGGGGCTTTTAAGTTGTGGCGGGGGATTTAAATTTTAAAAGCAACATGAAAAAGAGAATGTGTTGCCATTATTGTAGAACTTTTCGCTTAAGCTTCGAGGATACGAAAAGATATGAGATACATGTATCATCAAGACGGCACGTTATTGAAGATATTTTATCTTCATAATTCTCGGGAAACGTTGCTTGTTCGGGATGAAAATTTGAATGAAGAAACACCTTTGTGTACAGATGAAGATGCAGACGACGCAAACGAATATTTTGCCTGTAATGAATTTATGGAAGATGTAAATGACAGTGACGACGACGATAGCGCCACCGATTTCTATCCATTCCCATCCAAGATTTTCTTTCTCCTCTATTGTTATGTACACAACATTTGTTGACCCAAGGTACGAATATGTTATTGTTTCTAGAATTAGGCTAGTTATAAATAATCTATTTTCCTGGAAACACCGTTGTGTTAATTTTTGTTTGACTGAAATTTTTGGAGTAAGTCACGGTCAGACATGGATTTTCTCTCGTTAATTTTCAAGGAACTGCGTATTCCAGTAGCGGCGCGAGGAATACGATTAGCCACTTTTTTGGCTAGGCCCAGGTCTGAGAAGGGAGGCACAGATGCCGAAATTTTGAAATCTAGAGTCTCGCAAATGCCATTTCCTGCATTGGGGGAAGATTTTATGTCAAAATTTAGAATTTGTTTATGAATTAGTAGGGTACGTTTCCCGTAAATTTACATTAATGGATACAGGAATTGATGCTTACCTTATCTGCAACTGTATGTGCATAATGCCATAACTTAACAAATATGAACAAAGAAATAAAAACGTGTAGTATGATACTCTGTATAGTCTCTGACTCTATACAGTATACAGTACAATAAGTACATGCATGAAACCAGTCAATAGCCAGTGATTGATCATGAATGATGAATCACTGGCTATTGACTGGTTCAACTCTTTATACTTTACAACTTTACAGCAACAACCGTCGGGGCTTCAGTTTAAATTTTTCAATCACGTTCCCCTGTCCATTTGCTCCACTAGCTCAGTTTCGTAACTGACCATGCACAGGTTGCTAAATCTCTCTGTTAGCATCGTTGCTCGGTTGTACGTGCCCACACGACGCAGCGTGCTGAAGAACCTTTCAACAGTGCATGTTGTTACTGGTAAGGTTACCAGTACTTTTAGTACCCTGTGCACCATGGGAAACGTATCCCTGTCACACTCAAACAACACGCTTGTCAAATCACTTGCTTTTCTACCGTTGTCTCGTAAACGTTTCAGCAATCTTCTGAAAACACGTTTCTCAGGACCGTTAACCTTTCGATTCCAAAAGGTTTGGTCACCCTCTCGCACGCATCTTCTGGTAAGAAACTGTCATCAGTGACTGAATCTGATGTCAAGAATATGCACACGACATGATGTCAAAGTTTAGGGTGTTAAACCTTCTCTTCAGCTCACCGAGTTGACATTTCAATATCGGCTGCAGTATCTTGACCTTCCAATCTTCTTTCGTGGCGATACGAGTTTTTCTACCAAACGAGACGTCTCCTATCTCGGTGTCTTGCAGGTAGTCTAGTAACACGTGACGACTTCCAGTCGAAGTTCCGAATTTGCTGCTTTTCGCATATTTCCTCAGTAAGACGACAGACATTATTGAAGGCTTTATCTTCATTCAGCATCTCTTCGAGGTCATCTTTGAGGACTTCAATGAGGTCTCATACCCAAGCTTTTTTTGTACATCTAGCCCAAGCTTTTTTTGTACATCTAGGAAAACCTTATGCCGGTTACTGCCCGACATAAACGTTGGTAGCTCGTTCAACAGTTCAAAGAACTTCTTCACTTCCTTTACTTCACATACTGTGTTGAGCACCAAATTGAGACGGTGTGATGTACAATGCACATATATTGCGTTGCGGTACTCGCTGCATAAAATTGCCTGCACGCCACCAGTCTCTCCCGACATAACGCTCGCTCCATCAAATCCTAATCCAACGCATTTTTCTGGTGGTAACTGTAGCTTTTCCACTACACCGATGATCGAGTTCGAAATGCCTGTGGCATTCAAACCCCTCTGCCTCGACAAATCCAATAACTCTTTCTTTAACTACCCCGTTCTTTTCATATCGCATAGCCACCGCCACATTTTATTTTTTGTTCAAACCTTTTGCCTCATCTGCAAAAATGACGTATTCTTTGCTGCTCATTTCTTCCTTTATTGTGTCCAGAATAACTTCTTTTGCAGCTTCAAGTAGATCATTTTGGATGGTGTGATGGGTCATTTTTACATTTGTAGGAAGAGAATCAAACCTCTTTTTCACCTCTGGTGAGTATTTCTTGAGCATTTCAAACAGTTCTAGAAAGTTTCCTTTATTATAAGAATCTTTAGACTCGTCGCTTCCATGCAGAGGTAATTCTTGCTTTGCACAAAACATGACAACGTCCAACATTGTTAGCAAATGTTCCTTGTTTCTCTCTACACACGCATCATTCACTTGATCCGGGCAAGCAGTTGTTGCACGTTTCCCCGTTTCTGAGAAAAAGTCCAGTCACTACATTTTTGCACATTATCCTTGTGCTCACGACTCTCTGAATGCTTCTTGAGTGCAACTGACACGTTTTTCCAATTGCGGTAACCATACTCCATAAATAGGGATTTGCCGTTACCAAAATGTCTGCAGTGGTAACAAAACAAAGCATCGTTTTGCACGCTGTACTCAACAAAGTTGTACCATTGTTACCAAGATGCGTTCATCCTGCGGAGTTTATTGGACACTTTTCCTCTTTTGAGGTTTGGAGTAGAGATCGTTTCGCCTTTCTTTGACAAATCATTCGGACTCGGCGTTTTCTCCTTGTTTGGCCATTCTTGAAGGGCTAGATTTGCATCGTCTTCTTCATGTTCTTGCCTTTGATCTGCGTCGTCTTCTTCATCCTTATCATTCTGTTGTTCATAGTCACTTCGCTGTTCTTGGGTTTCTTCTCCAGTAAAAATTGAACCGGAATAAAGGATTTCAAGCTGCTGGATGTTTTCAAATTCAAGCGTTTCATGGACATTGTCATTTTTAGGCTGCTCAGTGATTGCACTTGCAGGCTCTTCACGGGTTGCATCCTCACTATCATGAGGCGAATGAGCTGGTGTGGACTTTAGTACCGACTTTAACCAGGCGTCCAAAGTGGAACTTTTTCGTTTCATACTTTTATTGCGGCATACAGTCACCCATGGACAAGTAATAACCGTATATTATATAAAACTTTGACAAACTATAGCTGATCTGATCTACTGATCACCACTTAAGGTTCATTCCCACGGCCACAGGAACATTCCGCTGTTTCTCTAGTTATACATGTAATCATGCATCTATAAACCAGAAATCGGCCCGATTAATCGTAGTGTATTAACGTAGTCTTATCCCTAGTTGACATAAACTCTTAAAGTGATAAAGATTTAAACTGTGCCAAACTGTGGAAGTGGAAATGGGCTTATAGGGTTTATACTCTGGGTTTATAGACTGACTCTAGCAGCACAAAGCTTAGCTTACCTTAGTTTCCATTCAATCGATATTTTGGTTGTCGTGTCGTGAGTTACACACATGACGCGTGTCTCTCCACTCTCACGGGTGGCGCGACGCATGCCGGCAGCACGGCGCTGTCGGCAGACATCTTTTTTTTCTCCCAAGACTTACATTAAGTAAAGCCTGTAAAAGTATACTTTAGTGCCTATTTTTGGAACGGCACATTCTTTTTCTGTAGGCACACAAAATTCTAGGGTAGGCACTGGCCTACCCGTGGCGCCGCCCCTGTAGAGATGCATATATAGGCAGGCCTATTAGACTTTTTTTGTTAGGGTATTGATTTCTCCCAAGAGGACTGGTCTCAATGCAGAGCAGGGAAACTGGTCTTTCCTAACTCAGAACTAAATCGACTGTATTTTCCGTACTCATCCCAGTCTTTATCTTCGAATAAACAATTTGATGCAAATGTTTGGACAGACTCCAAAAGGAGTTCTATCTCACTATCAGTCCATACAAACATCTCCTTTCCATTGCTTTTGGCTATGACTTTCAAAAATATATAAAAATGGTGCTGCGCACACTAGTAAGTATGCGAAAAAATGAGACGCTCTCTTGCCATTTGCAGTTATCGTTACCACCTGAGTTGGGAAGGATGGTACAGACTTTCATGTCTGAAACCAAATGGTTAGGAGCTGTTGAAATGATGGGTTGTCAACATTATTGTTACTCACACAACGAAGATGTTCAGAAAACGCATCGGCCAGTTTCACCGATGTAGATTTTAGGCAATTTATCGCAAAAGAAATGCAATAAATGAAAAAATCTTGGTAGTTTACCATCTTTTCACTTTGCTATATATACAAAACACTGTCTACGCAGCACTCTACTTTGTATACATATCACGACGATACTATTTAATCTTCATCGGTTGGCTTAGCCTTCGGATTCCAGTACAATAATTTTTAAGCTTCTTTAACTTTGAAAAACCGCAATGGCTTCGCCACCATCTACATCACTGATCTTTTTCATCAATATACTCCTGCTTGTAAACTACTCAAATAAGCGCAATTTCTTAACCATACCAAAGACAAGAACCGAAACATATGGAGATAAATCCTTCTCTTATACGGCTCCGAGACTGTGGAACTATTTACCTGATTCTGTTAGACTTTCTTCAACAGTTGATGATTTCAAAGCAAAATTGAAAACACATCTTTTTAATATAACTTTTGGTCAATTTTAATTTTATTGTGAAAAGCATTGAGACATGTATAATGTGTTTAACTCTTTCCTTACGGCTGAAAAACATCAAAAATTGAACGACCACGTTGTTCTATTGATATCTCTTGAAATAACCATAACTGTTGCGAAAGCTATACATTTTCTGGAAGCCCAATAAACCGGCTTTTACTTGTTCTTTTCAATTTCCCGAACAAAACACATTATGTTAATATAAATTAGCATTAATTATCATAAATCAGGTTGAAAAATTTACATTTTTCCAGAAAAGGCCATCTTGCACGCCCGCGTAGCATCTTGAAAACTCAAAATGCCACCAATCGCAGAGTTGTTTATGAAATCAAATCAAACTTGGCGTGTGCGTGGATTTCATGTTCCTGGCACTTGTCGAATTTCAATTTTTAATCTTGCGTTACCGTGTGCCGTGTTTTTCGATTGACGACTTTGCGGGTCTTCAGTGACCCATTTTAACTGCGCCCGTAGGGAAAGAGTTAATATACAATGGTCGATATTTTTTCGCATCGATCAATTTTATATTTTCGCCTGAATTTTTCATCATCGTTATAAGTCGGCTAAACAACACACATATCAAATTTTTAACAAATTTGGTGAATTATTTCCTACATTTCTAAACACGGTGAATTTTGACCTTTTTGACCCACATGCATAGAACGTATTGTCTTTGTAGTGTATAGATAGCTTGCGTATATATTTAAAAGTATGAGCTCCCGTGCGGGTGGACCGGTGCGGGTGGGATCTCTGCAGAGACTCTGCTTCGTGTAACCCTTACATAATTCCTCTCATTGAGGGGGGTAGGGGGGAGCAGAGAAGGGGGTTCATTTTTTGTCACTGACCATTTTTTTGCTTTGTTAAACTGTATTTACTTTCATTATTTTCAATTCAACAGATAATAAACTGCTTTTCCTTTCACGCTTTTTCTTCGATTATTTTCAATTTACCTATTATTGCTTATTAACTCTTTCCTTACGGCTGAAAAACATCAAAAATTGAACGACCACGTTGTTCTATTGATATCTCTTGAAATAACCATAACTGTTGCGAAAGCTATACATTTTCTGGAAGCCCAATAAACCGGCTTTTACTTGTTCTTTTCAATTTCCTGAACAAAACACATTATGTTAATATAAATTAGCATTAATTATCATAAATCAGGTTGAAAAATTTACATTTTTCCAGAAAAGGCCATCTTGCACGCCCGCGTAGCATCTTGAAAACTCAAAATGCCACCAATCGCAGAGTTGTTTATGAAATCAAATCAAACTTGGCGTGTGCGTGGATTTCATGTTCCTGGCAGTTGTCGAATTTCAATTTTTAATCTTGCGTTACCGTGTGCCGTGTTTTTCGATTGACGACTTTGCGGGTCTTCAGTGACCCATTTTAACTGCGCCCGTAGGGAAAGAGTTAAAGTGCATATAAACCCAAATTCGTTTCTGGCTCAAACGAAAGAGGAGATGTATAGAAGGTTTATTGCAGATTATTTGATCGAGTAAAAATGAAAAACACAAAGATTCTACAAGCTCCCAAAGTTGGATATTTTGATTTCATGACTGGTAGTACGGAGTCTGGGTCGAGAGTTGTTTGTGGCGTCTATGTAGTCACTCATTTTACTTCCGGCCGAGAATTACTATGGTTTTCATAGTAAAAACGAAGAAACGTTGTTCTTGTCGAAGCGTATTGCCGATGTAAAATTCAAATTCAGAAAGTCATTCTTCGTCTAATAGTTCATATTTTAATGCGGAATACGATTATGAAGTGGAAATAGTGGGAGAAGCGACAGAAGATGAATAATGTCGTCGAAGATATGGCCCGTGTCGACAGTATGTTGCAGCCATTATCATTATGAGGCATATGTTATCCAGCCGAATCAGACAAGCGTCGTTTGCGCTTCGCCGGCTTCAATATAAAAACCACTTTCAACATCCGAAAGCTAAGGCTGAACCTCGTCGACCGCTTGTGACTCTGTGAATGATGGTATGTGCGCAATCTATCTCCACGGGTTGACATTTCAAAAGGCATGGTCCTTACCATAAATATTCACTCTTGTGACGCTGTTGGATAGCGTTACACCATTCTAAACCAGACAGAGAGTTATTCTTTGTCCAATTGTTCATATTTTAACACGGAATACGATTATCAAGTGGAAATAATGAGCGAAGCGACAGAAGATAAGTTGTCGACGAGACGACGACGAAGATATGTTGTTACAGGCTTTCAGCCGAATCTGACAGGCCTCGAGACGTTTTCGCTTCGCCGGCTTTGGTTACTATAAAACTACTTTCAACATACGAAAGCTATGTCTGAACCTCATCGATCGCTTGTGACTCTAACATTTTTTGTTCTCTAAAATAATTAAATGTTTCTTATTACAGCGTCGCGAAAAGCTTCTAGTCCCACGCAGGAAACATGATACACAGTGCATATAAAAGGCATAAAATGTATCGGCAATGGCGCATAATATTTATCTCCTAACTGGCGTTGTCTCCTTTTCGGCTTTTCGACATCAGCTTCTCCTCGATCGTTTCTATGGATTGTTGGAACCACAGCAATTCCTAGTTCATCTTCTTTCCAGGCAAGGCCTTATAAAATCGAAAATCATCTGATCTAACGCAAAAATTGTATGGAACAAATACGCGACTCCTTTGTGGGTTCCCACATTGTTTTCTTCGTTTCTTCGCTTTATCGTTAGCAAAAGAAATTTATGAAGTATTCCCAACTTTTTAGCGCTAGATTATGTATTGGAATAACCAGCAACAACGTATTGAAAACACTATGTTTACTATGTTTCAACATGGTTCTGAAATCTGCATGACAACACTACTAGTACCCAGATCCCGTACTACCGGTCATGATTTTTGAAACAATAAAAATTCGTATTTTTTGGCATGTTTGGCAAGCGCTAACAAAATGAGTTTTTCTTCGAACAAGATGTAATATATATCATTCGAATCCTGGTGACGTGACAAATTTAATGAGAATAAAACAAATTTGGGTTTATATGCACTTTAAACAACTGTTATCCCCTCACAAGCGAGGGTGATTGATAATCTCGCTGCGACAGGGATCCATTATCACGAAGGGTTTGTATATATATTTATATATTTAAGTGGAGCATGGTAGGACCAACTCCTTGTAAGGGAAGTAAAGTCGTTTTGGATTATCCGTTTGAATCGGACAATATTTTTGCAACGCGAAGGGCGGCCATTGACGAGTGGTGATGTGACTAACTAAATAAAGAGGTTTTTACGAAGGGTATACACGTTTGCGTAACATAATAGGTACTATTATATTATAATACCGTAATATAATAGGTGAGTTATATATTTAGACTCGCTAATTCCAAATCTGTTTTTAGAATTGAAAACCGTTAAATATTGATCGAGATAACATTCAAATTTCTAAGTACATAAACCGTTTTTACGAACGGTATATACTCGTAATATAATAGGTACGTGTGTTATGTATTTAGACTCGGTAATTCCAAAACTGTTTTCAGAATTGAAATTGAGTAAATCTTGGCCGAGATAACATCAAAATCTTACCAACAGAGACTACAAGTTTGAAGAGGTAATTAGACAAAAGACCTTTTGTTGTCCAACTTCATATGTAGCTGACTGCGGATTTGAAATTCAAATGATCCACTAGCTCAGTAGTAGTAAAAGGCCGATTCTAACTCACTTTTAGGGAAACCCCCTAAGTGGGCGTGGCCAAAGTTTTTAGCCACGCCCACTTAGGGAATTTCCCTAAAAGTGAGTTAGAATAGGCCTTTTACTACTACTGTCAAGGTCGAGGTCAAGGTCAAGGTCAAGGTCAAGTTCCAAGAATTATCTCAAGAAATAATTCCAAGAATTCCTTAAGAGAAAGGGCGTGGTCGAGACGTCTTAAAAAGGGGCGTGGCCGAGACGTCTTAAAAAAGGGCGTGGCAGAGATACCTTAAAAAGGGGCGTGGTAGTCACGTGGTAGTCACGTGGTCAGCACGTAGTCAAGGTCAAGGTCAAGGTCAAGTTTCAAGGTCAAGTTCCAAGAATTATTTTTGAGATAATTCCAAGAATTCCTTAAGAGAGAGGGCGTGGTCGAGATGCCTTAAAAAAGGGCGTGGCTGAGACGTCTCGAAAAAAGAGGCGTGGCCGATCCGTTTTGCGGTGTCAGGACAGTTTTCCGAAAGTCAGATCCGTTTGGAGTCTACGTGGTTTGTAGAGGTGTGTTGTTCCGATCGCTTGGGCTATTCTAGGTTTCTGGCAAACCGTAACTTTGCTTTTATGCCGGCTATCTTTCTTCCCAGTACAGTGCCTTTGAAGTGTTCGTAAAACCCCTCACGTTCCGTTCTAGTGTTAGTTAGGAGTTGTGTTTTTAGATCTATCACCCAGTATATGTAGAGTAACTCGTCGTTGAGTCTCATTATTTTTTCCTTAACTGTCTCCCAACTCCTCACACTGTTACACACACTATCCTCCAAGTATTTGTATTCTATTAGGTGTTCGTATTTCGTGATGTTGTTGCGTCCTGTTGGGTATCCGTGTCTTGTTAAGTATTCGTATCCCTCAAAGTTTTCAAACCTCATTAAGTTGTTATATACTTATGTCTTTAGGTCGTCTTGTAAATTATTGTAATTAGATAGCACTGTCTCACTCGTTCGGTGGTTTCCCCTCAGGGGTTTCCTCTCTAGCCATGTGGCTAAATACGTGTTTACTAGTTGTTAGTCCACCCGATAACAACCCTAAACAAGGGAGGTAGGGGGATACGTATGATATAAACTTCTCTACGTCTCTTTTAAGTAGCTGGTCAGTAATCAACTCTTTTTCAAGCTTTTCAGGTGATTCAATAGCGTTGAACCCTCCTAACGCGTGGGCGAACTTGCTTATTAAAAGGTCGCAGAGAAACACGTTCGCTTTCTCCATTCTTTTTACCTCCCATTCTCCGTAGATCTTGTTGATAACTTTATCTGAAGCCTTTTTGAGATAAGCGATGGATTTGTCTATCTCACCGTCCTCTGAGAGTCTTCTTAGTTCGTCTCGTTTCTTGTCTACGTCAGTTTGAGGAGTGTCGTCAACTTGTGACGTGTCGATTTGTGGTTCGTCAATCACTTCCTGTTCTGCTTCTTGTATGTCTTCAATGAGTTCGTCAATTGTCTCAAGATTTTTTGTCTTGCGTTTTGGCATGTCCTATACTATACGATATGTTTTGTTTTTGTGGAGTAACTATTTCGTATGAGTATGGATGTCTTAGAAGTATCTCCAATCTTGCGTACTCGTTGTCTTTCAACTGTTTTATTATTTTCTCAATTTCCGCTTTATCAACTCCGTTGAGATAATCGTCTACGATAATTTTCATATCGTTTCTGTTAGGGTTGTAGAATGTTACTAACTTTGAGATGTTCTCACGGTATGGTTTACTAATTGAGGTTAGTTGTTGTGTTATGACTATTGTGGATAGGTTGTAGTGTCTAGCGCTAAAGGCTAGTTTAACTAGTTCGCTTGTTCTGTTTTTGACGTCCTGTCCACCAGCGCAATCGTCTAGTATTATCAATGAATTGGTACCTTTATAAGTATCAGTCACGTGTTTAAGGACTATGTTAACCTTATCTTGCTCACACTGAATAGTGATAAAGTCTGGGTCTCTCAAGTATTTCCACTCTGTGTACGTTTTGTTCCATTCAAGTGTTGGACATATAAGAATGATATACTCGAAGTGATTCGTGTATTCTTTCTCTATCATATCCAATAGGTATTGTGTTTTACCACAGGCTGTCATACCAACAATTAGCATGTTAAAAGGTGTTTTCATATAGAATACTATATGTTTTAGTATTGGATTGATTGTAGATCGTTGTTGATAAGGTTTACGAGTCCGTCGGAGAGTATGAACATTCTACACATGACGTTCGCTGTTGTGACTTTTTTGATGATTTCCATCAGTATTCCTGACTGAGTGTTCACGATCTTTTTTCCAGTGGCTACTTTCGCGTTATCTTCGATAGATCTAAGGTCAACAACCAAAGCGAAACCGTCTTTGTAAAACTTTTGGACAGTCATGTGCTGGTCACAGTCTAGTTTTCGTCCAAATAGTCGTTTCGCTTCTACCCATAGTCTTGATTTTGGTATTCCTTGACTGTATACCATGTTTGGCACGCCTTCAATAGTAAGTTTGACTGACTCTATGTTTGGGTAGACGAACTCCTCACTGTCAGTTCTTGTCTTATTTGTGAAGAGTAGAACGATAGCTTTCATTGATTTTCTTGGTAGGTTAATGTTTTCGTTCATAAGTGTGATTCCTTTATCCCACTCCACAGTCTTCATTAGCGTGACGTGCTCGTATGATAGAGACCTACCGGACGCGTATAGAGATGATACTTCGTCAGCGATCTCTTGACTCTCGATAGTTTCGTACTCCAATTCGAGGTTCTCCAACGTGTATCCAGCTACAGCTGATCCAGATTGGGCCACCATAATATCAGTTGCTTTGGGGAGTGTGATTATGTACCTGAGATTGTTGTTCATATTATACGGTGCGTATAAACCATGATCTTCTAGAATCTTGTCAAGTTGAATCTTTTGCTTGGTACCGTGAATAGAGAACATAAGACCATCACTAACTTTTTGCACGTTTCCACTGGCAGCGCCGCTGTCATCCTTCGAGATTAACTTTCGAAGGTTCTCGTTTGCTAGGCCGTATTCGATCATAGCCGCTCGCTCTGTTTTAGATCTCCACAAATCTCTGTACGTACCGATAACACTCTCACCACAGTTGTCGTACACAGTCTCACCTGCTAGTTTTATAACCAGTTTTTCAGAGAGTAGTCTCGAGAGGTTATTAAGAAACCATGATTTCACGTTCACACTTTTGAAGTCGAATAGAAGATGGAGACTGGAGGGTACCAAACAAGTGTTACTCTTTGTCTTTGGGATATCAATGTATAACTCCTCCTCTGGATTGGCTTTGTTAGGGTTCAGTGTCACAACGTGACGGGTTCTTGTACCTTTGATAGCAGACATTTCGCGACGTCTATATCCAGGAAGCAACTCTTTCTCACTAGTATTCATACTATATATTATAACACGTGTTTCATTTCCTCTGTTTGTACTGGTCGTAGACGAACCAAGCTAGTGCTATCGCTAGGATCCACAAATTAGACGCTAACCAAGATATGCCTGCAGCTCCCCACTTTAGCGCAGTCGCCACCACGTTTAGCAAGTAGAGGGCCAGCCTTTGTGGCTAGATTAGTTATAGCTTTTCCTAGTTTTCCAAGTGCTTGGCCACCTTTGAAGACTACGCTTCTAGCGGATATTATAATCGTGGTGATGAAAGAGGCTATGGTTATTCCTAAAGCCGAGGCACCTAACCAATTTTCTCTAAACCACTCCTTTATTTTTTGTAACCTAGTGATGTCCTCTTCTTGTTGTTCTCTAACAGTCTCACGTTCCAACTGATCTAAGGTCTGGTCCCTAGCTATCTTGAGACCTGCCAATCGTTCGTTCAACTCGAACTCCTTAACGGAATCGACTTCTTCTCTGTCGAGAAGTTCTATAGTATCATTAATATTGTCCTGAAAGTAATTGGCTTGAATTTGTAGAGCGCCGTTGTCACCAATTCTTGATTGTGGGTCTGTATTTTTTGGGTTTAGGACACCTCGTATCTCGCTATTCTCTTTGTCTGTTAACCCATATATGTTTTCGTAGATCATTTTTGTGTCTGTCATTGGCGTGTCTTCGGAGGTCGTGTCTCTATCGTCTTGCTCGCTCACGATGTCACCTATTATTTTTTTAAATTGTGTGACTGCCTCTTGCGATACTTTAGCGTCGTTATATTGTAGAGTACCGGTAGCGTCACGTTTTAGTACTATTTGTGGTACGCCTCGTGTGTTTTCACTTGTTATTAGTTTATAAGTTATATTGTTTTTCTTAGTCTTGTTAACATTTAATCGTAGCTCGATCACCACGTCAGTGTGCGGGTTGAATCTAAAATCATCCTTACCAAACTCTCTACTAATAAAGTCTTCAATAGCTGGTGTTACGTCGTTTATAGGTAGGTTAGTTGTGTCTACAAACCTAGTTTCAGGGGCTGAGTTACTTCTTTGACCCTTTCTAATTATTGTTACTGTCTTACCATCACCACTATCTATAAAAGATGTCTCTGCTTCTCTTTCATTACGTAAACGATCAATATACTCTATCCTAGTCTTCACAACTTCTAGCCTATTGGGGTCGTCATTGCGTAGAAGATTCAATCTTTCGTTGGTGAGTGTGTCATACTCTTTGTCCAAGGCGGTGCCATCCATAACATCATATTCTGGGTACTTGTTACGATCTTGCATTTCAAGCTCGTCGAACCCTCCTTCAGCCATTTATATACTACTTGATATTTTGAATATCACTTTCTGGTATCCATGAGTTGTGTTTACTGTCGTAGCCAAGCCACTTGACTAAAACCATCTTTTTACCTCCTACCTTCTTTCTCTTCACTATCTTCTCAACCTTATAAACATCGTCTTTTTTATCAACAGCTGATAGCTCTTCCTCATAAAACTTGCCAACGATAGGTTCCCCTTCATGGTCCTCTATCTCGTACACGGTAGGGTCACCACGTACGACCTTTGTCACTTTGAATAGCTCCTCGGTGAAGTTAGCCTCGTATCCCTTTGTGAATATGCTTTTGTACTTTGATATCCTGACAGTCTCACCTACTTTGATCTTTGGCAGTGGGTAGTCACCGAAATGGTGTCCAAACAATGTCGTCCATACTTCGTTTTCGTTTTTCTTGTTAACGTCTTTAGGTTTCATTAGAATAGTACTGTGTTTGGTATTGTTGTAATTCTCAACAAGCTGGTCTAGAATGTCAATCCACTTGTACGTTCCTTTGCTGTAGAAGTACTTCCACATAGACGTCTTGAGTGTTCTGTTAAACCGTTCCACGACTGCTGCCTTTTTATCAGAGTTAGTGCTGAAGTACTTCACGTTGTGTTTATCCAGTAGATCCCTCACACCAACGTTATAGAATTCCTTACCGTCGTCAAACTGAGCTAGCTTTGGATACTCGCCAAATCTAACCTTAGCCTTCTCTAGTAACTTCGCGACAGCCTTAGTCATGTTTTTCGTGTCTTTCCTATAGACGGGTATTGCGAAAGCATACCTACTAAGGATCTCAGTGGCTGTTAGTATCCAGTAGTACCCGTTGTTCTTATGCTTGTACTTGCCCATATCGACCAAGTCCATCTGTATCTGCTTACCCAGGTAGTCAACAAATGTTTGTCTAAACTTGTGTTTCCTAACAACTGGTTTGTACCTGGTGTACGTGTCTTGAGATTTTAGCCAGCCCTTTATCTTTGCCCTACTAACGTCTAGACCGTCTTCTTGTGCCTTTTGGTACAGCCTCTCGGCAGACTGGTAACCAGTTGACGGGCTGTAGTAAATATCTCTTAGTTCTTGCTCTATGTCCATATACACTACGTGATGTGTAAATCTAACAGCACCTCGCCAACGCTAACACTGTTGTCATCCTGATCTGTTATCTTGAACTCTAGTTGGTTGACGACTCCTTTGTTTATCAGTATTTTCGACTCAACACCAAAATGTTGTACAGAGCCCTTTAATGTCTGTGTGCTAGTTATTGGCAGTATTGCGATACAATCACTTTTGCTACCATTAACTATGTTCTTAGATCTGTCCACAACATTAGATGTTACTTGTATGTATTTCAGTCCTCTGTTAACGTTCACAACGTTAGGACTGGTTTTTGTGGTGGCTATTGTAGTGTTTTCGTCAAATCCTAAGAGTTGTCCAAATTTAAACAGTTCTATTTGTTGATCAGTTGTTATCGTACACGTAGAGTCGTATCTGTTAGCTACTAGCTTGACGTCTCCTAACTCTTTCAAGTCGTCGGCGATCATTTTAAAGGTGTGGTACCCGGGACTAAAAACGTGATTATTACTGTTATAAGTTATCTTACTGTTAGCTGTGGTTACGTTAACGTAGTCCCAAAAGATGGTTGCCTTCTTAACCAATACGTAAGGGTCTGAGTTAGTCACTAGAGTTGACTCTGGTAGGTATACAGTTTTCGTTGAACCACTAATCAACACTACCACTCTCATATAACGTACGGTATGTTATGATGGATGCGTTCGAAAGAAAGTATCCTTATGCTGACAAGAATAGGTTTTTTCTTGATGTTGACGACAATATGCATAAACATATATTCTTCGTGACGAAAACCAATATTGGTGACGTTTCGATAGACTCGAGTAGGTTTAAGAGTAACCTGGAGTACACTAAGTATCTAACTATAAACAAACCAGTGGAGACGTTAAACAAACCAGTAGACTTCGAGACGTTGATCAGACGTTATTATGGCGAGAACTATGACGAAGTGACTAAGAACTCGAGAGACGCTATCAAGAAGGCCAAGTCGGACTTCATAAAAAAGTATCCTTACGCCACACTGACCAAGTTTTGTTTTGAGCCTATCCAAACACGACAAGGTGATGTGACAAGGGTCGATGTCTACTTCGTCAACAATGACATATTGTCGACTAATATTACCAACGCTATATTTAAAAATGACAAGAGTATGTGGAAGTGGCTGCACAATAGCAAGTTCCCAATAATATGGCTCTCTGGTGGAACTATCCAACCACTATCAAAAGGTCACAAGAACCATTGGGGACTTTGGGATGGCTATCCAACGGAAAACGTGTTGAACTATCCAGTGAACAACTTTAGAATCTTCGTTAATCAGAAGAGCTACTTTCTCTCGAAGCTACCAATCTTACAAATAGTCACGTCAAAGACAAAGTCAAAGTGGGACGACAACGAGAGCTACTATAGGGTTGTGTTTGCAACGTATTGTGCAAGTTTCTGTTGCGGAGTGTCATTGCAACACTTGTCACCCTCACAAGAAGTCCACCCTGTTATCACAAGTGTGATGATGTTCCATCTGTACTTTACTGTTAGAAGACTTCTAAGAAGGATGGAAGGTGGTGAGAGTATGAGATCGATGAGTAGAGAGTTCGACGCTGGAGAATTGTATGGTAAAACAGACAAGATCCCTAGAAAACATTACTACCACGGTAATGTTCTTGGTGATGGTACAACAGGCGAGGAGAGAGTCTTCACGATTAGCGACGTTAAGAACGACTACAAACGATACGTTCCTCTGGTGTCGAACGGTCTCACCAACATTGGGCGACAGTATCTAAATCAGTCTATAGAGGCCTTCGTTTACTCTACACTTGGCGCACAAGCGAGGACGCGTGTGTCAGTCGTTGGTGGTTCTGCAGGCAGTCTAGAGACTCAACAAGAGTTTAGAAAGCTGGTGGAGGATAGCGTTATAAACTATGACGTGTCAACGTGGATTCTCAACATGAACAAGTCGATTAGAGACACTAACGTTGTCCAAAATCTAGCACTATCACCGTCTACATGGTTAATGCCAAGTAACGTGGTAATCCTCAAAAACAAAATCGCTGGGTACAACAACCTGCTAAAGACTGCTACACAGAGTATGAAGTTTGGAGTAAATAGTGGGCTAAACTACGCGCCAACGACGGAGTCCAAGAAAGTTCACCAAGAAGGTGGAGAGCACCTGGAGACACTTGACAAACAACCAAAGGTGACGCATCGTCTGACAACACCAAACGTGACACACCAGGAAGGTGGAGAGCACCTGGAGACACTTGATAAGCCACCAAAGGTGGCACATCGCATGGCAACTCCAAACGTGGCACACCAGGAAGGTGGAGAGCACCTGGAGACACTTGACAAGCCACCAAAGGTGGCACGTCGCATGGCAACACCAAATGTGACACACCAAGAATATCGTCTGGAGGTGACACGAGATAGCAACGCGACAGAGTTGTGGCTAGTTCTAGGGGCTTCCGCTGTGTCTGGCTATTTAGTGAGCAAATATGTGTTATAGCATAATGAGTCTAAGTTATGGATTTGAGGACAGAGACTACGAGAGCGACAAAATATTAAGAAGAGCGAAGAGACATCTAGACAATGACCCTAAACTAAGCGTGAGCGGTGGGAGGATGTCTGGAGATATAGATATGGCGCTCAGGGCACTAAAAAACATAGCAGATCCAGTCGATGATTTGGACGCTATCAGTAAAAAAGTGTTGGAGTCCGTGTACTTATCACAATACTTTAAAGTGCAGTCCTATAACGTTCTACTCGATTTTAACATCACAAAGCACACCGCGAACGCAGACATGACGCAGTTTTACCACAGTGGGACAAATAAAGTGAAAGACATTGGAAACACACTAGTGCAAAGTGTTCAATCCTATGGTCCTATTATTGGTACTGACAGTGGTCATAGCTTCCTATCCCCTACAATAACTCAATATTAACTAGAGGTTGGAATGCACTTTAACTGTCCACGTATGCAGTACTGTGACATATCCGTTTTCGTGGTATCGAGGTTAGCCAAGAGGGTGTCTACAGCAGATTGGGAGGCGATTATCTCAAACGATGATGGTTCTTGGACAAGTTCATCGGATATAAAGGTGGTACAACCGATAAGTTGTCGTTTGGTGGTGGCCTCCCAGCAAAGGAGTACACGTGTACAATACCAAATAGTATCGACACCACTAAGAGACACATGATATCAATACATTGGCAGATGGGTAACTCGCATGTTAGAGTCAACAACATAAGGTCGACAGACTCAGACTTCACAGCTAACTACAACGAGATAGGGTATCCCTATGGAACAATATTTGCAATACATCGACCAAAATCGTTGCTCGCACCCTACGCGTACCCGTCTCTGATAGAGTTCTACGGTATGAAGATAGTCTCTGGCTACATGACGAACCGAGACGTGCTAGTAGTTGGTGGGAAGATGATGGATGAGTATAATATAAAGTAAGATATATGAAGAAGAAGTCAGTTATTGTTTTCAATCACATATCAAAGGACATATCAGAGGAGGAGACACTAGAGCTCAAACGCTTGTACGCGTACTACCACAAGCTAGAAGCCTGTTACAAATGGAAATATAAGAGGTTGAAGAAAATTAAACTATCGTTGAACATGACTAGCATAGGGTTAACAACAGTAGGGGTTGTAGCTGGATCGGTAACTGTTAACCCTATAATTATTGCTTGTATTAGTGGTCCTGGCGTGGTCATTCAAGGCTACTTGGCTAAGTCCAATCTGACGAGTAGAGTGGAGCACTGTAAGTTCGCACACACTAGCTATAAAAAGATACTGACACAACTAAGATCGTATCTTAGAGGTCTTCCTTACAACGAGTCAATGTTCCTTTCAGACGTTAAAGTGTTGGACGATAATGTGACTGACTTATGCCCACCAATCAACGGAATGGTGAAAAGGTACAATAAAGTATACGAGACACAAGGGGGGTCCGGTTCCGACCTCCCTTTAGACACAGGTCTACACATAAAAGACGCATAAAAGACGACGAAAACTGAGGTCCCAGAACGGGACCTCAGAGTCACTTATAATATTACACACAGTGTATTATATATGACGAGCCTTGTCAAAAATTTCAGTTTTGAGAACAATTCAGTCACGACTATTAGAGATGGAGACAACATATGGTTCCATGGAAAAGAAGTCGCTAAGGCACTAGGGTATAAAAACGCGAAGTGGGCTATCAGTGTACACGTTGACGATATATATAAGGTCAAACGAGACGTGTTTGAAGGGGGGCGCGAATCACGCCCCCCTTTAAATTTGCAACCAAACATGATACTCATATCGGAGCCAGGAGTTTACTCTCTAGTCTTCTCGTCGAAACTTGAGTCAGCCAAGAAGTTTCAAAAATGGGTATTCACAGAAGTCCTACCGTCTATTAGAAAGACGGGTCAGTACACACAATGCAACCAGTTATCAATAATGAACGAGACAGACTTGCATTATAATATAGTTAAATATATTAGGGAGTATCATCCAACAATAGTCATCCCAGGGTTGGGAGAGTACCAAGACACATCTACTAAAAGAATAGACGGATGGAAGAAGGGTTACAGTGGCGGACAACCAGATTTGATAGTTCCGCAACTACACAAGAGATACAATGGATTTGCTATAGAGCTCAAAACACCGAAAGGTGATGGGGTTATTAGGAATAACAGATGAGGGTATTAAGAAGACTAAGATCACAAGGGTACAACATATTATCCTCAGACCAACATGAGATAATACATTTCATAGAGACATATATGAGAGACTCCAGGGTTCTGTGTGAGTATTGTAATAGAAGATTTAAGAGTGAAACCACACTGTCTAATCACCAAAGATACTTTAACAGAATACTCTATCTGTGAGACGACCTGTTAGACGACCTGTTAGATGATCTGCGAGATGACTGTGAGATGGTCTGTGACGAGACATCACGTATGGTATAGATGACTGACAACGAGTCCGTACCCATTATAACGTCGACAACAAAGGTCAAAGACCCTAAGAGAGTAGAGGCAGGCAAACGCTTGGCTGCTATATCTAAAGCAGCCAAAGAGAGGAAGATGAGAGAGAGAGTGATAAGTGAGGACGATAGTTTTAACTACGGATACATCATAGGCACTATAGGAGTGGTAATAGCCGCTAGCTCACTGTATTACACGATGAGACAAGACAAACAAGTAGTTACCGAAGAGCCTAAGACCGTTGTTATAAAACCATCACGTAAACTCGACAGCCTCGATTAAAACATATCGTATAATATATGGCATCAATAGATAGAAAAGAACTGATGAACGAGCTATACGACGCAGCCCTCGTGACTGCTGGAGCCGTAGCCGTATCCATGGCATCGAAGAAGGTACTAAAAAGAACCGTTAGGCACTCCTGAATCAGTGAAGGGCACCCTCAAGTTAGCGACTGCTGTAGGCGTTTCAACGCTACTCGTTAAGTGGGCGCAGAGCAAGAAATACTTACCTATTGACCCGTTCTCAAAATAACACAGCGTAATATATAATGGCTAGTGCGGTAGCAGGTGGTTTGTTCAACGCCATAGCATTCGCAGGAGCTGGGTTTCTATTCAGCAAGCTAAACCATACAGGCTACGAAACAGAGATAAAGAGACACAACAAAGCATTGGAGAGTCTCGCAAGAGCGAAAGAAAAGTTCTACGAGAATGAGATTCGTCAGAGAGATAAAGTTCAGGAGTTAAGACAACAGTTGTCAGATGCTAATGCAGACATAAATGACACGAACCACGCTCTGGATCAACTAAGACAAGTACTGACGATACAGTATGATGGAAGACATTTAGTAAAGAGCTTGAGTTATCAGACTATTATAAACCCTCTGGTGAGATGAAAGAATACCAAATGATATTCGTCGGAGCTGTCGGGATACCCGTTGGGTACTTGGTGTACAGATTGATCTAAACATAACTATACATACAGCACTATAGTTATGAGTACTAGAACTTTGAAGGAGATAGCGATGGAAGCAGACGAGAAGCTTAAACACGACGCACTGGAGACAAATACACATGACGTATTGAAGATACTTTTCGAGAACCAGAAGAAACACAACGAAGCGTTGACTGTACTATGTAAGAACCTCATTATCCAGGTAAACGAGACCAAAGAGTTGAGACTACTATTGTCAGACACTCGAGATCGATTAAGACAGATCACTACGACACAGCACAATGGGAAGACATTCAGTAGAGATTACAAGTTACCTAACTATTACGCACTCTAGAGAGACACTTAAGTTACCACACTATAGTCTAAATACACATATAGTATAGTAACTTAGATGGTTGACGAACGCACAATGAGAATGTTCTACGCTGGGTATACGTTGGACGAGATTGAGACGTCAAAAAAGTGGAGTGGTACTACGTTAGGGTACACGTTAGACGAGATCAAGAACGGGAGTAAGGACGCAACACCGAAAAAGTGGAACGACACCACATACTGTTACGAGTGTAGTAACCACAGAACCCAAATCGAAGATGGTGTATTCAGTTGTAACAAGTGTGGAGAGACTACCTATGGACGCGTAGAAACTTTGTACCTAACATTTGGATGTATAAGAAATCGGCTCATAGTTACAGTAAGTGGTTAGAGAGAATGGTGACTGGACTAGTTAGTGAGAGTGACATACCAATAGTGATCAGTGATTTTGTAGAGATAATATGGTCTCTTAAAAGAAACAAACTGATTGTCAAGAATATATCGAAATACATTTTCTATGTCATAAGAATATGCTCTAGAAGAGGTATAGAGTTGAGAGGTAGTTCTAACGACCTCAAACCTGGTAAGGTCAAGGTGCGATTCGAGTATAACCTGTATAACGTAGTATACAAGGATCTAGGTTGGGATGGGAGAGGAGATCCATACTACAACGAGTGGATCAGAAAAGGTCTAGAGAAATAAAACATATAGTATTTATAATGGGAAGACCTAGAATTTACCAAACCAAAGAAGAAGCTTTAAGAGGAGCGCGCATGAACACTCACAAATGGGTGGTGTGACATGCGATTACCATGTGACCTCTAATATTTTCCACGATCACATCGTACTAGTATAAAATTGTAAAACGATTTAAGAAATAAAACACATCCTATAGTATACAGACACAACATGTCAAGTAGGATGGAAAAAAACGACACGTCCTAAAAACATAATGGATAAACCAATCCCACACGGACTTAAAGAAAGATAATGATACCTACACCTGCACCTCCCACACCAAGAAGAAGTGTGAGAGAGCGCATGACTTTATTCAAGGAGTCTCTCAAAACTTTCAAAAAGAAGATGAGTCAATGGAACGAGTGGATCGTAGACCACATACCAGAACCCATTAAGAAACACACAACAAGTGCTTTCAACTTGTTCAAAGAAAGAGAATCTAGAGATTTAGAGAAACTATACCACGAAAGAGTGAGACCTCACTTAGGGGTTTCTCAAACAACTTTGAGATTAACGCTGGGACAAACACAGAACCAAAGGTGTTCCTAGAACAGTCAAAAGTTGTTGTGTTAGACCTTTGGAAGAAACAGACGAAAAAAGGAATTAAGACCAAGTTAATTCTGGATTGTGTGATGGTTCGCACAGCGAACGACGAAGAGGTTGAAGCTGAGGCACACTTTCACACTCTCACAAAGATTATACTACCTGGCACAAACTCTGAAGAGACGTACAACGAGATGGTTGAGAAAATGTTAGAGAGCTTCTCTACATACTTGACTAGAGGAAGTAACTGGAGACTTCTTCGTGTTGTGAGACTAACCATTCACATCGACAAGTACACACCAATGTCTGGGAGCTCCCACATTCCTACACCACAAGCACTAGTTCACAAAAAAAGCCATCGTAAACGTTAGAAACAAAAAGAACGATATGTGTTTCAAGTGGTCTGTAACTGTTGCTAAAACGTCACTTGAAGAGAAAAACCAAGAAAGACTAAGAAGAAACTCGAAGAAGCTTCGACGAATTACAATTGGACCGAGGTTAGTTTCCAACACCACTAGAGGACATTAAGAAATTTTCAAAAAATAACAAGATAGGAATAAACGTATTTGGTTACGATGAGGGTGAGGTGTACCCTCTTCTTATCCAAGGAAACTCTAGAGACATCATTAACTTGCTTTACATCAAGAATGAGACAACATCTCATTACGTCTGGATCAAGAACATGAGTAGACTCATGTCAAGTAAGAATAACAACCACCAACACGAGATTCACTATTGTTATAGATGTCTAAATAGCTTCAAGAATACTAAGTCACTAGAAAAGCACGACGAATACTGTTCAGACGTTAATAGTATTAAAACTATAATGCCGGAAAAAGGTAAAGATGACAAACTAACTTTCACAAACAACCACAAAACACAAGACGTGCCATTTGTGATCTACGCTGATTTTGAGTCGTTCATCGAGAAGATTGAAGGATGTGAGAACAAACCAAACAGTAGTTTTACCAACAAATACCAACATCATACACCATCAGGATGGACCTTCCACCTAAAATGTAGTGATGACAAACTATACTGGGAGGAGCCAGTAAGTAGAACTAAGAAGAACCAGGAAGACGACCTGGCCAAGTCGTTCGTAGAAGAGATAGAGAAAGCTGCGCGCAGAGCGTACAAGAGATTCAAGGTGATAATACCAATGAACCTAAGCTCTGAGGAGACGGAAATTTTCGAGAATAGCACAAAGTGCTGGATTTGTGAAAAAGATTCTCCCTACCCTGAAGACTACATAGTCAGAGACCATTGTCACATGACAGGAAAATTCAGAGGAGCTGCTGCACACACGTCGTGTAATCTAAAATACAAATTACCAAAATTTATTCCTGTTATTTTCCACAACTTGTCTGGATACGACGCTCACTTGTTTATCAAAAGCCTAGGTGGAGACATAAACTGTATTCCATGTAACGAGGAGAAATACGTCTCCTTCAGTAAAAATATTGTGGTGGACCACTACACTGATAAGACTGGTAAAGAAAAACCTATCACCAGAGAAATTAGATTCTTAGACAGTTTTAAGTTCATGGCTTCTAGTCTAGATAGACTAGCAAAGAACTTGTCTAAAGACCAGTTAGTATCCACAAGAAAACAGTTCGAAAAAGACGAAGATTTTGAGCTAGTTTCCAAGAAAGGTGTCTACCCATACGAGTACATGGATCAGATAGAGAAACTAAAAGAGGAAAAATTACCTCCTAAAGAAGAGTTCTACTCGAAACTGACTGACACAGACATCAGCGACGAGGACTATGAGCACGCCCAAAAAGTTTGGAAAAACTTTGGAATGAAGACCATGAAGGATTACCACGACCTCTACCTGTTGACAGATGTGTTGTTGTTGGAGGATGTGTTCGAGAACTTCAGGTCTGTTTGTACGAAAAATTACGGACTAGACCCTGCATGGTATTACACATCTCCAGGGCTATCATGGGACGCACTACTAAAAACAACAAAAGTAGAACTAGAGTTGTTGACCGATATTGACATGTTGTTGATGATAGAGAGAGGTATCAGAGGAGGAGTCTCCACCATCACAAAAAGACACGCCCAAGCCAATAACAAACATATGGGGTACACAAAAACACCAGAGTCAGAACCACGAGCAAAACACGATCCTACCAAACCTAGCGTATACTTACCATACCTTGACGCAAACAACCTCTACGGATGTGCTATGAACACGAAATTACCTACGGGAGATTTCAAGTGGATGAACAGTGCACAACTAAAGAACTGGAAGAAAACACCTTGTATTCTAGAAGTCGACCTAGAATACCCTGAGAAACTTCACGATGCTCATAACGATTATCCTCTAGCCCCAGAGAGGTTAATAATTAACGGAGTGGAAAAGCTAGTCCCTAACTTGATGAACAAGAACAAATACGTTATTCACCGTAAGAACCTTAAGATGTATCTTAAATATGGAATGAAGTTAACAAAAATTCACAGAGGGATTACTTTCAGAGAGGGAGCTTGGATGAAGAAGTACATAGATCTTAACACACAACTGAGAACAAAGGCTACGAACAGTTTCGAGAAAGATTTCTTCAAGATGATGAACAACTCAGTGTTTGGAAAAACTATGGAAAAACATCAGGAACAGGGTAGACATCAAGTTAGTGACGAACGAAAAGAAAATGAATAAGCTTGTTTCCAAGCCAAATTACAGTCATCGCGCAATCTTTAGCGAGAACCTAATAGCAGTACACATGAAGAGAACAAAAGTGAAATTCTACAAACCCGTATACCTTGGGATGAGTATCTTAGACTTGAGTAAGACTGTAATGTACGAGTTTCACTACGAATACATTAAACCTAAATATGGGGATGCTGCTAAGTTATTGTTCACCGACACTGACAGTCTAATGTACGAGATACACACCGACGACTTTTACGAAGACATCTCAAATGACGTTAGAGAGAGGTTCGACACCTCTGAGTACTCTAAGGACCACCCCTCCTGTATTCCGACAGGTTTGAACAAAAAGGTTGTAGGTCTATTCAAGGACGAGAATAATGGAGAGCAAGTCCTAGAGTTTGTTGGTCTAAGAGCCAAGCTGTACGCATGTAAGACTAACAACTCAGAGCAGAGGAGATGTAAGGGGATAAAGAAAGGAGTTGTAGCTAGATCAATAACATTTGAAAACTATAAAGAGTGCTTGTTCTCCGGAGAGACACAGATGAGAAGTATGAATACTTTTAGAAGTAGGAAACACGAAATTTACACAGAGACGGTCAACAAGATAGCACTAAGTAGTAACGACGACAAGCGGTACATCCTACCTGACAAGGTAAACACTCTGGCGTTGGGGCATCACCTCATCGCGGAATAGGGTATACGCACCACCACCAGGACCCGTCCGACTCTAACCTCCACCCGAACCCACCAAGCCAAGCCTGACTGCATGTCGTTGCTACAGAACGTGAACCACGTCGCGCAATAATTCCTGGAGTCTAACTCGACCACACCCCGATTTTAAAAAACTTTACCACGCCCTTTTTTAAGACGTCTCGGCCACGCCCCTTTTTAAGGTATCTCTGCCACGCCCTTTTTTAAGGCATCTCGACCACGCCCTTTCTCTTAAGGAATTCTTGGAATTATTTCTTGAGATAATTCTTGGAACTTGACCTTGACCTTGACCTCGACCTTGACAGTAGTAGTAAAAGGCCTATTCTAACTCACTTTTAGGGAAATTCCCTAAGTGGGCGTGGCTAAAAACTTTGGCCACGCCCACTTAGGGGGTTTCCCTAAAAGTGAGTTAGAATCGGCCTTTTACTACTACTTAGCTCTCTGAACTCGTGTAAAATTTAGTTCTTGTAAAATTTAGTTCTCGTGAAGGCAACAAGCTACTGAAATGAAGGTTCCTACATCTTACGTTGGGAATTGTAATGCTTGCTTTTTGAATGGACAAACTTCATACAGGTTAACAGACGAGAATGCTTAAACAGAAGACAAAGAGGTAAAGTTGGTAGGTTAGAAGTCGTTTATTACAACGTTTTAAAACTGTCACTTTAAAGACATCGTTGTGTTATCGTAGCTTTTATTTCTCAATGATGTTTTGTACAAAGATAAACTTAGCTTTGTCTTATCGTAACGTTATTTTGATGTGAACTGCATATTTGTGACAGAATATTTTATTACGAGGGACAGGTTTAGGATAAATTTAGACTTCTAGTTCATTAGAAATTAAAGGATGTCTATTGTTATTTGTTAATATATGCACTGCTGTAGTGAATGTGGGAGAGCTTGCAGTAGACCGACGATAAATGGACGATCGTCAAGCTTATATCGTCAGAAAAATGATTCTGCTGAGTCCTGGATAGGAATCGAACCTGTAACCTTTTGATTGTGGTGAGAACTAACCATTCAGCCACCGAGACTCATATGGAGAGCAAAGCTTACAATGATGCACTGGTTCGATTGATATGTACTGTCTGTGGCAGTCACTATATATCGGCAATGCTTCGATGTGTTACTATATACACTGCTGTAGTAAATGTGGGAGAGCATGGAATGGACTCATTGTTAGAGCGGTGGTCAGAAGGTTACAGGTTCGATTCCTGTCTGGGACTCAGAAACATTTTTCTGAGGATATGAGCTTGACCATGTATCGATGTATATCAGGAGGTATAAAGCATGTCCCACAATGCACCGGTGAAAGAAATCACAATCATAACAAGATGGCGTCGTTTTCGTGGACCGCAATTGCTGTGTACAAATGCTCTCATGAAGACATGCTCCAAGCAAATTGAACGATTAATTTATGCTCAGTAAGTAAATAATTGTATAATTTAGGAATATATAATCTAAATTTACGAATTCGGACAAACTATTGGCTGAAATCGCTGCAATTTGTAATCGATGCAAGATTGTTTTGCAATGACGTTGCAAAACCGTGAATCAATTATCACAGTGCTTGGCAGTTTTAGTTTGCGAAATTTTTGTCTTGTATTTGTAAAGATCGATATTTACCACGACTGATTTGATAAAAAGGCTCCTTAAGGCTCCACGTTTTACTCACGAAATTTCCCACTGGAATCTCAGTAATCTGACACAATAATATGGAATCGAACAGCAATTTATACACCAACAAGAGATCCGACGTTTCAACTGGAGATACACCACACAAGGAAAAGCAGACACGACCACCTCCAAAGGATGCAGAACATTCGCGTCGATCTCTATTTCAAGATTGTTCTTCAAAGGATAAGGTAAACACTGTCCGCTTATCTATTATTTCTCGTTGATTTTAGTTAGATACTGAACTCATAATATTTGTACAATTTTGTCTTTAGTCTACCAGAGGCATAGAAAGCCCTGCTTCGCCTTCAGATATTTCAATACTTAACAAACGCAGAGTGAGACAAGGTGCTTGGACAAAGCAACAAGATACCGCTCTTGTAAAATTTATAGCCTTACACAAAGATCTTCAAGAGACGGATAGCGAGTGGCCATCATTGCGAAAGGACCATCCATATTGGGAAGCTTCACTTTTCGTAAAAGAGACGTGTGGGACATCTGCAAGAACAGGTATTATACTTTTATAGCGCTTTTTAAGTAAATAAAGCTTCGTGTTCTTAGGAATATTTCATGTTCTTTAAGATCATATAGATATTACACGTATGCAAGAACAATTCTGGTGAGAGCCTTTGCTCAGGTTGGTTCGATTCCACCTTTGTTCGCATTGTAATTCTTATTCATTGTTGTATTATACTTTTATACTGCTTTTTAAGTGAATAAAGCTTCGTGTTCTTGGCAATTTTTCATGTTCTTTAAGATCATATAGATATTATATCTATGCAAGAACAATTCTGGTGAGAGCCTTTGGTTAGGTGGTTCGATTCCACCTTTGTTCGCATTGTATATAATTCTTATTGTTCATGTATAATAATTTATGAGCATGAAATATTGTTCCAATGACTGCATTTATTCAAATTTTGGTTATTTATATGGCATTATATGTTTGTTTATTGTCCAGCACATGCTATTAGATCATGGGTTGTCAACGTATTGCAAAAAAAAGGAACACTATCAGCAGTTGAACTGGAATACGAAATTGATTATGAGTATGAATGTGCCAGTACCCCATCCACTGCTTCTGTTGCTCAAAATCATACCCCTCAAGCAAAAGACAACACTGAAGCTGGAGACATAATATTGAATCTTTGTTCGAAGCTACTGAAAAACAGTGGGGGAAAGACACTCAGTGCTCTAATCGAAATAATTATGTTCTTGCTACCAACTGATGACATCATTGCGGTGCTGGACAACATGTTCATAAACATTGCTAGGAGAAAAGGAATTATATCTAATCCCTTGAAATTTATTTCCCTATCTCTAAATGGAATGGGGAATCTACAAAGTAACAAAAAAAGCAATCTCCTCTTCAAGTGTGCTCAATGTGTTGGCAAACAAAGGCCTGATGGTTCAGGTACTCTCTTGCCAATGGACCGTCTGCCATTTGGACTTATGCAGTACCAGCTAGAGTTCTTTACTTGCCAAAATACACAACAGGTTAGGAATAGAATGTTCAGATTAGCATGGGGTAGTGAAATTCGTTTGTCCTGTAAGTGTGTCAATTCACCACACACTTTGACCACTGACACTTGGGTGCATGTTTCACCAAGCATTCTTGTTAACAAATTAATGTATAGCCATGTTTCAACATTAATGATTTGTTATGTATTGTTATGTTTCTTATAAGATAAGCATGCCCAGAGATTATCAGTTATGGCATTCAACAATGGTGTCAGAGTTAGGACATCGATTTAACCATCTGTTTAGAGGACCAATGTGGAGTGGAGTATCTGAAGATGGCATAAAAAACCCTATGTGTGTACGTGATAGCATCAATATTAAAGTTATACAATTATTATTTACATCAACACTAATATTGAAATATAATATAATTTGAATAGGCCCGTGTGAATGTAGCATGCACACCCTCAACAATGAACCGTTGCCCTACAATAATATCATGTTTGAATTGATGTATATTATATCATGGGTTTTAGAGTTCAAAGAGTTCTGTGTTTTTTTAATACATAATACTTTTAATTTGCTTAACAAAATAATCAATAGTCTAAAATTCACCAGAATGTAATTGTCTGGCATCAGCAAGAATCAATACTGTATATTAGCTAGATGAAATAATTAAATGAGTTAATATTGTAATTATGTATTCTATATTTGTTTTAAAAATATCCCTGTTTGTTTACTGTTTTAGACCCAAATGGCCAAGTCTCCGCTGTAAACCAACATCCAGCCATACAAAGGGAAGTACTTCAACAAATTAGTTTCAGTGAAAGCAGTGGTTTGTCCTTAACTAAAGCTGTGAATGACATCCACTGCAAATTGGTTCCTCCCAGTCATACACTGCACCCATTCAGACGCAACATTCCTGAAAACTTTCTTGACTGCCTTCGCTCACTTATTAGTACCCTAATATTTCGTCATTCTATTGCCACATGGAAAGATAAAGGAGTTGATTTTTCAATGCACCTTTATGTACCGGAGATGGATCCTACAACAGGAATCATTCATCATGAGAGAGAAGACCATTGCCACATCTTAAAGCGTATAGCAAAGTATACAAGGGAAGGTGCTTATTTGCAACTAAACTTGGATGCTTTTGATGAAGCAATGAGAGATCCCAAAACTGGTCTCACCCATACTGCACTTGTAGGCAAGCGAAAACAGTCAGTGGTCGATGCAGAGAAACTTCTTTCTTTTCATGTAGCAAAGTTTTTGGATGAGCATGGACATAAAGAAGAGGCTGAATATGTCCAAGTTATTGCAGACTGGCATGAAGCATCTGATGGTAGAGGGGTTTCTCAACTGAAGAGGTGTAAATCCAACTATAAAATGCTAAACTACTTGCTGGATGAGTTGATTCCATGGCACACTGATAATTATGACTCATCAACAGGTACTGTGCATGCATGCTAATTATATGACAATAATATTGTTTTATACAGTGTTATTTATGACCCAGAGTGCTCTGGTAGCCTACAGTAGATGTGACTTAGTTATTTTCATATCATACATGTAGACCTTTTCAAGGAATCCGAGGTTTCAGTCGCGAGACACTCATTGCTGTGACAACCAACATCGAGAGCCAAGAATACCGGAGACATGAAAATGCAACCATTGGGTGGGAGGAACATCCAAGAGCCAGTTCAACGGACGATGTTGAGTGCTTCTTCTCATTGTGTCATCAGAAGCTTGGTTGCACTTTCACATTGAAGGAATTTAAGTATCATTGGAAAAAAATTTGCAGGTACAATACACTATAAATCAGCACCACCAGTTCCATCTACTAAAAATGGACTTGTTGAGTTTTATCAAAGCAATTGAAATTATTAATTAGATTATTTATGTTTTTTCTAGAGAATTTACTTTGAAGATGGATGACAGTTTGCCATTCTACTATTGGAGCCTGAATGAGCTGTTCAGAGGCACAGATGAAACATATGCATCATTTGATGAATCGCCACCTATTGAACCAAACACAAGACCAGAAGGGCACCCGCTACGGCTTCATAAGCTCAAGATCAATAGGAGAGAAGACCCATCAATCTTTACAGCTGGACGGTCATTTCTTCCAATACGGGACAAGGGTTCAATTAGGCAGCGTATGCACCGTGATCCAGTTAATTTACCATTCATACCACAGTAAACTATGAAGAAATACCATCCTTATCTGGTGTATTAATTGTCTTCCTCAGGTTCTTGTAAAGGTCCCATACATGCTTACCACATCATAGGATCATAATTTATACAGTGATGCATATTCAAGAAAACCAGGGTTAATCATCCTTACTTGCAGCCGGTGGCTGAATTACCATGGGTGCAGATCAAATGTGTATATTAAAGGCACCTCAGACAGCCACCATTATTATGACCCATGTCTGACCACAGAGCACAGTGAAGATCTAATTGTTGATTTTATGTAGGGGAAACCATAGTAATAGCTAGAACCTAGAGAAAAACCATTGTAGCATATAGACATGCAGACCAACTACAATACAACAACTCAGCTCACATGAGTTCCAAGCTCGAGAATCGACACAAGGGTATACACGATGGTCACTCATCCAATAACTAACCCACAATATCTACAGTGAGTGAACAAGGCAAAAGCTTACTGATAAATATTGATGTGTGTTTAAATCAATCTGCATGTACAATGTACTGTATATTGAATACTGGATACTGTATGTGGCTGGATGCCACCTTGGCCTGGCTTACATTTTACTCACTTTAATAGTGTAAACATATACCATACTGGCTATAACAATCAGCATTTATGCTCATCCGATATTATGGCATATGCCCTTCTGGCCAATGGCTTAGTGTGTCTGTTTAATTTCACCTTTGTCCTGGATAGTAGGCCTGGACAGTGCCAGTCCTAGGCTTTCAATGTATATTTTACACAGCTTTTGAAGGATAAATAATGTATAATTGGGTAGGTTAACACTCACTGTGTCAGGGGAACACGTTAGGATTAAACTAGCCTGCGAGCCGGCTCTCCGCGGGTTGGGGGAGGGCGGGCTGGGGGAGGGCGGGTCGCAGGCTATTTCATCCTGAATTAATATATATATATTGGTGAAATAATTAGATTAAACAATATCGTTCTTTGTTGTTTTTTTTGGCTTTTGTCATTTCAATTTTTGAAATTGTGTTACCGGTACTTGAATACCATTGAAATACTGGTACATGAATGTGCATAATTATATAATATTAATAAAAGTTAAGAAACAGAAGTCTTCTAAAAGAATAAAAGGTTTATCAGAATTATCAATTTGGTCTAGGATAAATAGGTATGGAATCTTTTGGTATCTGCTACTAACAATTAGACAATAAGGAACATGCAGATTACATTATTACAGTAGGGTACATGTATCTGTTTATACTGACAATTAGGCAATAAGGAACATGCAGATTACATTATTACAGTAGGGTACATGTATGTACAAGGTTATGCAGTCTCGTGAATACAATTGTACTTTGAGTAAAATTATGACTATGCCACTGTTACGGTACTGTAAACATGCATGTTGAAATTTATTATTAAAAGCATAACTGACATAATTAACTTTAATTATGTAATATATAATTAATAAAATTATTATTTAAATTAATAATTATTAAAATTAATTATTAATTTCAATAATCAATAATTACACAATTGGTTTCCAACCCTGCCTGCGAGACAATTGTGTTGGCAGACTTTCCCACTTGGGTTCTGTTCAGTACACTACCAACAAATTGCACCCAAAAAATAAGCAGTTTGAAAATCTGTTCAGTTTGGCAATATTAAAGCCTCAAACAGTAAGTGGGCGAGGGGTTGTTGCGTACATGTATTTCTAGTTTAGTGATAATACTGGGTCGTCACTTAACAGTTGATCAGGTGGTAAATCGCCGATAAATAGGATGTCGTCTTCAACTTTTGTGGCTAAACTTGACACATGCTCCAACTCATCAGTTACAATTGGCGAGTCACATTCTGACATTGATAGTGTGTATCGCTTGCCAATATCTTGCACACATTGTTCTGCAGAAAGAGATTTGGATCTTGGGGATAAGAGCGCAAAGTATTTTGGCGATTCGTCTAAAGATCCAATCCAATCATAAACCGCTAGTAATTTTGACTCCGGTTTAAAGGCACGAGTAATAATTCCAAGGGTCACATGTCGCACATTAACCAGTATGTGATCCTCGTCGATTTGTGGTTCTGGGGCCAAACGACTTCTCCTTCTCTCTTTCAGCTCTGACAGCAACTTCACCTCCATTTCTTCTTCTTCTATCTGCCTTTTAACATCTTCTTCTTCTTCCAGTTTCTTTTTTTCTTTTGCATGGTCAATATTCTCGGACTCCTGTAGGTCGTCCTTCAATTGATCAAAGAAAGCTTGCCTAGAGATACTGCTACCAATCAAGCCATCATTACGGGATAATTGCTCAATACTATGGACAGAATCGTGTTGCTCATGTTCCTGTTAAATTAAAAACGACAAAATAATAAAATCTAGCTCCTAAATAAGTATATATAATTTTTATGAATCATAACCAAATCTATCGAAGAGACTATTTCTCTGATAAATGAAAAGGATGTAAAATATTTTCCCAACATCTTGGATAGTATTTCACTTCTGAAACCTCGTTTTATTCCCCTCGTCCTTACCTTTTATTCGGGAAGTTTCTTTAAACTTTGAAGTCAGGGTTGTTGAGATTGTTCGGTCAATTTAAAAATTTACTTTTTTATCACTAAGGCCAAAAATTGGGTTTTTTTTCGATAGCAAGTTGAACAAACAGGGTTGGTAAGTAGGGAAAAAAATATTTTAAGTTCACACCATCAGTAATATGCCTGCATGTTCTATTTAATAATTAGATCATGAGCTCGAGATTCCTATGAGGTGATACATATTTAATGAGGACGAAGCCTGAGTTAGCTATTATCTCATAGAAATGGAGAGTGAATAATCTAATTGTTTTAGTAGAATCTAACATATGGTCATTATTTCTTCAAAATTATTTCCAAAAACAAAGCATAAGCTTACCGCTGCTTGGTATCTATCGACGAATAGATAAAAGGACAGCCAATCAGATTGCAGTATTTGCAATAGATACCAGTATGGTTTATACTAATAAAAGTTATCTTTTCCCATTACACTATATATCTAGTCTTTTTTCCTGTTCTTTAATATAAAGCAGTTCATGTTTAACAAAACTATGTGATCTACATCTACTAGACATGTATGTTAGACTTGGTCAATAATTCACTTCTTTCCATATGATCGCATGCACACAAGTTCCTTAGCGGTATTTGGGGGTGTGCTTGCCTCTGTTCGTCAGGCGGGCTTTTTGAAATTTGTGACATGGAGGTCCCCGACTGATTAGACATTCTCTGTTCAAACAAAAATGTTTACGTTCGCGGTGAAATGTACAAAAGCTAGGGTAACACTCTTGCAAGGGATAGCACGGCACTAGGGTAACCCTACTTCCTTGTAAACAGGGCCTTAAACAGGCGAGGAATGTATATAGACATATTTCTAGTCATGAATACTGCATGAACGCTACCATCATGAGCTTAATCATAGCACAATTATTGAAGCTGAAAATAATATTTAAATTAAATTTTCTATAAATTTTAGGTGCCTTGATACATCAATATTATTCTTAAAAGCATACTGTACCTTCTCTTCTGCTACCTTTGCTTGCCCATAGATGTCTACAGTAAAATATAAATAACAAAAAATACCATTAAAATATGTAATAAAAGTAGACTGTGCTGTGTAGGCAGTGTGGAAATACAAATCGAAATATAGAGCGTTTAATGTTCTGTAAAAAAACGCAATAATTTTATCCATTACAGCATTTTCACTAATCTATGAGCCATTGTTTTGCCAGCCCTGTATAAATGTACTGTGTCCTCACCATAGTCATGATGGTTTATTCCATACAGAGTCACTTTGCATGGGCGATCACTTTTACCAAGATATGTTAAATAGTTTTCCATGCTGAACTGTCTAGGAGCCCTATCACATATCCTGTCATTTGACATATCAACAATAACTAGATTTGCTGATGATGAGACAAGGTTAGGACTGTTCCTTTGAAACAAATCTCTAAATTTTTTACCAACACTCATAAGTATCACTGCGTAAAAGTTCCAGTTGGTGAATCCCACCTCCATCCTTTTTTCGCACGGTCACCAACTTTTTTTGTTTTGTATTGTACTTCATCATTCCAACATTAACAGTGATCTACATGTAGTATCATAAGTTGAAATTAAAAACTAGGATAAATTAATTTTTGTATTTTGAACAACTGCTAACACCAGGCACTGTGAAGTGTTTCTCAGATTAGGGGAATGACAAGAGAAAAATTCCTTCTCATTTCAATATTTGTAAGGGTATTACCAAACCAAAACAAATTCACGAAAAAGTGGGGGTGGGTGGGGTGTTGATTACCAGTGCCTGAGCGTTACACATATCAGTAACTTTCTTTATTTGTACAGTGGAAAAGATGCAAGGACTTGACAACATCTGATACAATTACCGATACATTTAATGCTACATTGTAACTGCATGTACACATACAGAATTTAATCCCACAGTACATGTACAGTACCTCATTTTTCCTATGAAGTATCATCTTTTTTGTTCCCTGTGAAACAGATCCAGAATGCTAAATATAAAATTCAAAACACTGTAATTCTAAAAATATTTCATACAATTAAATACTATTTAAGGCAATTTGTCCATTACATGTATGTGGAATCCATAATTATGATGATCAAGTAACAGTACAATAGCTTATTGTTGTCATAGTAATATAATGGGATGAGATAAATAAATAAATGTGATTGTACAGGTACCTTGAACTTCTTTTTAGCTGCCACGACAAAATCAGAATCACTATCACTGTCTTCATTACGTTTGGTTTTGTTAAACCTCTGCCTGTATACTGACTGTTTCCTATGATAATCCAGGAACTTACTGGTATTTTGAGACCATGCTGAAATAAAGAAAGAAATAAAATATAGTATATGACATATTGATCCAATACATTCACAAAAAGGGTATATATTAATTGACAACTATATGTACAGTAGATAATTAACTGGCTTAATCCAGATTTAGTAGAAACTTTGTGGACAAAACTACGAAGACACAGAAAAAGATGCTTGGAAATTTTTGTGTTTTTCTTTAGAAAGTTCTAACTTAAAATGCCTATGAAACGAAAATTAAGTTTATCTTATTTGAAAGAACTGAACTGTGAAAAAATTATGAATAATATCAATTTACAGCTTTCCCACATTTGACTTAGTTCTTGAAATATTTATACTTATGTGATATTCAAATGAGATGATCTATGACATAACAAACATATTTGTGCATCTTTAAGATTTGAACAAAATAACTTGAATTGAAACTTGTTTTTGTAGGTTGCAAGTAATAAGGTTGCAAGTAATTTCGTTTAATAATCATAAAGATATACACAATTTTCAAATATTAGAATATGTTTGTTATGTCATAGATCACCTCATTCGAATATCACATAAGTCTAAATATCTCGAGAACTAAGTGAAATATGAAAAAGCTAGAAGATAAACTTAATTTTCGTTTCATATGCACTTTAAGTTGTCAAACACAACATACCGAAATAAACCGCTGATTACATTTTTTGAACAACTACCTGATCATTGATCAGGTACTCTTTTGTACCACAAAATCACTTTTACCAGTACAAACTAACAGGGCTTTCCAATTACACGGTCAGACCGCCCTGTCCGGCAATATTTTGCTAAATGGAACACGATACGTTTGAGGAGTGCGGCTGGTCTGCCCGGAAAATTTGGGCCTAATCAAGAGGAGGTCCTTCTGGCCGGACTGACCAGTCTGACCATGTAAATGGAAAACCCCCTACGAAACATTTCAGAGTAGACTTGAACATGCATAATGTACATAGCACACAATAACGTGGCCTGTGCACAGCCTGAATAACTCGTTATTCAGGCTGGGCACAGGCTAAACAAAGTTGTCAACACATTTTTGTCAAAATACACCCTTAACGGACTAGGTAAATCAATCTAATGGACTACTCCAACACATACATTATTTAAGAAATAGAAAACATTTTCAGTGTTTTCATACAGTTATAGAACCAAAACTGGAAGTTTGGGAGAATGCAAAATCGTAGTGGGAACACGAGCCCGCAGGGCGAGTGTTTTCACGCGACTTTGAATTCTCCCAAACTTCCACGACTGTTTCTATAACATATAGGAACACGGATAAAAATGTTTTCTATTTCTTTTATAAAATACCCTTAGAAAACAACTAAATATAGTGAATATAGTCTCTTTATCAAAGTGTAAATTCTCTTACTGCTCATGATGACATATATGATGGTGTAATCTATCCAGTATCCATGTTTTCTATACAGTTATAGAAACAAGGCTTTCAACCAATCATAGCTCACGTTTTCAAAATGTTATTTTATAATTAATAATTATGTAGATACTATCCCAATATAAACTAATAATTCTCATGATTTGCCATGTTACTTGAAGTCGACGAAGGCATTGTTTTATCAAATAAATTCCTTTTTACAATTAATTACTTACTTTCTAATTGCGATTTGGACTGATCATTACAAGATATCCAAGAAGTACCCGCATATATAACATCACCATCTCTAATAAAATAGCATTTAGAAATTATAACAGTGTAACTTTACAAATTACAACAAAAGAAACTCCAAGTATTGTTAACAATTTTCTAATTCGACATTTACTAATTTGACAGAACTTGGATCTAGCTAGTTATAGCTCCAACCGAGTGTTTGACAAAATATTAGTAACACATGGAGACTTGCAACATGCTATTAATGAACCTTGTGGGCATTATACACCTATAGTGCCTGGCATTTGCTATTAATGGAGATAGTATTTAGGTAATAGAGATATGGTTTAACCCTTACTGCCCAGGAGGCTTCATATTGTTTAACCCTTACTGCCCAGGAGGCTTCATATAGTCAGACTAGAGTAAAATCATCTGCCATTAGCCAGAGTAAAATACTAATAAAAATACTTGGGGATGAAAGGGTTAATGGAGACAGTGTTTAACAAAAATAATTATGGCAATGCCTAGCCATGCACACATCCTATCCATCAAAATAGATCGTTTTATTGGTGCTATAAAATACAACAATGTAGGTATATTGTTGCAGAAGGTCAACAAGGGGATCAGGTAAACCAAGAAAGACTTGGGATGAAGTTGTACGTGGTTGGCTTGGGACCAATTAAGGTGGAAGATTGCTATCAAGTAAACCTGTCTAACCCATGCTAGCATGGAAAATGGAGATTTAAATTGTACATGATGATGAGAGTAGTATTGCATGCTGTTGTTTAAAGTGTTTATGAAACGAAAATTGAGATGACTTTTTATTGATTCATTTGAAAGAGCTCCTAAAACAATAAATAATGGTGTTTGTAGTTCTTCCATACCTTATCTCGTTCTCGAGTTATTCAAGATTGTGTAATATGACCTATGACGTTACTGGTTGTGCCCACCATTATGGCGAATCAGAAAATGAAGCATATCTTCAAAACTATTGGACAAAATTGTTTGAAACTATACAGGTCATTAAATTGAATAACCCATGTAAACTTTATCATTGCCATGGTAACAGATTAGTTCCCAGACTCCTTTATTCCTCTCATAAACTTGTTTATATTCTGCCTTTTCTAAACCAATATTTAACTGTTGATCAGTGAGGTATATTTTCAATAGTATTGCCAAAAAAACAGAGCAACTTGAGTCAAAATCTTTGTAGGGCATGGTGGAAAATAGAAAATTTTTGCTGCAGGATGAAATGTCTGGGAACTAATATATATTGCTATGGTAATGATGAAGTTGACGTGGGGGGGGGGGGTTCAATTTAGTGACCTGTATACTTGTGTAAAGTTTCAAACAATTTTGCTTTTAGTACAGTATAGCTGCATCCTTCACATGTAATGTGCCCATAAACATATTTCATATGGAACGTGCACAAATACATGTAATATAAACATTATTGATTTTTCACACATGGACAAGTAAAATTGCATAGTATCTGAAACATGCGTGGCATGTGTAACAATTAAATAAATGATAAAGGGTCTTTACAAGTATGAATAATTTCCAAGACCCAAACGAGGCAAGTTGCAAAAAACACAACGTGATGTCCATTCCGGAAGAATCTAACTCCAGTGAATCGCAAATCCAGTGTGGTGCCACACCAATTTAGCTAAAAAGGGCCATTGCTGAACAGCAAGTCATGAGCCCCATGGTAATGTCATTGAACATGTATAGGGTTATTATATACAAATAATATTTGCAAAATGTATATATTATTTGGACTAGAGTGCAGTTTAGCAGATCCCATCAAACCATTGACCAGGTGTAGGGTTAGGGGTTAGGCTTAGGGGTTAGGCTTGGGTTAGATTTAGGGGTAGAGGCTAGGACCCCAGTTTTTTTAGGGTCTGAGTTTCCCTATATAAATTAAGGTTATGTTTTAGGGTTAGGGTAACACATGAGCCCGTGATTATGTTATTTATGCAGGGGTCTGCTAAACTGCACTTGCCCCATTACTTGTAATAACTGTAGACCCTGTATTACAGGGAATATACAGGTACTGTATAAACACAGAATGTCTGAAGTCTGGCCTAGGTGGGGGGGGGGGGGTGCCTTTTTACCCTTAACTTATCAGGAGAACATTTCAAAATATACATTACAATACAAAATTTTAACAAATGTCCAGGCGTAATGTGGTGCCTAATATAACAATACTGTATAATTATGAAGATTCTGTTGCTTCTCTGCAAATTATAACTTACTTAAATAAAACTAGCTCATCCTCTTCAACCTCTCCTCCATCACTATTAAAAATTTTTACTTCGCCATCTAACTCCAGTTTTGCTTGGCAAACATCTATCATCTGTTTCAGGTTCCTTGTGGCTTTAACAATCTACAAATGTCAGATTCTGAGATTGAATACCTTAAGAAGTTTTGATATTTGCGTAAATGAACGATAAACATATAAATTAATAAATTTACGAACCTTTCCACCACTCGAATCTCCAACTTTGCGAACAAAAACTCTTTTATCCTCTGCAGAATTTACATGCACATATTTTGCCGCCGCCATCTTTGCGGAGCAAACCGGAAGTAGTACGGAAACATAGGAAAAACTTGGAAATAGGAAATTGGAAATAGGAAACTTGGAAATAGGAAATACGGAAATAGGAAATACGGAAATAGGAAACTTGGAAATAGGAAACTTGGAAATAGGAAATACGGAAATAGGAAACTTGGAAATAGGAAACTTGGAAATGGAAATAGGAAACTTGGAAATTACGGAAATACGAAACTTGGAAATAGCAAACTTGGAAATACGAAACTTGGAAATAGGAAACTTGGAAATAGGAAACTTGGAAATAGGAAACTTGGAAATACGAAATACGGAAATAGGGAAATACGGAAATAGGAAACTTGGAAATAGGAACTTGGAAACTTGGAAATAGGAAATACGGAAATACGGAAACTTGGAAATAGGAAACTTGGAAATACGGAAATAGGAAATACGAAAATAGGAAACTTGGAAATACGGAAATAGGAAACTTGGAAATAGGGAAAATAACGCTGTTTCTATCGTTTTTTGGTGCATGGAAATAGGAAATAGGAATTACACTTCTGGGCTTCCGTAGTTTGACGCCTCCGATCCCGTCCGGCTCCTGACGCTTTATACGGCTGCTTCTTTCGATGTTTTCCGATCGCTAATTCCTCTCACTGTACCATCCAACTGAATGACATATGTTTTGCCTAGGTTTTCAACGTGTTTATTGACATGTTTGTTCATCTAACATGGCCAGAAATTGCGGACATGCGCCCGCTCGCACGCTCTCAGCGGCTTTGCTTATCTAATTAAAATTCATATTTACCAAGTAAAATGGCGTCCTCTGTTGGTGCAAAGCGTAAACATGTGGTCGATTACCAACAGTTGAACTCTCTTTCGTCGGTTGTTTTGTACGACACAGTACCGAAGATAAATAAAGGAAGACTTTGGGAAGTGGAAAGAGTCATTTCAAGGCGTACGGTTCGTCATGTAAGTTCGTCGTGCTTCGTATTAATATTAGTAAATATCGCAGTAATATCATAATTCGTGGTTAATTAAATCATCCCACATAATGTATATTCATTTTATGAAATATAGGATCATGAATACCTAATAAAATGGCGTGGCTGGCCTTTTGAATCGAGCTCTTGGGAACCCTCGTCCAATTTGACATCAGATTTGCTGAGGTGAGGAGTGACATGATATAACTTTTAATATGAATGTGATTCTGAGTTTATATTTGTTATAATACTTTGTGATGATTATCTTCAAATATTGCGGTCAAAAACATCAATATCATGTTTTGATGAGCAAATTTCCTAATACTATAAGCCAACAAGACAATTGTTGTTCTATTAGTTGAATATATTTAAAGTGAAACAATTCTAGGTCTGAGTTTATAAACATGGAAACTGCATATATTGTACCCAGCTCTACTAGCCCAGTACAGCTGGCACTCCTCGTAAAGACAATTTCAAGTAGCATGCAAGATATCTCTGGGGAGAATCAGCCCTTGACTTATTAAAGCTGATGTAAACACCCCCTAAATGTTTGTTTCCTTTGTACACATTTGTAGAAACTATGCATTTCCCACAAATATTGATGACCAGAGATTGCAAGAGGCAAGTCGTGCATTTGCAGCAGGCATTTTGAGTGCACTAAAGAATCAATCAACATCACCTGTGTATGTAAACTTGGGGTTGGATATTTGGCGATATGTAACTTATAATAAAGGAACAGCTTCGCAACACCGTGGTCATTTTTTGTTCGAGAAGAATGACCTGGTACGATTTAAGTATCTACCTTCTCATTGGTGGTACTTTTTCAATGTTCATGGTGAAGGTTGTGGAATTGACTTCCCAGTTAAAGTGAAGCCAGTGTTATCATGGACACTAGCACATTTTGTGAAGAAAGTGGATAAATTAATTCAAGCACTGCGTATTCCCATCGAAAAAATTTGCATCACCATCATTAGAAGAGGATACAACATTGAGAATATAAACTAACATGTATATTTAAATATCCAAAATTTCTGTAGGGTTTCTCGCAGCCTGTAAAAACGGTAGAAGAAAACATTGACGTTTCGAGCAAAGGTCCTACTAACTTCTGACGAAGGGCCTTTGCTCGAAGCGTCAATGTTTTCTTCTACTGTTTTTACAGGCTGCGAGAAACCCTACAGAAATTTTGGATATCTTGTACTGCTGCCGACGCTGAAACGCCATTATATATTTAAATTATGATATATATATACATATTATACAGTACTATTAATTGATATTATTAATATAATTATTTACATATTTGCATCATTGATGGTTTTCCTTAAAAGTTCTTTAATTTTTTTCTCTGATCGCAATCTGGTCACTATACCCATTTCCTTCAACTTAGACTTAACTTCAGCTATGCTAAGACTCTCGATGTCAACAACTGATGCATTTTGCAAATTTTCCTCAGGTAGGAGTTCACAACTGATCCTTTTCCGTTTTGCACGTTGCACCCTTATCTCATTTCCCCAGTACTCGGCATTTTGCTTCACATATTGCCTTGGGGTCCTCTCACACTCAGCCAGATGGTCAATGCGTTTTTCAACAAGAAGAACATCTTTTGGGGCATCCCACTTGTTCGACCTATGCAGGTGAATCCTTCTGCAGTCATTGAGTTTCTCGACTCCTACAAAATAATGTTTGAAGCTAAATCCATTGAACACCAAGATAACAAACCCACATATAACAGGATTGCAATTTGTATACAGTTATAAAAACATAAATATCTATTTTACCTTGTCCAGTAAATTTCTTTATTCCTCCACATTTTTCCATAAATCGTGGAACATGGTAAACCATTACATGCATGCAAGGGGTAACTCTTGCTTTCTCGTAGCCACGACTAATTGTCCCACCAAGGGAGATATACAGCTTCACCCAGTTGGCAGCCTGTATATAATCAGTATTAAAAGATAAAATGTGTGTCAAAATGTTGGTATATCAACAGTAAAATGAGCATGCATATATACCACCTGTCCATGCATGCAGAATTTAATTTCCTACTCAAAAGTGTTAAATAATTAACCAACAAAAAATAATGTATCTTGCAAGGCAATGCTGTTCCTCTGTGACCCCAAGAATGACTTGACTAGTAAATAAACCGTACAAACCTTGACAAAGTAGTCCATAACTTGTTCATTGTTTGGATTGTCTTGTCCAAGTATTGTGTAAACAACATCAAAGTCCTGGAGTTAAAATAAAATAATAATTATGGATATTACAGGCAGGTACTGAATATTACTTGTAAAGTTATCTTACACTTAATACATTTATTCTGCATGTGCTACACTGCAAAAAATATACTATAAATAATTACATTACATTAATTACCTTCCAGAGTTGAACAACAGTGTCACTGGTTTCTGGTCTGATTATGCCATGTAGCTTATCTGGTAGTCTTTTTAAGAGCAGCTTTTTGTCTGACCCCATTAAACTTGTGAAATCATGCAATCCACTGCTCTTTCCATTAGCATCTTGTTTCTCCCAGACATTGAATGTTATCCCACAACTTTTAATAACTTTGATAAGGTCCTCTTGATGTTTATTTTTCCACTGCACTGGAGGCTTGCCCAAGTTATCTTTTCTGTCCCATTCAATAGCATCCAGGACAATATTTTTTGTAAGTTTATCTACATAAATAGTAATTAATTGAGGTGTTTTAATCTATTTTAGCTTAGATAACCTGCAATATGTTCCTATCTTGGGGTATTATGTACGCATGTTCACAGGTTGGTGCTGGTGTGACTGAGGAAATCAAATGAAAATGTTTTCAATTTTTAAAATTGGTGCCTGCACACTAGAGTCGTGTCAAGCTCTCGTACTCTAGGTACGAGATTGGGTTAGGTCAGGTTAAATGTCTTGTGCATGAAAATGCACAATATTTATTTTTTGCCTAACCTGTAATGCGAAGCATTAAGTGGAGTTCGTCCAATACAACATTCTCAAGCAGAATGTTTAAAAGTGGCTGATGCTGACAAGAATGTTTAGCAGTGGTTGCATCCTCTTTAACTTTAGCCAATGTTCTTGCTAACTCTCCCCAGTAAAAGTCTTTTGGGTGGGACATGTCATATCTAAAAAATATAATTTGTTAAAAATTTCATAATTAAAGAATTAATTTATGTGAACAATTGTGGTGTGTTAACCTATTAAATGAAAGCAGTTCTTAAATTTATCTATAATGAAGTGAGTTTAAAAATATGTACCTGTTAAGCTTATGAACTTCACACCAAATACAAGCACAGTCAGAGGTTGCAGACTTCATGCCAAGCATGAGAAGAAGAAACTGAAACATTTGTCAAAAAGTGATTTAATTAGGTGAAATTGTTTATCTGATTATGTCACATTTGCTATTGCTTATACTTATAACCAGGAGGCTTGTTATACAGGACTATTGTAAGTGGCCTTTATTTACCTTATAATCACCACCAAGATAGACTTCAACAGGGATGTCTTTTCCACGTATGGTGACCTTCTTACATGCTACTAGCTTGTTTACATCTTGAAAAATACTGGAGCATGATGTTTGTAGCAGCTCATATGACTCCTGGCCTTTAACAATACCAACTGTGTGGTTCCCTATGAAATGGCAAATTATGTCAGATAATTGAAAAAAAAACATCACTCCAATTTATAAACCTTTACTGGTAGTAACATCCTTTCCATCCCGCTTCCCAACCTCAAAATGTTTGGTCACTTCATCACTAACATATCTCAGTGGGGTAATACAGTAGAGTTGTATATCACATAGTTGTACAAAATTAAAAAAATATTCAATCTTGCGAACCACATCCTTATTAATAACTAATTATGTACAACTGAAACCAGCATTCACAATACCTTTTGACGACATCATATCCTTCTCGCTATTCAATACTGAGAATGAGATTACAATGAAATTGGTCAATCTTGTCATCTTTGCTCCATCACCACACACTTTAACTTTCAGTTTAAGTGATGGGTCATCAATATCTAGTTTGCCCTGGTCTGCCTGGAAGAAATATTATATTTCAATATGATTTCACTACTTTGTACCAACAACACAATAATCTCTACTGATGAAGGTTATTTTTGTGTCAAATTTGTTAAAATGATGCATCAGTCAATTTCACAAAATTGTATTGTTGCTATTTTTCCCTCCTGGGGGGGGGGGGGGGTGTGAAATTTGCCACTAGTCATTTCCCTGCAGCTGAAAAAGTGGGGGGGGGGGTACGGGGCCCCCCGGTTCCGACTCCCCTGATAATTAGACTGATTGATAAATGATTTTGGTTGAAATATTACCTGGCTTTGAATGACTGATTCCAACTCGGCAGCAAAACTTAGTTGAGCTCCTTGAGCAGAACCACGAGTTCTTGTTATGTGGCTCATTTTGTTTAGCTCCTCTTTGCATTGTTTAATTAGATAAGATCTGGGCAAATCCTCGCCCTCGCACACCATTGTCAATTCATGATAGGCCGCCTCACCTATGCAAAATTTGTCTAGCACAAACAATATGTTTTTTACTTTTTGCTGATCATCTTCGTGCAAATCTTTGTAGGAACACTTCTCATTCTCAGCAAAGGACATCTTATGACTGGTGCCTTTCTGATCAACAAAATCAATATCCCTCAACTGCAATCCAAATGTATTGGCAAACCACAGTGCCCTTTCTACATTGCTTTTGAGTTCCTTTAGTTTTCTTCTCTGATGACGTTTGCCTATTTCTGTTACCGTCCCACCATTGTTTTTAAATGTCAACTCCTGGCCAAGATTCTCAATATAGGAATGTAGTTTTTGGTTTTCATTTCTAAGTCTATCAATTTCAACATTAACTGTGTCCATGTTCTCGTTGGCAACCCTCGTCTCTCTTTGGGCTTCAACCATATCACAAAACAGCTGTTCACAACGTTTCTTCAGCGATTCGTTTTCCTCTTGGAGCACCTCATTTCTGACATCTTTTTCTTTATCAGGCCTTTCAGGGCTGTAACAGAGACAAGTTCGCCTGCGAGCACAGCAATTTTCTTTATTTGGGCTGCATGTTGTCTGTATTTCGTTCCATTCTTATACTTAAATTTGCTCATTATGTCAGAACATGTTCGTCTCAAACGTCCTTCGATTCTCTCACAATCTTCTTTTACGTGTAGCCCAGCATTTGCATTCAAGTAAACATTTAAAATTTCAATATACGCACAAGGAATATACGTACCAGTGCCGAAGGCATTCATTCGACACATGAATTGTTATTATAATTTCTTTGTCCGACACGCTTTGGTGATTTGCATAACTCAGACAATGATTTGTATTAACAGATATACTGTTTTTATACTTCTGAACATTCAAAAAGTCTAAAATATCGGACATGTTAATTACAACTCAAAATTTCGAACAGAAAGGTATAGCTTGTTTGAACGATGTTACATACAAACAACAATCAAAATTCCCGCGACATGACTGATTGTGCGGGCAATTCAGCGATTGCTAAAATTGGATCATTTAAATGTCAAAAAGGGTCGGGATTACAAGCAATCGGGGTAAGACCGGAAGAGGTTATGCCGTGTGAGTGATCCGTTTTAGTTAATCCCGATACGGAAATGCATGAAGTAACAGGAAGTCAACGAAGCAAAGGATTCGCTGACCAAAATAGCCGCATACGCTACATCTATCCCTAATATCTATGCGGTATTGGAAAGATCCTTTTCCGGTGCATATTTTGATACCAAACATGAAGGGTTTCGTTGAATTCATCTGCCAAAATATGAATTCTTCTTCGAAGCGATCAAAGTTGTTTATCAAAATTGTGAGCGAAGCACAGCTAGTTGTCCTCACGGCCCGTTTTATACGATTTTTGGCAAAGATTTGCTTGCAGGACGGCGAAATTGAATGTAGTTCTCAAATTGGTTGGACTATTGGATATATATACGCTGAAAACGAAACGAGCTTGGCAAATGTGAAGTGAACAGTAGAAAACGCATAATACTGAGACAAAGATCACATTTTGGCCAAAATCTGGTCCTTTTATATACAGAACATAAGGTAAAGTGCTGAAATATTCATTTGTGAAATGTAGGGCCGTAATAACTCATAACATACATTGGAGTTGTTCAGATGCTTTCGGACATGTATGTAAATCACGACGCAGCTCGGCAAGTAAAAAATTTAACACAGAAATCTTGCAAATAACGATTATGTAAATTTCCCTATACATTTTCACTCCTACTATTCAGCCATATTTGAATGCGAATCTCGCGCATGCGTAATTCACGCGTCCGTAATTTCTGGCCATGGTTACTTTCTTGGATATATATATATGTGTGTGTGTGTGTTATAATTACGAAAGCACATGCGTATCAAGCCTAATCTCAGAAAAACTTCTGAGTCCCTGATGGGAATCGAACCCGTAACCATCTGATTGCCGGTGAGATGCTCTACCATTTGAGCTACATGGACCAGATGGAGAGCGAAGGTTACAATGTGTACTAGTTAGTACACATTGTAACCTTCGCTCTCCATCTAGGTCCATGTAGCTCAAATGGTAGAGCATCTCACCGGCAATCAGATGCTTGATACGCATGCACTTTCATAATTATAACATATAACCCACAAGCTACCACATTCATATATATATATATACTATAGAAGATGTAGTAAAAATCATTGGCAGAGTGCTCAATGGAAATACAGAGCATGCTATAGTAGAAAAGTCAAAGACTCAACAGTTGTGATTAGACATTTTAATATATATATATATATATATATATATATATATATATATAGTACAATCTACAGACACGTGTTTCGCTGTTCCACAGCTCATCAGTGTAGCTTAATTGGTACCCCAAGCGATTGTCAGTGACAACCACTTGTGGAACAATAGCTGTCATGCGCACATCCAGAGAGCGTAAAGCGATATGGGGCCATATATATATATTAATATCACGTTTGCGAGTTTTCCCTTTGTCTTAACGGGTTGATTTAATCACATACGCCTCATTTCATTGATATTACTTATAAATATATATATAATATAATATATATATATATATGGGAGCGACCACTGACCGAGATTTTATACAAGGATTTATATTGAATTGCAGACGCAGTTTTTTATAAATGCCCGGTATGAAAATGAAAATAAGACTTTGGATTTGCAAAAATGTTCAATGATAAACAAATATGACTGAAATATTGAAAAAAGGTACAGAAGTTAATTCTCGAAGCAGTTTTCTTGATGCACGGCAAATAAAACCTAAACCGGCAAGTAAAACTGTGAAATTGTTAACGGCTTGTATCTTTTTGTCCTCGTTTTATGTTGTAAAACATACTTTGGGTTGTACAACATATACTAAATCTGATTAAGAATACTATCTGTGCATTAAAATGTTTGCCAATGACAGTGTGTTCCAGCTACAAGCAAGTGACTGAAAGCAAAAAAAAAAGAGAAAAAACACAAACCCGAAAATGCCAAAAGCAATGAAATATGTACTGTAAAACATTTCTTTTGAATTAAGACAACACAATTTTTTAATTGCACTGACAAAACGATGGTGTTCTTCAGGTTTTACTATAGGGATCAACTAACGGTAAAATATTAAACCGAGAAAACGTCACATTCAAGGTGCGAAAAAAAACCCTTTTCGTCAAAAAACATAACACAAAGTGCCGCTATCGTGAGCCCACCACAGTCGTCCTCGATTACACAACTAAAAATAGCACAAATTATTACAGCATTGTTGGTTGAACAATACTTGTAACAACACGGTTATCATGGCTGAACAATGTTGTTGCACGAACAAGTTGTTAACTATTGTTTCAACAATGTTGTTCAGCCATTGATGAAGCAACAACGGTTGTTCACGATATTGATAGAAAACAATATTGATAGAACAAGCTTGTTTGCTATTGTTATCATTGTTGCTCAACCTTGTTAACAAGTTGTAACAGTATTGATGGTTGAACAATGCTCTAACAACATTGTTATCATGGCTGAACAACCTTGTTGACAACATTTTTCACTGGGTGCAGCAAACATTGTTCACGCCTGTTGACAACTCGCAACAGGTTGTGCGTTTTTACGCGTGTATACCATAGAAATAATAGATCTAGAATGCGTGCTCTGTCACGTTGCAAGGGTCCAGTTTTTGCCCTTATAAATCCGCCATTTTTAAATTTACAAATTCACAAATCGGAGCTCACTTCGGGTTATAGCGGAACCTGTGGCGAGCCCGGATTTATAGTTTGCGCAGTGTAAATCCTGCTATATATATATATATATATGTGTTAAGGCAAAAATTGACAATAGTAACAGAGCAATAACAAACTGCAATAAGAGAGATAACAGAGGGAAAATGTAGAAGATAAAAGGGGAAAAAATAATGCACGCGGAAAATTAATATGCTCGGGCGGTCGACCAACACTGCTCGAGGATATTAAGTTTGACGTGAGAAAAGCTCATACAACTGAGCTAATTCCTCACCCCGCAAGCGATGCGAACAAAAGTAATATACATTTCAGGTCATCTCATGTTATACCGGTTTCACGCGTCATCTTTCCACAACAAAAGTTCGCTAATTAAACATTGGATACCGCGACTTCAATCGTTTTAATTTCTTCTGGCATGAAGAACCGTTCACCACTGGGGCAGAACACTTCGGTACACTTTCGAGATGAAATAAAATTATAAGAACATGGAAAGCAGAAGTTGTGAGGAGGTACAGTGGGACATTGCACAGAATGAGTGTCCAGAAGATTTCCATTGCATAAGAAGCACACGAGGGTTGGGGTTTTCTTTACTGCGGACGAGGTAGACATCTTCGTCATTCCATCATCCCCCATTTCACTACTTGTCTCAGATGTCGATGGTCCAGGCTTGTTTGTCTCATTGACGAGAGAACTGACCTCTTTGCCCTTCACTTGCGGTTGTCCTGCCTTTTCACTGTCGCACTTCTGTAGAACCTTAATGCAGAGCTTCGAATACGGCATCTTCTCATCGCTTTTGTGACGAAACCCCGTTTCGCACAGCAAATGCTATACCCCGGGCGATGACCGAGGTTTATGCACCTATCAATCTTAAGACCAAAAGGCCGAGAGGGGGAAACAAATAAAAAATGCCCCAGTGCTGACAGGTATAATTGATCAAATGTCTTCACACTCGGGCTGTTATCAATTAGCAAAACCCGACCCATGTTGGCCGCCGGCCCTCCACCTACCCCTCGGGTTTAACATTAGAGACATTTAGCATGACGTTCGTTATTCTTACGGCTAACGGGAAACTGCAGTTTGACGTCTGAGGTTTGGCGTCCGACGTTTGGTCATTTTTGTGATTCAGCAAAACATTTTCTACATCAAGCTTACACGTGAAACGCCTCTAAAGTTTTTCGTTTTTCAACATGGCGGCTGCAGCAAGGTAACATCTTTTTGTCGATTTTGTGGCTATCAAGCTATATGTTAAATATCAATGGATTGTTTTCTAGGAAGAAACTTGACGACATTTTGACTATTATGACATTCGAAGACAGTTCTGACTCAAACAGCGATGAAGACGATATAGATTTGCTTTTTGTTGATGCTATGTTTCCATTCAGAATAAAATCAACATGTCCAAAATTAAACCTTGACGATTTGAGCGAAAGTTTATGCGAAACCATGTTCAGGTGATTCATAGCGTTTTTTTTGATGATTTTTGAATAGTTTAGGTCCATGTAATGACTAAAAAACTAATGAAAAAACCACCAAAGTCAAAGAAGAAAGCAACAAAAATACGAAAACATGTGTTACATTTTATCATCCACAGGTTTCAAAAGAATGACATATATCGCCTAGCAGATGCATTGCAGTTGCCGGAACGTTATATATGCGTCCAAAGAACCACAGCAACAGGAATAGAGGCCCTAATGGTTCTGTTGAGGAGGCTTGCATACCCCCAATCGATGGTGTGACCTAATTCCCACGTTTGGCAGGTCTAAATCGTCTTCTGGAAAGAGTAGCAAATTGTCTGCTTACCAAAAGTGTGAATTAAATAGTGTATAATTCTCTAGATAATGGACGATTTGCATGAAAGGTTTGGTCACCTGCTGACATCATTAGATCTGGTGTGGTTGGACCCAGAACAATTCTCTGAGGCAATAAGTTTAAAAGGAGCTCCATTACAGCAGTGCTGGGGATTTATAGATGGTACCGTTAGATCTATCAGCCGCCCTATTTGTAACCAAAGAATAATGTACAGTGGGCACAAAAGAGTTCATTGTTTGAAATTCCAGGTAAATATTCTGTGTTTGTGTTGTCAATTACATTAAATACTAATTGAAAGGACTGTTCCAAGAGCTCCTAGCTAATTATTGTAGAATTTGTTTAATCAATAATAGATTAATTGCACTGAATGTATTAATTTTTTTGTATTTTTAGTCAGTCCAAGCACCCAATGGACTCATAGCTAACATGTTTGGCCTTATTGAGGGAAGGAGGCATGATGCCTTTATGCTTGGAGTTAGCGGTCTTCCAGAACAACTTGAACGTTTCCAGACGCCTACTGGAGAATCCTATGTTCTATATGGTGACCCCGCATATGGATTATCAAGGAATATAATCTCTCCATTTCGTGGGGCCCAACTGACCAATGATGAACAGAACTTTAATACTCAAATGAGTAAAGTTAGGATCAGTGTTGAATGGGGTTTTGGCAAGATATGGCAAAATTTCAAAAAAAATCTGGATTTCAAAAAAAACCTCAAGGTTCTACTACAACCAGTTGGGAAGTTCTACTTGGTGGCATCAATTTTAATTAACTGCCACACATGTTTGTATGGCTCTCTAACAAGCACCTACTTTAATGTTCAGCCACCATCTCTAGAAACTTATCTACTAAACCAGTGGTAATTCCATAGACAGATCTAGGGGTGGGGTGCAGGGGGTGCGCACCCCTCCGGAGAAAATTAGCACCCCCCTAGAAAAAGTCAGCATCAAGCAGTGTATGTTAAAATTTTCATGATTTATGGCATTTTTTAGATAATTTAAGGCGGTGGTGGATGGGTGCACCCCCCTGAAAAATCTGCACCCCTCTATCAGATGAGCCTGGATCCACCTAATTCATACACTATAATTTATTGTGAATAAACATGACACAAAACAGCAACTTTACTGTAATCTAACCTTTAATAAACATTTATACAGCAGGGCTCTAAATTTAAGGTTTTTAGCATTATTCAAATGGTACTACTAACATCTATTAATCTGAAATCCTATACTTCCTTGAAATCAAGTACCCCATATTCATATTAAAATCAGCACAATACAATTTGAGTTTGGAACCATGCCAAAATATGATAATTATGATTCAAAACTTTTATTGCATCTATATTGGGATACTACAAATCTAGAGCCCTGCCATAGTTGAACCTTGCTGTACAGTTGAAATGACTTTTTAGTAGTCATGCTACATCTAGCATGTTAACAACATAATTAATAAAATATATAATATTATGTATTCAGACTGTTACAGACGGTCTTTTAACAATAACAAAATTGTTTTACGTTCTTCCATCTCCAGTTCCATTCTTGCTTTTCTTTCCTCCACCTCAGCTTCATACTTTTCTTTTGCAAATTCCAGCTCCTGCTTTTTTAAATCCAGCTCATATTTCTTTATCTTAGCTTTTTCAGCATATTTAGTTGCCAGCATGTCAACTGCAGACTTTTTACTTGCACGCGTCTTCACCTTCTTCTTTCTCCCTTTTGTATATCCAAAACAGTTATTATAAACATACAACATTACTAGTGACTACATGACTAGTAAAAATTATTGTTTTTGACCAGGTTTTGCAAGAATAAAATAGCCTAATGTTAACAAAAAAAAACCATAATATCTATTTTCCTATACCTTTAGAAGGAGTGACTTTATCAGTTTCTGAGCAACCTTCACTACTTGTACTCTCCTCAGAGGACTCAATAGATGTCTCACTTCGACATTCTAAAATGAACCATGACTGATTTTAATACCATACAAGAAGATCTATCTATTTCATACACATTTGGGGAGGGCTTGATAGAGAAGCAGTTATTGACTAGGCCAAAACAGTAAACAAATTTGTCTAGTCCATATGTTCATTTGCTGTGAAAGAAAGGAGGGGTTAAGAGAGAGAGAGAGGGGGGGGCTAAATAATTTCTTCCTCTAAACAGGGGAGTGGGAGTTATGAGGGGGGAAGGTTAAAAGATGATTACAGTACAGGTATATGGCTTCAACAGCACCAGATACTGTATCATAAGTCTCACTTGCTAATCCTTCTACAGCTGCCTTCCTCATTTCCTCAGCTTTTTTTCTATCCTCCTCGTCCTTCCTTTTTTTAGCTTCCTTTTGTTGATTTCTCAACTCTGTCATATCTCTTCTATATGTGCTGATATCTTCACACAGTTGATGCAACTCTGTATACTCTTCTTCTGTTCCAGATCTTAAAGTATATTGTTATAATTATCAAGATAAATATTAATCTGAAGTCAGTATATTGCAGATTCAAAAAGCAAAATTGATGATATCCCCCCTACCTCTTCAAAGCCTTGGCATCTTCCTGCTTCCATCTGCTGAGCAAACGTTCCATCCTCTCTCTGCACCCCCTTGCTTTAAGCTGTACAACTATTTCATCTGATGAAAAAGCAGTACTTAAGTTTTGAGCTATTTCCTCCCAGTCTTGGGTTTTTCCTGGATTTCTTTGAGCTACTTCTTTTTGCAAGTGCCAGGTCGTGGTGTATTCCAGGCCATCGGAAAGGAGCCATGGTATCGTGCCTAGTGGAGAATAGTGACGTTCACAAATAGATTAGCTTTTCTCAGTTGCTGCAATGTATTCAAAATCATCGTCATGTTATCACGGTAAAACAAACAAGATATTTTTCGGCAGGTACTTCATGTATGCCTAAAGCTGGTTACTTCATGTAAGCCTGTCCCCAAACAACTATAATCCTAACCAAAATTTTGTGTCGGGACACAAAAATCGGCATACATGAAGTAGTCCCCTATTTTTCGCTATACATGGTAACTGAGGGTCAAAAGAATGCAAAACCACACTATAGTAAAGTGGCCGCCATATTGTGTTTTCAAACACACTAAGTGTCCCGTCTTAAAAGATAAATTAAATGCTTAATACAGCTCGTTTGTCTTAAATATCTATACACTTTATAGACAAGAATATGTTTTAAATTATTTTGCTATCTATACCTGATATAAACCCAAAATTCAAACTCAAAACTCTTCAGGTAAATGACTTACGTGAAAACTTGCTTCTACACGTTGAAAACTCGCGTTTGAAACTCCAAACGTGACGTTGGGACTTGGTCACGTGATTTCCAGGCGTTCGCCGTTTGCTGGTTTCCTCGAAACGTCTGTTGCTAAATGTCTCTATTGTTAGACTCACCCTCGACATCGCCGGGATATCGCACGGCCTAAAACGCAGCAAGATACATGTGTTGATGGATGTCGGCATGTCTAAACACCGTACCGACGAACTTTCGCCAATCTTTTTGATGTTTATTTAATTTAATTTAATAAGCTTTGCCAAGTTACAATAAAAGTAAATAATAAATAGTTAAAGATACAAACAAACAAACAAACAAACATACAAACTAATATAAAACTAAATGGCCGGGAAACCACAACAGCGTGAGCGAAGAGTGGGCCCGTGTAATACAGGAAATTAATATGTAAAAAAGTGAACTTAAACTAAACAAGTTTTACAGATTTTCAAAAACAACAAGATGGGGTAATTGTCAAGCTACGAGCAGTGTTACATTTGGGAGATATCGACTTCCAAGTGCGGGGATCGTCCTGGTTAAAAACATTGTTAAGACTGGAGTAGTAATATTCAAGAAGTAGTTTTCTGAAGATGTATAGAGAAACCGTTGTACGTCTTAGGCTATCTGGCATGATATTCCATGTTCTGCAAACTCTTATACGAAATGAACGTTGATAAGTGCTTGTTTTACATCTGTTTGGGATAAAAGTAAGTACATCACTTTTATTAGACCTTAGTAGATCTCCCGGTGTCCCTGAGTCGAGGTAGAAGATTCGTGTTTATATCAATCAAACCATTTATCGCCTTAAAAAAGAAAACTAAATCGAGAAATTCATGCCAATAACTAATCGGCAATAAGTTTGCACACTGCAGTCTCTCCTTGTATGAGGTTTCACACAGGAATGGTAGCTTCAGAATATATTTAGACGCCCGCCTTTGTAATCGTTCAACACGCTTTAAATTCTCTATGGACTGTGGTGACCAAACTTGCGTTGCGTACCCCAGGTACAAGGTGCGACGTGTTGTAAGATTTCCGATGTGTGTAGATGACCTACGAACGAATCCCAGCAGCTTGTTGGCCTTGGAACACTGCTCAAGCACCTGATTGGACCATTTAAGGTCACTAGACACCCAAACGCCAAGATCATTCTCTGAATCGCACGTTTCAAGGCTAATATTGTTGATGGAATAGTTAAAACTCACAGGATTTTTCTTACGTGTAATGCGTTGGCACTTGCACTTACAGCGGTTGAATGAGAGCCTAGAGGATTCAGCCCAGGCGGTGAGGTTCGTCAGGTCACGTTGCATTACAACAGAGGAGTCTATCCGTTTAGAGATCTTCGTATCGTCTGCAAAACAGGCCACGTTTGACTCCGCAACAACCTCCGGCAGGTCATTGACATAAAGAAGAAACAGAATTGGTCCCAGAATGGACCCTTGTGGGACTCCTGAGGTTACCTCTCGTTCTTGTGAAGTAGCTCCCGGGACAATAACACGTTGTCGTCGGCGACTCAGGTAAGAGTTAAACCAATCATGGAGCCTACCATCAATACCAAAGCGGCGTAACTTGCCCAACAAGATATGGTGGTCGACTTTATCGAACGCTTTCGACATGTCTAGATAAATAACGTCCGTTTGTTTTCCAGAGTCTAGTTGCGAGCCGATGTAATCAAGAACTGTGATTAGATTAGTATTGCATGATCTCCCAGCTAGAAACCCATGTTGCACTCGATTAATAAAGCGGTACAGATGGTCTCTCACGCCAGTTAGCACGCAGCGCTCGAGTACTTTAGATAGGATTGCAAGCAACGAAATTGGTCTATAGTTCTCCACAAAAACTTTGTTTCCTTTTTTAAAAACTGGTACGATGTTAGCTCGTTTCCAGTCTTCTGGAAGCATGCCTAATTTAAGTGATTTGTTAAACAGTAGCGCTAAAGATGGAGCTATCTGCACTGCTGATTCCTTCAAAAGACGAGCTGGTATACCGTCTGGTCCACAGGCTTTGTTAGCATCTAGTTGCTTTAGGAAGGCAAGGACTTGTTCTGGCGGGACTTGTAGATCCGTTAATACTGTTTCTAGTGCCAATGGGGTGCTGTCATGGATGTCGTTAACCGAGGTAGGAGAGAACACAGATATAAAATAAGAGTTAAACAGCTCGGCAATTTGCTGAGGTGTAGATGCAAGCAAGATCTCATGATTCGGGTCAGCGGGATTCATTGACATGGTGTCAGGAAAGCTAGATATTTTGTTAGTCATCTTAAAGATCGACCAGAATCGCTTTGGCTTTAAGGAAATATCCATAGAGTCAAAATAATTGGCTCGACTTTGTCTGATCACATGTTTGATTTGGGTACGCAACTCTTTGAATTTCTCCCTGAGATGACTAGTGGGATGTTTTTTCAGCTTTTTCCTGATTGTCTCTTTCTTTCTAAGATTATGGATTATTTCCCCTGAGATCCAAGGCGGAGAGTTTTTCCCCATAATTTTCTTGGTAGGGACGTAGTCGGCGACAGCTGACAAAAAAGCGTCCTTCCATTGCAGCCAGTCATTGTTGATATCATCATTGTCATGAATTAAAATTAAAATGCAGTAGAAGCTTCTGCGAGAAATTTGTTATTTGTGTTCCAGGCAGTGTTAATAATCGAAATATAAAAAGATGGTTTCACTGCCGATATACGGATAGTGAGGTCTAACGTTTCGAGCGTGGTCCCTTCGTCGGAGAGAAACTGACGAAGGGACCACGCTCGAAACATTAGACCTAAATATCCGTATATCGGCAGCAGGGGTGTACAAAATAGACCTATCTATGATGTGGACCTAAAAAAATACTCAGCTAAAGGCATAGAGTGAATACATTTTACTTCTGTTTATAGATGAATGAAAATATGGGCATGTTGAGTTCATTAATAGGGTTGCCCAGTGGCATGTATAACTCACACATAGTATTTTTTAGGTTCACATCAAAGCTTTAACAATAATGAGTAAATGCTAAAAATTTCACCTTGATTGGATAAACAGTAGACCCAGGAGAGTTTTTACCTTCTCGTGAATTGACAATTTGGGAAAATTAAGTTTAAAATATTTGTAGGTATGTTTTCGACAAACAATCCTAATTCGAAGGCTTGAATAGGCATCTGGAAAGTTTAAACTTTAAAATGAGCCAGCTGCATATGATTCTCCTCCTTCCTTTTCCTTATTCTTGTCCCCTGTCTTTTTTCTCTGGCCTCTGAGGACCTTTCTTCTTGTTTTTGTGTCTGTCTTCTCCTTATAATTAGCCTTCCTTACTCGCAGCCGATCAGCTTGGATAACTCCAGCTTCAGTTAGGCCTCCCACATTCAATCCCATTGCTTCGAGGACTTTTGTAGTAGCCTTCTCACCCATATTAAAATGTGCAACAGCATCATATATTCCAATTTTGAAGACATCCGACCCCACAAACACTGTTTTTGGCACCCGTCGCCAAATCATACCATTGAAAGATTCATTCTGGTTCTGCGTCTTTCCATCCAGGCACTTTTTTAGCAACGTTTCATCACTTAGACGGGCATACACAGGCTTTAGAGCCACTGTCACATCAACAGGCAAACCTTTACCATGCTTGTAGGTTGTGGTTTTCAGAGCCTTATCCCTCATGTATCCACACCAACTATCCTTTCCGGGAGGACAATACGAAGAGTGCAAAGGCCGCTTATCTGTTGAGGCACAGTGAAAAAGCGTTGCAATGACATTTTTCTTCATGGCATCAAGATTTCCAGTGTTGCTTCTTATGGCAATTCCATAGTAATTCTGCATCTTGTCAATCATGCTATCTGTCAACTTTCCCTTTCCACCCAACCCTTTGTTTTCTTTTTTTAGTTTTCTCAATGCTGTCCCAAGACGTTTTTGCACATGCCCAACACATTCCTTTTTCTTCACAACAACATCATAATCCTCTTTGTAAATGTTTTCAATTGCACTAAAGCTCTTGCTGTCTCCATCACCAAACAGTTCATTATACTGAAGTTTATGAGAACTTACTGAGCGCTTAAATATACGCTTTGTGCCTTCAGGCTCCATAGCTGGTGCTGATCCACTATAGTTTGTTTTACATTTTGAGGCATGTTCTGCTTTCAAACGTTCAGTCTCTAAATCATCTTTGCCTTCAAACTTCTTACAGCTGTGACACACTTTACTGAGAGGCTCCACGTCTAAAATTTTACCAGTCTCCATAGAGATTGCTGTAACACAACCATGTAACGAAGAGAATCCCCTTCTTTGCCACGTACCATCGCATGAAATAGCAGTTTTAAGAACTCGATTCTCACCAACCTCATCACTTTTTAAATTATGGAGTTCGCCAACAGCATCTTTCATGGTTGATTCAGCAACATCCATGGTAGCACGCAAGATGGCTTTTGTGTGGTAACTATTAGCCCTCGGATTAACAGGTTGGGGCATGTCCATTGTTGAGCAGAATCTTTGCAACCCAGATAAGCCACAACCAATAGACCTCATTCCATAGATCATTCTCCTGTTTACTTCAAAACAATGACCCACTTTTTTTGAAGTATAGAACTCTTCAGAGTGTCCACACGAGCTACAGTGAAGAGAAAGAAACGAAGCACTACCCATCCGCTTGGTATCATCTTCAACAAGTTCTAACTGGCACTCCAAACATACCTTGCATGGCATGGATTTAAAGATGTTCCCCAAAATATCAACATCGATGATTCTATAACCACTCAATTGATATTCACTCGTCAAAAGAGCACTTTCTTTATCAACTAAACCAATTTTTCTAGCCGAAGCTGACATACATGTGTTTGCGGCTTGGTCTTTTGATGTTGATTCAGACACATTTTCTTCGCTCGTACTTGCGGTGGACGTTTCGCTTGTTTTCAAACGTTTTGAGTTTACAGTGAACTGATTTCCACTAAAGTTACGCTTCTTTGAATAACCAGAACGTTGCTTAGGCATTTTCAAAGAAGTAAACCACAATTAAAAACCAAGAAAATTACTGAAACTTTAAAATACAAGATGGCGAAGACTTCAGTTGAAACTTCAAACAAAATAGACGTTGTACTTCATTTAATATATATTATTTAATATATATATCCTCATTAACTGATTTGGGCCCCTTTCCAAACAGTTTGGTACCTTGGTTGATTAAACTGCCAAAAAGTAAAAACATTAAATACTGGTACAAGATCACATTTTCCAGTTAAAATTTTTTTAATTAAAATAATACAGTACAACATGTAACAAACTTGATATTATTATACTTTTACATGTACATCTACATATGTTTTGGAATGGGTGCAAATTGACTGGAACATAGAAAAGTATGAGTTGGAACCAAATTCCAGTGCATCGCTCATACAAATGATATTACTACATTAATATTTGTATTTACATCCTCACAAGTCAGCTAGAATCATAATATACTGGAGAGGTCTAGCTTACTTGTGAGGTTGTAAATACAACCAGGTATTTACACGAGACCTACACAAGTTCAGGTTAGATCCAATTCTTTACATGACCTAATTATTAACTAAGCTCAGGTTGGTTGCAAGACCGAGCAAATACTTCAGTTTGGCCTATTTACAGGCTATTTTTAACCATCTGAGCCTTCTAGAAGTTCTAAGAATATTAACATGAACCTCAAATTAGCTATGGTAAAATTTTTAAATTAAAGAGCTGAAATGAGTATAATTTCCACACTGGCCTGAGAACAGGGCCACATATAAACACCTCATTCATTGCCTATCAAGCTGTGTCTCCTAGTGTATACAACTGCAGAGATTTCTTGATGTTAGATTTTTATTATACAGCACTAGGAAATCAGTAGCTGATTACATGGAGATGTCAGCCAGTCTAACTGGTTGAAATGGCACCTCATTTGTTGTAATTTCAACACATGCTGAAATTTTCCATGCCCAGAGTTACCCTCAAAAAGGCTGTAAATTATTTTACTAGACTGGATGTTCACTATGGAATCACCAGATAATTTTTACAGTAATTATTTGCTAGACCAATCAGAGATTTTACCCCAGGCTAACCAGGCATCTCCATTCTCCATGTGATCAGGATATTTGATATGTACTTTTTATATAATATATGAAACTGAGGAAATTCCTTGAATAACTTGCAAATATTATAAGTAAATACAAAAATGCCATGCATCGTATACAAATAGAATGAAACATGCTGCGTATGCAACCAGAATCACATCAATATATCCCAGGGTTGAAATGCCGCAGAGTTTCATTTTTTGCAACTGGTCTCAGTCGGGCGACTTTTTACAAATAATTTACTCTTGTTATTACACCATCACACTTTCCTCACACCAATGTCATGAATCTGACCCAGAATTTGGATTTGCTCTCACTTCTTTTGTCAACTGTAAAACAATTAAAGTAAAATAATCATCATTTATTCCAAAAGTTGGCTATCGACCATAATTTCCCCATTCATACACTTTCCTCAAACTGCCTATGGTACAAATGGGAGCAGTAACAACAGGTCTGTTGACTGATCATGCTCTTTTAAAAGCCACAAAAACAGGATTCACAATTTGTTACCCTTACAGGTATATACACCTGCTTGTGGTTACAGTTATCTCTTACATCATAACACTCTTTAGGAAGCCAAATCAGATGAACAAATTAATGCCGAAAGATTTACATCCACCATTGGACATAATTTGTATTTTGTTATACCTCCTTAGAAACATTAATGAAACCTAATCTATATTTCTCAAACACTTAAAATGTACTAACAGGTATATAATATGCCCAATAGTGCAGGTAGTAGGTGCAACTGTATTAAATAAACACTGCAGACAGGGTTTAGCTATGGTGGGTGGGCCAGCCCACCACTCACGATTTGGGCCCACTACTCTTAGTCGATATCAGCCCTGCTGCCCAGCACAGAATTCACTAACGCAAATAGAGTAAATGTCAATATTTCAGTATTTTGTGTCATTTTGTGATTTGCAACGCATATTAAATTTAATCACAATTTTCATGTAAACTCCATGATTAGTTCAAAAATAGATGCGTAGTACTCTTTTCGCGGTTTTACTTTGAAATTAACATTAATTCTTAGAAAACCGCTGAGTTAGAGGCCTGGGACTAGTGCCAATTGTTTGTTTCACATTGGCTTACCATATTCATTCAGCCATGTGTGCTTGACCGCACTTTATTATTATATTACCAGTCCGCCCTGTTGCGCTCGCTTCCGCGTCGGGCCATCGGCACATTGCCATAAGCCCACCACTAAAATTAGTCTAGCTACAACCCTGACTGCAGATATACATGGAAAAAGTTTGAACAGTGTGCTTGAGGTCAGTAAGATTTTGCACACTAACATGCATGACGCATGAAAATATTGAAACACACTGTCATAACTGCAGACACAAATAAGCAAAAATATGATGACGCAATGTTTGTGTTGGACCATTTTGAGTTTATATTGATATCACTGATTTCATCTTAGCTGGACAGCTAGTGTGGTTAATTTTTATTAATTTGAGTAATTTTTATTTCACTTCACTTGAAATCTTATCTAGCCCAAGGTGGGATTTCACCATATCGGGCTAGCTCCAGTTTCCCATATGAACACAAAACAATTGTCCATATAGAATAACAAGAACTCAATTATCTCACTTGAGTGGGTCATCCTGGCTCAACTATGAACAGGCTAGATCAACCGTATCAGTATGATAATCAATGGTCATTTTTCTTTGCCAATGGCATCGGGAAATTCAAATCATAAATTTTAGAATTTGTTTTGCAATAATATTAATATCATGGTGTACTGTATAGGTGAACTGTGTAGCTACCCATTGTTGACTGTACATGTCTCTCAGTACACAAACAAAGTGTATCCAAGCTTATAAACAACAGTATGTTCCACATTCTTCAACAAATTCAGTAGACTGTAATCTACAATCTATTGCGAAAAGTATACCAAATCGTTCCAGAATCCTTACCTTTATTTTAGCATTGTCAGAGATCACACATCTTCAATAAACTTTGCCACAACCACATCTCAAGACTCCCTCATAAACAGCGATGGGAAAACTATCTAGCCCTGTCAATAACAAATAGTACGGGTTTAAAAACGAGAACAAGTAAATGTTTCACTTAAATGAAAAACAAAAAACATAGGATTGTTACCTGATTATTTTTCCTCCTGTACAACGCAAAATTTCCCTCGTACGTACTCCATTAAATTCCTTTTGAAGCCAAAGTTTGGTAAACGACGCAGATTCTCGCTTTATACAAGGAATCGAGTTAACGCTTTACAAACAGCAGTCGGTTTTCTTGTAAAATCCGTTCATAGTTGGACGTATTTCATATCATTCGAAAGCGCAGAGATTTTTCATTTGTTTTGTGAAGAAATGGCTTCTTCAAAGGCGAAACACGTCGGGCTGGAGAATGCCAAAAAAAGGCCATATGCTTGTCAAGGCAAAATATTCAAAATGGCGGCCAAAATTTCAAAATGGCTGCCAATGGGCGGAGCTAGTTTTGCATGGATAATTTGCGAAATGGGGGTGACTAGGTTCGAGAGGTGATAGTTGAGTATAATTCAAAATTTTCTTTGGCATCCTAGCTACCCCTATTTATCCTACAAGTGTACAAAAAGCTAATGGCTGGAAGTTGATAATGAGAAATGGCAGCGATGTTGGCTATGTTCTTGTTGCTGCCCGATGGAGATAAATTGATAATATAACCAGTTTAGGGGCATTATCAAACAATCGAAAACCATAGAATTCACCAACTGTGGTTCAAGTTTGATTAAAAAATATTTGATGTTGCCCGAACGCTCTCAGCTAGCCATGTTTTGTCTTGAATGATGTCTTCTAATAAAGCTGTATCATGGAAGCGGTTTCGCATTGGCGAACTGTCACAAAAGCGAAAACGTTTGAAAGAGGATTACTTGGAAGCCGATGCCAAATGTGTAACGTTGCAGAACGAATTGAGATGTGTTAAAAAAGACATAAATAAAGTCTCGAAAAGGGTGAGGACAAATTATTAAATTTCTAACATAATTTTATAGTACAAATTAATTTGATAAATGCATAGATATTTGACAATGATGTCCTGTTGGCCACCAATATTAAATGGTAATATTCCCCTATTGATGATAATTTCTGGCCGGTTATTAAGCCAGTCTGGAAGCTTTGATCTTTGCATTTTTCTGAGAGACGAAGGGGAAAATTTTGTGTCAGCACTTTGACCTTTTCTTCTTAGGGGTAAGGATTTTGATGATGATCATCAACCATCATGATGTCGTCCATAGGGAGATATAGGCTGGGTGACCCTTGCTACAAGGTTATCGTGGCACAGCTGTTACCTTAGATTTGATATTGTGTTTGCACACTCTATTTTATGATTAATAGCTGCCAGCCTGCCACTGTAACCCTAGGCCTATAGGGTTCTGGTTACCCTGTCATCAAGCACTTTTTTCGATATTGGTATTCAGTATTTTTTTTCAATACTGCAAAAGCCCATTAACACGAGTATTATCATAATTAAATTATTAGATTGATCGTGACAAGGAAAAGTTAGCTGAATTGAATGCAAGTGAGCAGTTGTTTTCTGAAAACCGACAAAGACTTGAACCAAAGACATTTGCAGGATTTTCGAAACGGAAGCAAACAATTAGACAGATGGCACCATCAAAACTATGCCTGGAGAACTCTGAGAAGTTATCCACTGATATACCAGTCAGGTCAGCCCAGAGAAGACGTAAAGAAACCATAGCTGCTGCCAAAAGTATTCATGGAGATAGTGATCAAGGTAATGATTAATATATTGATTAAGGTCCACTCCTTAATAAGCATTGTACATAAAGTCACTGTTAGTTTTGGTAATTAATGCTTGCAGACACCATGTAGCCTTTTCCCAATTCTATTAAAATTCTCTTAAAATCTGTACTCATTTGATTTTGTTTAGGCAGCAAAGCTGCCCTTGATGGTTTGTGGGTAACTTTGATGAATGCATGTTCCCAACAGCAGCTGCAAACATATCTTGAAGCATCGCCCAAAATGCAAAGTATTATTCCCATGGTAGTTAAAACCCAAACTAAAAAATATGAAGATAGCCATGACAACTTGGTAAGAAGCTTAAAAGTACTTTATGGAAAGGGACTTCTCTCAAAGGAAAAATACAAAGCTGTATGTAGAAGTAGTCCCATTAACATCTACAGAGTCTAATCCATTGGTGACTACTACAAAACTGGTATATTATGACAAATTAATTGCATTTGTTAAATCTGTGGACATTGACAACATCAAAGACTTTTCTTTTGACTTTTGTCAAGGCTTAGAAACTTTTGAAGATCAAGTCCGTGGGTCTTATAGAGATCTGTGTAGTTACCTGTTAGTATTAGCAGAGCTGTATATTCTAATTGATCAAGAATTAGGGTCTAAGTCCTTCATTAAGCATTTTGGGAGTTTGCCAGTATACCACTTTAGGATTGCATTAGGGACTGATGGTGCTCCCTTCGGCAAAGACGAGGAGGCTACAGCATGGCTTGTATCTTTCGTTAATGCTGCACTACATGTTCAGAGTGATAGTGATAATTTTATCATATGTGGGGCTAACTGTTCTGAAAGCCACATAGGAATGCAAAGATATGCGAAAAAATTAGAGTGAGATTTCATTAATTGAAAAACAGGCAGGAGCATTAATTGAAATTCTAGGCAGGAGCATAAACCCCTTTTAGGCAAGCTGATTGACAATGGATTTGCAGAGCCACTCCACAACAGTAACAATGCCTGGGGAAACTTACATAATATCATGTTGGAAATTGCTGTAGCTAAGTCACACATTCCACCTAGTTCCACAGACATCAATAGTTTGCCCATTCAATGCAATTTCATTAGATTTTTGACAGTACTGAAGAACACCTTACGTGTCACCAGGCTGGTAAAAAAGCTCAAACACTGGTCGAAAGAAGTCATTTGCCTACCGATTCACTGGAAAAGAAACAAAACAATTTTGCCTACAATTTGCATTTCTATTGCAAAGCCTTAGTGACAACAATGATCCTCCAGAATTGAAACAGAAAATTTCAGCCTTAAATTTCTGTTGCATACAGCTTCGAGATGCTACTGCATATTTTTCACGTGTCATGATTAAGGAAGATGAAGTTGAGAAATGTAAACAAGCCTGCCAGTATTTCTTTAACATATATTCACTCATGTTAAGGTCAGTAACACCAACAGTATGGACCATAGGCTATGCCATACCAGCACATTTAAAAGTCCTGTTTTATAGATATGGAATGGGTTTAGGCATTAATAGTATGCAGGGGAGGGAGGCAAAACATGTTCGGCTTTCGCAATTTGCTAAACACTCGACCAAATCTACCAGGTGGGCCATGGTTTTGCGGCATGATTTCATTTCCAATGTATGGATTCGCAAGCAAGACCCCACTTATTGTAACTATACAAAGCATGAGCACTGTTACATACCTAAGGAAATAGTCTTAGATACATTCTGCTACTGTGGTTTTCCTTTGGATCAACAAGTTAGAGAGTGTGCTATTTGTTCTTCACCTATGTATAAGGCAATTGCTAGGAGCGCTATATCTGGAGTCTTAGAAAATACATGATTACACAGGGAAACTAATAGCTGTTAAGCATATGTTCAGTTAGTTGTTGACATGTTGTTAAGTTTGAACAGCTCTAGGAAACTTTGTGTTCCAAAGTATTATTGGCTCATCTAGATCAGTATTGGTTTAACACCCATATTTTGTTATTAAATATTTCGACAAAAGAAAAACAGCTGGCCGGAAGATGTGATAGAACGATAGACTGTAACACTCATTTGTAGCCAATGATATTTTCCAGCACAGACCTAGCAGCTGCACAGACGTAGCAGACATTTGGGAAGAAATCTTAAATCTAACAAAATGGCATTGCTGATTGTTGGTTTGCATATGATTATATGAAATGACTAGCAGCAGCTTTTATATGTTGCATTGTTGTAAATACCATAAATATCTATTTGATGTTTAATTATATTTATTAAATATATTAATAAATGTTATCTTTGCATGAAGAATCATGTTCATTTTCCAAGATAAAACAGACCTACTGTAGCTTGTGTCATGGCATGACCCATCTCAATGTTTCTACAGTATGGTGGGCATAATTCCTGATGATAGCATAACATCTCTAAAACCACCATCAAATGCTTGTAGTAAAACCCAATGGAATTATTCCATGAGTCTTGACTGTTCGACAACGAACATTGAAATGTCAACAAATACAATAAAAACAACTATTTTTAACAATAAGAATCTTGGTAGGTTCATGTCAGCCTGAAAAATAGTGAAAACAATTAAAAATTGGAGAAATGTCCCTCAAGGATTGCTATTATACTTTGACAAAGGGCTGCTTGGAATGTTGTTTGATTTCACTATTGTCTGGCCGACATGAACCTACCGAAATTATTTTTATAGGAAGATGGTGTCTGACACTAATTATTTTGAATGCTATAGTCACTTGAAACAACACCCACCCACCCCCCGCACACAGACCTTGGGTATACCTTCTGAAGAGTGGGAGACAATCACTTTGTTCACACAAGCTAATTAAAAGGGGACAATCTTGTTTTGCACAAGTATAAAGAAAATGCCCCAGGTATGCCCAAGGTGAGGTGGGTAGGTGGTGACAATTCATCTGACTAGATCTTGCATTTCCACATAGTTAATACTTCAAAACCGAGAATCACTCAGCCAAAAGTGTACAGTGGCCTTGAAGGCTCTGTTCAAAGAGTTTTATGGTGCACAATAATGCCTCAGCATATTTTGTAGTAAACCATATACCCCAGATGCATTCCAAAATCCATAGCAGATTGTGACCTTGATTGTTTCTTGGGATTTCGAATACGTTAATAGAAGTGGTATGTCCGGTAAAATAATTCCTTTACAGAACGAGCCATCTTTCATATGTTTAAAAAAAATATCTTCCTCTTGCAAAGTGGGACTACTTTTGTTGACAACATGCAAAATCCAAACAGTAGCAAGTGGTACCTGGAGGTTATCGACACAACGCGTACTCTTTGCAACCGTGCCATAATTGCCCTTCAAAACTGTTTGCTTCAGCAAATCGAACACTTCTTGAGCCATGTTTCGGATAAAAAAAATTTTCCATGGACGAGCTAACGATGTTACAGCCTTCATTCTCCTATGGACAATTTTGTTCCAGCGCAGCAATTCTCTTGATAAAATTGGGTACATTGGAGCAACATAAACATACAAACGTCCTCTCCTTCCCAAATGTATTTCTTAACTACTTCCTTAGACCGAGTGAGAACTTCGGAACATATTTTCCCAGCAATATCTTTGTTTTTCGCACCTTTAAAATAATCATTTGCGAAGTCATGCAAACCAACAATTAACGACGCCATTTTGTTAGATTTAAGATTTCTCCCCGAAGTCCACCCGCAAGCACGGGCAGCTTTTTAAAATTAAGTGGCCGAATATCCGGGTGTGAAGGAACGCTGGGATACATTGACAAAATCATGGCATTTGCATAACAAATTCTTGGCATTATGCCATTTTGCCGACGCTTTTCATTGTCTAATTTCCCTGCCGGTGTGCCCACCGTGTAATCGTCACAAAAGGTCTGGAACTAGCAAAACGTTGTCCCTGGTAGGCGAGTTATCCCTACCAAACGCGTTTACAAGGGGAAAACATACATTCCTTGATATATATATATATATATATATACCTCCGCAATTAACGTAAATGGTAAGGTAATCTGTGCAAATACTGCAAGGGATAGTGCCCATGGCCGTGCCCCGTTCATGAGTTTCGGAAGTACTTCATCTTGCATGGATATAGCGCACTGATGGTTAGGGTTAAGGTTAGGATTAGGCCTAAAAACGATACAATTTGCTTGACAAAGTCTAATTTGGACAAAATCTTTGTTAAAAATAATAAAATTTGCCATTAAAAACATGCTTTAAAATAATAAAATACTCTGGAATTGGCAATTACTTCGAGACATCTCGGCAGACACTTCAGCAATTCTAAAATTAAAGCCGACGTTCATGTCAATCTTCAATAAGTGACAGGAGCATTGTTAACTAAACCAATCACGTTCATTCAACCATATTCATTCTTGGTACGTTGTTGAATATGGTTGAATGAACGTGATTGGTTTAGCGAACAATTTTGCGCCAAGGCGGACAAACCAGGGATTATTTTAACGTGCAGTGATAACCAATTTGTGCAGTGATAAATGAGATTTGTGTAGTGATAAACGCAATTTTGTGCAGTGATAAATTTTTCTTTAATATTTAAGAATGGGTGTTATTCGTGAAAGGATTGCATCAGAAATTTGTTCAAAGGCACAATATACATACTACATTCCAACATATACTATTTAATATCAAAATTAAAATTAGCAAATGACCCTGGTCCACTATCTTCTGATAACGTAAAGCGTACCGTAAACTAACAGCCTTATGCCCAGCTTGTAACTAAAACTAGTTAACTAAAACTAGTTAAAGCTAACTAAAACTAGTTTCTGGCATTTCAACTTTCAAGATACATGAGTATATAGCTACTATAGCAGGCCCTACCGCCATAATAAACAAAATGCTAGTGTTCTCACTATTTAGCCGACTACCCATGAACGGTGCCAACCAGCAAACCCCACATAACATGCTTGAGGCTTCTATCAGGTCGATGCGTCTGTGGCTCTAACCAGTGTGCCACTGTTTGACCATTGTTATATTTTGAAAATGCGAATGACAGTATGACTATAGTTGATTACTGACGAGCTACCGAGCTACTCAGTGCTCCATCGCTGCTTAACGTGCTACTGAAGTTAGATTTTATGCCTTTTTCAGCTCTTTGTGCAGTGATAAAAATTCCTTAAAATAATCCCTGGGACAAACTGTATGCATTTCAGACTCTTGATGTTTTAAAACATACAACACCTCGCATTTAAATTGAATTAAGCGATTCATTGTGAATGAAACTATAACTATTTCGTTTCAAGACAAAAATGTATATAACACAATTAAAACTATTTGCCTCGACATTGTTTTTTGCCGAGGGTAACCAGAAAATTCTTAACTTGCCTTGGCAATTGGTAAGAACAAAAGAAACGTTAATTATGAACCGCATTATGAACCTAATCGTCAATTTTCTAATCAGTTACATTTTTTGTTGGAAAGTGAGGTGTGCATCTTTTCTTTGCCTGTTCATATCGGCAGTATATACCAACCTTTTTATATTTCTATGTATATATATATATATATATATATGGATAAATAAAATAATTAAATAAATATATTTGAAAACTACATTATGAGTTCAAGATTTTTAGATGATAGCTAACAAGCATATGCAAGCACGAATGCCGATCTAATTGTTTTAGTATTATATACTATTTGTAACTACCATCTGGTAAGTCATTTATTCAAGTTTATTTTCAAAAAATGAAGCATAAGCACCTAAAATAAACACCTAAAATTTCCGACAAACATCCCTGTGAAGGCGTGTGGAGCTCCCCTCTAGCTACGGCACTGCGTTTCTGTGTCATGTACCATGTGTTGCATATTTTGCAACCGTAGGCGCCCAATTTTCAGTGTCAGATGAGATATAATGCGAGAGTGAGCAAAGTTTGCAGTTTGATTCATGACTCCATCACATACCTCGACCGTTTATTACACGATGATTTCTTTCGGACTTTCCTTCTTTGTCTCTTCATGTTTTCAAAGTCAGTTTCTTCATACCCCTTTCTATCTCGGCTTCTTTTACGCTTCCTCGACTTGCGGTGCTTAATATGTCTGTCTCTGCACGTCATTTTCTTTCGAACAATGTTCCCGAGGAAAGAATGATTCTTACCTCCGGGAACATTGTTCTCCAGTTCGCCTACCCTTACCGATTTCACCACCTCGTCTCTGTCCATTTTTAACAACTACCAAATGCAACTACACTCCATCTACACTCTACAGCAACTTTACTAAACAACGCACGGGCGTTCGTTGTGGGCGACATCGATATGTTGGATCAGTGGACAACTTTGTTTCTCGTAATCAATTCGTAATCACTTCAGGGAGTTCATAAAGCATCTAACGCCGACCCGACCATAGCTACCTGTACTCCCAGGTGCGCAGTATGGCTTTGAGGTTTTTACAATTGTGCTACCTGTGTGATTTCCCTCATAAACCGTGGACGATGCTCACTGACTTCTGCTGCAACTACGAGCTGAGCGCCTTTGGAACTGTGGAGTTCACCATAAACCAAGCAAGGAATCTACGAAAGAACTCAGACGAGAAAACGATAGGCTTGATTCCCGGCGACCAAGGGAATTACTCCAATACATCGCCGAGTCCACCTTCCGCTTTGATGAATGGAGTAAATACGGCAACGAGAAAACGCGGAGATAACGACTGATACTCTTTTGGCACGAAATAAGCGCAAAAGACGTAATCCGCAGAAAAGGCAGACAAACAAAAAAGAGGAGGGCAATGGAGTTAGATAGATAGATTTATTAGTAAATACTTTTGCAGCTAAATAGCTGAATTGCGTAATACTTTACAGGGTAAAGAATGTATAATAAAATAGTTAAGATTTATATTACTATATGTCTATATATAAAATTATTAAATTAGTCTATATACTATTACTATAAATAAAACTTTTTTTGAGTCTATTTGTCTTGCATATTGGCACATTGAAACTTCGCTTTTGCCGTAAGTTCACATCGCATGTGTTAGGCTCAAGTAGCAGGCTATGCAACTTATGGTTCTCATTACTAGTTACTTCATTGAAAAGTTTGACCGTCAACATTTTTCTGCGCTCGTGGAGTGTTATTAAATTGCTTGTTAATAGGGCATCAGCGTAGGTGACTTGAGGGTAAATTATTCTTAGTGCACGCTTCTGTAATCGTTCTAAGTCGGTTGATAAATATTGCGGTAGTCCGTTATGGAATACTGGACACGCGTACTCAGTAATTGGACGTACGCATGTAGTGTAGAATGTCAAGAGCTCTTTTGATGGTAGATTTGCTCTTTTCAGTTGTCTTAAAAAATAAAGTCTAGCGGACACTTTACGTATAATTTCTGAGACGTGACAGTTCCATTTTAAGTCATTTGTAATGTTCAATCCAAGAAGTTTAATATTTGGAACAATTTCGATAGCTTTTTCATTAATTACAACAGGAGCGAAATCGGGTTCTTTCTTAGCAAAGGAAATCCTTAACTCTTTGCATTTATCTTCGTTTAACTGAAACTTGCTATGGTGAGACTTCGTAACTATTTCTGAAACTGCATTCTGGATGATACTTAATTCGTCCTTATGAACAAGTTCAGCTATCGTTGTGTCATCCACGTATTTCCATAATTCATTGTCAGTGACTTGAATATCATCGACCATCAGCACAAAGAGCCACGGCCCTAATTTTGTTCCTTGTGGGACTCCGGCTGGGACATCATTCCATTCTGATTTACAGTCATGATTTGTTTTACTCTCTGCTTACGACACTTTAAGAAGTCAATGATCCAGCATGCAATTCCGTATGGGATATCCAATGAACTTAGTTTACTGGCCAAGATAGTATGGTCAATCAGATCAAAAGCTTTTCTGTAGTCAAAGAGGACAACTCGTATGGTTGTGCCATTCCCGTCTGTGTATTTAGTCCACGTGTGTATCATACTGATAAGGGCATGCGTCGTTGATGTCTTGGGGACGCATCCGAATTGATTGGCATTAATTTCCTTAAGTATTGCTGGTTTCATCATGAAGGAGTATACGCTAATAAAGTAAAAACTAAGAATGCCTTCACCTTTGTTGGCGAAACTAGAAAAGTCTACCTCACCTCGGATGATATCAAGAACAGATGGCATAATTTAAGAAGCTCTTTGCTAAGATATATGAAAAACCTATCGGTGAAGTTATAAAGTGGATATATTGGGATGATATGTCGTTCTTACGAGAGTCAATCAATGCGGGACTGGCTGGGGAACATGTTACAAACTCTTCGGCGATTTTTGATAATGTTGGAGTAAGAGAAATGGGCCGTAAATGTTTGTTGATATCTCTCACTGGGTTTTGTTTGGGCACTGGGACTATGTTTGCCATTTTCCAGGATGGTGGTAGGTGACCTTTGTGATATGAGCTATTCAGAATATTCATAACAGGGAGCGTTAAAACATCCGCATTTTCTCTTAGAAGCCAAGCTGGAATGCCGTCGGGGCCCTGCGCTTTGGTGGGGTTGAGTGACGAGAGCTTTCTGTAGACGGACGGGGCGGAAACCACCAAGAGAGGGGACGAAGAGAAGTCAGCTACATCGGGTTCAAAATCGGTAGATAGCGGTGAGAATTCTTTCATTGGCTTTATAAATGCTTCGTTGATGGTGTTAGCGAGGTTTTGCTTGTCAGATGATGCATTTATATGATGGAGAGACTTAGCAAAATCGTCCGAATGTCGACTGGCTGATGACATGCCACTCAATTTCTTTACTTCTTTCCACCACACTGATGGTTTACATTCTTTGAGATGAGCAATCTTTGCTTCGTAGTATTTACCTCGACAGGTCTTTCGCTCTCGGTTGACGCGGTTTCTTAGGAATCGGAATAAAGGAAGATTCTCCTGTGCGAGACCTTTTTGGCGTCGTCTAATTAGACCTTTTAGCGCAGGATTGATCCATGGCGGCTCATTGGAGTGGATGGTTTTAGTTCGAATAGGGGATATAATGTCTAAGCCAGTATTAATAACTGTTTCAAGTACCCTTACGAAAATATTCTATAGAATATTACATTAAGATATTCTACAGAATATTCTATAGAAGATCCTAAAAGATTTTGGAACCTATTCTATGGAATATCTATATAACATTCTATAGAAGTTCTATAGAATGTGCTATAGAATAATAATAGAAGGTGCTATAGAATAATAATAGAATATTCTATAGGATCATCTATAGAATGTTCTATAGATAATGCTATAGAATGTTCTATAAGTCCTATAGAAGATTCTATAGAATATGCTATAAGATATGGCATGGATTGTGCCATAAGAAACACAGAGACACGCAAGTTCTTTATATTGATAGATTTTAATTACACATAAAACTAATATACACATTTAAAAGCATAAAATTTAAATAAATTTATAGTTACTGTTCGTGATGTCTGTTCTAACACTGTAGGATATTGCAGGCATAATAATTTAAGCTCAAATTAAAGCTTGACAAATTTATTGCAAATGTTTCCTTTTCAAATGCGAGCATTTTCCAAATTTCAACAAACATGTAATTTTATGTACACAATGTAAAAACATGCATGTTGCAATATGTCTGTCAACAAGGTTGTAAAAAGCTCCGTAGAACACAACTTACTGAGCATTTGTTAGAATTTGGAAGGCTTTATGCAACAATGTCTATATTGTAATTGTTCAAGCATAACACATCTATAGATTTGTCATAAATTTGTCAAGGTGGAATGTAAATTTTGATAATATAGTAGCATAAACAAATAGTACTATAGCACAGACTAACTTAATGTTCATTTGCTCTCAGTCCCTCTCTGCTTTGCCTTTTCAACTTTAACAATGTTACTCATTCTCGACATCATTACTTGTCTCACATCTGCTTCTTTACAACCAAACCTTCTTGCACCATACTCTATAATATAAAAGCATGGAAATTAATTATGATTGTCATTAAATTGGAATTCACCTCAGGGTATAATTCACAGGCTTCCCCACATGGCATGTTACACTTACACAAACATCTCTGCACAAAGATGTACTACATAAACTCTTGACTTTTTCTGAGTCCAGCTGCGGCTTTGCATCTATGTCTTTAAAAGCATTTGATACTTTTCCAGTGATGGAATGCGAATACAGGACCTCTCTTGACCATATCATTCCCATGATTGAGTAAACAAAGTCTTTTACAGTTGATTTCGATTTAATCACACTATGCTGACCTTTGGTGAGAGTCACGTTTGGACATAAAGATACCTATAAATTCCAAAAGAATTTGTGAGTTGTTATTTTACCCTCTTACAGTATTAGCATGTTCTACAGGTGGGCCTGTAAAACGGATTCTACACTAAGAGCCGTAGAAAGATTCCGTAATTAACCCTTAAACACACAACACCTAAATATTACACAATAAAGCAATATTACACATTTTGATGTCCAGATTTGAGAATACTAGAATACACTCCTTCTGTGCAGGCTCAAAATAGAGAGTTGAGTTGAGAAAGTTGAGTTCTCTCCAACAAATTCGTATTTGTCTTCGCTTTCATGGATCTTTGGATGACAACTAGTTTGCAGTAGCTGATTTTTAACGGCAAAATCCCGTAGTCGTATGACTCGTACCCGTAGTCAAATCTAAAGCTCTCTAATATAAATGTTCCACCAGGTGCATGTTAAGTGAGCCATCCTGTTCACAGGCTATGTAAAATACTTAGTATGGCCCACAGGTTCAATATTCCAAATTTAGAAACGTAATTGGGAATATTCACAACAAACATGGGAACTGCTCTTTCAAAAGTGACCTGAAATTAACAGTAATGCACTAATTCATAGCTGCCAGTTGCAAAAGATGTACATGATTTTGGTTACAAAAATTACTCACCATTTCTGACTCAGCATCAGAATCTGATGATGATCTCTGTGAAGACGAGCTGGAAGGCCTTGATGGTGTACAGGGTTCCGACGCTGGAACTGAATACTTTTGTCCTTGAGTTAGAAGTTCTACTTGCTTTTGTAACTCTTGCACAATACTTGGTAAACATGGCATTGCTGAAAGAAATTTTAATACAAGTAAAATACACTAAATAGACCTGTGCATGTATTGTATACTGTATGCCACAAGTCTAAATAAATAACACTTTCTTTATGTTATCTTAAATGGGGTGTATCAGCATGTGTAAGCAGAGAATAATACAATCTGCAGGATTCTGCCTAGGTTGCAACTACCACAATAATAAAGCATACTTTGATGTTTTAACTGAAGGTCCATAGCCTGGCCCACTTCCAGATGAAGGACCTCCACTTACTTTAACTCATGTCTCATGACTCTTCCCTTGACAAGTAAAATCGTCTGGCATTAGGCAGAGTAAAACACTCTGACGTTAGACAGAGTAAAACACTAAAGTAGGGCGCATTGCGTGTTAAAGGGTTATTAATTAGGTAGTTGCAATACAAATTATGTGGGCTTTTGTCTATGTTAGTATACACTAATACCTTTAAGGTTCCTTATCACACCATGTAAATGTTGCACTTCTCTTTCTTTTACATTAAGTTTCCTCTGAAGGTCTTGGTTTTCCTGCTTCAGACTTGCAATATCTTCTTCATCAGTGATGGATGATAATATCTTTAAATGAAGTATAAAATAAATTTAGTAGTCATTCTATACAATTACAAATGACATTAATTGATTTTTTCCCACTTAATTTTGATACTCACATCTTCATGTTCATGATCACTTTCATCACTGACCTGAACATTTAAGAAATACATGTCCATAAATATTTATTACAAAACGTTACCACACACCGCCATACATGTATTTTCCTGACATCTCCCATGTATATTGTAGCACACATTAAATAATAATTATAATCCATGAGAACAATAAAATTGGCAAACCAATCAGACCACAACAACACTGTATACAGGAAGAGAAAGTGACTAAAATACACACTTAGAAACAGTTGATAGCAGTTCCTTAGTTCCTTAGGGTTACAGTATTATTAGTTTTATAAACCTCCTCTGTTTTTCAGATTTAAAGCAATTAACACATTAAAGGGACACTCTGGCCCAAATACAAATGCAGTTCATATGAAAGATCTTACTGACTTTAGTTTATTTCCAAAGTTTCAGCATTCCTATCAATTTAGTTGAGAAGATATTGCTAGTTGAAGTTGAAAATTTGTGGATTTTGACGCCATATTGGTTTTGAAAATATGACGTCATTGAGTGATTCTTTATCGTCAGTGGAGTTGTTTTGATGGCGATCACATAGTGATAGTTATTGTGAATGGTCTTTGGACGAAAATTAGTCGAAATAAACTATTTAGTTCATCATGCAGGAAAGTAGAGGAGCTTCTTAGGCATAATACGAGATCACGTCACTCAGTGACGTCATATTTGAGAAACAAAATGGCGTCGAAATTGGACAAACTCTCCAACTTCAACTAGCCACATCTTCTTAACTAAATTGATAGGAATGCTGAAACTTTGGAAATAATCTAAAGTCAGTAAGATCTTTCATATGAACTACATTTGTATTTGGGCCGGAGTGTCCCTTTAACGTCCAAGAGTAAAATCGTCTGGCGTTAGACAGAGTAAATACTAAAGTGGGGCGCATGGGGGCACATTGCATGTTAAAGTTTTACTTTTACATACAGGTACCCAAAAGTCAAGATACCTACCCCAAAAATCACAAGCATAGTTGAAATGCATTTAAAAGTCAACACAATGGTTGATTAAAAATAGAATTTTTCCATATCAACATGTGAAGTCAACTGGAAAATAGCTTTGGAAGCCTTGAGAAGGGGATTCCCCCTGCTCTTGTAATGATAATAATAAGTCTGAAATTTTTTGACAAGTTTGCACACTAAAACTTTTATAACCTTTTAATTACGGATCTTTTAGCGTAAAAAAACTATAATCATTGTGGTTTTACTTAATACAGATTGCAAATTAGAACCTGTGACAAGCAATTTCTGCAGTGAGTGAACATGAAACAAAATTTCATGACAAAATTTCAAACAGTCACAGATATTTTTGTACTGTGGGTTTTTGGGTGCAGTGGCGCCCAGAAGTTTTTTAACATTGTTTGCATGTAGTGTGCGTGTAACGTGAGTGTACTACACGGAAAAACTACACGCACAGTGAGTGTACTACACGGAAAAAACTGCACGCACTGTGAGTGTACTACACGGAAAAACTACACGCACTGTGAGTGTACTACACGGAAACTCTACATCATGCACAGTGCGTGTTAGTTATTCGTGAGAGTTTATTAGAAAAAGCGGGTTTAATTTTTACTAACACGATACATTGATAGACAATAGCGATAATTGAAAACTTAGTGTAGCTAGTGAGAGGGACATTCAAAGACTTGAATGCAACCTCCGTTTACTAGTCATTGAATGTCCCTCTCACTTACGAAGTTTTCAATTAAGCGCATGTGATGGTCGTTGATATAGACGATCATCACATGCGTCTTAATTGAAAACTTCGTATAGTGAGAGGGACATTCAATGACTTGGATGTTTTAAACCTAGCATTATTGCGTTTCTATATGTGGTGCTGAAAAGAAACAACAAATAAAGTTGACGGCGATATGAAGTGCGAGTATAGTTATTCGTGAGAGTACATTAGAAAAAGCGGGTTTAATTTTTACTAACATGATACATTGATAGACAATAGCGATGACCATCACATGCGTCTTAATTGAAAACTTCGTGTAGCTAGTGAGAGGGACATTCAAAGACTTGAATGCAACCTCCGTTTACTACACGCACTGTGCATGATGTAGAGTTTCCGTGTAGTACACTCACAATGCGTGTATTTTTTCCGTGTAGTACACTCACAGTGCATGTAGTTTTTCCGTGTAATACACTCACTGTGTATGTCGTTTTTCTGTGTAGTACACTCATCGTCCGTGTAGTACACCCACGTTACACGCAAACTACACCCACGATGATGTTAAAAAACTTCTGGGCGCCACTGTATGTACAGCTAAAATGTGCAACTTTACCATGTCACATTTTTTTGGAATCACAATCAATAAATGACAACTACCTGGAAGATATTGTTTTAGTTAGGCATACTAAAATACAAAACCATTTTTGTATTTAAAAAAAATATAGCAACACACTCTTTTGCGGTTTTCGTGCTACATAGGCCTCCCTCCGCCTATGCATGTATATACATCTATGTATATATTTCCTATCACAGGACAATAGAAATTAAAACGTAAAAGCTCACCCTTTTTTTATCCAAGTTATATTTGGCCTTTAGCACTTCCATCTCGTTAACATTTGGTTGCTCGACCCCCACAACTGATCTACCACCATTCTTCCTAGTTCTTTTTGGAGGCTGGAAAAATATGCCCAGATGTTACAGAAGACGAAAGTTTTTGGCTGTTAAACTTTAGCTAATGGTTTCTTTACCAGTTCCAAATAGCTGGAACGGAATTAGTACCCTCGTCCTGGGCCTGTGTCGTGCCATTGGCCAAGGAAAATGTATTTCAGTTTTTCAATAATGCATCGTCAGCTTTTTACAGTAATTTTCCTTTTCAAAACAATGATAAGTAATGGGGGCTTATAGTAATGGCTTCCGTTGATTTGTTTCATCACACGAGGCAAGCTAGCTAAAGCTAGCCCTACCCTAGCAACAAATTTCAACATGACATTTGATGGAAACCTAAATTTGTGTTTATATAATTGCAAATTTATTAATGAGAAGTTCAGAAAGTTCACTTCAGGGAATACAGTATGTGTTTTGAAAGCTGCTCTTTAAATGTAAATAAGTTTAAAACCAAGTGGTTATCATTTAAATAATTTTTTAGATAAATCTTATTTACCTTACATTGTTGAACTAATTCCAAAAGCATACACCCTCATGCACCTCAAAGTCATTTAATAAGTTTTGCAATTAAAAATATGGTACTAAATTGTTTATGTAATACCTTTTCCTGGCTGGCTTGGTGGGATTGTTGGCTTGTCTCGTTATCTTCCTCCTCATCAGAGTTTGCATATCGACCATTTGGTCTTGTGGTTCGTTTGCCTCTGCCATGACTGGGAGTTTTGACTGATCCAGTTTCAATATATCGTACCATATGCAGGCGAATAGTTTCATAATCATCTATTAACAAGAATATATATTTCATTGGAGTAATTTTATGGCCCTATTTGAAAAGCGTTTGTCAGTCAGATTAACTTCAAACAAATTAATCACTGCCATCTTATAATACTATAAACATAATGCTACGTATTCAAAAAAGCTACAAACAAACTTACCACTGAACTGTATTACTTTAGCCACACATGTCGTGGTTGGAAGGGACTTTGGATCAATGGAATTCTTCATAATCTTTTTATTGATTTTAGAAAATTCTAGCGGCCATGACACCATAACTTCCTTCTCCCAATCCCATTGAGAATTATCGAATGTTTGCGGATCTTCACGAGTAATCCAACGCGTTTCACCAATCTCACACGACCTTTCAGTCACAAATTCAAATAATGCGTATTTCATGTTCGGAAAAAAGAGAAAAACTTGCCAAAATCAACGTTTATCTACTTCGAAATATCCCGCTTTATGACAAAAACACATGTGAGGTGACATTACCCAAGAACCATTGCGTTAAGCGCGATTTCATGCCTGGGTACTAGTTATTACCACTGATTATTACAAAGAGAACGCAGGCTCGGGTGAATGATTCGTGACCACTTGCTGTATAAAACACATGTGAAAAGGAGAAAGGACGAACAAATAATTGCAAAATTACTTTTTTGTTCTAAATTGGTCCAAATAAGAGCAAAAAGATTATGTCACGAGGACCTTATAAGCGTTACGAATATGATCCCAATGCCCAGCTTCCTAAAACAACATCGTACAACCGAAGAAAACGTCAATACGAAGACATAGACTGTGAACCAACCAATACGGTAAGCTCTTTACTTTCTTTTGTAGATATTGCTGGATTAACAGATTTATAGCTTCTTGAAGAAGATTTCGTTAACTCTCATTGTGTATTAAAAGCATGCATATATATATATATATATATACATGGTTTTAAGTTATATAAAATAAAATATTGTTAACGAAAATGCACATCTTAGCTTGTAGGATAGTGTCACACCAAGGTATCGCGTATCGACGCGGGCGTTTTAATCAAGAAATAACGATAAAAATACCTTGCTTGGGATGGTTTAAATATCCGAAGGATTACAAACAAATATATGGTGTGACACTATTATGGGATTTTGCCTGAGAGTCTCTGCCCTAGGTGTGTGTGTGTGTGGGGGGGGGGGGGCATTTACTGCAAACCAAGCCTTTATACACCGTGCTACACATAGTGCTGCCCATGGTATTACCTTCAAGCATCCCAATTTTTGTTCAGGGTATTTCTGCACTACTTAGTGCTACTGGAATTGACTAACCTTGATGTCTGTGTGCGATGGGGCATTTGCTCATATTTTCCCACCCATTGCACAGCCTCTGTTAGGTCATAAATCCTTTAAGATCTACACGTTTATACGAAAGTTGTATGTTAACACTAAACCTAAATTTTAACAATTGTCTTGTAGATATTCTGTGACACAGAATTGGGAAGTGACCATGTCATTGAAGAAGAAAGCACACAAAATTTTTTAACTCTTGAGGTAGGTGACACTGATAAAACAGGAGTACACTGATCTTAAATATAACTGGATTGAGATTCATGGTGCGGGTTTTTTACAAAATGCGTTGAATTTTATTTCTCAAGACATTTAAATAAAATAACAGATCTCCTCCCTAGTATAAATAAAAATAATTTGTTACTTTTGTCACATTTTTTGTCCAGCCGTAGGGAAGTGAGAAAGATTCATATATGATGAACTTTCCGTAATTTTTACCCTTAATATATATGCAAATAGTAAAGTGGACAGGTATTCTATAATTATACCAAGTTACTTTCAAATCATGTCCCCATTTAAGGTTCCTTGCTATATGTATATACTAAGTCTTGTATTAAAATAACAATTTTAATAGGCTCTGTCTGATGATCAGAATAATAATGAGAATGGTGAAGCTGAAAGTGATGATGACACCAGTGAATCAAACACAGACAACACAAGAGATGGATTCAATTGCAACAATGACCAGGTAATTTTTACAAAAGCATGTTGAAAACTTTTATATGCAAGGGGAAATTACCACCTCATTTAACTTGTTAGTCAGTACAGTACACTGTATATATTGTGTTTACTAGTGGTCAGTTTAGTAATTCACACTTGTTTATATAATTTAATTAAAGCTACACCAATGTATAAATGATTTTTTGCCCTTCAATTCTTTAAAAATGCTAGAATATATTTCAATGGCAGTGAAACTCGTGTTGCATGATTTTTTTTAAATATAGTGCAAAGTTTCTAAATTGGCAAAAATTTACAATGATATGTATACATGTATATATTGGAGATTTTGCTGTATTGATAGTTTTGAGGAAAAGTAAAGAGTACCTTTGCAGATTCAGCTAATAGGCTATATATTTTTTATATGAAGAAATGGCTATCAATTTACTATTCAAAATTTTATGCAATTTGCAAGCTTTCAAAATAAGCCACTAGCTCTTGAAGCTCCAGCGGTTCTATGAAGTTTGCCACTGACTACTCTTTGTTCGAATATCAGAACAATATCAATAATGACAACTTTAAAATTCACATCACTGCCGGCCACTTTCTTATTGCATTCTGAAAGTCCTGGTTTATATGTGAATATTCTCAGATTATTTGTGATAAAAATCGCAATAAGATTTTAATTATTACATGTTATTAAGCTGAAATTTTGCAGTTTTACTAATAATGAGGTGCTTAATTGTCATTTCTCACAACTATTAGTTTTAAGAATGATAGGATAATAATGTACATGTAACAAGTTGTTGCAAAAGGCCTATTCTTAATTAAATTCAACTTTTTAGAACCCTGTGGATGAAAAAGAGCCATTATATCCAGGTGCAAATGTTACCAAAACAGAAAGTCTACTACTAATCCTTAGTTTTGTGCTGAGACATAAACTAACAGATGTGGCTCTTGGAGATCTCCTTTTGCTGCTAAATACATTTTTCCCCGATGCTATCCCAGCTACAAAGCACAAGTTCTATAAAGTGGTGAAATTCCAACAGTCAGAGGTATGGATTCAAGTGATGTTTAGCAATGATTCAGTAATATATTTTACGTATCACTTATTAAAGCCCCCTACAGTCTTCACTTTCTGATATTAACAGTACACCACTAAACAGAATACAAATTAGTGTGGAGTGGTATACTGCACATTACCTTGTTTTTTTGTTCAAAAGCTGGTATGACTAGCTTTTGAACAACACTTCTTGTCAAGGAAGTCTAGTAGGCTTGGACGGTTTTGTTTAAAAACCGTTTATACCGTAAAACAAAACTAATGTGATTTCAGTCATGAACTAACTGACGAAAGTCAAGGGAGATGATTATCGCCTAGTAAAGATGTAATGACGGTTTTTCGTTTTTTCTAAAAGCTCAACTGAGAAAGCCGGTTGAATAATTATACCATGAAGTTTGCAAAAAAGTATATATAAGACATTTCAACGAGTACTACATGTTTTGTAGCCTATTTGGAGTTATTAAGGCTCAAAGAAGCAGAAAACGTCCTAATTAAGCTGTAAAAGTCATATTATAATGCTTAAAGACAAATTTTAAAGACATTGTAGTTTGAATATGTGAGAAGATTCGCATCCATTGATAAAAATTCAAACTAATATGGCTTTAAAGATTGTAATTTAGCACTGTTTATTATTTTAAAATCAACTGCAAGTTGTGCCAGCTGTTAAGAATTTAGATTACTTTATGTCTGTTGCATACATTTGTGGGCGGGCCTGCCTAGATGCGTTATTTATCAGCGTTAGGTATTAGTATGGGTGGTTTTCATAGTATAATGTCACTATGATGTGGGGTTCTTTGTTATTATATGTTTAAACTAATTTAATTATTTGAATTTTAGAACCATTTCTACTGTTCCACTTGTATGTTTTACTTGGGCAAGGATATGACCATTACATGCTGCAGTTCATGTAACAGCCCATTTAATGAAGATGAAAGTATGAAGAATGGAAATTACTTTATATATATATCACTTCAACAACAAATTGAGACTTTGTTTATTTATTTATTTATTTATTTATTTATTTATTAACTTTACAACCAAGCAAGAAAGCAAAATAATTAATACAACGGTTAAAAATAAAAAAATAGACAAAAACAGAGCAGTCTTGAACATGGTTGAAGGTATAGTCAACAGGACATGTGTCCCATGTGAAGACCAACCTGACAAAAAATTACAGAATAGACATAAATTAAAGACAAGGACTAATACACTAATAACATATGATAGGACAGATTAAGAACAGCAGCTTAAGTTATATGAACGGCACTTAGAGCAGTACGTTTTCCAAGTGCGCATTCTGTTTACATCGAAAGAAGAGTCTAATTGAGAAGAGTGGTATATATAAAGTTGGTGTTTAAAAGAGAAAACAGACGTACTATTACGGATGATCGGAGATAGATTGTTCCAGAGAAAGACAATTCGATTAAAAAAGGAGTTCCTAAAAAGAGAGGTCCTGCAAGGATTGACTTGAAGCAAATTGTCCTTGCTAGAACGGGTGCGAGACGAGAGGTGAGAAGAAAAGGTAACAAAAGACGAGATGTCTAGATCGTAAAGGCCTTCTTTACATTTGAAAAAAAAGATGAGATCCTTTATTTCAAGCCAGTACGATATAGGTAGTAATTTCAGCTTTTTAAGACGCTCAGGATAAGACAAATCGTAGTCCTGTAGTATAAATTTGGTAGCTCGTCTTTGAACTCCCTCCAGGAATGCAAGATCACGTGACGAACCTTGAGGTGCCCAGATCTCACTAGCGTGAGACAAGTGAGATCGAACGAGAGCAAGATAGAGTAGCCGACGGCAGCGAGTATCAATTAATTTAGTGCAGTTCCTGCGAAGAAAGCCAAGCAAGCGGTTGGCAGTACAACTGGCAATATGAGGGGACCATTTAAGGTCATTGCTGACAACCACACCCAAGTCGACTTGATTAGAAACACTCTTTGTTATCATATAGTAAGATATTTCCTCATTTAACAAAAAGAAACTTAGACCTTAATCTTAAATCAAATACTGTAACTGATATAACAACTTCAGCACTATACAAAGAACTTATCACTAAGCATGGTCTTGGTCCAAATGACATGTCATTGACATGGAACACAGATGGTATTCCAATCTTTAAGTCTTCAAATTATTCAATCTGGCCTTTGCAGGCTTTTGTAAATGAACTTCCTCCTTATCTACGTAGCAAAAATATCTTATTGCTTGGTCTGTGGTATGGTCAGAAACCTATAATGAATATCTTCTTGCGCCCTTTTGTTGAGGAGTGTAGAAAGCTAGAATTACATGGGTTCACTTTTGGTAATGAGGTCCTGCCAAGGAAAGTATTTTCTCTGTTATTATCTGCAGATTCTCCTGCTAGAGCAATTGTACATAATGTTAAGCAATTCAATGGTCAGTATGGGTGCGACTGGTGTGAGTTTGAAGGGGAAGTTGTGCCCAGTAACGGTGGTCCTCCTGTTCGGTACTACCCTCATCGAACACCAGTTATTATGCGAACTGCTAAAAAGCAAGCAGCATATGCACTAGAGGCTACACCCAGTGACCCTATTAAAGGAGTGAAGGGTATGACATTAGCTGACCTACTACCTACTTTTGATACGGTCAGAGGCACAGTGACAGATTATATGCATTCTGTGTGCCAAGGAGTTGTAAGGCTAATGGTGGATTTGTGGGTTGACAGCAGGCACCATGGTGAAGAATATTATATTGGGGGAAAAATCAAGCTTGTAGTGAGATGCACCGAAGCCCACGTAGCCTCTCTCAGAGACACTTCTGGAAAGCATCTGAGTGGAGGGCTTTCATCTTTTATAGTCTGGTTATTCTTCAAGGAATTCTTCCTGCCCATTACTTGAATCACTTCTTTCTTTTTGTGTATGGCAGTATGGCATTTACACACTTTTAGGCGACTCAATTTCCAATGAGTCAATTGCTCTTTCCGAGTTGTGCCTGACAAAGTTTGTCATCAAGATGGAGGAGTTATATGGGATGTCAAATTGTAAATTTAATGTCCACTGTTTGACCCATCTGGCGCACTGTGTTAAAGACTGTGGTCCATTGTGGGCAACGTCTACTTTTACTTTTGAGTCTCATAGACCGCTTTCATAATGGTGGCCAATTTAAATATTCTTTTGTATGCATGCAAATTAGCCTTTCTGGCCTCGTTACAAAGCGACGATTCTTTGGAATTACAACACACGAACGAGGTCAGAAAGGCTAATTTAAATGAATATAAAAGAATATTTAATTTGGGCGCCATTATGAAAGAGGTGTATAACCATGTGCTGTTAAATCTGTTTCATGGAACACAGTGCGTTCCACAGCAGATATCGCATACCTTTTTACTCAAATACAAGGTTGCATCAATGACTAGGAGTTGTATGGATGGTGATTCATCAGCTTCTGTGAAAGATCTTCTTGTCACGTTGAATGATGATGTCAGGTATAAGCACAAGAAGGATTGTAATGGTTTAACTCCTTTAGGTTGTGAAAAGTTCGTTAAGTTGGATGCTCGTAGGATAGTTGCTTTGCAGGATCTTTTAAATATAGAGGTAAAGAACGATTCTGGTAAGTGTTATGACAGGTTTGTGTACAATCATCAGCTCTATTCCAGTGTAGGCTATATCAGATCCAAACGGCACACAAATCACAGTGTTTCTTTCAATCATCCAGTGTTTACGTATGGAGTATTGCTAGGTCTTTTAAGTGTCAAACCATTGTGTGAATGTTCTGTAGATATCTCTCAATACTGCCAATGCTCACTTTATACTGTAGTTATTGTGAAACCTTTGCAAGCTAGTCAGAGATTGTTATTTAGGGATATAGATTTTAATGTGTCAAGCAAGTTTATTGTGGAAGTTCAAGAAACGAATCATATCATTGCACTGTATCCATCACAGATTGAACGAAAATGTATATCTCTGTACTTAGAAAACAAGATATACTTTTGTCCTGTACCTTATCGTATTAATGATGACTAAATAAAACACATGTAAATTTGAATGTAAATACTGATGCATGTATATTGGATATATTAACTACAAGACAACTGATCCTATAGAATATTCTATTACATTATTCTATAGAACATGCAGATGTTATAGAATATTCTATTGAACATTCATATGAAACATGCAATAACATATTCTATAGCATATTTTATAATGAAATTGTGAAGGATATTCTATAGAATGTGAACTTATTTGTGATAATTATCATTTTAAGACAAAACATACGCCAATCAAATTCAATGCATTTTATTTAGTATAACACGATTTATTACAATAATGTATAGATTATATGTATAGACAACTCTCATATGGTAAAGTGAGCAAAGTACTACTTCATGCTACAAAAATATATACACAAGGAACAATTATTTCTACTTCTTTCAAATCTATTTTAGAAATATTTTTAACTTGCATGTCACAGGGAACTTTAGATCAATATACCCATACCCTGAAATAATTGGTTGTAAACCATGCAACGTTTGAATTACATTTCAAAAAATAAACTTGTCATCAAATGCAATAAGTAAATTTTAACATTTTACTCAGTATTCAACTTTTTATAGCATGTCCAATTTATTTGCTCACCTTAGAATATTCTATAGGATTTGGAATATTCTGTATCATATTCTATAGGATTCTATAGAACATTTTCGTAAGGGTAGGGTTGTATGCTATATACATCCTGCGGTACATAAAAAGAAAGAAAACTGACTCAATCATCTAATAATGTACAATACCTGTAACCTGGTCCCCAGAAACCACCAGAAACAACAAATTTCAGTAACTGATGGTTTGCAAATTTTTCAGTTATGTCCTTGCTGGATGCATGTCTGTTGGAAAATACATTGATCTGCCGTATTATGGAATTGAAGGCTTCAAATCTATGGTAAAATCATGAGTAAATGTTATTAAATAACAATGGTTACCCACAGATGTACTTGTAACTCCAACAGAATTGTATTTGATGAATTGGGGAATCATGATACTTAAACCTAGTTATACATTTATACTGTACTGTAGTTTTATACCTTTCTGTTGAAAATCCAACTGCTGGACCAAAATCCCTAATGTCATCTGCCAAGTTTTGGTTTATTTAGAAAGTTAGGGTGAACAACTTTTATTTGATCCAGTAATTGGCTGACTAACTGACGCACAGTATTTTCATTATTTTTTACCACATTAGAGCTATAGGCAACAGCAAAAATCCAATAATCCAATAATCCAAAAATTAATATATCTGTTTCTCGTTTATGATTCTTCTTTTAATACTTGGAAGGGACTGCTCGTAACCAAGATGTTTGGATAATCTGATTAATTGGTAAGTAATTTAAAATAATATTAGTATTAATCAATGTACATGTATTGCTGTATCCTTGGGGGTAAATTATACAGTATAATATCTTTTCAGATTTAAGGACGAACAGATTTTATCTTACATGGCTTTAAAAGATTCCAGATTTCTAGTTCTTGTTCTGGTATTAAATCCTCCAAACCATGACCTATATATGGCCATGTTTCCTGGAACCTTCTGCTCAAAAGCTGAAAAGTCGAAACTTTCAATTTTTGCTTTTAGTTTCTTTTTCCATCAGCATCCAATGACTTCATTGTTTGACTCAGCAGGTACTTTTCCAAACCGAGAAGGATAGTATGCAGTACTTCAATTGGTGTTTGTCTAAAAGATAGTCTTTATTTGAGAATTTAAGACAGTTTGGATACATGTGTAGTCTTGTTGAGTCTCACTCATGACAGCTAAATCACTTTGATGATAAAATTGTCTAGCTAGCATATAGTAATACATATAAGCAATTAAAGTGAGTATGTTGTGCTCACTTTGTATAAAATTATGTCCATAAATATAACATATTTATTCTTAAGTGCAACCAGTAATTCTTACAGTACTGTACCTCACTGAATGAAATGTGGATAAGATGTCAAATTGTCCTCCTCGCTCAGTTACTTCTGTTCTTCGTCGAATTCTTTTTTCTCATTTTCAGTACTACAACTAAAGCAGTTATTGCATTCAGTAATACTGTATATTAGCTGACTATAATACACCTATTTTGTCTTTTGAAAAAATCAAGAATATAAATAAATATATAAATATAAATAGGTTATTAGCTAGTATATAATATAGCCTTACGTTGCTGTATTGATTTCTTCAACTGCCAGTTTAGTGTGATGGTCTGTTCTAAGTAATCCCATATGTTCAGCAGATTCCTTTGTGGCCTAAAAAATATTAACATTTTTTTTAATTAACATCAAGGAGATCAGTAGTTCATACAATTATTTATCAAAAGCCTATAAACTGCTGATACATGTACAGAAGACTGAAATTTCAGTAGCTTAGCTTACCTCAGTCATTTGTAAAATATTGTCAGTTTACAACCTTTTGGACATAATTAGTTTACTGTACAGTAGCTCATATATTTGATGATGTGCGTACTACATACTTACATCACATTTTCGACAGAAAAGATTTGCTGAACTACCCAGATGATGTGAAACTTCAGAAGCCCTTGGATTATCACACAGAGAACTGGACACAGACATTTTCCCTGGTTGAAGCATCATACATCACCATACCATGCTCTAAATCTTCAAAGATAAGGCCATATAATATAATTTATATTGGTAAATCAAACTTTTTGGGCATGATATTTCCTGAAGCACATGTTGCTGTTAGTCAAGAAATACAAATTATGTACTTATATATGTACAGTGTATTGATGAATTAAGGCTTTTTAATTCTTGATTAAAATCAATTTTACTTTAAATTTGTACTTAATGTACCTTTCAGATCTTCAGCAATAGAAAATTGGTTGACTTGACCAAATTTGAGGCACAAACGAAATTAATATTACTGAATTTTGTTGTTTCTTTTCTAGGAAGACTAGCCAAATACATGGAATAGGTCTCTAGCTGGTTCCATTTATTTGTCTTGTTCCCGCTTGTTTCGTCGGTGAAGATAACAAGAGGCAAAGTTAATGTTGGTAAAATCAACTCAGCAGCAACCTTGGATGCACCTCAGATCAACCCTCAGCAGCAACCTTGGATGGATGTGGGCAATTAATTTCGTCAGTTTCCTATTAAATCATACGTACAGTATGAATTGCACACAGACTTTTGGGAAGAAAGAAATGATGTATGTTGTTATGGGCTATAATCATATTAACCTCATCCGTCAATATCATCACATTGCCTTCAATTTTCTTCAACATTATATGTTCAGCTGTAATACCAATAATGTCTTTATTGTAAATTTTGTTTGTTCTGGATGTGATGGCAAGACGTCCATTGCATCTTTCAACAGCTGTGATTTCACACACATACTCTAGTGAATGTTCTATTTTCTGTAATTGAAACATATATTATTACATATATTATTCTACAAATTTAAGCTGTTAATTGGCATAGCAATTTGATGTCTTATCCTAAAATATTGTTGTGATCTGGCCAATTTTAACAAATAGACATATGGTATTAGATGGTGAGCTTATTAAAAAAGTTGTGTACCTCTGCAAAAAATGTTTTTAGCCTCCCATAGAGTATTACTTCATTTTCATTGTATTTCACAACATCGTTGACATAGACAGACCCCCCTCTAATCTTCATTGAAGTTGTATGGAATTGCTTTTCAACGTGCCATTTTCTTCCCTATAATAATTGAAGATGATGTTTACACAGTAATAATCAAGTGTTTTCACACTTTCTCTATTTTATCATTTAATCACTATTTTCCCTAATGTCATGGTATTACTTGTAATAATGATTATAATGATATACCTGATACATTTCTTCAATAAGTGTTTCTGTCTTTTCAGGGTACCGTACCAATTTCCTGGCCACATGCGGGTTAGCCAACTGCAATTGGACAATATTGGAAGGTGATATCCAGTAAAATGGGTGTCCATCACTATATGCCTGGAAGATATTAGAGGAATTGTGTATATTTATATATATATAATTCAATAGAAACTTGTACTGTCTATTCTCAACTTTACAATATGAACTGAGAGTTCTGAAAAGTAGTGTAGAAAAACATTTGAAGCATTAAATGAAACCTGTTGTAATGGTTGGAAATGATCTAATCCCGGGACCTTAAAATTCAATACAGAGTCCGTGCTAGGTACTTTGACACCAAATCTTTTTAGCATCATCCACAAAAATCCAACGTCTGCTCGGGACTACACAATATATTGATTTTAAGAATATATTGAATATATAATATATTAAAAATATATTGTTTGTGAATAAACCATGTAGATTATTTATTTACTGAGCTTTTTGACTTTTGGCCATGTTGACTTTAGAATAACCTACTGTATTAAATGTATAATAAAATATAATACACTATATTGAATACACATTCACAAACTTATCTATTATATACAATTGTCACTATGAAAACCATCAAAATAATATATAATAAATCAGATGAATGTGACCTGTATTTAAACTTTTTGCAAACCTTTGGATGCATAACGCTGTGCGAATAGCAGTATAATAAAAAAAAGATTTCACTTGGAAACGGGTAGAAATTGGTATGGTCCGATTAAAATTCCTCTTGGGCATCAGAATCACCGCCACCAATGTCCATTTCCTCATGAAGCCTGTCTTCATCCGGAGTTGCGCTGTATGGCGGTCTTGGCGGACTACAGACATATTCTTCATCTGAATTTTCAGGAGAGTTATTGGTAGCACCTTCTGGATGTACTATATCGTCTACGAAACTCTCATCACATGGCTGGTAACTATTTGTTGCTAAAAGTTTGCGTCTGTGGCTCTTGGTAACCAAATGAGTCTTATAGTTCGTATTTGACTCGAACAAAATACCGCAAATTTCGCAAGAAGCGATTACATTTCTTCGACGCTTCATCGCCTTCATGTTTTCCGTTCAGCATAAGTTCAGTTTTATTTAAATATCGTTGCATGTTGAGTCGACGTGACGCGACGTCAACTCTGCCAATTTAAAGTTTTAAACTTTGTTTACGTCCTCCAAGCATAGTGACAAAGATTGGCTACTGGGTTTTCCTAGGGATAAAATAGAGGTCTGTGATTGGTCGGTTCGTTTTCTAACTAGACATATTAAAAGTCACGACGACAGACATTTTCGTTATTCAGTTTACTTTCTTTTACGCTTTCTGGTTGTTTGTGGTTTGGTTTATGTCAAAATGTCTAGAAATTATGTAGAGGAGTCTGAATTGGACGATTCTGAGACGCAGCTTCCTTACCAGGAGAGGTAAATATATTTTTTATATGTTAATATTTGTGGTCCGAACTTTTTGAGGCCAGCATTTAACTTTCAAGACTTGTTTTATTTTACGCTAGAAATTTTTACTCTGGTATGGCTAAACTACAAACTCCATCAATACCATAATATTTTTGTGTTAATGCCTAAAAACAGTAACTATCTACGAGCGAGAAAACGTCGAAATGACCAGTGTAAACTTAGTTTTTCCGTCTGTTTACTGTTTATAGTTCACAGGTAAATTTTCCGCAAGACGAAGAAAGGCCAACTTTGTCTCCCGCCGATATAACCAATGCTGGTAATAAATAACATTCGCAAATTCATTCGAAAACAACCGTATAGGATTCTACTCTTGAAATTTAATGCTTAATAAAATTAAGACAATTTTTCTTTTTTGCCTCAGAATGGCTAGGATATATTATGAGTCCGCAGCGAACACAGAGACAAACACCAACACACGGTTCTCGTTGTAAGTATCATTGATATTGGTAACTTAGATTTATCTTTAATATTTGTTGTTCGGTTATATCATTTTACAAATTACTCAATATGCAAACAATACTGTTATATTACTCCTTACCTTTAGCCAGTACAAGAGATCAATATAATACCACTCCATCGTCTGCAACTCGTTCTCCAAGTAACAAAGGTTAGCTTGTGGTTTTGACTTGTTTACACTCCACTCTTCTACCATTTAAAATTATATTAAAATGCTTCCTTGTACAGTACGTGCCCACAACATTCCTCATTTATTGACACATGTATATTTTTTATTGTTATATTACAATTTCTAATTGTATTGTTATTTATACAATGATTTCCTTTAGATTTAATGGATGAATTACAAATCGTAAAGTCAGAAATGAGAGGAGTGAAGCGGTCAATAGACCAGTTATTAAATGTACAGGGAGAGATGTTTGCAATGTTTAAGGTCATCAAAAGGTCGATGGAAGGCAAACATTTCGATCTTGGGAAATGTTGCCATACGGTAAGTAGTATTTGAAATATAGTTCAATAACGTAGGATATGATATTGTGTAGTTTTGGACAATATCCAGACCACCCCACCCTCTAAAAAACAGAATAAAGAGGAATTGGAAATTCTGGGAGGTAAGGAAAATCTAGGAGGGTTCTAGACAAATTGCATTCTATAGGGGTGGGTGATTACTGATATTATCTGGAGTCTGGACTTTCTTTCATAATTTAACATTATGGGTTAAATTAGTATCAATACTTTATATCAAATACACATTTTGATAATTTATTTTCTTTAAAAAAAGGAGAATATTAACAAGATACTGAGGGCATTCTACTGCACAAACGGTAGATACCCAGTCAAAAATGAAAAGCTGGTGAGTAACTTAGTCAGATATAATAACATTTGTACAATATGACTACAGATCCAGATATGATTATTTTAATAATTAAAATAATTATAAAAAATGTATTTCATCAAATTATAATCCATGGATCGTTTTTCATGCAGGTAATTGTTGATCCATTGGGATGATACAATACGATATGTTTATTGTCTTAATAGGGATTACTAAAAGCAGAATTTAGTGATTCACCAACAGGACTCTCTGTAGAAGAACTGAGGCTGCGGTGCAAGAAGTATGAAAATGCAAAGTCTTCCTACTGGCGTAGTGAAGAGCGCAGATGGGTAAGACCATAAATAAATAGGGCGTTTCTAATTATTTCAATTTTGCAGCTTCTGGGTATTGCTGGATATGAAGGTCTATCAACTGCCTCCACTGACATAATGACTGAAAAAGTCCTGCAATTCGTAGGTCAACGATATGTAACATCGTCAGAAACAAGCCTGAAAAAAGAGATGTTATTAACTTTAAGAATTATATCCAATAATTCAAAAATTGATCGATTCAAAAACATCTGCCAATGAATCAATGATCTCAATGAATTTTTCAAAGCTTTACTTCCATCTTCGGAGAAATAAGACTTCTTGTTATGAAATTGTGACTCGTGCATGGCAAAATCGGCAAATATATCTTTGAATCACACAATGCATTTTTTCATATCATGTAGTACATTCAAATTGACCTCAAATGTTGGTTTCCAAAACAACAATTAACCACTAGTGATTTTGATAAATAAGAATTATATATTTTTGCATTGAATCTAAAAAATAAAAATAAAACTACACATGGATTTTGAAGATATGGATTTTGAAAATTCATACGTGAAATCACTGTGGCAAGGGCAAAGAAGGCAGGTGACTTCTGGGGAAGTTACTACGCCTGGAAGAAAAGATTCTGGCCTGGTCCCATTTCCCAAGAATCATGGACCAGACTGAGAAGGATGGTGGCCTACAAATAATTTAAATAAACAATTTTTATACATGTTCTGAATCCTGAAATAAATTATCAATGCCCAGCAAAATATACGTTGCAACGCCATACGTTAATTTTGGATTTCTTTACATGTAAACTTTAGATCACAACACTATATTGTCTTCCCCAAAATATTTCGTCTACAAATTACTGTAGTCGTACTGTCTACAGTTATAAACAAAATATTTTGGGTAAGACAAATTATAGTGTTGTAAACAAAGGTTTACAATGTAAAGACATCCTAAATTTAATTTTAATCTAAACTAATATGGCTATAATTTGCTTCGTATATTTTACAGCGTATTGATTTTTATCGTTTGATAATATTCTATAATAAAAAAAAGAAACAAAGAAAGTCAAATACTTAAATATAAGTTTCAATGTTTTATGAGCATCTGGATTGGGAGGATGGGAAGCCCTGTTCAGTAATGTTTCATCGAACATTTGCAGGACAAAAAGCACTTACCTGCAGAAGTATTTGTCAGAAGAATCAGAACCCACATGAACGACTGTTTATTCGACACTTTTTGCTGTCCGTCCATTTACGACAGTTCGAAAGCGAGTATTCGACAAAGGTGGCGAAGGCGCGAGTGGTAGTTTGATATATTATCCACATTTAGAAACTAAACAGCTTCTTATAACACGCTTTTTAGGCAGAAAAGTTCAAGCGTAGAAAACAAATCCGCAATACTTCATGTTCAATGTTTATATAATGCAATGTAAACAGAAACGTGGACATGCGCAGAACGGACTGGACGGCACCTTTAATATCAACAAGATATTCCCAATAACGACAAGATTTAATCACAAAATACAGTTTCCCACAAGCTGAGTGCGTTCAAACCAAATTCAAACGTTCATCGTTCGAATATTAAAATGCATTATGGTACATCTCAGGCATTTTCAAAATTGCTTCCGCTTTGCGGGTTTCCAACGGGTTAATGGTTAATTAGATAATATGGCCGATATCTGAGCCCATATCAAGCTAGACTTTATAGATGCGCAGCTCATCGTATAAAAAGCGACAAACTGGTAACAAGTTTGTGATAACAGTTTAACACAGGTTTGTCGAAAATACTTTGTAACACATTTGTTGAAACAGACTTGTAAAAACATTGTTGCCTTTGCAGTATTGTTACAAGTTGTAGACAACAAGCCAGATATTACGTGTTTCAACAACCTTGTCGCAGTTTGTTTCAACAACTTGTTACAAGTCTGCATAACGATATGTCATAACAAGCTTGTGGTCACAAGCTTGTTACAACATGTGGAATTGACAGCATTGTTACAAGCTTGTTCACAGACTTGTAACAAGCCTGCAAGCCAACAAATGGCATATTTCGGTGGAATATTTCCCTCTGTTGTGGGCAGACACGATGACTTATAGAAATCTCAGATTCGTCAAGATTCAATTATTGGACAATTAGTTGAACAACATTCTGTACAATAGTGTTAGTGTTTTCGTTCCGAGTAACAGGAACTCGGTGTATCTCGAGCAAATCTCTTCGTAAATACCACTTAACATTCTGCACTTCAGTCTACTGTAGAGGACTGCTTCTCCAACACGTCGACTCGACGTTTTACCTGGCATTCTTTTCACGAATTTCTTTGTTCTTTTACTTCAAAACATATGTAATTTGGAAAAGAATAATAAGTTTCTTCTAGCTATATGTATCTAACCTAAACTGCTGTAGCTTTAAAATTAAAGTGCTTTAAAGTTTCCTACATACATATGCCTATAATGTTTTATCAGTTGGTCATTCATTTTGTTTGGCTTAACAACAAAGCTTTCTAATATGTGGCTAGCCCATAAGGCCTCTAGCAGCTAGTGTGATAACTTGCTTGCTTCAGAAGTAAGTTTGCCTAGGTTTATGCAATCATTAATAATTTGGTGGATGGAATGACTGCAAGTCACATTCAGCTTAGGTTGGCCAAAGTGACAGAACTGAGCAGTGGAGCATCTTGCAGGGATGTATTTGTTTTGTGTGTGTATTTTACTGAGTCAGAGAAGCGAGATATACTCATGTCTAAACACCTGTAACCAACACGTTGAATGGTGAGTGTTATTGCAAACCTAGCCAAAGAAACATGTTTTGCCTCTCTACCCTCCATATAGTATTAATACCAAAGCCAAGCTGTTTCTTGGCTCGCTTTGTGTGAACTGGGATCACATGACCAATGGTCCAAGTTGTTGGGGGTGACAGATGAAAATAATGCACATTCTCTGAAATACTGGCATGTACGGAGGTTTGTAGGTGTCACATCCAACAATTTTATTTTAGCGACTTTTTTCAATTTAGCTTCGTCTGAAATTTCTTTTGGGAGGGAGGTGTGGCTTTGGTTGTGGCTCTTTAGTATACCCTAAAGCTCGAAATGTGGAGAGGACTGTAACCAACCCCAAAACAACAAAGATTCTAACCACCTACCTCACGAGTTTTCTTACCCCGGGTGTGTTCATGAAAAAACTTGGATGTGATACCTACAAACCTCTGTGTGCGTGAAACCTCTCTGAGCCTTATTAGCTCTTCTGTTATGTTAATTCTACTGAATAGGGAAACTGCATCCCTGAGGTTAACATCAATCACATGTGCAATGAAAACAGAACCCACGTTGGTCATCTTCAAGAGCAAGAGAATCTACAAGTTTCATGAAGTTGTGACTCATTATCAGCTATTCTTTGCCCATCAACCTGTATGCAAGGTCTGTATCCAAGAGCCCATTACAAAACCACTATTTGACCTTTTTAGCAAGTCCTGTGGCTTTTAGCACACAAAGCAATGCTTCATAATACTGTCTGAAGCAGCTTGAAGCTGGAGTGTTACTACACTCTCACAGCTGCTCATGTTGGTACGAGCTATTGCATATTCAGGATCATTACATGCCACTGTTGTCATGCATTGTTCTTAAGATGCAGTGGTTCAACCTTTGCTCTGTCAATCACTTTGCCAAATAGTGGTAAAAATGTGTGCAAGCGTTTTTGTGCAATAAACACCTTATTCCTAATAGTAGCCGATTTCAGACACGAACGCTCTTGTTTCTTTTTAGTCACACAGCCGATGCAACCTTGACTCTTTCTTGGTAGGTCCAAGGGCCTCCACTTATCTGAGGCTTCAGCCCCAAAAGTAGACATTGTATCACAAATGTCATCTTTATTAACATTTGCAAAAGGTGAGAAGTATTTAGCAGAAATTGAAAGTTCACCCACAAGAAATGCCAAGTATTTCATGTCATATGGAAACATATCAAAGGAGAAAGAAATATTGCTCAGCTCACCACCAAAAGTTACAGAAAATGTTATATGCTACATTTCTTTAATATCTTCACATAGTTTAACAACATACCGCCTAATAGGTGTACAATCTTCAGAGCAATTTGCTCCTACAAGGGCATATGAAACGAAAATTGAGATGACTTTTTATTGATTTATTTGAAAGAACTCATAAAACGATAAAGGATGGGGCTTTTTACAGTTTTTGCATATCTTATCTTGTTATGGAGTTATTCAAGGTTGTGTAATATGACCTATGACATCACAAGTTGTACCCACCATTATGAGTTTATGACCAATCTGAACATGAAGCATATCTTCAAAACTATTGAATAAAATTGCTTGAAACTTTGTACAAGTATACAGTTCACTAAATTGAATATCCCCATATCAACTTTATCATTGCCATAGTAATAGATTAGTTGCAAGGCTGTTCATCCTTTAAAAAACTTCTTTATTTTCTGCCATTTATAAAACAATTTTTGTCTGAACTGGTGAAGTATATTTTTAATAGCATTGCCAACAAAACTTCAAATCAAAATCTTTGTAGGGCATGCTAGAAAATAGAATTTGATTTGCTTCAGAAAGAAAGAAGTCTGGGAACTAATCTGTCACAATAATATTGACATCGGATATTAAATTTAGTGAACTGTATACTTGTACAACGTTTCGAGCAATTTTATTCAACAGTTTTGAAGATATGCATCATTTTCAGATTCGTCATAATGGCAGGTACAACTTGTGACATCATAGGTCATATTACACAACCTTGAATAACTCAAGAACGAGATAAGATACGCTTTATCGTTTTAAGGGTTCTTTCAAATAAATCAATAAAAAAGTCATCTCAATTTTTATTTCATATTCCCTTTAAGAGACGTACCATCCAAGCTAATGCTGACTCATTTTTGCCAAATGGAGCACCATCACCCCCAATGGCAACTTTAAAATACCCTTGTTTATCATTAAACCAAGTAAGTTTATCAACTCTATGTTTATCAACTTTCAAATAAAACTGGTCGAACCTAAAACTGGGCCAACCTTAAAAAGTAAGTCAGTTAGGGACCGGTCATTAATTAAAGGGGGGAGGGCTGGTGCAAAATGGGGGAGGGTCACAAAAATTTGTGCAAGCAAAATATAAAGGATGCTCCTTGATACAAAGATATTATGGTAACAGGAATATAATCAAAGGGGCACATTATTATACTTAGTGTACAATAAATTTTCAATTGCTATTAAAAACAAGAGATATTGATATATGGTAGAAATTTTAAAAAGACAACACAAATTTGGGGTTCCATTGTGTCCAAAAAACCGTGGAAATATATTAATATATATTAATCATACAAGTATGAATCATCATCTAAAATACGTCTTAGTCATCATCATGATCGTGGTCATTGTCATAATCACAAAGGTAAGCACAAATTGGTGGGAGGGGGGTGGTTCAGCTAAAAATTTGCTTTACATAACGGTAGGGTCACGAAAAATTGAGCATGGAATATTTCATTTGCACCAGCTCTGCCCCTTAGATCTCTGTACTTTCCATCTACTTGGTCTTCATCTGCCAGACCATAACACAAATTTTCTCTAGTATCATGTAATGCACCAATATCCAGATCTCCTGATCGACATTCACCCAATTTCCATTTCCATCACACGTCGAAGAACAAACATTCCCAGTATTTATTTTCGTTTTCAGTGCTTAAATGAGAACTGTCCTTTTGAGTCTTTACATCCTTTTTTGGTGAGTTCTGAAAATCTCCAGATTTTCACAACCTAGGGGTTGGCAGATCTGTTACATGGCCATTTTTGTACAGCACATTTACACTTCTGACAAAATTGGTTTGAGATTTTTCAAATCCCTTACATTTTCATTTACGATATCTGGAATAACTTTTGTCATTACAATAGGTGATTTTGAAAACATTTCGACTAGTGTATTAGCAGGCGCTAATCAAATCAACTTTATTTCAAGAGGGTAATACACATAACAGTAAAAACTGATAAACCAGTGGCCCTCCAAATATGAACATAGAATAAAATTTACAGGTTAATAACAAAGTTTAAATCAAATTACAAAGTTAAAATATCAAGCATTATACTAGAAATATGTTAAAAATCGATACTAAAATGGTATATCCTTATATATTTGTCATTGAAATTTTGAAATATTGCCTTAAAAAATCGTTAAGCCTTGAGTTTTTAGGCCGTTTGGAATGGAGTTCCAAAAACGTATAGAAGAGATGGTAAAAGACCTTCCTCCTTCGGTTTCCCGTTTAAACCTGGGACAAACAAGATTTTTTGATCCGTGTCTAGTAACCCTTTCATTTGTCTGCATTCCGTAACAACATTTGAGACATAAGTAGGACAGTATCCGTAAAGGCGTTTTATGTATCAGTGTCAATCTATTTATCCATGCTTCATCAAAGAAAGGGATCCATCCCAGCGATTTGAAAAGTCGAACACTGTTGGATCTTGTTTCTGCATCCAGTATTACACGCGCTGCTCATTTTTGGAGTTTGAATACCTTCATGATATTTTCTTTGGAGCACAAATATTTTTATTACGGCGAAAAGTACCAAAGGGTTATCGGTGAAAATGGCTGACGTCTCAGGATCATTTTATAAAATGTGAAAATTCTGATTGATAATATTTTTAACTTTAAAATTTAAAGGATGAAATGTTAGAACTAGAGGAATTTTGTTGTTTGAAACTTCTTCCAAAGGTGGTTCAATTCTGTCTAAACTGGGGATTAGTAAAGCTTTTTGACGGGCGAGATCTAGAAGGTTAGTAGGGTGGGTAACCACGTTACGACCTGTTTGTCGTTCCTTGATATTTTAATTTCGATTAATGGTGATTTTCTCAAAACATCTGTCTCGTACAAGCCTACTGACTCAGTTATCTTCTATTTTGTTCCTCTCATCCCAACTACACTAAGCAATCCATCCCTTACTTTCAATTCTTGCATCTTCGCCGCTGATGTAGGACGAGCACGATTTTCAAGCCAAAGCAATGGAAATTAAATCTTTTTTGTTTAACGTACACAATGTTAACGTACAACACAATCGGACGATACATGGATGATCGTCAAGCTCGTATCCTCAGAAAAATGATTCTGAGTCTGTAGCAGTAGGCAATGCCTGTGTAACTGCCACACAAGATAAGAGGGACACTGGACAATACGATTGGCACTATGTTTTTATTATCACAAACGATGCACGACTGCTGTATTCACGCGTTCTTATCAGTCGCCAGCACGCTTCCGGTGGCGCCACATGACGATTTACATTTCGGTGTGTCACTTCCGATCTACTACACATGCCCCTCCTAGGGTGGAACTATGTCCCGAAGTTCTAAATTCTAATCTAGGGCAGCGTGGAACCAATACAACATACTAATATGAAAATGAGAGGATTAACCCTTAAACTAAATTTTTGCAAAATCTTAAATTGTTCGATATGATATCGACAACCAATTCTCAAGAACGCCCTTGATCAAATCATAATTAGTGGGTGTAACTAATGATAACACGACAGATGCTTTCTGTGTCCAGATGGGGTCATGTCCAAGACAGGAGGGCGGCTTTGATAGACGTCCTGATCGTGTAGTCGTTGACATCTCTCGACGTGGAACACCAGCTTCTCTATGGCTTAACATCAGCATCATTAGCCATTTAAAAGGTGTTATCATTATCTGTCCCTTGTTCGGCAACTTCAGGTTGATCCTCCGCTGGAGATTGGATCTCTATTTCTCTGTGCTCACAAATCTGTACGTCATCGTTGATTTCTTCTCTGAGAAAATAGTGCACGGGGTCTTCTTCCTCTAAGCAGTTATCTTCGCTATCGCTTGTAGGTGTGGGATATGACTGCAGGTTGACGCCTCTGCGAGGATGAGCTTGTTTTTATTTGATTTGATCATGTTGTTTGGCAGGAAGATTATAAGGTAGGAGGTTGCGATGAAGTGTGCATCTTTTATCACCACCTTCTTGCTGGACCACGTATACAGGAAGGTTTCCCGCTCGGCGAAGCACAATGTAGGGAACGTCCTCCCAGCGGTCCTGAAGCTTGTGTTTTCCTCTGTTGCTGAGGTTTCTAGCTAAGACTCGGTCACCGGGTAGTAAGGTGGCGTCCTGTATTCCAACGTCATATCTTTTTTTGTTAGACGCAGCTTTTCTGGCTGATCCTTTGGAGGCAAGATCGTAGGCATGTGTCAGACGTTCTTTCAGATTTTTGGCGTAGGCTGCGTAGGGACGTACGTTGTCCGTCTTAGTCGGTACATGTATTCCAAGAGTGATATCGATTGGCAGTCGTGGGCATCGGCCATACATTGGGAAATAAGGAGAGTATGCCGTTGAGGCGTGCTTCACGCAGTTGTAGCCGTGCTTCACGCAGTTGTAGGCGTGCACCAATGGTGCTATATAGTCTGGCCAATCTGATTTCATGTTAAGCAGGGTCCGATTGAAACGTTCGGTCTGGCCGTTACCTTGAGGGTGGTAAGGCGTAGTTCGTGTCTTTTCTATACCAGCTATCTTGCAGAGATCTTTGATCAGCTTCGACTCAAAATCGCGCCCTTGGTCAGAATGGAGTCTACGAGGAAAACCAAAATTCGCCAGAACCTTTTCCCACAGGACCTTAGCGACAGTTGGTGCTTTCTGATTCCGAGTTGGGAATGCCCATGCATACTTAGTGAAGCTATCAGTTATGACGAGGACGTTTTCGAATCCACCTTTACCTCTCTCGAGTGTTAGATAATTGATAGAAATGTATGCTTCCACTGTTGAAGATAAACCAGGCCAATAGAAACGCTGCAATACAATTCAACAGTCATGTCTTTTCCGAGGTGGCCAACATCGTCATGTAGACCTTTTAAGGCTGTTTGGTGCAATGATTTTGGCAACACTAACTGGAGGGTTTCTTCTTCGTCTATCACTCGCCGCCGGAACAGTACTCCTTGTTCTATGCGAAGTCGTTCTTTTTCCTGGTGTAGTCTTCATACTGGGCGATCTTCATCCTTTACTTTATTGCTGCCTGACTCCAACAGCTCAAACACTCGTCCGATAACAGGATCATCTCGTTGCAGTTTCGCCCAGTCACTCGACGTCATTGTTGAAAGACTTGTTTGTGCTCGACAGTATGGAGGCTGGGATAAATATTCGGGCACGGCATTCGCATACATCGAGACTGCTTCAATGACGGGAACTTGCTTTCGAAGGGTTTATCAACCGAGTGGTAGTCGCAGATTGCTCGAAACTCCTCATCGGAACAGAAAACTGTCGAGTCTGTTTCCAACTTGTAGAGCTTTTCTAGGAGAGGTTTGATACAGTCAAGATCCGAGGCGATGTTCTCTCTCTGGCTTGGTATATCTTGTGGCATCCTCGACAGGCTATCAGCATCACAGCTTACTTTCCCAGGTCGATACGTTATAGTGAAGTCGATACGTTATAGTGAAGTCGTAAGCAGATAAATCGGAGAGCCAGCGATGATCGGTTGCACTCAGTTTAGCGGATGACAAAAGGTAAATGAGGGTGTTACTGTCCGTCACGATGTGGAACTTATTCCCGTAGAGATATTGCTTGAACTTCTCAGTCACTGACCACTTGAAGGCGAGGAATTCCCGTCGGTAAGCCGAGTAACGTCCCTCCGCTACACGGAGGGAGCGGCTTCCATACGCTGACTCTTGGTTTGCCATCTTGTACTTGGTACAGTGCACCACTGAGTCCGTAGCCAGATGCATCCGTGTGAAGGATGAATGGGATGGTGAAGTCAGGAAAAGCCAAGATAGGGTACGATGACAATCTTTCGATTAATGTTTCAAAAGCCACTTGACATTCTTGCGACCACTGGAACGACTCTCTACGACTTTTCTGGGTACTCTTTACCTCCGGATCTTCGCGAAACCTTCGATAAACCTTCGATAAACTTCCGGTAGTACCCTGCAAACCCCAGGAAGGTTTGAAGATCTTTCACGGTTTGTGGTGGATGCTCTAACCACTTACATTCCTTTTAATAATTCTCTTAGCAAATATGTTTATTATGCCAAAGACTCGAAGTCTTGACAACATGAGTTTCCACTATCTACGTTATTAAGTTATTTAATACATAAAATATAAATTTATCTTGGTACTGTGAATTAGTTTCCACTGGCTGCCAAAATCTCGGTCTTGACAACCTGCTGCCCAAAGACTCGAAGTCTTAACACCATAAATAGCGGAAACTCATGTTGTTAAGACTTCATCTCCACTTCAGGGAATTAGCAGCATTTTTCAAAAAAATTCAAATGCCAGGGGGAGGGATGGCCACGCTTGGGTTTGACTGATACATTAATATATATTGATATTATTTGTATGTATTTCAAAATGTGGGTTGACCATGGTGAGAAAATTTAATCAAACATTTAATCAAAATAATTTCATTATCCTTGACTAATTGAGTATACCACAATGCATTGTTACACACACAGCCTTTCTCCATTCTTGTGAACAATATTTAATTTTACCAATATTTTTTAACAATATTTAAATAACTTAATGAATGAAGGCTATGCGTGTAAAGTACAGGTATGTATTACTGTATATAACAATTGTTTGTACCTCTCTAATATGAGCTTGGATTGGTATTTTGCGTCGAAGCTCTCTTGTTTACTTGCATAAGTTCTTACATTTTGAATAGTATTTTTCAGCGATCGCCTGGCTGAAGGCGCTAATATCGACCGGCGTTTAGTCTCTTATCACGCAAATGCATGCGAATCTATTTGTATATTTATAATGCATCAACGGCCGTCCTTTTTGTTGGTTGTTGCCTTGGTAACAAAGGGAAATTACAGTGAATGAAGATTTGTGTTAAAAAAGTTCATAAAATGCAGTGTTCAAAAGAAAAGGGAAAGCCCTTGAACAACCACAATTATGGTGTAAATAAGAAGCGACGAGGGCAATTTGTGAAACTGTGAAAACACATGTGAAATTAAACCTTAATTTTATGAGGAACCATGTGATTACCTGTAAATCATATAGAGGGCAAAATTTATTCGTAAATAAGTTTGCTATGCATGTCAACATGAGCAAGCCAGCTAAATGTCAAAACCAAGCATGAAAACCAACAATCCACTGAAAGTAAACAGTACATTACAACCAACTTTATCGAGTTAAACATCGACTAAGAGAACAGGGGAGCTTGGATTTACAAGTAATGATTATCCTATATACTCTACAGTGCTGGTAGTTTAGGGTGTAAAAACATGCAGACTCAGCTGTGTTTACAATCTGGACCTGCACTACAATTTTGTAGTATAAACCAGCATTACTGTATACTGGTACGATGTTCTAGCAGTTCTTGATGGAAAAAAACAATCAGGTAAAATATTATAAAACAATGGACTTATATTTAATATGTGCGCTGCTGTAGTGAGTAAGGGAGAGCTCGGAGTAGACAGACAATACATGGATGATTGTCAAGCTCATATCCTCAGAAAAATTATTCTGAGTCTTGGACAGGAATCGAACCTGTAACTTTCTGATTGCCAGTGAGATGCTCTAACCATATTGAGCTACCGACACTGTATGACTTTAAAGCTAGAAGCTCTTGTGTTCTGCACAGAGGGTGCAATTTATCAATGTCATACGAAAAGATTGAGGGAAGAAAAATCGTCTTTGGGTGGAGACCAGGACGATTTCTTGGGTTGAGTTCTTCAAAAAAGTGGGCTTATCATGAAAAAAGGCTTTGAGGCATATGTGGCAAAAGAAAGATTTGGTATCCTCTTTAACTGAAAATAGATCGATGGGCCCGGAGTTGGGAAGAAACTTGAGACCTTTTGCAAGAATAGATCTATTGGGGTCAGATAATGGCAAATCAGAGGAATAGTGAAAACTAGACAATTGACACCATTAGTGGAACTAGTGCTCTGAGAGGGATTTGGGGAAGGACCCACAATTTGGACGCCGTCTTTAAGATAAACAGAGTCTAGAATTTAACATGCGATTTTGTTGCAAATTTGCTCTCTGGGAAATCAGCGAAACCTGTGTGTCGTTCCGTGATATTTTAATTTCGATTAATGGTGATTCTCTCAAAACGTCTGTCTTGTACAAACCTACTGACTCCCATAGTTATCTTAAAATTTCCTCCTCTCATCCCAACCACACTAAGCAATCCATCCCTTACTCTCAATTCTTGCATCTTCGCCGCTTATGTGGTGACAACAAGATTTTCAAGCCAAAGCAATGGAAATGAGATATTTTTTGATATTCTTTAAAAGCGAATGGACTGTCCGCGAGATAGTCACTATTGTCGAATTTTCGCGGTCTTTCAAGAAGTCGTGATAAACATCATCAGTCGCGATTGTGTACATCAAACTGTCTGTGTCAGTGAAGTGTAACTTACAATGAAAATCGTACATCAATGTTTTACTCAAGTCGAGTATACACATGCCAACATACGCAGGTCTATTTAATACCAACGTTTCTTTTATTTTATTGACTGCAACTAAGTTCTCATTAAATATCTTGCAAGACACAAACGTGAGCTTCGATGACAACTTGATTAGGTTCTTCTCACTACCCATGCCCACAGTCGATGTGTCTCTGATAAACGTTCGTGTAACTTGATTCGCTTGATGGCGTCGCGTTGTGTAACTTTCGTGTGATAGCCTCAAAGTCTGCATACACCACAAATGGTACGTTAAGTTGTTTGTGAAAGTTACTGTACTTTACCTTCGCGCCTTCACATGGCATCCTAATCGCCACGCAAACGTCGTTGTGATTCCCAAGCACCATCGCAGAACTAAAGCATTGCAAACAATACCTACAAAAGTGCTTCTTTTCTTTGTGCTTGGTTTGTTGATACATGAATTTGTCGAAGTCTTTTATGTACACATAATGTTGGTTCTTTTCGTTCGTTATCAACAAGAGGTCCATATGGTCGTCAAATCTTTCCTTTGAGACATACACGGGTATGGCTGTTTGTTCTCATACCCAAAGACACTAACGCTGATGTCGTTGGCTTTCTCAATTTTGTTGTAGTCTTAATTATTCCATCATAACTTAGGTAACTTCGAAACCCTTTGTGGGTCCTTTTTAACACTGAACTTATGTGCGAGGTGACACCATCTAAAGCACTCATTGATTGTCGTCCACGGTTTTAATGTTAATCAAACCCTTTGCACTATTTTTTAGTTCTTTAGGCAACGCGATGTAGCTCGACCCCATCAAAGGCCTGTAAGTCACAATATTAATGTAGTGACCTTCTACACGATCAATAACCCAGTCAGACAACCACTCAGCTATCCATGTTGAAAGTTGATGTGCACCACGTTCAACAACACCACGTTCAACACCACCACCAATGTCGCGCTCATTAACAATGGTGAAGGTTTTGCTGTTAAAGTAAGCGGTCTTATACGTCGTCAAATCACGTTCCAACACTTTCTCGAAAATGACTTTAACTGTTTCTACTACCTTCATGCCATGGGTTTCTTGCAATTCACGTTTCAAAAGGTCACTAATTGCGCTTCTACTTAAACTCAATTGGCTAATGTCAGTATCGTGCACTACTTTCACCACATAAGACCTTGTGTACCCCTTCAACGAGTGTTCTAATAACCTAATTGACCACTCAGCACTCGAGTCTGATTCCACGTCAACTGTGGCTTCCTGAGCGTCAATCACACCATTTCTAACAAGACGTTTGTACACCCGTCCACCAACTTTGACTCGTCTTTTTGTCAGAGGATTTTCCACGGCACTATTCCTGGCTTCTATACTTAAACCATAGATATTTTTTCTCTCTAACCCACGCACTGTAATACTGGTCGCTGTCGTCGCACCATCCCAACTTTGGATACACTACCCCAAACAGATCGTTGTCAAAGTTTTGCTTCGTCTTTCCGTCTTTAAGGTCTGACACCACCTTGAGTGTCTCGAATCGTCTTCTATGGCACAACCTTATGAGTATCCGTATCTGCTGACGTTTTTACCCTTTATCAAGCCACACGATTCTAGTGCATTAACGACTTTCATAAAGTCTTCTTTTATCAGCTCGATTTTCTCACACTTCACCACATTCCGTAGTTTCCTCCCCATCCACCAAGACTGCTTGTGACTTTGGACTATGACTTTGGACTATGACTTTGGACTATGACTTTGGACGAACCCCCATTCAATGTCACCACACTTAGTTCTCACTTTGTTTTTCTCACAGTCCTCACAATAATAAAGGTTGAATGGGTGTCCACACTCAACTCGATCGTAATCACGGTTCGCAATTTCGTCAATTGTGTAGCCATAACTCACTAGACTCATAAGTTCGTCGGGGTCCATCGCTTATAATTGGTAGATATTTGTTTATCGAACCAACGCGTGCACTACTATCCCACTACCAAGACCTACCATACCAACAAACAACAATTGGTATTCCTTCATTTCCGCACTCGAGTGGTAGTAATCCGCGAGCTTTGGTTTTTCAGTGAACACTCTACCATGGTACTGAATAGTCATCACGCTTCGTAGGTCCCATAATGCGCGGTTTGTGTCATTAATGTCCACATTAGCATCTGAAAGCATTTGTCGCAAACGTTGAATTTTGTCTTTTTTAGCGACCTCATTTTCACACCACGCCTCTTTTGCGCAGGTTAATTGTTCCAACGCATGGTTATGTATTTTCATCTCAGCTTCGTAACCCATGTTATTAAGTCTGGAAAACAGAAAGCCAGCACCAGCAAAGGCCATCGCATTAAAAATCCCTCCAGCCACAACACTTACCATTAACTTACGTTGATTTGAATGGATCTGTCGGTATCCACTTTTTCGATTGCAGCCATTTTACTAACAACGTTCCTGCACCAACAGCCGCAGCAAGTTTCACCGTACCTTTCACGGTCTCTGGTGTCCCCAACGGTTCGCTCAAAGCCTTTTTTGAAACCATACTGAGTCTGGATATATACCACCACATGTTTTATTCACGAGTCAAATGTGTCTAACGTCGGTCTCGTGTCAGGCGCGTGAGTACTTACCGCCACAACGTTTGGTTCTACTTGTGTGCTTGTGGTGGTACCTACAGTAGTGCCGCGCATTGTATACCACAACGAAACACCAGCAATGACAACACCAAGCGTTCCAATAACATAACCATAGTCCCACGTCGTGATCGACTCTTCACTTAGTAGTCTCTCACGCATTTTCTTTTCCTTCGCTGCTCTTGATATCTCAGCTAACTTTTTCCCTGCAGCAACACGCTTTCGGTCCTTCACCTTAACACATTTTACTTCAGCTGTGATCGCGACTGGGTCACACACGAGTTGAGTCTGTTGGTCTTCAGCTATTTAATACACTATCGCAGTATCTTACTCACAGTTAGAGTCACAGGTATCTCACAGTAAAACTGTGACGAACTGACCACATAGATGACCTAAGAATTTCTCTATTAGTGTAAGCATCATGACTTACGTGATTCCTCGAAACGCTTCCAGAGCAGAGATCAACGAAATCTTGTCTCCGATGCGAAGATCGAACATTCTCTCTGTGTCCGCTACGATTCCGCAAGACGCGATTGGACCTGACGCGCTAAAACGATACTCATCAGTCTTCAAATTGCGTGCTGCTTGCGCTCCAGAGTCACCTCAAACACACAAAACGCTTAATATCACCATAGAACTTCACGACGCTTTGGTCCTTCACAACGAAGATGAAGCTACTAGTCTGCTTCGTAGTCTTATCGAATTAGTCCCTGTGGGAAACTACTGTGCGTGTGAAGGGTTCGCGCGCGCCATCGACGACTGCTTCCGTGACACGTGCAGATCGTCTGCTATGGAACTCGGTAACTACCTTGAGGTGCTCTTCACAAGCCTCATGTGGAGACCAGAAGACTCCAAGCTAATGGCATGGCTAAAAATCACCACAAAGCACAACGTCGGCATTTGTCTGGCGTGCCATGACATACTTAACGCAGATGATTCTATGGATCACATGAGCTCCCAGCATCACGTCTATGTCACAGGTAATTCGGCGGTCTACGAGTGTTATCCATGTGGTGTGGCTAGCGACAACCCAGGATTCCGTTCAACACATGAGAACTCGAGTTCCCATCTTGAGAACTTAAAGCTTCGCCGACGAATCGATCGTCGTGAAATTTAGTGACCACTGAAAATGGACCACAAAAAATATCTTCTCAGGGTATAGTACCATGAGTCTAAAAAAAAGTTGGTAGACTAGAAATCATCATTGGTCCTATGTTTGCAGGTAATTACAACAGAAACTCTCTGCAGACTAATCGCATTAAGCAACTCAGGGCTGAAAGTTCTTTACATGAACAACGCAGGTGACACCCGACGAACTGACCACACATTTTCCACACACCATGAGACTATTGTCGTTGGATCAGACCGTCTGATCGCCAAGTTAATCACGACGCCGTTGGCATTGACGAAGGTCATTGGTACCTTGACTTATCAGCTATTCGTGAGTACGTCAAAGCTGGCATTCACGTCATCATTTGTGGTCTCAGGTCGTCAGAACACTTGGAAAGACTTGGTGAACTCGACACATTGTTCCCGGGGGCAGACGACATTACCTTTCTTAAGGCGTATTGCACAGTTTGTCGCGACACTACTGGAATAACCGTTGAAGCACCATTCAATTGGTTATATAACCCAGGAAACACATTTGTTGGTGGTGCTGAGCAATACAAAGCAGTGTATAGACGTCACCACCCTGATACAATTTGTGATAATTACTCATGACCACGATGTATCCACTTCATGTGGTTATTTAACGTCAAAGTACTTTTAAATTTATGAGTACACCAGGGGCATTTAAACCTGATGTCAAAGAAATAATTTACTATCACATTAATAGCAGAATCGTACGATTCGCACAACAACGTTAGATACCCAGCGAATTTGTACCTAAGCATCAGTTTCTTTTGGTCTTCGGAACATTTACCTGGGTTCTTGAACTCGATCACGAGTCCAGTGTACCTTTTGTGTGCGTTGACAATAATTAATTCAGGTGTCCCACGTTGGTAACCTTTTTTCCACGAATTTATCCTTTTACCTGGAGTGTCTTGATTCTCACCAAGCCCAGCTATCAAAATAGCTATCAAAATAACGACTTTCGTGTGCAAATGAAACTCAGTGATCATCTTGAATAGGTTATTCTTAAGAAGTGTGAAGGTCCCAGTCTTTCTGATGCTTGGCAAGACCTCTGAGTACACCCATTTGCTAAAGTGTTTCGCACGTTCCATTTTACTCGAGAATGTCAACGAATAAACCCCAGGTTCGTTGATAAATACGGTCTGTGGATTTGATTTTAGCAGGGGCGCCAAATCACCGCTCCTCATTTTACAGTCAGATTCGACATGGGAGTGCACTGCATCCTTTGGTCGAGCATAACCTAGAGCGCTCGCGACGTCTTTCGCTTTGAACCACACATTGCCGTTATTCATGACCGTTGTGACTTGGCGACTGTCAAAGTCGAATAGTCGAAGTGCGGACATTACTATAGTCCCCACAGAAATATTATTTACAGTGCATCAATAAGGGCGTCGCCACTTTGTCATTGCTAGGGACTTTATAGACCTGACGTGTTGTGTACCAATGCATCTGGTGCGTTTTAACGGGTTGAGTGGCCTTCGACTCAGTAAATACGTATCTAAAGTGAACAGGTTTTGCGATTGGCTATATGGAACAAACGTGGTTAGGTTAGGACATTGGTTTCTTTGTGGTTGATTATATTGCTTTATTGTTTTAATCAACCAATCACAACACTTGATAGTATAGGTAGGTGATGACCCCTTCGACTTGCATCTGAAAAAGTCTCTCACGTTATGATTCAACTTGGCGAACCGAGACATAATAACTTCTGGACTCTGGTAATACAATGGGTTCACCATAAGTCTTTCTTGACCTCAAGCCAATCTCAGCATGAAGTTCGAGTCTTACATTACCGCGACCAAATGACCCACCGGCCTTAAACATGTGATCAGTTGTCTTATTTATCTTGTATATTTCATGGTCTCTAGTCACACACACTCCCATACTACTTTATACCATATTCCTTCATCATTTTGGAGCCTGTGACTATGTCTCGGTTGGTGATGTAACCACTCACGATCCGAATACCATAGAATTCTATCAACGACGGGTACGCACAAGGTGCGAGTAGTATTCTTGGTCGATGTATTCCAAAGATCGTTCCATAACGCATACCTATCTTTTTGTAATTCGCTGTGAAGTCTGAATCAGTTGACTTGATGTTGTTGACTCTGACGTGTGAATTGTTCATTTGAAAGTGTATTGAACTTGGAATCGTACACACGTTCTCCATTGCTGGGTTGCTACCACCATATGCAAGTCCATTAGCCATACCAGTCTTGTACCCTATGAACTTGTCCCAACCACCATCATCGTTTGACACAATAGTTTCCCAATTTGATCCTGTGGCGCGACTTTGTAACCGGGTTACCACAAAAACAGACACATCACACCATTGTAAAGTTGGGCAGTTAAAATGAAGGCCTGATTAAAGTGGAAATGGGGTTAACTCAGGGGACAGATACCTACCATTAGCACCAACAACAGGACCATAAGTTGGGTCGTTTTGTACTAGCATACTTGTGTTGTCACCAATGGGTTTCACTTAAAAACTATTGGTGTGAAAGTCTACGTTTTTTACAGCGTGCACGTTGGTGTTGAAGTCGAATACAACGTTATGGTACCTCGTTTTAAATAAAACGGTAAATACAATTGTTCTAAGACTCTTTTACTAACGGCGTCTAGGTCATCGATTGGGTTCGCTACGTTTTTGACTGCCCAAAGTGCCATATCTATGTCCCCAGACATCTTTCCACCACTCACACTTAATTTGGAATCTTCGTCCAGATGTCTTTTTGTCCTTTTTAGTATTTTAGTGGTCTCGTAGTCAACCGGATTCGAACCCATAGATTAGACTCATTACTTCAACACATATTCGCTTATTAGATGACCAGAGACTGCGAGACTCCTAAGAGTGTCGTTAACGTTGTCGTGTGATTGTCTGACTTACTCGGGGTGGCACAACTAGAGTCTCCAAGTGAAGCCTGGGCTCGAAGAATTGCATAAATGTGCACTTCGATTGATTGATTTAATAATTCTTGCCCTAATGGTGTGAACCCATCGGATGTTCTTGGGTAATACCGACGGTAGTCACCTTGTATGTCTTTGATGTATCTATTCCAATAACCAGTCAATGGTACGTGACCTTTCAATAGTCGCCAGTCGGGAAGGTACAGTCTTAAGATGTTAGTGATTTTGGTTTGACTCTTACTTAGACGATACATGACGCGTCTCATGGTAAAGTACACATCGAATCTCATAAGATTTGCTTTGGGACGTCATTGTGATAATTCAAGTTTTGTAAAGACACCCCTGAGCGGTAAGTTCCGATGTAAATAGCAGCGATCGCTTGATAGTAACTCTTCGTTAAAGTCCAAGTCCTGTTTACGTCGTCACCAATTGTTCAGTCTTGGTAACGCAACTTGGTGTCAATGAGTATTTTCGGTAGATTCGATTTGAAGGAATTATTGTCCCAGAGTACTTGTCCTTGTGGGTGTCGACCATATTTTTGGGAATCTTGGTGTGTTGCTTAGGAATTTTGTAAAGTCGTTGTTGTGAGTGAACTTTGGTGACTTTATATTAATGAGATCGGAGTACTTTGGGCATGACTTGAAGTAAATGTCAACGGTCTTGACTGTTTTCTCATCGTCTGCGAGGTTGTACCCAAAGTCAAACTTGTCTAGTTGTGCATTTGGAAACTGGTTAAGAAGAATTAGTTCGCCTTGTTTTCTTTTTGTCATGGTCTATTATGTGAGTATATGTAATAAACAACTGCGTATAATGTACTATATGTTATACACATGATGCGAAAGTTGACGGTATTCATTAAAGGCATGGAAAAAGTTGTGTCCTTTGACAACGCGATGATGGTTACGCATGATAACCCATACATTATGGTTAAGACAGCCACTGTGTTTTGGGACTATGACAATGTATTAGCAAACACAATTGACTTCTCCTAATGGTGGTTCCTTACGGTTCTCAATGCCTCAGGGACACTATGACTTCAACGCATTGGTTGAGCGCATGAAACGTACCTTAAAATTTGAGATAGAAAAACTCCCATACTCAGGTACATGTAGAGTCAAAGCCGCCCTCCCGTTTCGATTGCTAAAGATTGGGCCTCTTCTTGGCTTTGCGATAAAAAATGGGGGCTATAACGCAGATAAGAGAACGCAGCATGTCATCACTCTAAACCCTAATAAAGTTAGCCCTGGAGAGGAACTTTACGTTGACATTCCGAAGCTCAAAAGTAGTAGCTGTTTTAGTGCCTGGATCGTTGGGTTTGTTATTCGACTTTAAGAACGTGAACGATAAGAGTTGGTTCTTGAACAATGTGAGTAAGTTGTTGGTTGAAAGAATTGTTGTGAGACTAGCTGGAGAAACTGTGTACAACAACACTGGAGAATCTTACATTGGTGTTTACCGCGACCTTTGGGAAAGCATCAGCACACGAAACCAAATGATTGACTATGGTATTGGTGGTGAGAACTTGAGAAAGCTAATTTCTAAGGACGACGGTGGTGCGACGCGTTGATGTTTAGCGTGATTGGAACGAAACAACGGATAAAGCTTGGTAAGATCATGGACGATCATGGGTTAACAACAACTTGCAATACGTGATTACACTTCCAAAGGCTACAGACATAATGGTGGCGCAATCCAACGAAAGTGTGGATGGGTATACCCTGGAGAACCTCGAACGAAACGATTGACAACCAGGGGCTCTCTGATGAAATAACGTCATTGTACGCAAGTGGTCGGAGTTTGTCATACGAACATGTTACGTTGATGAAGCTGAGTGAGTGCGACAAAGGCACAACCATTGTGAACGAGAACATTAATCTACCGAGAAAAAGTATGAAGGCAATTGTGTTGTTATTCACGAACAAGACACGAACGGACAGCGAGGAGTTCCTTTACCCGAATATTGAAAGTGTTAGAGTCACAATCGAGGGTGTGCCAAATAGCGTCTACTCACAGGGCATTCCGAAATCTAAGTTTAAAGGCACTAACACCTTGATTGTGCAAGTTCTCAAGACGTCAAGAACAGGACTAGTAAATTGGTTAATTTGTCTTTTAGCGCGCGACACTTTGGATTGTCCACCATTGTCATCGCACAACAACTGACTTCGATCGCTAAACCGTACAGAGAGAATATTAGTAAGCTTGTCTGTTTCTATTGCCCAAGAAAGAGCGATATGAAAGTCGTTATGGACGACTATATTGGAGACATTAGCAAATACCAATCGTCGGCGATCGTGAGCACACTGAAAAACAATAAGTACGCGAGACTCGAGATTATGTTGAGACATCCATACGACCACAAAGTTGTTGTCCCACAATAAAATATGGTTATAAGTAATAGCGCGATGGTGAAACGCAAAAGTGAAGAAAACCCTACGATCGAATAATTAGTCGAGGACCCTCAAAAAGGTGATGGTAAGGTTGTGGAAGACGACATTGATGCTAAAAGAGCTGAGCTAATAAGACTGTCTGGTGATGGCGTGATAAGTCAATCTGAAGCGTACATTAAAAAGCGTCCGCAAAGGTCGTCAATAAGATATGGCGTCAGTATGAGTTGAAAAGAATGGAAATAGCAAACGCTTTTTTGAGTGACTTGTTTATCAGCAAGTTCTCGAGTGTGTTAGGTGGGTTGAACGCTATTGAAAACCCTGACGAACTAAGTGACGAGCTACGAAAGACGCGTTATTAAAAAAAGATGTTGAAAGTATCATTGAGGGTATAACACCATACATACCTTTCTTGGGTTTGCTATCGGGTGGAATCATAACGTCGAAACATGTGTGTGATCACCATTTTAGAAAGGACACAGGAGATGGCACCGAAAGTCCAACAACAGACTAACTCACGGACGTATGACATCAACCCAGTTTGATTGAGCGTGTACGAAACTCATTGTAATTACCACTACTCCTCATGGTTTAGTGGGTTTTTTTTCGCGCGTTAAATTTTCAGTCACTGAAGCGATACCGACGGCACCAACTGGATCTAGCATGACACCAAGTCGATTGTGAAACGTGATACGAAATTTATTTGACATTACCACTGCTCAGGTGGTTTAGTGTTTTTTTTTCGCGCACGAGTTGAAGTAGCGATAGAGTAGTATAGCACTTGGGGGTACCGGCGCAATCTCGTGATTAGCCCGACGCTCAGCTGTGAGTCTAGTGTTGCAACAGACTGAGTGTATCAAATTTGCGAGACCGTCCGTCGAAACAGTAAATGAAGCGACATCAACAACATCAGCTGGCGACCTAAGCTAAGTTGTGGGTGTAAATCACGAGATTGCGCCGGTACCCCAAGTGCTATACTATTGCTCTAGACCAATGAAAGGAACGGACAATGACCAAATTCAGATTCTGAATGTCATTTAATATTTTACTGACTGAAAAACAGTTTGGCAGAACAGGCAAAGAATTTAATATCATGGCAAACAATGTTTGATTTGATGGTAGGGAATTGTATCCAATGCGATTATTAAGCATTTTTTTTATAAGATCTCAATTTACAGTACCTCCTCTATATCTGAAAAGCTGAAACAGTATTGTAAATACTGGTACTACATGTATATAGAAATAAATACTAAATCAAAATTATGTTTTTAAAGGTTACCATAGATGTATTAGAGACTACTGGGATTCATGGCAAGTGAAACATTTCTACATTAATATTGTGATTTGTTTATCATTCCTGGAAAACTGAACCAAGACTTTGTAGAATCCTTTTTTCATGTCAACGTAAAATGTGTGGTGGTACACAGAACATGACAGCATGTGTGTATCCATACAGCATAAATGGATACAGTTGTTTTCAGACAGCGAAAGCACTGGGGAAAAGAGACAGACCAATGTGTATGAGCTAGAAGAAACAATGTCATCCTTTGATGGAGAATGTGATCTTCCACAAAGGAGATATGAAAACATTTATGAATTAGTTGAATGGTACATCGAAATATAAGGTAAGGTGTTGCAAATGGGAATAACAATATAAATGTCAAATGTTGTATAAGCTCTATTAAGCCTTCTTTTTAAGCCACCCACTTGGACCTTAACATTTTCAATAAGTATTCTCTTGTTACACTTGTTAATGTATCTAACAACAAACTATTCTGCAAAGATAGATTTATGTTGTTTCTATATGAAATTTAAATTGCCAATTTTCATTTCACAATATCAAATTATCATCCCATCTTTATAAACCTCTAGAATTTTAAAACCGCTTTTACAGTAAATTAGTTACATAATACTCACTTCTTGCAATGTGTGACTTGACTTATTTCCTCAAATCTTGACAATGGATTTCCACTCTCCTCTGACATGTCGACCTTGTCATTAATTTGGGTATATACTACTCTTTCTATACTTTGAAATGTATATACAAGATTACATGATCGATTCCTGTCTGTGACTCAGAAACATTCTCTGAGGATTTGAGCTTGACAATCGTCCATTTATCGTCTGATTACTCCAAGCTCCCACATTCCCTGCATCAGTGTACAACTGTGTATATACAACACCTCCAAGCATTACTGATATAATAGTGACTTCTGCATATGCAGTACTATATCAATCGAACCAGTATATGCTCTCCATCTGAGTATATAGGTTTTGTTGTATTCCGGTTACTATTTCCTAATTTTCAATAAATGTTTAATGTTTTCTAGTTACCATCGCTGGACCTCAGTATCTTTATTGATCCCCAACTTAAAAAATCTTCAACCTCTGCAAAATAATAAATTCCAAAACCACATCATTCATGATAAACAAATATTGTCCAGATACTTGGCGCTGATCTTCGCCAAATCGCTCAAAGAACCCAAGCACACACTTCTTAGTTACCTCCGTAGCAGTGCTGTCATCTCTCGATTTCGTTATAGAAACAACTGTAGTGCCAGAATTAATGAGATCCCAGCTTGCTTTATGGCATAGCTATGGGTTCTGAAATGCTGAAAGACCAGCTGGAAGACCACCAGAGAGCAATACCAGAGAGCAATCTACTTGTGAAGACATCTCTCCTGCAATGGCTGCAAGCCGTGTCCATAACATAAACAGCTCAGAGGTTTGATTATTTTCTGAGTTTGCAAAACTCTCTCTAGCTTCGTGGCTCACCAGGGGCGCCGATCTGATGCGGTGGGGAAAAAGGGCACATTTTTTGTTAGCATTAATTATTGTATGTTGTAATGTTCGCTAATTTTGTCATATGGGTGCTGTTGATTTTTCTAGATAGTTATTTTCTTAAATTGCTTGCCATTTATTTTCCAATTTTTCCATAGATATCAGAACAATTTCATCGTTTACAATACACAACTTACACAAATTACACAAATTACAACCTAATATATACGTAGTGTTAAAAATTTACATAAATTACAACCTAATATATACGTAGTGCAAAACAGTCAATTTAATTAATGTATTCTCCTCAACTCATCTTTTATTCAAACCTTTTGCACTGCTGCTCATTTACTTCAATGAAATCTTTTTTAATCTTAAAGACGCAAGCATTGTCAATGTAGTTCTTCTGAATTGTGGCAAATATTCTGTTATTTAAGCTATTTGCGCTCATTGTTGATCGTAGCCATGATTTGATTCGTCGCATGACGCTGAAGCTTCTCCTAGTGGTACGGAATTGTAAAACCACAACAAATTGTAGATTTGAGGAAGGCTTTCTTTTGAACTTTGTTTCTTGTTCAAGACGTCACAAATCGTAGACACTTTGGTTATCTTCCTCAGAGGAATTCCAGATTCTCTGTTGTAGAGCTTGATATGAACAGGAAGCTCTTCCAACTCATTCTTTAGCTCTTCTAGGTCGATCACCTCTGAAAGATCACCCAACCTGTCAACAAGCTCATTGGCAATGGAATATTCCTTATTTGCTGCATTCAAAACGGAGCTTTCTATTGCTTTCAGAGCTTGGAGGTCGTCTTAGTCGAAGCGGGTCATGATGGTTTCTTTGATAGCATCCAAAGTTTCATAATACATCCATAATAGCTCTTCTTTTCACTTAAGGAAACTTGTGCAATTGGTGTGCTGGAATGGACTACGTAGTTAACAGGAGTGGTTCTCGTTGCCAAAATGGGCTCATCGTATGTCTCGTCATCTCATGGTCTCATGTCTCGCTTTCATTATGTTATCTTCTCTGCTTTTGTTAAGGTGGCTCGATACCCTAAAATTTGACAAAAAAACTTTTGGCGGTATTATCACTTTTAGTATGTTTAAATATTATACATTCAGGGGAAATCAAGAAAAAAATCATTTTTCAGGTTTTTATTTGAAATAACAGTCCTACAAAATGTCTCATCGTTTTTGTGATGTTCGTTTCCATGGAAACTGTTTTTATTTACACATTTGTTATTGAGAAATCTGCAGTTATTTTGTTGTTTTTGAGGAGCTATCCCCCAAAACATGCGAGGAGGCCTGTTAACTAGCTAAACATTGAGGCCTGGTTACATAGTGAGAATAGTGAAGCAGATATTACAACTGCAAACGACAAGCGAGTATATTTTCTTAGATATTTTCCTAAATATGCCTACAAAAAAGAAATTTAAAAAATCGAGAAGTAAGAGGAGAAGGTTTGGAGGAAATCAGTATGTTGATAGTGAAAGTTTGGCACAATTTCAAGTCAGAGCTCGAGAGAAAGCTCCTGAAACGTGCGAAGAAGTTAGTGGAGAATCAAGTAAAGATGAATGTGATGAAACCCCAGCTTCATCTTTATCCGCCTCCGAGAGGAAATTACAATCACCATCACGCGATTCTTCTGACTCTTTGGGCAGTGATTTATGTCATGAAGACACTGAAGAACCTGAGGGATTTCGTTTGGTACATCTCTCAATCCTTACCTCTGTTTTCAGTTCGTTTTGGTGTCCCACTTGCAAGTCCGGCCATGTCATAATGAAGGAAGACAAAGAAGGTAAGATGGGATTTGCTTCAGTTATAACACTTACATGCACGGCCAGAAATTGTAAATTTTCCAACAGTTTCTACACTTCTCCAAGAACAAACAAAGGGCAAGCATTTGAAGTTAATAGAAGGGCTGTACTTGCTGCTAGAAATATTGGGGTTGGCCATCAAGGTCTGTTGAAATTCGCTGGTGTTTTAAACATGTTGCCCCCAATGAATGAGAGCTCTTACAAAGATCATGTCAGGGCTTGTAAAACTGCTGCCGAAATGGCAGCTAAAAAAAGTATGGAAATTGCTGTTGAAGAAACTAAACAACATTATGAACCTGAAGAAGATGAAACTTGTAATATTGGGATTTCAGCAGATGGTACATGGAGGAGAGGATTCTCTTCTGCTTATGGAGTGGTTACATGTATGTCATTGGTAACTGGCAAAGTCATTGACATTGAAATAATGTCAAAAGATTGCAGAGGATGTGTGAACTGGAAAGGAAACCAGGGAACAAATGAATTTGATGAGTGGTGGGAGAAACATCAACATTTGTGTAGTTCAAATTTTACCGGCTCATCTGCTGCAATGGATTGTACTGGAGTACTTGCTATATTTCAGCGATCCATTGAGAATTACTCCTTGAGGTACACTGAATTTCTAGGAGATGGTGACAGTAAAGCTTTTGCCTTACTGACTGAAGAGTCAGTTTATGGTGATAATGTTGTTGCCAAACTTGAATGTGTTGGCCATGTCCAAAAGAGAATGGGTTCTCGCCTCTGTTCCCTCAAGAAGCGCTCAGGTAAGAATAAGCTAGAAGACGGGAAGAGTATTGGTGGCAGGGGAAGGCTCACTGATAAAGTGATTGACAAAATTCAAGTCTATTATGGTCGGGCCATAAGAGACAATTCAGCAAGTATCACTACTATGAAAGATGCTGTCATGGCCATTTGGAATCACACACAGTCAACGGATGTTGAACCATTGCATAACCTTTGTCCTGCTGGTGAAGATTCGTGGTGTGGCTTTCAGAGAGATCTTGGAAAAGGAACTTGTGAATATGCTCATAGCCACCCACTTCCCAAGGCAATTTCGAAAGCCATCCTACCTGCTTTTACTGCTTTGAGCAATGAAGCTTTACTAACGAGCTGCTTGCATGGAGGTACTCAGAACCAAAATGAGGCATTCAATGCACTAATTTGGCAAAGAGCTACTAAAGAGACCCATTCAGGACTTCTTACAGTTGAACTAGCAACTTTCCTTGCAGTTTGTCACTTCAATGATGGTGCAAAATCCATTCTGAAGATCTTGGGAAACCTTCACATATGCCCTGGAGCGAATACAACAAGGGCTTGCAAACTTGACAGCACAAGGCTGCGTCATTCCTGCAGAAAAAGTTCAGATCATGCAAAAACAAGGAGAAGGAAGCTGAGACATGCCAAGAAAGGATACATTGATGATTTGGAAGAAAGAGAGGGAGTTGTTTATGAGGCTGGGGCCTTCTAATTGTGTACTTTCAACTGAACGTCCATTGGAAAAACATTCTTTGTCTTTGAACGCGATTTTCTGAATTCTTGATTTTTGGGTGCTGTTTCACCTAAGAAACACGATTTCTCAAAATCTATATGAGATATTGATCTGAAATTTTCACTAACTATTTGTGTCTCATTTTGGTTCATTGTACAGCTAAAAGGTATGTATTGGACAACCTATGCACATTATATACAGTTTTTCCAATGTGCTTTCAGAGGAAAATTAATGTTATAACTTTGTGAACTAATTTCTCAAGACATACCAGCCTCACATACTTGAAAGTGGTTCATTGAACAGATCTCCTATCAATATAACTCCATGTAAAAAATGAAGTCTTCAATGCTTGTACTTTTGGAGATATCATGTTTCCCGTGACACATACTTTTTGAGAGTTGAGATTGGGTGTGATTAGTATCAGGGGGGGTGGCTTCTTTAGAATTTAGTGGGGAACCCAAATTTTATTGCAAATGAAGTTTGGGAAGATTTCATGTCTCTCAACAAAATATATTTGCTTAATTCAAATTATAAAAGTCTAAAAAACAAGAATGAACATAGGCTCTTTTAGGGTATCAAGCCACCTTTTTTATCTGAGTTCCTGTAGGCGAATGTAATGCTTGTCAATGCTTGCTGTAGCTTACATCTGCTGTAGCTTACATCTGCAACAGCTCCCCTTGTGGTCTGCCGTGTCCTGGAAAGATTTCGCAACTTTAGGTTACTTTGGGTACTATCAGGATTCTCGGATAATTTGAAAATCGAAAAAGACAAACTCTCTTTGGGCTCACACCAGAAAGGGCATAAATATCTTCATAGAAATCTTGAGCATCCGCAACCATTCTGGATAGTGATATTCCATCTTTGAATACTAGTTCGTTGCAGTGAGCGAAGCGATGAATATAAAGGGCTTGTTTGTAAACTTGCTCCTTTACCAAAACTGCTAACCATTTCATAGCCAATGCACCATCAAATGCCATACAAGCCATCTTTTCAGGGGCCATTTTACATCGGACAAGTATATCCTGGACATACTTTAGCAGGGATTCCGACGTTAGTCCTTCGTCACATGGCATAACGCCGACAAAATCTTCCGATTTCTCGTAGGTTTCACTGCAGTGGCGAACAGAGAAAGACAACTGTTCAGTTTTTGAGACGTCACTTGATTCGTCACAAATGATTGCATAAAAACTATGCAGTCATTCACATTTATCAAACTATTTCTTGCACTCAGAAACAATTTTTCTGCTTGCTCAGCTAAAATTTCTAAAGTTTTCTTTTAAAAGAAGACATAGGCCAGCATTGTCAATAGCCTTGTCTTTATTGAACTGGAAAATGTTCGAATAGTCGTCGGTATGACCCCGTATGGCAACGCCCTGTCGAAGAAGTGTTTTCAAGGCAGCCCAAATGAGCTACAAGGCCTTGTCGCCTCGATTCTGCTGCTCTTTGACGTGATCATTTATTTGACACTCAATTGTAGGTTGGTTTCTTCTTGCCTCTCCCGTAGAATTATTATGGTTGTCGTTCTGCACCCTTCTTCCAGTTGCAGAAACCAGTATCAGAATCAGAGAAGACAAATGGGGAAATACCATGGGCCTGGACTTCACAGAAAGTTGCATTTTCGAAGCCATTCGGCTTGAAAAAATCTTCCTTTGTTTTTGCTACAATACTTCTCTTCCTCGTTAAATTCGCTTCCTACTTTTATCCATGGATCAAAAACCATGTTTGACTTTTCGGGTAGCGACACACAAGTGATGTTGCAGCTATCTGACAGAGCAGCAACTTCCTTCACAGTCGACTTTTCGACATCATCGTTCCATGATTCTCCACTTTCGTCATGCGTTTGGCTTTTAAAAATGATGCAATTGTGGTTTGGATAAATATTTCTATGCAAAACGAAAACAGTACAACAGTCTTCATATCGGATATGACATAACATCCATTGCTCATTTAGAGTCAGAAAACAATAAAACATTGCAGCTTTTCCAATGTACTTTATTCAATTATTCTGTAACACTAATTACGCAGGTACATGTAATCTAACTATATGAAGAATGAAGATCTGTATTCTGTGATGAATATATAATTATGTCTTGTTGTTTCTTGTAAGATTAGGGGCACAGTGCAGGGGCGGATCTAGCCTAACATATGACTGTAGCGGAAACTGTGACGACACCAATCTAGGGGGGTACGGGGTTAGGGTTTTTGAAATTTTAAACCCCGGAAACACCACGGTCGCGGAAGTGAAGCGTATTTATTTTGTCATAACAAAAGAAACACGCTTCACTGCTTCACTTCTGCGACCGTAAAGACAGCGCAGCGACCATATGGAAACCAGGCTTAAGTAGGGCCAGACCATTTAACCGTTCTTCCTTCATTTTATTACGTAAATACGTTTTCAAACGTGGACCTCTCGCAAGTACAAGTTGTGACTGGGATGGTGGCAAAAATGCGAAATGCTGTAAGAATATTGGGAAAGGTGAATTGATCTATGAATGGCAAAACTTGGATCGTAGACTGACTACCTTTAGTCTTGCGGCATACTTCACTCCATGATTCCAATTCGCTGTCGAGAAAACGTGGGCTTGGAAGGTCATCCTTGTATATTTCAAGAAACTGGGCGAAATGAGTTTTCCAGTCGGGTTAGGTCACGACGTTCCTTGGTAGCCCATATACAGCTTCCATCACATTAAGGTTAGTTTCAGAAAAGCGACTTTGAACTTGCGTCATTAAATGGTCCAAAAATGGGATTGTAACCACGCGACGATAATACTCGGACATCCATCACTTCAAGGGCACTGCCATCATTGGAATCTTCCTCGCTAGCTACCTCAGAAATGGGAATTGGATAATATGATTCAATCGGGAGCTCAAGTACACTTGATAGTGAAAGAAGACAAAGAAACGAAGCATATTTACGGTTGTTAGCATTATTGTAAACTTCTGCAACAACAGCCATTGAAGGATCTGCCCGTGTCAAAGAATCCAATGCCTTATCTGACAAACACATGGCAAAAGCATTTCCCCTGCAACTAAATGCACCTTTATTATGTTGGGTGAGAAGAAGAATACTGAGCATTTGTATAAAGCTCAATACTGACGAGGCACCGAAGGTATATCGCCATGGTTTCACTACCACACAGTGCAAGAGAGCATGCATTGTAGAGACAGTTGCCATCCCCTGTAGTTCTAATGGTGATTGAAAGATATAGAAATGCACATAATACCATGAGAAATGATACAAATTGAACTCATTTAGGGTCCTATTATAATATGTACTTCACACATTAAATACTGAATAGTTATACTCTGCATATTCTTGCACATAAAAAATCGTTTGTGGCAACATTGGCAAATGTCAGTAATGTACACATAAAATATGTGATTGGATTTCTGGCACATTTACTAGGTTAATGTCAATATCAGCTGTCGATACAGAACCTTTTGTTCATTACACAACTTGTAATGAATGGCTGCTGTACAAATAAATTCAACAGCTCATTAGTTTATTACATACTGTAAGTGGTCACAACACTTTTAAAACAAGTAAAATAGTACCCTGTACCTGTCCTACCCCTTCATGGGTTAACCATCAGCATAGTTAACCCACTAAGAGACAGGCACTCTCATACAATTGCCCGGTGCTCTCTTAGGCACAGCAGTGAAATGAACCAATGCATTGGCCACAACCCATTTCATGAGGGGTTGTAGGTTTCACAATTCATTAAATATCAAATAGTGATATAGTGCTTTCTATTATTATTTTCTATTATTATTTTCCAGCATAGTGCTTTCTATTCTCTAAAACAAGTGAAATCGTCTGTTGTGAGCCAACAGACATTATAGTCTTTTTGGCCAATAATATCACTATATCTATTCTGTTAGCAGAGATTCTCTGCTAACACTTGGTCAAGTGCAATCATTTCTTCTGTGGCAGCTTGTTTATACAGTATACTGTATTAGTATATTCTTCAAAGGCTTGTGGGCCATTAAGGGGCAATCAGGCATCCGGGCTCTTCACTGTGCTGAATAAAATTGTCTGGCACTAAGTACCAGATAAAAAAAACCAATCGCATCCATGTATTGCACTAAATAGGAAACTCAGTCAACTTCACTTGTACTATTCTGGTACGATGCATCAAATGCTTTTCATCAGCATGCAGTTGTCATAATTAAATAATTATACATGTAGGACTAGGTAGACTGAGGGTAGTTCAATCAGACAAATTTAAGCTGCCAAATGGCTGAGCATTCACCAAGAATAGAATAAGATAGTAATGTACATGTACTGTAGCTAGAGATTTGGACTAGTGAGAGCAATTGATTTGTCAATGAATAGTCGATTGTGATTGACTGTAGAAATTCCATTTCCCACTAATCTATAAACTACAGGTACTACATTATGAATTTAATAAACACCACAGCACTAGCAAAGGGCAGGCAACAGAGTTGTGTAATACTGTAAAGAACACGGCTAAAAACCATGTTTTTTAGCTCATGTGTAGTACGATAAGACTGTCCTGTGAAAGTGGAAGGCCCCCGACCACTGCACAGGCACACATTGGTTAAATATATTAAATGATTTAAAAAATAGTAACTCGGTCTCAGCAACACTGACTCACTGAGAAGTTAAATTAATCCAATTTCTACATTTTATTAAGTCGGTAAAAATCAGACGATTATCACACCAACTATGACAATACAAAATACAGTTTCTAACCTAACTATAACAATCACTTAATGTAAAAAAAATAATATAAAAAAATTACTTAATGTAATTCTTAAGTTTACTCTTAAAAACATCCAAAGTCTCTGATAAGATTATTTCCTTAGGAAGACTGTTCCACTCAGTTAATGTTCTAGGATAAAAAGAATATTTAAAAATATCCTTAGTATATCGAGGTACTCTATACTTAAATATATGACTGTTTCGTGTTCTTGATTCTTGACTCGGAATCAGCAAGTTCTCCGTGTTCAAGTTAAGTAAACCACGACTTAACTTATACATCATACTTAGGCGTATACATTTCCTTCTTGTTTCCAATGTATCCCAGTCTAATTCTTTTGTCATGGCTGATACACTAGCTGATCGATCGTAGTTTCCTAAACAGAAACGTGCCGCTGATCTCTGAACTCTTTCAACAGCAGCAACATCTTTCTTGTAGTGAAGGTCCCATGCCGTAGAAGTATATTCAAGTTTTGGTCTTACAAGACTTTTGTAGGCAACTTCCTTGACATCTCTTGGGCAATTCCATAGGTTCCGCTTGATAACATGTAATACGACATTTGCCTTTCGAGTAATGTTAGATATATGAGATGACCATTTCATTTTATTATCAAACATCACCCCGAGATATGGGTGGTTTTTAACCTCTTCCAGCACTTGACCACAGAACATATACTGTTTCTTTATGGTATTCTTCTTAGTTGAAATGCACATCACTTTAACATCACATCATTTTTTAATTATTATATTTGTTATTCCGTAAGTCGCGCATCGTGAGATCACATGATTTTACGTAATCAACATCACAACAAACACAATACGTACGCTGTCTGGGATCAAATTATCACAGTTAACAAGTAATAATATATAACAATTAGTCACCGAAGTAGAGGTGATTATCGGTGAATATTTAGCGAGCCGCGAAGCGCCGAGGTAAATATCACCGATAATCACCGAGACTGAGGTGACTAATTGTTTTAGTAGAAATTCACAGGTGACTATCAGAGAGAGAAAAATTGAAAGAAGGCAAGGGGAAATGTTTTAATTATTATATTTGTTATTCCGGAAGTCGCGCATCGTGAGATCACATGATTTTACGTAATCAACATTCAACAGAATATTAAAACGAACAACATACGAACCTAACGTCGAACGTGCTATACTCTTGCAAGTAGAGGCCAGAATGTGCTTAAGAAAAAGCGATTTTGCTGTCAGATCAAGCAGAACTACAGAGTGTAAGACTGAGTTAAAGATTGAGTTAACATAAACGAGCAACTGTTAAAAGATGCAGACGGAACTTGTTTTTGCTTGTTAATGTTAGTACGAAACCGGCTTCACTTTTGTCCAGCTCAAAGTTCCCTTGTCAATCAGCATTTTTTACCAGGTGAAGCAATGACTTTTTCAGCAGATTTGGTTTAATTGGTGTTTCTTGGCCGATTTCCGAGTAAAACTCGGGGATAATTCTGTGTGACTGTATATATATCAGCATTCTGTCTCGTACAATTTTTGGATATAGTTTCACGGGTGTCAATGTTTTTTTCTGAACCGTATCACTGCTATTTTTCCTTCACTGACGGAGCTGCTTGAGGTAGGAACTAAAACTTAGTGTTTTATTAGCCTCATTGAATAAGTATAATACTGTCACAGATTGACATTTGTTTGTTGTACCATGGATAGTAAATAGTCTATTTACTATCCATGGTTGTACGGAGGATGACGGTCAAGACTACAGCTCGGACTGACAACAACTGACTTGTTTTTTGTTAAAACAGTCTGCCGTCTTTTTTCGGGCAGAAACGTAAAATATTGAAAAGCATTTGTTTATATCTTCGACAATAAAGCTAATAAGCTTTTAAATGTTGTCTTAAATGTTTGTTGTTCAAAGTATTCTGTTAAATAAAGTTTTTTTCACAAAATTACTTGTTGTTTTGATCGTGTCGCCGATTGCCGTCGACACCGCCATCAAGAGTTTATAGCTATGAAATTAGAAAAATTCTTATATCTTACCTCGAAAACGTTTAACTCTATATTTAGTTCTTTCTTTAGTTTGTTTTTGAATAGCATTTTTTTTAGTTTCATTCGCTTTTTCGTACGTAATATCGATAAATCGAGAAGCCGCCATTTTTAAATCGCTGAAAATGTTATAGTCACCTCACGCGAGGTGACTATCACAAAATAGGCCGTCCATCTCGACCAATCACGGCACGAGAAACTCTATAGTCACCTGTCAATTTCTACTAATATACTTTAGTATCAACCAACTAGTGGTCTTTTACAAATTCGGCATTCTGATTGGCTGAGCTACTCACTGTCTATTGGTGATAGATAGCGTTACCCAATCACAAACCTTCTTATGCTGGAATATTCCTATCCTGACCAATCACAAGCCACGACATATTCAAGCTGCCTGGCCAAACCTGGAATCTAGTCCAAACATGGCGTCCGCTAAAATTTATATACGAGTGATGAAATCATGAAAACATTGGCCCGAAAGTAATGGGAAATTGTTCAGTTTGACATTTTCGAATAAGAAAATGAATTCGCTTATGCCTATGGAGTATATCTATACCAAATGTGAAGCAAAGTAATTATAATCTCGTTTTTTGTGAGCGATTGGTTATCATGTGTCATCGAGCAACTCTACATTTTGAATGGAGAGACTTCTACAAACAAAAAGGTAAAACTATCTGAAAATTTGGAACAATGTTAGAAAGGTTGTTTATGGTTGATACTAAAACAATTAGACAACTCGCCCTGACTATCTGCTCATAGACAACTCGTTCTCGTTGTCTAATTGTTAAATATATAGGTCTCACTCACCTCAGGCTCAGTTACATGAATATTTCGTGGTTGAGAAGTTCTATTAAATCAAACTATTAAGCCAAAATATCTACTCCGTTTAGCGAACTGATCTATAAAGCATCAACTATCGAATTTCACCAGGAAAGAGCTGCCAGCTACTGAAAGCGACCAAATTCCTTTATTGTTGAACGGAAACGGTTTTTTCACACCCGTGTAACAAAACCCGATATTTTTATGTTATCAACTCTAAATGTTCACAAAGCTGAAAGCTAAGCAGAGAAAGATACATGTAGTAACCACAATTTAAAACAGGTTTCCGCTGGCCTACATGGCTGCATCACGTTTGCAATTAATGCTGGCCTAGTTAGGGAGCTACATGCATCGGTTTTCCCATACTGAACTTTAACACAATTGTAAGAATTCCTTCAAAAATATATACAAAGCATGTCGTTGATGTAGAAAAGGCAACCGGTTGCCCTCGCGCTGCCCCCGTAGCTCCGGCGCTCCTGCATGAAAATACATTGCTTTCAATTTTACAAGCATGATTTCGGTAAGTGTCAGTGATTTGTTACGCCAACAGTCACAAATTAACGAGATTGTCGCTGTTTTTTTTTTATTTCTGCTTCATTACTGAAGTATTTGGAAGCGTCAAGTTTGAAGACAAAACCATCCTGTCATATACATTTTGAGCAGCATATAGTGTACTTAGTTGAATATTTAGCCTACAAACATGGAATTTGTCGGTCCTCCATATTGTAAACCAACACCTCGCACACAGCCTGGCGTGCAATATTGTATTGTGTCGAGATTCCATGGCCTTTACTGTTCATGTGGAACAAGTTTCTTCAAGGTACTTCTGGTCAAAATGTGAATCACATTGATTTCCTTAATTTAACCGTAGATAATGGATGGTTTGTTTTAAAGAGAAATTGTGAGCGCATCAATGAATTGAAAATCTAGTTTTGTTAGAGGCTTACAAAAGTACATTGGGAAGGTAGCGACAGTTGCTAGGGGAGAACTAGAATCAATGGAGATAAACAGTCTTCATCAAGAAATTATGAACAAACTGTGGTTTTGCAAAATCTTTGGTCTCACACTGTTATATATGTACTCAGTGAATGTTATAGTTGTAACCGCTGACCATATGTATTGACATTAAAGATAGCAACACGCTTCTTGATTCTTATCATGGCTGACATGTGTATTATATAACATGGTGTCAGAAGTGGGATTTCTTTAAGTAATCAAAGCTGAATTGAGTGAACAAAAGCGGTTAAAACTGATTATGGTTAAAATTATGATTATGGTTAAAACAAGGAGGCAAGGGAAAGCGTAGGAAGACTCTTTGAGGCTACCAAAGATGGAATGCAAATAATCACAGGAGAAGACCCAAATGTGTCAGTGCATGGTGTATCAACGAAGCCCAACAAATCTTGTAAACACAAGAACCAAAAGAGACAAACTACATCTAAATCAGAGAAAGAGTCATCAGGACCATCAAAGTGTCAAAGATGTGGTTATTATAGCCATAAGCCACAAGGAAAATGTCCTGCCAAGAGCCAGTCTTGCCGCCGGTGTGGAAAGATAGGACATTTCAGCAGAATGTGCAGAGGAGGAGAAAAGAAAATACATGGCATGGAAGAAGAGTTATATTCCAGTGAAGAAAAGACAACTCCGATGATGATGATAGCCAGTATGCGAAAGAGTTGCATTTGCTGCATCTCAAGAGTTTGAAAATCCACAAAGCCAAAGAATCCGGCCAGCAGAAAGATGATGAGTGGTGGGAGACCGTACAAGTGGGTAAAGGTACCTTGCAATGCCAACTGCACACAGGTGCACAAGCAAGTGTTCTGACAACTAAGCAGTTAAGAAGTGTTGCTCCTGAGGCACGGATCAAGAAAACACACAAGAGACTTGTGTCATACAGTCAACACCAGATTATGCCCAGAGGATGCACCACACTGAAAGTGAAACACAAAAGGAAAGAGATCAAGGTGAAATTCTTCATCATCGACAAAGCTCAGAATCCAATTCTATCAGGGAAAGCATGCAAAGCACTAAACCTGGTGAAACGAATACATGAAATCGACCACAGTCTAAAAGAGCTTCTAATCCAACATCCAGATTTGGAAAATGCTACAGGAGCGATGCCAGGAACACACTCCATTAAAGTTGATCCAACAGTAAGCCCTGTTGTTCACGGCCCAAGGAGGCAACCTGCGGCACTCCTACCAAAGATTACAAGTAAGCTGAGAGAAATGGAGAAAGAGGGACATCTGGCGAAAGTAACCCAGCCAACTGATTGGGTTAACTCCATGGTAGTAGCACGGAAAGGAGAGAAGATCCGCATCTGTATAGATCCATCTGACTTGAACAAAGCAGTGAAGCGTGAACATTACCCTATCCCAACAGTGGAAGAAATCACCACGAGGATTCCTGAAGCCAAAATATTCTCAGTATTGGATGCCAAGAGTGGATATCTCCAAATGAAAATTGATTACGAGTCCAGTCTCCTGACAACGATGAACACGCCTTTGGGTCGATACCGTTGGTTGAAGCTACCATTTGGCATCAAATCGGCGCCTGAGATGTACCAGAGAGCAATGAACGACATGTTGGAAGGGATAGAGTATACACATGCTATAATGGATGATATTCTGGTGGCTGGACGTGATATACCACATCATGATGCTGTCTTACGACAAGTCCTTGATCGAGCTAAAAGTTACAACCTCAAGCTAAACTTTGACAAAGTGAAAATCAGAAAAGAAGAAGTGCGATATGTGGGACATATCATATCAGCGCGTGGACTCAAACCAGATCCCGAGAAGGTAGAAGCGATGAGAAGCATGCCAGCACCTGAAAATAAAGAAGATGTCCGCCGTTTCCTTGGATCAGTTCAATACCTAGCCAAATTCTTGCCACACCTGGCTGAGGTAGAAGAGCCCCTGCGTGACCTAACGAAGAAAGACACAATTTTTCACTGGGACAAACCACAGGAAGCAGCCTTTCAACATATCAAAGATTTGTGCTGTACAGCGCCTGTACTAGCCTATTATGACGTCAAGAAAGATGTTACAATACAGTGTGACGCAAGCAAGAATGCAGTCGGTGCTGCTGTTCTCCTACAAGAAGGAAAACCCATAGCCTATGCATCACGAAAGCTTCGCACGTCCGAGTTAAACTGGTCACCCATCGAGAAAGAAATGCTAGCTATCGTATTCAGTACAAAGAAATTCAGAGAATACATACTGGGAAAAGAAACTGTGGTGCAGACCGATCACAAGCCACTGGAAACTATTCTTCGCAAGCCCCTATTGTCAGCACCCCTGCGACTTCAGACGATGATGTTAAAGGTCAAAGGATATGACCTGAAAGTTGAATATCTTCCAGGCAAGAAGCAAGTCATTGCGGATACACTCAGCAGAGCAAGCCTTAATGAAGTACCACCAGAAAGAAAGGAATTTCAAGTAAATATGCTGGAAAGAATTTCCGTCACCCAAGACAAGTACCATGAGCTGCAACAAAAAACTGCCAATGAGTTATATGAATTATACGCTATTATCCAAGCAGGATGGCCCGATACAAAGCAGCAAGTACCTCACAGTATCAAGCCATATTGGAACAACCGAGATGAACTAGCGGTATTGGACGGTGTAATTTATCGAGGGATGAGAATCGTAGTACCACCATCAATTCAACCGAAAATGCTAGAGCTTGTCCACCAAACGCACCAAGGCATCGTGAAATCCAAGCAGAGAGCGCGAGAAGCACTGTATTGGCCAGGCATGAGTTCCCAAGTCGAAGCAAAAGTGAAGGACTGCAGTACATGTCATAACTACGCAGCAGCGCAGCAGAAAGAACCAATGATACCGAGTAAAACCCCCGACTACCCATGGGCAGAAGCAGCATCCAAGATATTTACCTTCAAGAGCAAAAACTGTACTGTCTATAGATTACTATTCCAAGTACATTGAAGTCACAGAGCTCAGTGACCTCTCAGCCTGTAACAGTATAGGAGCTCTGAAAGGACACTTTGAAAGACATGGCATACCAGAGAAGCTCACAACAGACTGTGGCACATAACTTCCAACATGTGTTGATAAGTCCCAAACATCCCAATGCAAACAGAGAAGCAGAAGCAGCAGTGAAGATTGTTAAATCATTGTGGAGAAAGAACGACGACAGGCACAAAGCCCTCTTGGTTTATCGAGCTACAGCAATACCAGGCTTCGATCTATCACCGTCGCAACTACAGTATGTATGGGGAGAAGACTGAGAAGGAGAAGACTGAGAACCAGTCTTCCAATAGCACGCAGTTTGTTAACTTATAACATAAACGATGTCATAAACGATGTCGCCATGTAAAAGAAAAACATACTTCTACAACCGCAACAGCAAGAAAGAACGAGCCCCCCTAAAACCTGGTAAGGATCCGACCAGAACCAGGATCGAAACTATGGAAACAAGCAACTGTGGTGGACCATCATTCATCACCTCGTTCATACACACACACACATGTAGTGGATACGGGAAACCAGAAACTTAGACGCAACCGAGTAGCCTTGAGATTGGACCAAGGAAGATCGACAGTTGAACAGGAAGACAACAGTGATACTCTAAGCAGAGACGATAGTGACCACCAAGTACCTCTTGAAAACCCAAATCCAGAAATACGTGTCAACACATCACCGGCTCACCATCCGCCAATGGGTTACGGGAGCTTCTAGTTCTATGGTGAAAGACAAGCAGGCACCATCCACCAAGGCATCAGTAACAGAAAACATAGACCACCAAGAACACTACATAACAAGGAGTGGAAGAATTAGCAGGAAACCAGCTAAGTTGAACATTTAATAAGTGTGGCACTATTTTCGTTTAAATAGACTCACGAAGACATCATCAAATCATTAAAGTTATTTTATTTTATTTTAACAATTGTTCAGTTGGGAGGGAGGGGATGTTATATATGTACTCAGTGAATGTTATAGTTGTAACCGCTGACCATATGTATTGACATTAAAGATAGCAACACGCTTCTTGATTCTTATCATGGCTGACATGTGTATTATATAACACACACTGAATAATTCCAAGATGAAGCTGGTGGTAACTACATCAGAATTGAAACAAAGTGACAAGCATAACCTAGAGAAGATTTTGTTCTTGTTGAACAAATGTTGTGTTGGAGATGAAGTTTATCATGTACTTTCATACCAATCAGAAGACCAATCAGAATATTTACCCAAGTCCCATTTTGTCAAACAATTGAGGACAGACCTCAACAAGACATCATATTGAAAGAACTGTTGGTAAGTACCCTGGGGCAAAATTAGATTTTACATCTACACTTGCAGATCATGTACAGGAATTATTGCTGCATAAAGCAGAGCTGGCCAACGATGTGGTACAAGTGAAACTAAGTGGGGATGGTGCTAGTATGTCCCGGTCGACAAATTTTATGAACTGAGGCAATTGTTAATGGCTTAGAAGATTGACACTTTAAGCATCCCTATTGCTTGTCAAGTTGTAATTTGTCCTTGGAGACATGAAATGTTTGCTTATGATTATGGTTTCTTTGTTCTCCCGAAAATATTTTAAACTCACAGCACAGATTTTTTCTTTCTTTTTCCTTTCGGCCTCCCTAAGTCTCTTTGTTTCACTGCTACTAGTTTTCCCAATTACCTTCACGCTACAAATCATACACTAGCTTTTGTTTGATATATGGCGTTTTACACTGTGCCTAAACACTTGGCATGCCGAGCGTTAGTATCGCTACACAAACTACACTGCGACTACTGCACATGCTGTTTGTATCTTCTACATCTACCTATCTGTCATCGTTATTGCCCATTGTATATCTGAACATTTTGTACTGTATCAAAGTCATCATTTTTATTATAGACCGTCTGCGTGTTCGCATTTTATGCTAATCTATTCTGTCGATTTATCTACGCACCACGCAACCCAAATGTTGTCTTATGGGACTCTAGTATTGTTTTGTTTTATTCTGTCCTTGAGATTACAGTCATTACTCTTTCTCGTTTCACAAAAATCCCTTTCCTTTCGAGCTTATCCCACGAAACAACCACTTCTGGCAACCTCCTCCTCAACTCCTCATCAGTTACTACTTTCGTGCCCTGCCATCTTCTTAGTGTAGACATTCTAATGTTCACATCATGGAGCTTGGTTGAAATATCTTATAATTAGTTTGTGTTGTTCTACGTCCTTGTGTAATTTTATTCACATGGACAATACAGCTGCAAAGGCACACTAAAATGGTGGTTAAAAATATATAACCAATAGTAAGTTATATATCTTTCTGTAAAAATTCTCCCCAAATCCTTTGCGAGCAAATCTTACAACTCAACTGTGAAAAACCACAACTGAACTGTCAAAAAGAAAACTTAACTGTGTCCCTTGGGGGGGCATCATACAAATGAAGTCATATATTGACAAAAATAAAATGAACATACTAGATTTGTTTCAAGCTTCGAGGCAGTTAGGCAACAGTTACACAATGTATCTCAACATGATGAAATTGACAGAATTGGCTTCCATTATCCCATCTTCAACAGCTGAGGTAGAGAGCGAGTTTTCTTTGATGAATTTGCTGTGTATATATACCGCAGTACATTTGTTTTCACCAAAGTGAACACCGGCTGTTTGCACCTCTTTTTTATTGCACTTGGGACAGTGTTTTTCGACACTGGTTTCTTTCCATACTTTTCAACAAGGTTAGTATCTAAATAGAATAAAACAAGACGCCCGCTAGGCGTTAACTCGGGTTACTTCATTAGTGGACAAATTTAGAGACATATGGCGCGCATATGTTAGACAGTTAGAATTAGAAAATCCGCTCACTTGTCTTATTAATTATTACAACATATTACAAAGGATAATTTATTTATTTATTAATATTATACATGTATGGAGAACCAAGATCGGGACAACATATAATTCATATACTAATACTGTACATGGTATTTTACTGTCAATTAACTGAAGTACATGACACAGTATTGTGACATTTTGTGCACTTATATTCTAGTTGCTGTTTATATACTGTTTTGATAGTGTTCACAATTTTCATTGGATATTTGGACCAGGATAATGATTTATACAATACAATACATCAGTAGATGTATGTCAATTGCCATGGCATCAGAACATGCAACCTCGTACCCAGGGTTTTATCTCCGCCTGCCCTCCCCCCCGAACATGTTCATTCTTTATCTAAAGACACAGTCATACTCGGTTCGATATATTCAGACCATTTTGGCATTTATAGTCTTCTTTAATAGCTAGAATATGTAAAAGAGAGATGCATGGAATGGCGAAACATATGCAATGAATCCAGTTTGTGGCTTTGACATTTGTTGACAGTCGCTTAGTTTGATAATGGCAATGTTACAATCACTTTAATGTTTCCGTTGATTCAAGCATGCATGGTTAAAGCATTTGGTGGACATTTGAATGACGGTAATTTCTTTGGATGTATGAATGGTAGTGGCTTGATTTGATATGGTATTGTTACAATCACAATACATTCCATCGATTCCAGCAAGTGGTAATTATAAAGCAAAGTTATTTTGGTGGACTTTGGAATAACGGTAATTTCTTTGGCTGCATGAATGGCGACTTGAAATTCCACTGAGTTTGTAATAATGATGATATTTTCAATGGCCATAATATGCCAGTGATGGGAATTATGGCAGTGAAGTTCTGTCTATGTTGACTTTGTGGACTGGATTGATGATTAAAAAATGAGATAGTAGTAACTTTGCTTCAAATTTGGTGTAGATATACTCCATAGACAAGCAAATTCATTTTCAAATTCGAAAATGTCAAACTGAACAATTTGCCATTACCATACATGTTTTCATATTTATTTCATCACTCATATACAAATTTTAGCAGACACCATGTTTGGCTAGATTTCAGGTTTTGCTTGCAGTGTGAATATTTTGTGGCTTCTGATTGGTCAAGATAGGAATATTCCTGGTCTAACACCAATAGACCACTAGTACTGTAGCTCAGCCATCAAGGTCTATTACAAATTTGGCATTCTGATTACCAATACTAGATATACTGGAAGCGGGTACAATATATTTTTTCAGTGAAATATATTTCACATTGCCATTTCACAAGTATGTATAATAAATACAGTACTGGATATATGGAAACCATGCAGGACTGAACGTCATTGTAAGTTATAACCAGGACTGGTCTTAAAATGTGGTGCCTGCAGCTGTTTCTTGATATACTATATGCACAACCAAAATGGAAATAGCCATGCTTTGGGTCCTGGCCCCTGAACCAGTGTATTCTTTCGGAACTGGACTTATTTTCTGTTCCCGACACTCAAGTTGAAATGAATAAATGATTTTGGGAAGATATCGACCCTCTTACAAGCATTGGAACTTCGGACACTATCGAGTTTCTCTGTGCTGCAAATTCTGATGTCTACACTGATCTGGCAAATAGTTACCTACACATTCGAGCGAAGATAACGAATGGAGACGGAACTAACTTACCTGGCACCGCGCAAGTAGGACCTTTGAATTTATGGATGCATGCCTTATTTTCTCAAGTGGAAATTTATCTGAACAACAAACTGGTCACACCATCAAGCACTTCGTATCCCTACCGAACATATATGGAAACTGTATTGAACTTTAGCAAAGACGCTAAATTATCTCACTTAACTTCAGCGTTGTTCTACAAAGACCAGGCTGGAGGGATGGAGGCCGTCAATCCACTAGCAGAAGTTGGTGATGTGAACAAAGGATTAAAGGAACGTCATGCACATACAAGCCTAAGCAAGTCTGTGGCGATGGAAGAATTCATTCGGATCTGTTCGCGCAAGAACGCTATATCCTTGGTGCTGTTCCGATCAATCTAGTGAGATCAAGAGCTCCCTTTTGCCTGGTTTCATCTGCAGAAGATCCTGCTTTTAAAGTGGTTCTAGAAGATTGCGTGTTTCGCGTTCGCGGTGTTAACGTTTCGTCCACTACAATGATAGGTCATACCCAGGCTATTCAACATATTACAGCCAAGTACCCTATCAATCGTGTAAGCTGCAAAGTCAGTTGTGATTGGCATGGTGGATGCAGATGCTTACAACGGAGTTTATAACAAGAATCCTTTCAAATTTAAGAACTACGACACAACATTTCTTGCATTATCAGTAAATGGAGAACACCGGCCTGGCAAGCCACTTCACCTAAAGTTCGCCGGAGCAACAGGCACCAACTATGTTTCAGCTTTCCAAACGCTGTATGCTGGTACCAACAAGATGTTTCAGAATCAAGGCAACGGTATTGCTCGAGACGAGTATGGAAATGGCTATACCCTGTACGTGTTTGATTTAACAGCTGATCTATGTGTTGGAGATCATTTTCAACCTATCAGGGATGGGAACGTTTCCCTAGAATGCAAGTTCGGTACTGCTCTAACTGGGGCTATAAATATCGTGGTGCTTGGAGAATTTCAAAATCTTATCGAAATTGATGCCATCCGTAACGTGCTAAGTGACTTCAGAAGCTAAAATGAACACACGTCAACTGCGTCGTGTCTTACAAAAGTGACCCATATGCCAAATCAGTGTTTACAGATGTTTTACCCTCGGATCGTTTACCAAGTCAGATACAGAAAAGACCTAGAGCTTTTATTATAAACGTGGATCCCAGTGATGGACCTCGGATGGAAAAGGCGAATTCTTCGATTCTTATGGACAAAGCCCAGAATTTTACAGCATAGACTTTCAAACCTTTCTACAAGATCATAGCAGTACATTTACTTGGAATGAAAAGACTTTACAGTCACCGTCGTCTCGTGTGTGTGGACAATACTGTCTACTTATGCTTTACATCATAGTAGAAATATTCCCATGTCAACTATTGCTAGTATAGGAGTGGAACGATACATTAGTTCGTAATTTTATACGTAAATGTATTTTGTGTAAGAATAAAGACACAATGTAATTGTAAAAAATATTTATTCAATAAAATATTTACAAAAAGATTACGAATGCCATTTATATGGATTTTTGTCTCTACGTTTCTTTCTTGGCTTCGTTGGTGCCCCTGGAGACTGTGGTTTGTATTGGCCGGGAATGTCAACGCAGGTAAAAGAGTTCGTGTCGAAATGTTCAATATGTAAAACCTATCAACCCAAGCAGTGTAAAGAGCCACTTTTGTCGCACGAGTTACCAAATCGACCATGGGCGAAGGTTGGGACAGACCTGTTTACATTCGAGAATAAAAATTATCTGATAGTAGCAGATTATTTCTCTAATTTCTTCGAAGTGGACTGCCTAACAAGTACCACAGCATCTGCAGTTATCCAAAAGCTGAGAGTGCAGTTTAGCCGTCATGGAATTCCGGAGATCGTGATTTCCGACAACGGTCCTCAATTTGCGTGTGCTGAATTCCGCAAATTCTCGAAAGACTGGGAATTTGAACATATTACGTCTTCGCCACGATACCCTCAATCTAATGGGAAAGTAGAGAATGCCGTGAAAACGTGCAAGACGCTGATGAAGAAGGCAGCAATGGCAAAGACCGACATTTATCTTGCTTTGTTGGCGTTCCGGAATACACCCAGTGAGGGAGTTGGTGCTAGTCCAGCACAGAAGCTGTTCTCAAGGAGGACCAGAACGCGACTTCCGACGACTGCGGAACTATTAATGCCGCGAGTAACCCCATGTGAAAGAGTGACGGCAGGTCTACAAAAAGCGAAAGAAAAGCAAAGACGAAATTACAATACCAAGGCTCATGTTCTTTCACCTTTGAACGCTGGTGAAATCGTGCGAATGAGACTTCCTGGTGAACAGAAATGGTCGCAGGCGATCTGCATAAAACAGGCTGGTATACGTTCCTATGATGTGCTGTGTGGTAATCAGAAATACAGACGCAATAGACGCCAATTGCGGTCTACTTCGGAAGATTGCCTGATGAATCCACCTACTAGTTCAGTTGCAAAGCAAGCATCTGGAACAACATTACGTCCGGCGCCAGCACAAGCCGTGCAAATGCAACCTGAGTCTGGTGGTTCGCATATGAAGTCTCCAAGAGTGATTCCCTCTGTAACATCTAACGACGAGATTTCCGCTCCACATCCTTCAGTATTATCTTCCAATGGTCCACCAATAGTGAGAAGGTCAATGAGAGATAGACGCGCACCAGACCGATTTCAAGCTTAAATGACGAACTGACCGGACACGATATATTTAGTTTATTTACAATATATTTAGACAATTTATATATTTCTAGAGAATGGAATTTATTTAGCTTTAAACAGAGAAGGACAGGGGCGGATCCATGAATTTTCTAGGGTACGGCAAAACACGGAAGTGGCGCATTTTAGGGGGGTCCGGGGGCATGCCCCCCCATAAAATTTTTGAAATTTGACTCCCTGAAATGGCATTTCCTGCATTCTGCCAAGATTTTTTAGAAAAATCTTAGTTCTAATTTGCGTTTTTTATACCACATTTTACGATTTTTAAAAAAAATGCTTCTGCACTTTTAAAAAAATTGTTACTGGAGTCTGGAGACAAAGCCCACCAACGTATTCTCCAACACTTACCTTATGATTTAAGGCTTAAATCCTAAAATGTTGGAGAAATGTTAAGATGGTTTAACTTATATACTTCCATATTGTCATTTATCACAGTATTAGAAACAGGATTTTAGGACTGTTTCACTCTATCAGAGCTCATCAGCATGCCTATGAATCACTGGCTCAGTGAAACAGACATGGACAGCCAAGGGCCCAAGAGGGCAAGAGCCCACATTTCTAACCCCTTAGCTGCCAAGCTGTCTGGTTTTGAGGCGCCAGATACTCGCCTTAGAAAGTCAGAACCCAGAAGTAGTATTGAAACTTGAAAGAGTATACCATTTGGGACATTTCATGGACATAGAGGAGCTCATTTCTCTATATCATCCCGGTCGTCTTAAACTATTTTACATTTATCTACTTGAGCTGTCTGGTTTTGAGGCGCCAGATACTCGCCTTAGAAGCCAAGTAGTCAGAACTCAGAAATAGTATTGAAAGAGTAGACCATATGGGACATTTCATAGACATAGAGGAGCTTATCTCTCTACACCATCCAAAGCTTATCTCTCTAGGTCATCCAAAATCCTAATGGCCCAATCACAATAATTATTATTATCTTACAGAGTGTTTCATGCAATAATATGAATTAATAGATATTATAATATAAAAATGTAATAATCATGAATACTGGTATAGAATACCAGGAAATTGAGAGAAAAGATTCAGACTATGTATGCACTTCAGCAGATAAATGCATCAGTCTATATTATATTCTCATGACTATCACCCAGCTATGCAGCTTAGCAGTCTAGTACTCTAGTTTTGACATAACACCTACTCCCCCTCAAGAAGGTATTTTGGTAATTTTTACCATTATGTGTACTGAGTAAAGACCAAAGACTGGGAGAAGCTCATGTTTCACTTAAGTCACCTTTACATTCTTACAAGTAGTGGCACTGACAGTCTGACACTACAAATGATGAATATTTTGGTTTTTCATTTTAGTTGTGTTGTGAATGTTTCGGTGATTGTGGGAATATAGAGATAATTTGTGGAAGACAGAAGAGTATAAATATTTATTAGAATATTAAATTGCAGATTATATGTTTCATAGTTCATACTGTGGAATTAAAGGATGTTAATTAATTTTGAATGTCAAAAATTCTAGTACATGTAGTACTAGAATATATTTAATTGTTCATACTTCATAGTCTTTAATAAAAATTACAGTAAGTTATTTCAATAAATTCAAGTAAATTCTAGTCGTCTACTATCAGTAGCAAATTTATCAATGACCTGCTCAACAGAAGGTTGTATCTCTTGATGGATTTCCATCAAAGCAAGCCCATTTAACCTTTCCTCCACCATGGTACTCCTGGTATAATTTTACAGCCTACGCATGGCTGAAAAAGAACGTTCATACTCACAAGATGTCACAGGTAATGTACCAAGGATCCTGATGGCAACTTTGATGTTTGCAAAGGAATCAAAGTTGATGGCTTTAAGGGTAGATGCAACACTAGTAGGACATGACATGTTATTACTTACCCAAAATGTCTGCCACAACTCCAACTCACCATCAAGAGCAAGGGGGTTTGGAAGGTCTTCCTCATAAAATTCCACAAACTTTTTAAATGCTTCCTTCCAGTCCATCATTCCAGGTTTATTGATCAATGATATCATTTGGCTGGGAATAATACTTAGACCATTGAAAACATTTAAACTACTTTCCTCAAATCTGCATTGAAGTTCTGAATTCAGGTGGTCTAAAATAGGAATTGTTAGTGAAGATTTATAATACAGGGAAGGATCATTAACAGGGAAATTTCTAGAATATATCCTGGGCAGAGCTACATCAACTCCAATTTCTTTTGCCAGATTGACAGCCTCACCATACCAGATATCATGAAAACTGTCAACCTTATTACGGTGTGTGTTAACAGTATTCGTCAATGCTCGAATCAGTTTAATGCCATTAAAGATGTCAATATCCTTTGCCTGCAATAACTGTGTAACAGCGAGAGTCAGATCAAAAATGTGTCTGGTAATAATAAGAGAAACAACAAACTGAAAAGATGAAATCATAGCTAAAAATGAAGTTGCTTGGGAAGATGTGCTGGGGTTACATTTTTTTTCTTCATTTAAACTCATTTCCCTTAAAGTAAAAAATATTGCAATAAACAACTCCTGAAAAATATCCAAACCATCGATACGCTCAACCCATCTTGTTCTGCACACATCTTTTAACTTCTTCTTTTTGGTATCTTTAACATGGATTGAGATGTTCTTTTCAAATATTAATTGACGATTCTGCGAATTATTAAAGAAAGCTGCTAACTCTTTTACCTGTGTCATAATATTTTTAACAATTGGCACAGAACATGCATGACAAATAACTAAATTAAGTCTATGGCTAAAACAATGGCAAAAAAGGGCCTTTGGGTTGAGTCTTAAGATATGTGCACAAAGGCCATTCACATGGCCAGCAACAGCACCAGCACCATCATAACCCTGACCTCTACAATTTTCAATATCCAAAGAAAGGTCAGCCAATGCTTTCAAAATAACTTTTGCAAGGTCTGCACCAGTCAGCCCCCATCTACAATGGATAAATTTGATGAAGTCTTCTCTGATGTTCAAGTTGCTATCAACAAAGCGTAAAACGAGGGCCATTTGTTCCTTATTTGAACAATCTAATGCTTCATCTGCAATAATAGAAAAAAATTTGTTTTGTTTAACCTCATTAATAATATTTTCAGTTATTACTTGCCCACAGCAATAAATGACTTCATTCTGGGTTGTCTTGGAGATATATGAAGCATTCTTTGCACACTTGTTGAGATGGTTTTCAAGATCAACATCACCTGCACGAACCCTCATGTTCAATAGCTCAACAAAATTGCCAACACCACCATGGGAATAACTTCCAACATCTGGATGATATTGTGAATCATTACGGTGTCCTCTAAAAGATAAACCTAGACGTGCACAAGTAATTATCGTGTCTACAATAGGAATAAGCTTTTTCCTGTTCTCTGAGATCTTATTCCTTCTATTTTCATTAACTAACACATCAATTTCCTGAACATTACCTGACAACTGCTGCTGGATGAATAAAAAAGTTGCTGATGTGTTGGAATGCAAACATGTAGATGAACCATGTTTACCGGCATGCTTTTTGAAATTCCGAGTGGCATCTTTCCAATACTTAAATGGTTGACAAAAGAAATTTTTAGGCGGATTTTTTTTCAGAACTTGTGCAGGAAATCGATCACCGAACAATACACAAGGAAGACAATAAACACCATCATGAATGGGTGAATAGCATAACCAAGGATACAATTTCAACCAATTTAGGCGAAAACTTCGACCATCTGTTATGGGAAAATGGAAGGTATTACCTGGTACAAAAACATTTTTTTATCAGTACTCCAAGTTCCACATTAGTCATGTTCTTGGCTTTTTCTCTGTAATGTGCAACATCATACTCGTGCACAAAATCAACCGGAGGAGTTGTCGCACTATCACCACTTACTTCTGTTGATGGACCGGGAATAATTGGTGCATGTATTGTCTGGGCGGGGAGAGACCCAGACTGACTTACCTCGGTTGATGAGCCAGGAAGACTGGGTTTAGCTGAGAGGGAAGAAAAATTAATCCTTGACTGATAGGATTTTTTAGACTGCAGATGGGGGATGACTTTTTGTGAAGGAAGTTTTCTCTTTAAACCACCAGCTTGCTTGTTGTGAAATACAATAGGGACAAAATGGTTAGGTTGAAACGCATTACCTGATTCCACAATACCATGAAAGCAAAACAAGACATGTATATCGGCTACAGGTTTTGTAGGCGGGCAAGGTTCTACTTCACCATTAAAAAGCAATTTATACTTCTCTTCCCCACAATCAGGATAATAAGAAAAAATATTTGTCTTGTGACTGAAGCTAAAGCAAAAATACATAATAAACTACACCATGTCTTATCAAAACAATTTAAAATAGCTTCTTTCTTCACAAGCTCACATCCAGAAAGGTCAGAATCAACTGCACCAGCTGACACAGACATGGGCAAAAGGTTTTCAAAACTATGAGAGATTTTTACTCCATGTTTCGTATAGGCAGACAAAAAATATGGGTGCTGAGAATAATATTCTGCTTTCAGATACAACTCAATAGATGTTAAAAGGCGAAGATCTCTAACAATAGAATTATTACCTACCAGAGCCAAGGAAAGAGAGCTGTATAAGCAATTCCCAGATGCTTGGGAGCTATATAAATGAGGTAGCAAAATACCAATTCAGATTCAATAAGAATATTATTTTATAGTTTATATTTATTTTATAATTTATAGAGAAAATTCAATCCAAAGCAATCGGGCGATAAATAAATTGTTAAAATTGTATTGTTCTACTTCTACCAACCAAAGGCATTGGAAGTCCGAAGTCGTGCAAGTCAATATTCAACATTATCGAATAAAACAGTGAATTTTCTATAAGAAAGCGTGGGCATTGGGCCATGGCAAATCGCCATTAAAATGCTAATCGCTTTTATCATTATGCTGATATTTAGATATATTCATATTATGCATTAATGCAAATAATATTCGACGATATGCACGTATTTAAATAATTGACGCTTCTTAATGCCAAACAATTTAGTATATTAGCACTCAAGCAAAAGTTTGAAGTCGAGTTAAATATTGTGCTGGCTCATGCCGTACTCTTGCCGTACGTGTCTGTGCCGTACTCTTGCCGTACGTGTCTGTGCCGTGTCGATGGCTTTAGCCAATCAAAAGACAAGTTACCAAAATTATTTTACTTCTGCCGTACCCTCTATCACTTCCGCCGTAAAATCGGCGTCATTTTCATGTTTTGTCCAATCAGTGAGCGTTATCTTGCCGTACTCCGGCCATTTTGCCGTACTCCGATTATCCACAATTGTAAATGGCAACCTCTCCAATCCCCATATGATAAACAGTTTGATGAAATTACATGAAGTAGACCAGAAGAGCAATGCTTCGACCAAACATCGCGACATTTTTTGCCGCTATGAGCGCTTTGTGCGGTAAACAGCGGTAACATGGTGTCATGGTTATAAATTATAATGATGAAATTATTGAAAATTCGAGGGTACGAGCAATGTCGGAATTCAGAATTCAAGTGAAATGTTTAAAAATTTGGGAATTTTTAAAATTTCAAAATTTCAAATTTTCTTTTTTCTTTTCTTTTTAATTAATTAATTCAGGAATAAATTAACGTGGGATTTTAGAGTACGGCACTTGCCGTGTTTGCCGTACCCTGGATCCGCCCCTGGAGAAGGATGTGACGATTAGTAATTTATGCATGTGCTAATTATATGCATGCCAACGTGTATATAAGTTGGTCATTTATGTTTATTAAAGTTGTTACTTATTTGTCGTCAAAGCGCGTTACAGACGGCGTCAGAGGGGGATCGCTAGAAGCAGATCAAGGCTTGTTCCTATATTCCTTCACCAAATGTAGACGCTCTTCATTTCTGACGATTCCTTCGGGTACATTCATACGTCCTAAAGCTTTTGCGAACAGTTGCCACCCTGCAGGGTTGAAATTCTTTCTTTGACACAGAGTATCGTTGACTAGATCAATAACGTTAGTACCTGGAATAGTTCTTCCTTCAAAAACCATTTGCCCTTGATCGTTCCAACCAACCACATCTTTATTTGCTTTTATCTTCTTGATCAGTTATACAGCTCTTGATTTCATCGTGGAAGGTACACTTTCTATGATATCACTGCGGTTCAGGCAGTCTCTGTTGAAGGTTCGGGGTCTGTTCCCTCTACTGCGATAGGCTGGGTGTGGGTCATACTTACAGGAACAGGCCGATGCATTCGTTTGTCATAGTAATTGAGATAGCATTGGAAGGTCTGATTATACAACTTCACTTTATCGTCCTGTGTTATATCTTGACGTTGCATTAAACTGTCCATTTCCGAGTCTAACTGGTCACTTGAGCAGTCAGTGGAAGAACCAAGGGTTTCTTTGTAGCCATGTGTCAGTCTTTTGACATGCTCCATTATTTGGTTAGAAAGCTCGCCAATTGTTCTAAGACAGGAGCGAGTAGAAAAGGTAAGAATCCGTCTCCTTTCTGCAGAATAACTCTCCTTCTTTTCGTGATCGGGTTTCTCTTATCGGCAACAGCTTCAATGTGATCTGAGTATAGTGTAAGCTTTTTATACGTTTTTGGATTAATTTTAATCGTTTTATGGCAAATGTTCAAAAGGCACTCTGTTATGGCTTCCAATAAATCTGTATCTGCAGCTTTTATGATCGCTCTTCGCATGGAAGGTTTACACTTTGTCAATATTTTTAAAACATCGTAGTTCCTTCTCACACGGCGGGACATCCTCAAATGAATACACGTTTGACAGCACTATGTTTTTATAGGTGAGGTTTGTAGACGTAATGAGTATTTGTTGGGAAGATTCCGGATCGAAGTCGTATTTCATCGGGACATGTCGGCGTCAGATCGACAAATATGTAAGAATACGGTTCTTTTGTTGCCATCTGGTAAGCCTGATGAAAAAATTTGGCATCGCTTGGGTATAACTGTTTGGCTAAGTGGATCACTTGACCGGCATCACGGACATTCTTAGTTAGAACCACATAACTGGCGTTAAGTGATATAGTTCGATGCTCTTTGCTTTGATGAAACATATTCTGTACGATGTAAATTACACTGAGGTTTCCATGGTGCGACGTTTTGGTGAATAATTTAGCATCACAGCATCTTTTCTTTTTCTCCCATTATATCATCAATGATAAATAAATTCTGCGTCTCTGGATTGATACTATCTACTATCTAGCATGGAATTAGGTAAACCTTGGACAAACTGAATACTGGGAACTAGGGTCTCTATTTCAGCAAACGTGTTTTGGTATTCGGCATAAAAATAAACATGTTTTCTGAAGGCGGGTCGATCATGATGTTAGCGTTCGCTAACAGTTTCTTGACAAACGTTGTCTTTCCTGTTTTGGTTCCTCCAGAGATCAAGAGCCCAAAAGGATGTGTTAACTGTATGAAATACATGGTTAAAATGAGATTTGAAGATTCTTGAAACATTATTTATACCACTTTTTAGGACGTTCTGTATTTCGAAGGAGTCTATATAATTCTTTCAAAAGCATTTCTAAATCTACAGTACAAGCTCTGGCACGGATCAAGTGAGATTGCCTTTCTTCCGAGGGTAGTTGGTGAAAGTTCCCCAAATGGTTTGCTAATCTCAATAAACTTTTCTTTCCACAGATCGGACAGTCTTTACGTGTCCGAGGCATGATGTCGACTGAATAGTTTAGTTCACTACATATAACATTTATATCGATAAGTTTACTAAATGGCTCTGAGGGCCTTTTTCGTGGCCCTTTCTCTGGGGATACATCCTTCAAAATAGCTCTAGGGGCCATTTTCGTGGCCCTGTGGCCCGTTTGAGAAATATACCTGCCATCCTCCCTCACCCCTTCTTTTAGTTTTGGATTCATTCTATTATAAATCGAAAATAAACTGAAAATAAACTAAAATAAAGTGTAGATGTCTGGATGACCAAGTGGTTTAGGGCGCTGGGCGTTAAATCCTGAGATAACGTTTAATTATATTCCCCAGAAAACGTGGATTCATGTCCCACACAATGAATAAATTAGACGATTTCAAAGTTGATAAAATTATATTATTAAGTTTTCCTATTTACAAACACACGAATTTAAATTATTTACACAAACACTAGAAACCGTAAGGAACTGTATTAAAATGATCTTGAATCACACGTTTATTGTAAACTACTCTATAGTCTTTACTCTGTTGCTTTGTGACAACTTGCTTTGTGCTGGTATCCCTAGTAATTTTAAATGGGATGTCCACTGACACCTTCGCTGGACCTATCCCTACAACCATATATTTCATAACACTAAAATTAACTGTTTGTAATGTTTGATAATTTAAAGTGATTCCTCGAATTTTACAACATGTCTTTCCACAACTTAGTTCGTACGCATAATTTTTCGGTCCTCCCGAAACAAAAGTGGTGATATAATCACCGTCAAGTTCATCCGTTAATTCACCCAGGTAAACTCCAGTCTCGGGCTCCAGCTCTCCTCGCTTACTCACGTATATGACTGAGTCTGTGTCGTAATACAACACTCTTTCCCCCAACGCTCCAACACACTGTAAAGCTTGAGCCGGGCGTGAGTTGTTGTAAAGGCGGCGATGACTGCGTTGGTCCTGGCGTTCGGTTCAACGAAGTTATCCTGGTTCTCGTATTGTAGCTCAATAACATCGTCACTCACAAAGGATGCATCGGTCACATTAATCTCATCGGAAGTTAGCATGTCGAAGTATTCTTCGGGTTCGGTCATGTTGGGCTTTTGCACGAACTTCCCTTCAAAAAGAAAAGCAAATATATTACGATCTATTACATATATGCTCACTCTCTCCCTCCCTCTCTCCTCATTTAGCCACATATGCATGTCTACGTTATTTCTACTTACCCCAAAATGAGTTCAGCATCAGCTTTGATAAGGCACGTAGACCAGGGTTCTTCTCTATTTTGTTGAGATCCATAAGAACACCCTCTCATTGATAATATTCGTCGATGTACTCTTGCCTGTTCTGTTCGGTGTCACAACGTTCGGGAAAGCCACTGGACTCCTGCTTAATTTTTAAGAAAGTGTCAATATAATCTTTATTATTTATTTATATAATCGTCCTTTTGCTTTGTTGGGGGAAATGCCACACTTCGTGAATTGCTAGCAGACGATACCCTCTTTCCAACGCTTTCTGTAACTCCTAAGGTCACCCATGAACCGTGAATGGCACGCTCCTGATCTGTGTGGTTGCACAGTTCTTGACTCAGACCGTCTGCACATAGCTTGCATAGCGGAAACATCAGTTTCCCATGAGCGCGATACAGAAGGACTTGCATTTCACAAGACCAAAATACTGTGAAATATCTGCAAAGTTCTCAGTGATAATTTCTGGATGACCAAGGGGATATTCTCCGTATTTATTACACCAAGGGGATATTCTCCGTATTTATTACACCAAGGATAAAGACTTGTAAAATCGATGTAGTGTATCTTCTCATCGGGTTGACGTTGGTGAAATAATTTAGAAGCATTTGTGCGACCACTGTAGAAAGCATGTCTGGGTTCAAGAGGCTCCACGATTTCAAAGTTGTCGAAATAATTTTTCATTTCAGGATTTGTTTCCAATTGGCGTCTTAGATCGCATTCCCACATCTCAACCACATTATAGTTCTGACCTTTTAAATAGCGCGTTTTCTCGAGGGTACGTTGGTGGAGATCTTGCATGGTTTGTTGACTTACAGGATTGACCGTGTCTCTTGCGTAGCATCGGATACAACCATGCCAGAAACATCCATGGAATTCATAAACGGTATTGGACTCTGTGTGGAAACCATCGACACGATATTTGCCAATGCGTTGTTCACCAAAATTACGCGAATGCCGAATGAAAGGTTGTTTCTTTAGGCGGTGTATGCTAACCATTTAAGAGCGATAACTGATTGTTTATCTCGAGGTCGATAACCATGGGGTGGGATGATAGCGATGGAGTTCTCTTGCAGAAAGTTTTTGCGGAATACGAGATTACAGGCGGAAGCGATCGTCAAACATTTCTCGAAGGGATCAATGCCGGTGACTGAACGAAACAGTTCTCTAAACTCAAGACAACAACGTCGGAGAATGTCGACGTCTGATCGGCAATACGTGATGATTTCCTCTTGGAAGTCGAAGACATAATTGTTGGCTTTTAGGTTATGACATACGAAAAATTTCTCACTATCACCAGGTGCCATGCCGTCCGGATTGTAATACTCAGCGTCTGGAAGGGGGCCCACGTAGTTCTGGTTGGCTTCGGTGTTGAAATAGTGTGGGAAATAGCCTTTGGCAAGTTCGTTTAGGCCGAATGTTTTTGGAAAGTTTGCGGGTCTCATCGGTATAAAACACAACAAATCAACAAACTTGATATTTAACACAGGTACATTGAGTGTTAAAATCTTCGCCCCATGCATATAATTACTTCGGGTACCAAACCATTCTTGTGTAGGTATTGCAGGATGAAATAGCCGTCATAGCCTTGGAAATTATGGGCCATCACAATGCTGCTGGAGTTTTGTTCTTGAAACAGCCATTCACAAAAATCATCTCTCGTATTTGGGCCACTAAATACTTTTTCGTCACCACTTTCGTTATGGCCGACACATAAATTTGGGACGTGGTCTCCGCCTTCTTGCGTGCATTCGAAGTCGAAAAATAATAACTGGGAGTACTCGCTTTCTCTTCCTTCGTTCGCTTCTCAGTCTCAATTAAATTCGTATCCGATTGTGTTTGATCAGTGGTTTTTCTCTTCTTTGCCGGTTGCATGAAACATTGATGGTTCTTGGGATCTACGTATTGTTGACATACGGTACACCGAACTAGTCCGCAATTATGACTTTGAGGAAATTCGTTGGCCCTTTTTACCACTTGGTGATGTAGCGTGGCAAGCATATTAACATAATATGCGCTAGCACGCGCTTGTAGCAGCTATCAGCAATGACGTAGCGTTGGAACAGTGCTTAGACGGATGCAGTATAATCAGATAAGATTATGACAAACGCTGAAACAGAGCTGGAACACTGCTATAACGAACACGCTTAATGCATGTGCATTACCTTATATGGTAATTGCGGGCGCCTAATTTGCATGATCATCACGAAGGCTATTAACATATATCGCGTCATATTACGTCACGTATAGGACGTACAAACACTATATAAACCCATGTACATTTATGTATATTAGTCAGTATTTACTATTCAGTAGAAGATAGAAGCTTTATAATATATCCAAGTTATACCATTTGTGGTGTCTGTTTGATCTAACTTACGACGATGGTGCAAGCCTGAAGACTTGATCAACTGGACTTATGTTGATTATTGCACCGAATCAATAGTTTCATGGTCCAACGTTACATTGGTGGCAGCGGTGGGATACAAAAAGCCAGTTACAGTAAAAAAAAAAGTGAGCCTGGAAAAAGATCAAGACTACGAACTGTGCGTGAGTGCTTGGTTATAAATTTTGGGCTGGGGTTCTTGATACTGTGAGGCCAAAACGGGTTTGGTTCGGTGGTGTAATTTCTTTCTGTTAGCGTTGTTCTTTTCTGTGTTCTTGTTGTAGTATTTCTATATTTTTATTCTGATTAATTACTGTAGTAAATACCTAGTTAAGCATGACATCAGAGCAAAGCACAAGTGGTTCGACGTCAAATGCGTCGCACCACAGGGAACACAGGTGCATTTGGTCTGCGCATGCGCTAGCTATTGTAAGCAACGAGCAAAATGGCGGATTTGGAAGAGAATCTTCTGCTCCAGTGCTCCTGAGTTTAAACAGGTTTAACGACGTTTTTTACTGCCCGATCTCCATCAATTTTTCTGGATCATCAAGAGGTAAGGCTAATTGAGTATTTTATGTGGTTAAAATTTCGAAACTGGCTGTAAATATTGTGTTGGGGCCTGTCGGAGTATTCCTCCTTATAAACGTTCATCAATTTCGTACAATTCACGACTCTTTAAAATAAGATTTTTCTCACGTATGAGATGCAACTTTAATGATTCCTGTTAACTAACCGTACTTGAAGTGTTTGTTTTGATGTTTTATATGCAGCAAGGATGATCAGATCCTTTAGTGTTTAATTATTTATGTCCTTTGCCTTTGGTAGACCATTTTGAAACCCTTAACATTGACAGGTGCATTACACTAACCTTGATATTTTACAACATATCCTGGAGTTTAAGTGAAGAAAGGTTTGCAAACTCTAGTGAAGCATTCCAGTCTCTCTTTAAAATTAGTTCAACAATAAAACAAAACAGTTCCAAATTGTTTATACTTTGCACCAGGATGATGGCTTCTTCGATTGGTTGCCACATATCGTAAGTTTTCCTACTACTGCATGCATTCCCTAGATTACGTTCAGTGTGGCCTCTTTGTTGAGGTTTTTCAGCATGAAAAATCTTGATTGGTCTTGTTGCAGAAAGTTATTAACTTGGCTCAGGGCAAAACATATAGTATAAATAATGTTGACAGTAATCTTTTTGTTTTGTTCATTCCTCCTTGTAGATCTCCTGGGTGTTGTAATGGAGGCAAGGATGTTATCAAATATTGTTGTCGCTCCCGAAGAAATGCAAAATTGTCTAAATTGGTCTGGGTCATAAATGCAGCGCTGTTTTTTAACACGAAAAGCTTCATGCATACTCCGGCTTAAGTGTACGATTTCGTCTTTCAAATCGGTTCCTAAAAACACAAATATACCTGTATTAACTAGCTTCTGTTCGCACACACAGCAAATGTAGAATAGCTATAACAATAATATTTTGTACTATGTTACATGCTGTTGTACAAATAACTAACTTTGTTTTAATTCATGAATCTGTTGTTTCATTTCTGCCAGTTTTTTGTTTTTTTCTGCATCTCTCTGGTCATTCATGTCTGGGGTATCTGGTTCTGGGGTCTCGTCTGAAATACGCTCCAGTCTTGAAATTTTGCATTGTTTTGGTCTGCCTGAATTCTTCAACGCGCTGTCCCAAGGAAATGTTTACAATTATATCACTTAGTCTGCAGTGGCAAGAATGGTGAAATAGAAAAGATTATAAATAGTATTTTGTACTTTTAAGAAGAAAAAGTTTTAGGAAATAAAAATGTAGAATATCCCACTCACCTGTTGTGCCACAGTCCCGGCTTTCTTCCACTTATTAATCGCCATGTAGGCTGTAGCACGCTTTACAAAGATATCCATTTCGGCTGTTTTTCGGCACTTTAAAAACGCTTTCAAAAAACGACTCGTAACTCTAGGACAAAAGGAATTTATTTCCTACTTGGCGTTTTTTTTTGCATATGCAGCAGCCTTTTTCAATGCGGAAGTATGCTGTGTGAATTTGAACAACCAAAAACAAAATTAGAACGCATTTTGGTGTTGCAATTATCGAAAAACAAATTCTTGTAGCCATCTTGTTTTAAAGGGTTCAACTTTCGCGGTAAAATTTAAGCTGGCCGTGTGTTTTTGTTCGAAAGGGACTGGGCCTAAATTTGAGTTTGGCGCATGCGCAGACCAAATGCACCTATGTTACCACAGGGTGCTTGTTATGCCGGAAGCTTTCGCAGCCGGTGATAAAGAGGATTGGGTTTCTTGGTTGAAGTACTTTAATAATTGCGCAAAATTGAACGAATGGAGTGCCGAAGAAAAGCGTGATTTCTTAGCGGTTCGGCTCCGAGGCGCTGCGCAAGAAACCTACTTGTCTTTATTGGACGCAATACAGGACGGATCGTTCGACGGTCTCGCGGAAGCTCTTGGCAATAAATTCGCACCCACGGAGCGCGTAGAATTGTATAAAGCAGAATTTCAAGCTAGGCGACGCGTTCCGGGCGAAAAATTAGGCGAGCTTGCGTCTGGGTTGGGAAGAATGGCTAGGAAAGCATTTCCTGGTGCGCCGTCGGATATTCTCGATCGTTTGGCGATGGATCGCTTCATCGCATCTTTGGATAGCTCTGACCTTCGCATTCGCATAAGGGAAGGCAATCCAAAGACGCTTGATGAATGTTTAAGTCGAGCGATCCAGCTCGAGGCAATTTACGAGGCAGAACTTGGCATAAACCATGGTAAATCGTCTCGAGTTCAAGCGGTTGAGAAACCTTTGTCCGAGGAATCGCGCATTGCGGAGATGCTCACCAAGCAAACGGCAGCGCTTGAAAAGGCTGTAAACTTGTTAAGCGAACGCGCTACACCCAGGGATAGTGATTACCGTAGGCAAGGTTCTAGGTTTAGGGGGAAGCCTTTGACTTGCTGGAAATGCGGTCGGGAGGGTCATTTTAGAGCTCAATGCCCCTCAAAGGACGTGCCAAGCCAGCGTCCGGGAAACTAGCACGGGCTGGCGCTGCGGGTCGCGCGCCAGGCACCGTTTCATCCAAGACCCCTGAAACAAGTTCCAATGAGGGCCGGGAAGGGAGGGCAGAAGTGTTGGTACCCAACATTTTAGGGTCGTATGGCGTCAACGAAGGCGCAAGTCTTTACGTACCCGGGTGGGTAGAAAATGTCGAGGTAGACATGCTTTTAGACACGGGTTCTGCTGTAACTCTAATACATAAGCGGCTTTTGGATAGGGTTGGTAAGGGTAAGAGGATGCCTGAAGCAAGGGAACGGGTAATTTCAGCCAATGGGCAGCCATTAGGAATCCTAGGAACGTGTTAGGTTAAGTTACATCTAGGGGGTATTGATACTTATCATACGGTATTAGTGGCGAGTGATATTACTCAAGATTGCTTAATTGGTGTTGATTTCTTGGCTAAGTATAATTGGGTGATTAATTTTGAGAATGGTTCGGTTAAGGCTGGAAATAGGGATATCTCTATGGGGTGCGGACGTGAGGAAGGTGTGACATGTGGTCAGGTTAGTTTGGCGGAGACGGTTACGGTACCGGGTGGACACGAAATGTTTATGTCGGCAAATGTCGGGGCCGTTTGTGACGATGTCACGGGTGTAATAGAGCCCTGTCCAGAGTTTGTTTCTAAGCACTCTGTGACGTTTACTCACATTACATTGTTAAATAGGCATTGTGGTTACACCACGTACTGTAGCCAGCGAGTTGTGACCGCTGACAAACTGCGCGTATGTTCACAAAACGTACAAGACGCGTTTTTTGATGACTTTAAATCATGTTGGAGAAAGTTTCTAGTTTAGACATTTAGGCCGTTCCTTTTTGGTCTTATAGCCGAAATCAAATGTAAGTCAAGTTGTATATATTTTGTGTGTCTTTCTTATTGTTTACTCTTAGTCATAGCTCTTATTTACATATATTTTCTATGTATTATTCCTAGTTTTTACCGCTTGTGTTTACGTGTATTTTGTTCAAATAAAAGCTATAAAATAATAACTGAATCTTGGAGTGAATCGCGCAACACAGTGGTTTATACATGCGAACCTGGTATACTAGCAACTACTCGTGGTATGCTGAGAACGCGACAGTAAAAAATCTGACGGCTCGAAGGAGATTCAAGGTAAGCAATCAAACCTTTTTTTTACAAGTATGAGCAACTATGGTCATGGACATGGTGACGAAGATTCGTTCGAAACAAGTCAAGTACCAGACGGTCAAATTATGGAGAATCAAAGATGGAGAATAACTCGATCTAGTAAAGCTTTCCAAGACGCTGTACACGACAGGCTTGAGACAGCAATTTGTAAACGTAGTAAACTGTCTGCACTCTTAAATGACTTCAAACTGAAAAACGACTATATCAATAAAAAGCATATAGATGAACTCGCCATGCTAACCGATGAGTATGAACTTATTGCAAGCGAACTAACATGTTTACTTGAGCAAGACAAATATGGGCTTTTTAAGGATGAAACTGATTGGCTTAAACAGGATCAGATTGCTAGCCAAGCATATCAGGAAATGAAAGAATTAAAGATTGTCCAATCTGATAGATGTTCGGAGGTTCCCTCCCGGCACTCAAAATCATCCCATTGCAGTCGCCGATCATCTTCCTCAATGAGTAGTAATACTAGGTTAAATGCCCTAGCAGAAGCCGCTGCAGCTCGGGAAAATGCAGAATACGAACGGGCGATAGCAGCTAAAGAACATGACTGTCGCCAGCGAGAATTGGATCATGAAAAGGAAATGTCGATACTCATTGCAGATAAGAAAGTGGCTATTGCAAACGCGAAGCTCAAAGCTATTGAAGAAGCACTGCAAGCAGAGGGGTCAGCGGAGAGAGTTAGCCCTCCAGAAATCCCAGATATGAGAGTTGAAGAAAGAACCGACGACTGGGTCAACTCAGTCCTCTCACAGGAAAACACCTCGCCTGGGTTAAATAATATCAACAACCACCCCACTTGCGACATTGGTGATAGTCCCCATCCTCCCCACAAACCCACCACAACCTGCAGCAGTCCAGCGATGAGCATAGGCAACAGCCTGCATCGAGCACCCTGTATGAGTAGTAATATATATATATATATATATATATATAAATGTGTTTGGGATTGGAACCGAGCTCTAAGCCAATCAGAATCAATAATGATTTGAATGGACCAATCAGAGCACAGCACAATCCCAAATTTCCAGGGGGGTTGAAACATTTTAAGGTGTGGTCACCCTGTAAAGAACGACCAGTGATCAAATCAGGGGGGATATGCAGCTGGTCGTATACAAGAGGTTTTTTGTATTAAAATTAGTCAAAAAGTGGTCGCGGTCAAGAGTATATATATCACTTGGGTCGTGTTGTTGTACGACCAGTTTTATAGTCGTCCCTGAGTGAAACGACCAGAGATTGAAGGTCATTCAAGGTGAATAGTGTTAAGCAAGTACTGACGTCATTTGCTATATGGAGGGTGAAAGCTGTGATGAACCGGAACAGGATGTTTAGTTGTAGAATTTAGTGTTCTGACCAACTGAAGATCAGTATGGAATAGTTCACCGAGAAACGTTTCTGGGTAAACTTTCCCCACTGATCATCAATTAATCGGAACACGAAATTCTACGACTAAACTTCCTGTTCCTGGTCCATCACAGCTTTCACCACTCCATATAGCATCCGTGCCAACACTTAGTCAAAGCATCATTCACACTGTGATATATATACTGACACACACCCCGTTTTTGAAAAAAAATACAAAAAATTCTATTATACATAACCATCATACCTCACCCGATGTGATGTTATACTTACGTACCATGCAAAAACGCCATATTTTTATTTGAAGACTTGTAATGATGTTTGAAAATAAACAGTTTTTGAACTGTCCTTATTTTTATTTGGAGTCATGTTTATTGAAATAAAAATAAGCATTTTGAATTAATCATAGAAATTTCCGCCATGGAACTCTTACCTCGACGCCATCTTATGGCCGAATGACTGATATTCCTTAGTAACGGTATTTTTAAAAAGGATCTCAAAATATTATAAGAGGATATATCTCATAAAAATTATTTCGGATTCCCCAAAAAAGTTTTAGAGAGAGATAGAGTTTGGAGAAACCTCAAAATAATTTTAGATGAATTATCCAATAAAAATATTAGAGGTGTAAAAGTGTTTTATTAAATTTGGAGAAAAATCCAAATAAATTTTAAGATAAAAATTATTTCGGAGTGTTGCTTCCCAAAAAAGTTTTTGAGAGAGATAGAGTTTTGAAAAAACCTCAAAATAATTTTAGATGAAATATCCCAAATAAAAATATTAGAGGTGTAAAAGTGTTTTATTAAATTTGGAGAAAAACCTCAAATAAATTTTAAGAGATTTGTTTAGTATATAAGCAGATGTTATTTCATATTTTATCAGTTGTGTGTGTTTTGCTCGCTTGTAAGTTGTGCTTCGGTACAAGACTCTGACATCTTCCGATGTTCTGTTTTTTATTAAAACTGCATCGGTGCGCGATCAACCCGTAGTCGAATTTGCGATTCGAATGAGATTGGCTCAGGTCCATAGCGACAATCTGGTCATCCCTTGTTCAATGAATTGCTTATTTTACGCAAGGGTTGTTCGTTAGCATATGATGAAAGAGTTAGCTATAGTAAAAACACACACACGATGGAGAAGTTGAATGAATATATTTTCACACACGAAAACAATAAAAAAAATTTACACAAATAAATTTGTAATATCTTTGAAGGGTTTTCTGCACGGGTATAATATCCCTCTGTTGACTATTCCTACGAATTAAAAATTAAATGTTTATTTTCTCCAAATGTTGAACACCTACAAAATATAAATATTTACTTCATTTTAACCATTGTATCTGTACTTTCGTAGTACAAAAATGACTCACCCCGCGTGTCGACGTATCCCCACACGCGTGGATCATCGTCTTCTTCTTCGTGCACCTGCGGTTCGTATTCGTCAAAATCGAATTCCGTGTCCGGTTGGACACGGAAGGCCCACTCGCTTTCGCCATCTAAATCCCGCACCAGGAGTACCCCCGGAATGGTATCGGGTACATCTACGTCTTCTATGGGGGGAGGAGGGATGGTTTCTTTCTAAGAGAAATAAAAAAAACATAATAAATACATGTCGTTTGTATAGTAAAAACATTGCTATCTTACATTTTCTTCTTTTTTATGACCTTCGTCTTCAAGCGGGGATGGAGGGAGGGCTTCGTTCTAAGAGAAAATATAAAAAACATAATAATTACATGTCGCTTGTATACAGACAGTAAAAAACATTTTAGCGCTAACTTACATTGACTTCGGTTGTTTTCTGGATGGGTTTCGTGTTGGTTTGGTTGGACATCTTCGAGTTTTTTATTTTTGCTTGGTTCTAGCTTGAAATCGTTGTGGTGCGAGACACGCATACGTGATTTAATTTATAATCACGATCTACGGTCTATTACAATGGTTTACGGGTTTAACCAATCAGAGTTTCTATAATCAAACCTCCTCCGTATCTATCCAATCAGAGTTCGTTCATTAAACCCTTCATGTCAAAACAAGTGAATTATTATGGGTAGGAAACAATACGTGTTGTTAAACGATTAAGGATGCGTATATATAATAAGCGTCGTGTTCTATTCCCACCCCTTATGTCAAAACAGTTTGATATATTATAGGGTAGGGAACAATACGTGTTGTTAAACGATTAGGGATGCGTATATATAATAAGCGTCATGTTCTATTCCCACCCCTTATGTCAAAACAGTTTGATATATTATAGGGTAGTGAACAATGAATTTACTTGTTGGGATTAGCGGCCATTTTGTTTGTGTACTTTGATAGCTACGATTTTTTAATGAGTTTTAACCTTAATTACTTGTAGGGATTAGCGGCCATTTTGAAGGGATTAGTCCTTGTGAAATATATATATTTCCATAGATGTATGTGTTTAAATACGTCTATTTTCTAGATATTTAAACATTTTTACACTTATTTAAGCATATTTGTATGCTTTTTGATACTTTTCACACAATTTAGTATATATTTTTGTATACCCGTTAAACTATTTTGTGCAATAATATAAGGGAGAGAGTTCATTAATTCACACATGTCAAATCATGATTAATGGTTTTTTAATGTTTAACGTAATACTTCCAGATTGTTACAACACATTGTCTGCGAGTTTACAAAGAAGATATGCTTCCCAACGAGATCTTCTTGATTTTCCTGTCGATGAATCACAGCAATAATAATTCCCTTTTCGACACCCATTCGGGTATTAAGAACAGAGGTAAGATTAAAATCTTTTAGTATTATCCCGCGACGTTCATCTAGCCATGTTTTATCTCGGTCATTTAACCAATTGTTATTTTGGGGCATGAAGTCGACCACGTAAAAATCAGAGTCTGGGCACATTGTATATAAAAATTCAGAGCTGTATAACTTCACGTTATCAAGTTTAATTTCGTTTATATCTATGCTTGTTGCCATCGTATCTAATACTAAAATGTTTTTGGAGATGTCTATATATACAAAAGGGATTAGTCTTTTACGATAAATATATATTGATTGGTAAGATACACGCTTTTCCCAATCTTATCGTGTTCGGATGAATCGAATTCGATTTTAAAATAATTGTTATCTTCATCTTTAAAGAAAAGGTCATACAACTGTTTCGGTGCTGCAGGTTGGGGTCTTGAACCCATTAACTGTAGATTTCGTTCACGAGATAGATCTCTCAAGCTCCTCATAGATATAATTTTTGCTTGATTCATGGCTGATAGGGTGGAGGATCGTCACATGTTACACGCACAAATAGCCCGATCAATGATGTAAAATCCTCTGATGAGTAGGTATATATATATTCATCACCTAACAATAGCAACTTATATATTATTCTATCACGTGCATTGTTGGGTAACGGTAACATTTCCATTTTATGACATTCAACCACTTTATATTCATTGTGTGAAAAATACTTTGCTAAATCGGTAATTATTACCAACAGTGGATTTTCTTTTGTACCTGCAACCATGTTGAAAGTGTTTTAATAAAATATGACTTCTAACGTATGTTTTTATATCTTTCCCAGCAACGTTTTTACCGATAAATATTTTGGGGGAATATGTACTGCATTAAGTCAACAAAAAGATTAAAAAAGATTTACATGTATTAGTAATCTTATAATATTGATTTTATCATTCGACCAATGAGAATACCCCGATATTTTATTGGGGAATTAAGTTCAACCAATCAGGTTACGCTATTTTTTTTAACGTGTTTTTTTATAAACGTTTGTTTCCAAAATTTTTAGACACAATCTGAGCATGGCCCGTGTGAAACAGACGCATAGAAATTTGGAAAGTGGAAAAACCATTGCACGGATTGAAAGTAGGGGAAAAGATATTCCCAAAATGTTAAAACAACGCCGTCATCAGCAACAAGAATATCGTCAAATGGGACGGAATATTTCAGATGAACAAGCATACAGCCAAGAAACACACAAGAAAAAAAAAAGAACATCAAAATAACTAAAGACATTGCACAGTTGCCATTAAATTTTGCTGTACCGATAACACCGTCCAGTCACGTGTCCCCTCGGCAAGCGAAGTCGTCACCACGGCAAGCAAAGCTACCCCCCCTGCAAGTAAATTCATCGTCTCAAGAACAGGAGGGTTACATACACCCTCTACTCCTGCAAGCGAAGTATAACACGTCGCCACGGCAAGTACCGTCTCTACCCCAGCAAGTAAACCATCCCACACCTCTACCCAGCAAGAAACCAGTATAATACCGCTTCAAACACCGCAAGCAAAGTATAATGCATCTCCTATTCCACCGCAAACGATCTCACCGCCACGACCCGAAGATGAATTAGATAATTACATATACGATATGCCCATTGATTTCTTCGGTCAAATCCCTATTCCTTCTCCTGCGAATTTAATACGAATGTGTGATGAAATGGTACCCGTTCAACAAGGAAAACAATTATTACAAATTGTGGATGAATTAGCAAATGCTATTTCCCCCACATTATCTCCTATTCCTCTTCACCACCACAACTACCACCCCCACCTAATTCACCCCAGCCATTATTTCCAGTATGTGAAGAAGAAGGAAGAAGAAGAAGAGGAAGACGACCGAGAAGTATTGAACGATCCGCCATTGAAGAAAAGATGTTATAAACGTTCGTTAATATATATGAAACGTGAAAAAAAAAGGCGATGAACATCATGAAGAAAAAACGAATGACAATCTATTCGAATTATGATCAAGATATTATTTGTACACAACGCGATAAATATCGTGAGTTAGAGGGTCTCTATATTGAGAAACTATATATAAATAAACAATATATGCAATGGCGTTCTAGAAAATTTACGAGCGACCTTATGGAAAAACGATATATAATGGATAATAATAAGGATTTGAAACGAAAGACTGATTTGAAAAAAAGAAAACCGAAATGTATAAAATGATATTGTTCTAAATAAAAATATCAGTAATGTGAAAGTATGGAGGTGTGGAATGTTATGGTAAAAGAACTGGCACGTTTTGAAATAAAAATCAATAAAAATATGGAACAAAGTGTGTGGAAATGTCTTGACGAACATGAGAATTTATTTAAAAATATTATTGCACATTTAAAAATGCCCCGTGAACTTTTGGATGTCTATAATCGCATGGAGCGTCATGAAATTGGACAAATAATAGCATTTTTTGCTTTAATCCTGTGTTTTTTTAGATATAAACACATTGATAATGAGGAAAATATAAAATTGTGTATATGTCAAACAATTTTAGATTTTAGAAATTCGCATCTTAAATTCATTTTATTCCCCCATGATAAAAAACACTCGTGGTTTTGGTTGTGGAATATATTCTTTGAATTTTTTAAATTAGTCTAAATACAATTTTTCAATACTCTGTATTATAATGTCAGGATCTTCAAAGTTAATATTATATGATTCTATAATACTCTTAATAATAAAAGTAGTTGATCTACGGGTAGATGTAATCCCTACCTTTATAACATAATTATATAATATATACAATTCCGGGGGGTAATATTGTAAACTAATGGGGGTATTATTTTGTATAATACTATTATTTTTAACTTGATCTGAAAATAAACTGACTTTAAACTTATAGGGTTTACTTGTCTTATAGAATAATTTAAACCAATTACTGTATTGCTGACAATTTTTATAACAACAGGTACAGGGTGGGTTTTTTTTCGTTAACATCAGCTTAACAATCTTATCGAGATTAAAAGTATAACCCCCATCATTACTAGTTTTAAGTTTTGATATAGGGTTATGATTTTCGCAAAAGAAAATAAAACAACATACAAGTTGATACACTATTTTCTCAAAATTATCTAAATTATGTAGATAAAAAAAAGTAGCCTTCAAATAAAACGGATCTATAAAATATAAATAAATACAGCAATATGTAAATTCATGACTAAAACAACGATTAAGTCTATGTAATGTATTACAAAGATAAGATCCTCCATACCCTATCGCTTTAGGAATTGTAGTTTGCTCATCATTAATAGTAATAGAAATAAAGTGGTAAATATAATTTCTTGGATGATAACTGGTTTGAATTTCAATAAAAAAATTATCAGAATGATTATCATTCAAATGAAAAATAGATTTCATTAATGTTTGAGCAGGTATTAATAGTAATTTGTGATAACGCTCACAGAGTTTTTCACCATAAATATAATATTTTCGTTGTGTATGAACAACGGGTATTATATAGTGTTGTTTATCTGTTAAGATTCGCCAATCCATGCATTCATCTTGATGCAATTCAGTTTTCATTTTTTCAATATAGGCGTAGTCTTTATATCCCCGACCAATTTGTCTCGATTCAAATTCCATACATTCGATAATTCCCCCATAGTAATAGTCACATAAGTCACAGACGGCAAATAATAATCCAATGTATCGGTTACGAAAATGTTGTATATAATACACAATTTTCAATATCGTCTTAATATTGGGACCGTGGTCATTAGCTTCTGCATAGCTTCTTTTATCACCAATGTTTAACGACATTCTCAAAAACGAATGATGGACGTATATGTTAAAGATATCGACTTGTATATATATACTATTTTTCCCATTCTTATAATATATATTTCTACATGTAGAATTTAACACGATTTTGATCAAAAATTTGAAAAAAGTATTATTGTATGTATAAACTAATCCCACGAGTATATAATATATCAACTGATTTGACGTGTAAATGTGTTTTAGAACAACATTAGGGATTCGTGTCGTTAATCCCACAAGACAGCATTGCGGAATTAACCCCCAAGTATTTGTTTAGAAGGAATCGCTAATTAGGGATTCGCGTCTCTAATTCCTACAGCACACATTCATTGTACATGAGTATCACAAATCATCGGGATGACATGAAAGCTTTAATCAACGACCTCTGATTGGTCAAACTAATCTACCCACAGTAACGCATAGTTACGCAGGATGCAATTATAAAACCCGATGTTGAAAATAATTAATATCAGTCTGAGTGTAGGAGAGAGAGAGATGGCAAAAATATTTCAGAAGAAGAGCAGCGAAATTAAAGAAGCAGATGATTACATCCCGTTAGAGACAAACCTCCAGGAAGAATCTGAAGGGACTATCGAAGAGTTGTATGCGGGTAAATATAATTGTGCATTAAACAAATGTAAAGAAGAAATATCCCCAGAACGACAGAAATTATTTTTATCGCGTATCACACATATAATGGATTGTGAATGTTACCAGTTTAAAGGAGAGAGACCCAGTTATCGTGAAGTAACTCTTCTCGAACTTCAAACGAACAAGTATTTTATTTATCATTGTTATGATGGGAAGTTAAAACCCTACAAAGAACTAACTCGAAGGGAACGGTCTACTGTCTACTATCAATATCGATGTCATGGATTAGACTATTTATCTGAAAAAAAATCAAGAGATTATTTTAGTCAAAGTGAACTTATAAATAGATTAAGTTATTTATTTCGTAATGTTTTTCCCCCGAATGCTATTATCGGGTATAAAGGTGGTGATAAAGAATCGTCGTTAGTTAAAACACTTCAAGAAAAAACTATTGTACATTGTGTGAATATTGAATATTTTGGAATTGAGAAGTACGATTATTTACTTTCGTTTTATAATCTTAAGCCAAGAAATTGTTGGTATCATACTAGTGAACCCACATGTTTATTGTATCATTGTAGTTTGTTTGAATGTCTTTTATTTGCGGCATGTTTGTTTCGTAAATTAGAAGATGGGGATAATGAACGATCGGTACTAGCTATGTGTGATAAGGAATTTAATTTTTAAAATTTATTCTCTCCTGAACCATTTTTCCTAAATAAAAAAAATACACTTTTTGATTTTAAAACAAAAAAATATTGATTGTATTTTCCTTTTTATTTTTAGAAACACAAAGATTGTTTAAAAAATTATCAAAAGCACATTTGACAACTGTTTATATTTTAAAAATAAAACGTACATTAGAACGGTATTATTTTGTTAAAGATGTACATGTTATCAAAAATACTATTTTTGTTAAAATAGAAGGAGAGAGAAGTTTTAAAAAAATTAAGATGATCTTAGCAACTCTTTGTACATTTAAATATATAAAAAATGATATCATTGTACGTATAGTATAAATAAAAAATGATATCATTGTACGTATAGTATAAATAAAACGTTCTTAATTTTTTTCACGTATTGGAATTAAAATGAGTCAGAAAAAAATCATCCATTATAGTGAACGTTTTTGGCTTTTGAATCCAAGAAAAAATGCGACAGTTGCTTTAAAATCAGCAAAAAATCTATATGAGTTTCAAGAAGTGTCTTGGAAACGGGGTGTAATACCCACGAGTTTTCTTGGCGGTACTAAAATTAAAACAAATAGTCGAAAGACAGGTGAATTTACTGATTTTTCATTGACATTTAGTGACAATAGAAAATTTCAAACAGATACACAGAATTATCGTACGGGAGAATTAGAAGCAAGAAAAAAAAAATGGTATAAACGAAAAATAATTCATAGTATTGATGTAAAACTTAAAAATAATATTCTTGAAAAATATAACGATGCATTAGGATGGAGTATTGTTCAAGTTAAAAAAGAGTTATTCGAAGAGGGTGATTTAGGATCAAATATTGGACAATCTAGTAAATATTATTTTGCCTCTAATCAATCGTTTATTGATCCTGAGAAAAATTTCTTTAACGATGATCAACGTTTTGTAGATTTAGCTTATAATTTACCCGCTGACGAAGATTTTATATTGATTCAAAACATACAATTTATAGATGATCATTTTTTTATAAAATATGGTATTAAAATTGGTGAAGCTGATAAACCCTATAATGAATACGATATTTCTATTGTTTATTCCGATGGATATACGTAGATATACCCCTATATAAAGATCGTTTTTTCAAGATGTTCGTGTGTCATGGCTATTTTTCAGCGAGTACAAAATCAAGAGGGATATAAGATTTATCATGATTTAACACAATATAGTTATGTGGAATCCGTTTTTTTTTGGCATTTAGTAGGAAGTGTGGAAATTGAAAAATCAAGATATCATCTACTAATATCTATTGCTGATTATGAAAAATATTTACGGTATAAATTTATACTGGAAGTAGAATGTTCAAAAAATCCCAAAATGTATGTTATGCATCATGAGGAACACGATATTCCAGAAGAATGTTATGAATTTCTTCGTAAAATATGTGAAGCATGGAATGATGACCTATCCCCACGTATCAACGACAAAAGAATTGGAGAATATTTAAAGATACTAGATGATGATAGAAAACATTGTTTTAGTTATGAGTGTTTTAGGAGTATTATAGCATTATATTATGATTTTTGGGTTTATAATAAAAACTATAAAATACACTTGTAAAAAATGTAAAGAGGAATGCGAATGTAATGTGGATTACCCTAATTTCATCAGTGTAAATTTTAATGAAATAAGAGCTTATAATGTAGAAAAATATTCAATGGACAATAACCTCTTATGTAACGAAATAATACACTGAATGTATGTTTTTTATTTAAAAAAAATTAATACATTAAAAACTTTTCAACATGGTTTCTGGGTTTATGATATACAAGTCCTCCTTTTTGAAATTGTCTTTTGATTTTTATCGTTCCTAGTTTTGCAATAATTTTTACTACTTTAGCTTTTTTTTTAAGCTCTTTTTTAAAATCGTTTATAAAAAGTTTGCCGTATTTATTGACTGTTTTATTTCCTCCACGTTGCCTTTTTTTCCCTTTAAAAATACCCCCACGTTGCCTTTTTTTCCCCTTAAAATCACCACCCCGTAATTCTCTTATTCTTCCTACCATTGTTATGAAGGTTGTTTTCTCTGCCAATAGTTATCACCATAGTCTGCAAAAATTTCTTCATGGGCTTTTATATGTTTTATACTTTCTAAATACATTTTTTTATTATTGGGGTCGTAAACAAAATCGGAATTATTTTTATATATAGAACCGGTTTTCCCATTATTCGCATAACGTGCTGCAGCGTGAGTTGTCAAATAAGCATCGATACACGTGTTTGCATCGTTACAAATACTATATACAGCATTTGTGTTTTTACCATATTTACGATCCAATTTGGACTGTGTTGTTTTTTGACCCGTATAATAAGAAATATTACGATCGGGTTTAAAAGGTTTTTTCCAAGCAAATAATCCTTCACCCGCATTTGGGATCGTTGATTTCTTGATACGTAAGTTATTTTGTTTTGCTAAATGAATCCAACATTTTTTTGTTTTTGCTGTTCGTTTACGACATCTTATTTTTTTTAAGGTTTTACTTCTACATTGAAGAACGTGACGTATACTTTGAGATTTATCATTGCGTCTTTTTTTTCGAGGTAACTTAACTCTTACCATTTTTTTTTTTAAATATAGTTTTTATTCCTAAATAATCATTATTTTTTTCATGTGTCTGAATAAAATTTACCATACATTCAACTTTATAGATAATATCTTCGGGACAGTTGTATATTTCTTTTTTTAATTTTGTTATTCTTTGTTTTAAAATCTTTGATGAAATGGGTATTATCTTTTCTTTATCTTCTGTAAAATTTAGTAAACATTCCCTTAAAAGATACGGCGTAAATAATATTGAAGGATCATTATCTTGAATTTCATACCCGATATAAGGTGAGTTAGACGTTTGTAAATAAATTTCAATATACACAATTTCACTCATTTTTTTTTTTACTCTTTTTTTTTGTTTTAGTTTTTTTTAAATGGGGTCTTTATTCTCAAAAAAAATCCCTCCTATACTTACGTTGACATGTATTAATATACAGGATTCATACGATGTTACTATTGATCGTGTTGATGGTGAAGACGAAAACATAAATAAAAATAAAACGGCGTGTTTTTCTTGTTTTAGAAAAAAAAAAGATGAATGATGATCAGAAAAAATTAAAATATAGTCAAAAAGATATAGATAAAATTGTAAGTTTATTTAATAAGAAAAAAGAAAGTAAGAAAAATGAAAAAATAGACGATTATTTTTCTGTTAATCATATAGAAACTATTAGTAGAGAAAAATTTAAAGTCACTGAACAACATTTTTCTTTGGATGTTTTCACGGGAAAAAACGGTTAATTTTATTAGTTTTATTCAATCGTTATCGTTGGTTTTTTGCTTATTTAATTAACATTGCACGGGCAAATGTAAAAAGTGATGATGATTATGTTAGATTTATCTTTAGTAATGCGCCAAAAAGTTTTTTCTCTACAGCCGTTTTACCCGTGAAAGACTTTGACGTTAAATATTTCTTAAATATTATGGAAAAATTTATGCAGAGTAATAAAGAAATAATAGCTAATGGATGGAATAGTAAAGTAATAGTTCAAACTTTTTCCGCAGGAATAAGTACAAATAAAAAAAAAAATAGTGTACTAAGGAAAAAAAGTATTTACAATAGTTTGAATAAGGGAAATGCTACAGATAAAGGCGGTGTGAAAAGTAATGTAAAAAAATATGGCCGTAAATTTCGCACGGGGGTATTTTATATTCTTAGCCATGTATTATTTCGTACAGTGAAAGATTGCTGTTTTGCTTTAGCAATATTAGTGGGTTTATCATTTTTAAAACAAGACTATAAATATTTTATAATGAAAAGAAAACCCAATAAACCCGTGGATGATTTATTTACGTGTGAAGAAATTCGAAATGTATATCGGGAATGTGGGATACCCGAGGGTAATGTTGATGCTACACAGTTTAATTTTGTATATAATAATTATTTAAAAAAACAGGGTGTTGATTTGTTAGTGTATGCTGACACTCATTCCGATAATATAATTTATGATTCACGAACTGATAGTGCAGGTAATCTTATTAAATTGACTAATGAAATTGTATGTTTATGGTTAAATAATAATCATTACGATGTAGTCTTAAGCATAAAGGAATTTTCTAAACTCAGTACCAGTTCTTTTTGTGTTAAATGTATGAGTTATTTTACACGTCATGAATACGTCGATAACCACCTATGTACTACAAATAACTTAACTTGTTTACGATGTTATAAATATCCGAATAAGTGTAAAGATAAAAATAAACTTATTTGTAGCAGTTGTGATATAATTTTTTATGATGAAAATTGTTTTACAAATCATTTAACAAATAAAATTTTTAAACCTTCTCATAGTAATTATGATCGTTTAACACCGTGTCAATATTTTTTTTATTGTAAAACCTGTAACAAAATTTGTCCTCGATTCTTTTTCATTTTTTCTAATAAAACAGTTAAACATGATTGTAGCAAACGATTTTGTTTTCATTGTGATAAATACATGAAACAACCTCATTTTTGTTACGTGAAACCCCTTTCACTTGAATATAACAAGGGGAAAGAAAGTGAACCCACTTTATTTTTTTTTGATTTTGAAACAAAAGTAACCGAAACTAAATTGCTCGTACCGTTTTATTGTATCGTCCAAAAGGTATGTAAAAAATGTCAACATATTGAATTTAAAAAAACAAAAATATTTGAAAAAAAGGATCAAGAAATTATCGATAATACTATTGAAAAAGTTAGTTGTTGTGGGAATAGACAATTTATTTTTGATAACAATGTTATTGAAACTTTATGTGAATTTATGTTTGAACAAACAAATTCCGTTTGGATAGCTCATAACGGCGGTAGATTTGATACTATTTTTATTTTAAAATATCTTTTAGAAATAAAACAGATAATGCCGAATACTATAATGAACGGTACTAAAATAATGAGTTTAATAATTAAAGAACAAAATATTAGAATCCTCGATAGTTATTTGTTTTTTAGTATGAAATTAGCGGATATTCCAAAAGCAATGGATCTTCAAGGGGAATGTAAGGGATTTCATCCTTATGAATTTTACGATTTAACTTATGAGGGTGACATTGTAGATCGGAAATTTTTTGATACGAAACATATGAATACAGCAACACTTAATGAATTTGAAAAATGGTATTTAGAAAAAAAGAAAGAGAAATATATATTTCGTAAAGAGATTTATTATTATTGTTGTAGTGATGTAGATATTTTAAGAAAAGGATGTGTTAAATTTTCTACAATGATAGGGATCATAGGTCATATCACCCCCTTTTATGCAAAAAATTGTATTACGATTGCTAGTTTAGCTTTGAAAGTGTATAGACTTAATTTTTAAAAAAAAAATTGTGTAGGAATTCTTCCTGCTTCGGGGTATAGGGGGGGTGTAAAACAGAGTTTAATTGCTATTGATTGGTTAGATGAAATTAATCGAGAAATAGGAGGAAATTTAGAATATATCTGTTCACAAAATGGGGAGAAAAACATTCTAGGCCGTTTTGTCGATGGTTTTTATATTGATACGATATATCAATTTCATGGTTGTTTTTATCACGGATGTCCCAAATGTTTCGACCCCTATGCATTAAACGTTCTTAGAAACGAAAAATTTAGTAATTTATATGCAAATACGCAACGTTTTTCTTGGACAATAAAAAATGCCGGTTACAAATTAATCGAGATGTGGGAATGTGATTATTTAGAAGAAAAAAAATATACACAGAAACAATTAATTGAAAAGAAAAGAAAATTTTATCCGTTTACTCCTTTAACACCACGTGACGCATTATATGGGGGGGCGAACTTCCCCCGTATGTTTATTTAAAGAAACAAAACCCAACGAACGAATAAGTTACGTAGATTTTACATCGCTATACCCTGATGTACAAAAAAATTATGATTTTCCTGTAGGTCATCCTACTATTTTACTGGGGAAAGATTGTAATAAAATAAAAATCAAGGACATATTTGGTTTAGTAAAATGTTGTATTTCACCTCCTCGAAATATTTACTTTCCTGTTTTACCTGTTAGAATAGATGGGAAATTATTATTTCCATTATGTTATAAATGTGCTGTGGATAAATGTAATAAATGTGAACATAATGAAAGCGATCGATACTTGACGGGTACTTGGACTAGTGTTGAGATTAATGTTGCTATAGATAAGGGATATAAAATAATTGCTCTTTACGAAATATATCATTTTGAACGCAAAGAAAAAATCTTTTCACAATACGTAAATCAATTTTTAAAAATCAAACTAGAATCTTCAGGAATTCCTACGGATTGTTTGAACGCAGATGGAAGTAAAAATGATGATAAAATTAAACAGTATTGTAATGATTATTTAAAAAATGAAAATGTTTTTTTTAGATAAAGACAAAATAGAGAAAAATCCCGGATTAAGAACTATTGCAAAAACATTTTTAAATTCGTTATGGGGAAAATTTGCTCAAAACGAAAATAATACACAAGTGTGTTTTTTAAACGATTATGAAGAATTATTAAATATTGCCAATGATAAAAGTAAAAAATTAACATCGATGGAATTTATAAACGAAACATTATTACGTTTGTACGTATGAAAAAATTGATGATGCAACAACCCCTCTAAAAACGGGAAATGTAATCATTGCGTGTTTTGTTACTGCATATGCACGTTTGAAATTATACGAGTTACTCGTTAAATTAGACGATCGCGTTTTATATTTTGATACAGATTCTGTTATTTATATATCTGATGAAAATAATTATACTGATGTTAAAACGGGAAAATATTTAGGAGATTTAACGAATGAATTAAATGAAAATGAATGGATAACAAATTTTTGTTCAACGGGTCCAAAATGTTACGCGTATATAACTAATTTAAATCAGGAATGTATTCATGTGAAAGGTTTTACTTTAAAAAATGAAACAATAAAAGAAAAATTGAATTTTTTATCCTTGACACAATGTGTTAAAAATCAAGATCAGATCATCGAAATTAAATATCACAATAAAATATGTAAAGATAAACTTAATCATATTTTTATTGATGAAATAAAAAAATTTTCATTTACATTTAATAAACGTGTTGTTAAAAATAATTTTAATACGATTCCGTTTGGATTTTTAGATAACTGAAATGAACAATGTTTCATTACCATTTCAACACCCCTTTATGTTAACGTTATGTGGGCCTAGTCAAAGTGGGAAAACATATTGGATATTACAATTATTGAAAAATATTAACATTATGATTACACCAGCAATTGTTAAAATTGTTTATTTATATTCAATTTATCAACCTCTGTACGCTGAAATGGAAAAAGTTCTTGCGGAAAAAACAGATATTAGTGTTGAATTTATCGATTGTCAAAAGGGTATTCCCCGCATTACCGATATACAAACGAATACCCGTGAAAATACGTTAATAATATTAGATGATCTCATGTTAGTTGCAACATCATCAAAGGAAAATCTTGAAAGAATAGATAATATTGCAACTCAAGATGTCCATCATCGTAATATTAGTGTTATTTTTACATGTCAAAATTTAACATATGGTAATGGTAAATTGCGAAATCTACGTGTCAATAGTCAATATTATGTTATGTTTAAAAATTTAAGCGATTATAATAATATGTATACGATATGTGATAATAAAAAAATTAATAGAAATAGATTTAATAAAGTATTAAGTGAAATTAATGAGAAACCCTATGGTTATTTGGTATTTGATAATTGTAGAAAAGGGTATGAAAATTGTAGAATTAGAACCAATGTATTTCCACATGAATCAACGATAATCTATGATTTGTAAATAAATGTAAAAAGAAAAATAAATGTTTGTTAAAAAAAATAAAAGAGTTGTTGAAAATCGTTTTTTTTTAAAAAGTATATATAGTATGGGGTGTCTATATTGTGTTTCCTTTTTTTTTTTAAAAAACATGGCAAGAAGAAGATATAGAAGCAGGAGGGGAATTATCCTTAGAAAAAAGAAACAAAAAGGGGGTAGTGCTCTAGATATTTTTGGACCCTTGGGTTCGTTAGTTGGAAATCAATTGGGAATTGGTATTCGAAAAAGAAAAAGAAAACAAAAACAAAAAGGGGGTGCTCGAGGTTCTAATTTTGTCAATTTGTTTGGTTTGGGTGTTCGAAAAAGAAAACAAAAAGGGGGTCGTAGTATTAGTTATAGCGATGTTGACAGATGGTTAAATGGTTAATTAAAAAATCCATAAATCACTGTAAATAATTAATTTTTGTTTAATTAAAAATTGGCATTATTAAAACTACAACATGACTGATTGTTATTACTCTTACAATTTTTTTTACATTTTTTATTATATATTCCCACGAGTACACGACCTAAAATTGTTTCTATTTTTTTTTTAATTTAATATCGTTTTTTAGTTTAATACGTTCATTTTTAAATATTTTTGTTTATTATTATTTTCGAATTCATTACGACATTGATTGTATAAATATAATAAACTCCAATTTCCACACACGGCTGTATTTTTGGATTGTAATTGTTTACTTTGAATATATTGAAATGTTAGTCCTTTTTTTACACTATAATCATACCAATATTCACGTTTATAAAACGAGACATCTTTTGCAAAACTATCAAAAAAATTCATATGTTTTTCTTTATCCACCCATATAGCAATCCAATGTTGACCGTTTTGATCTGCTTCATCCGTATTCCAAATCCAACACGAGGGATAATAAATTTTTTTAGGAAAAATATTTGCAGGAAATGTACCCAAATAATATTTATTTAAAAACTTATTTATTTTTGAAATTTTATTAATCTCGTTCGTAAATAAAAATTGGGTTAAAAAACAATGTAAATTCATTGAGTTTTGCGTCGCCATTTTCTTTGTGTTGAATAGGGCGTTGAAGAGGAGGTAGGAATGTGGGGTGTGAGTGATGTAGATGGTTCTTCGTGACTCGAAAGACCCGAAGGGGTTTTTCCCACGTATATAATAGGCGGGCATATGTAATTTTTTCAATTCTTTTAAAGCAACCGTCTGCTTTTGTTGTGTAAGATTGAACATGTTTTGTTTGCTGACATTATGCGTTAAATCGTATAATAAATCATGATGGTTTATTGCAACACCGTTTATTTTTATTATATCTGTACCCCCAGTTTTAATTTTTTTCCTTTCAAGAAATTCTTTTATTTGTTGCCCACTTGTCACAGTCGGTGTTTTCCTTACTCCGGGTGATTCATCATTGGTCACCTCATTTTCAAGTTCATTACTTTTTCTTTTCATATTTTGTTGTCTTTTTAAAAAACTAACCATACTCTCTGCGACACGTTGATCATTATTAACTTTTTTCATTTCTTCTTTCATTTTATTTTTACTTTCAATAAGTTCGAAATTATTTTTGTTGTTAATTCCCTGCAATAATTTTTCGTTTTCATGATCAGTTTTGATTAAATCTAAAATTTCATTTAATTTACTCGGATTAATTAATTGCATTTTATTTACTTCGGTCATTTTTTTTTATTTGTTGGTTAAGTAATTTGTATGCTTTTTGATATATGTTGATTATACGAAAATCCTCAGATAATAATATTTTTAAATCTTTTTCTTTTATTTTGTTCTTTGAAAACTTATTCAAAATATATTTATTATCACTGGAAAGTTGGATCGAAATTTTTTTATTTAAAATATTTTTAGCAATGTATTTGTAATTTATTAATTAATTGAGAATCTAACAACGTATTTTTTTTATCAATATCTGCTTTAAGATATTTTTTTAACGATGGTAAAAAATCCTTTTTTTTTTTTTCAAAAGCTTTTTTCTTTATTTTATTTAATTGAACTAATGTTTCTAAAAATTTTAAATCATCTTCGCAACTTGATGAAGAAGAAGTAACGGAACTTTCACTATCCATTTCATCACTAACATCATCGCTAACAACATCGCTATCATTTTCACTATCAACTTCATCCTCCTCTTCATCATCATCTCTTGAATTATCATTTTTTTCGTCTTTTTTTACCTCTTCTTTATTTAATTCATCATTTTTTTCTTCATTCATTTTTTTTATACGTAAACTGAAAACGGTGGAAATACAAGAATATGTTCACGATTTAGGGGTATTTTGTTAATAACTGTTTTTTTTATTTTTGGTTTTTTTATTCTATTCTTTGTTGTAATGGGTTTTGTGTTCTTCATTTTTTTTTGTACATCCCCTTGTCACAAATGTTGATAATTAAATGCTGTGTAATAATCTTGCAGGGGTATTTAATCCCACTCTAATTTCATTTCGAAATTCACCAACAAATATTAACGCACCTTGAACTGTATTTTGAGAAAAATGAAAATCCACATTAACATTTCCCGACGGTGTTATGGGTAATACTGCAAGATGAGAGTCTCTATTATCTGTTAAATCAAATGCTAATATAGAATACCCGTTTATAAAGTCATTATAAGTCATGGGCATTTCTGAATAGTTACGATTTAATACCGAGCGTAATTTTGAGTAAGCTTCAGCATGATTTTCTATTCTCCCGACAACAGCGTTATTTACTGAAACTTCAACATTATCATAATTAGGCCAGTTAAATTCAAAAATATTACGAGCATATGATCCGTTCCAATTTGCTAATGGAGAAAATACAATATATAAACGTGTAGGAACGCTACCATTAAACACATCGATTACTTGATGTGAATTTCGTCCTGCAGCTACTGATTCAGTAATACAACGATAATTGGTTGTATAATATAATGTTTCTTTATTATGGGTCACCATCCCTATATTAAGCGCATTTGATAATTGTTTTTTGGGTTTAAATACAGGAATTTTTATTTTAAAATCGTCTAGGGTAATTATAGTGGCAGCAACGGGCATATCAGCATGATCGGCACCCATCATTACAATTGTATTTAATGCCCTCGTTAAACGTAATTCAACTTTATACGCTGTAGGAATATATATTTCAGCACCACCTTCACTAAATAATGAACAATCAATTTCATCTATCAAATTCTGTGATCGATTTTGAAATGCAATTGTTTTTTGTCTCCCTCCTGCATTTACGACATTAAACGTTAATTTTAAGAATATTTGAAAGTGTTCCCAACACTTGAGGAAGTAACATACCCATTGCCAATGCTCCACCAAACCCTCCTTTTTGTATTTTTCTTCTACGTTTTCTTATTCCTCTTTTGTTTTTTCTTTTTTTGATATATTTTTTACGCATCATTTATTTTATTTTTAAAAAACAACAATAACCACAACAACAATAAAAATAATAATAATATACACAACATGATTTTTTTATAACTTTTTTTTATTTATACTTTTTTTTTACACAATCTATCTATTTTGTAAAAAACGTATTACATTTGGATCTATTTTTTTTCTCTTTTTTTTATTATCACTTGTATAATAAGTATCTAAATTTAAATTTGAGGGTAATCCCACACCCTCATTTAATAAAATTTCTTTCTTAGTTGGATTTTCTTTATTTTTTCTTTTCACAACAAAATATGATGAGGAATAATTTTTTCCACGATTTCTACCGTTTAACAATTCAGTATAATCTTCTACGGATAGTTCATTTATTTTTTCAGTCATTATTTTTTTCTTCAAATAAATTTATATATATCTTAATTTCTTCACCTTTTAACGACACGTTATTCTCATAGTTAATAAAGAACTGTAGTGATTGTTTAGCCTCTTTATCACTCATAAATAAAAAAATAGGGGAATTTTTTTTTTCATCATTTAATGATGTATAGGGATTTTTTTTCGTCAATATAAAATAATTCTTTTATAGTATATATAAAACGTTGTGTTGCATTGGAAATAATAGTAGATGAAGAAACTGAAATCGTTCCATTATTTATTTTTTTTGATTGTGTTATTGCACTGAAATCCATTTTGTTTGCACACGTAATTCGAAATGAATTTTTGATATTTTTATATTCAATCGAATTTAAATTCCATAAAAAATTTTTCCCACTATTTACTAACACGTAAAGAGAAAAAGGATAAAATATTTTATATTCTTTAATTATCATTTCCCCATTTTTTTCTTCAAGAACAATCAAAAGCATTATGTTGAATGTATTAAACAATCAATACTAAGCGTTCCTGAATCAAAAGGAACTAATTTTCCTGTAGTATCTTTAACTTTAATATGAATTTGTCTTATGTCTTTTTTTAATTTTCTCAATGATTTTGGGGGACTATAATAAACTAATTGTCCATCCCCCCCACCACCTTGTCGATGCCATTGAATGGGTACTGTTGTTAACAATTCGGAACAACTATCACCAACTAATCCCAGTTCTATTTCATCACAATATATAAACATTTTATTTAATCCGTCGGATACATCGGGTAAGTAATCAAAATGTTTAGAAAAAAGGGTTCGAGGTGTAGGGTTATCTTTTTTTATTTCAAACAAGAGAGGTACGATTTCAAGACCTTTTTCATTTTTTAAACCTAGCATAAAAGCTAATTTTTTTGAAAATAATATATTAATCTTTTGATTAAAAGAAGCATATTGAATACCTTTTTTTCTACCGTAGTCTTGTTAGATAATCGAAATTCATTTACCTGTAACCCATCGACTGCTTTACTCGCATTTTCATATACCCAATACTCAATCTCAACATTAACATTAATAATTACTTTCCCATTTGACCCGATGGTACAAAAAATTTCAAATCCTTCTAAGATATTATTTAAAAATATAATTAATGAAGATAAATCATAAATTCCGTCGGGTATAATAAATTTATCCGATGTAAAAAACGAACTCACTGTTTGCGTATACCGAATTATTAATTTCTTCGGGTATAAAATTCTTATAGGTTATGATAAATGAAAAAAAACATTCATCACCTACAATATTTTTAGTTGTTTGAGGATAACAAACTTGTAAAACTTCTAAAAAACATTCATTGTTCAAAGCATCAATGGGTTGTGCAATTTTCATTTCAAAATCATTAATCAAATTCTTTTGAAGTCCTCTTGATATTGAATTACTAGCAATGTGTAAATTCTTTTTTTTTTTAAAACTTGTAATTCAGCACGATAAAAAATTCCTTTAATTTCTTCACGTTGTTCGTCTTCTAATTGATATGTAACGGGATCAGTGATAAATACTTTTTTAATAAAAAATATCTCATTTGTCCATCGTCGAAGACTGCTTTTTTCAAAAATATTATTTTTTACTCTCGCAATACGTACACACGTACCTTCTCGTATCAGATCTTGAGTGGGAATAGGATAATTTAAATGATCACGTACCATTTTATTTTTTACTTTACGTATTTTTCCTTTTTTTTCTTTGCGATAAATTTCAAAAGGTGTTGCACCAGCTAATGCTTTATGTGGGGAATTATTATAACGATTAACAATAAGGGGTAAATACTGAATATAGTCAAATTCTCCAGTCATTGTTAAAACACGACGAACCATTGTTTTTAAAGTTCCAATTACACGTTCCACATGGGATGCTTTTATTTCTCTATTATACGTATGAAATACTTCAAAATTATATTTTTTACTTAATTTCGTACGTATATCTTGAAATTCTGTTCCTTCATCACTTTGAATTTTAAGAGGGGCTATTCCTTCTTCAATAAGAATACTTTCAAATTTATTTTTAACATTATTAGACGTTTTCTTTTTTATTAATTTCACCCAGCAAAATCTTGAAAAAATATCAATACACACCAACCAATAACGATATTGATTATTATATCGGGCTAAATCTTTATTTTCAGCTAAATCAATTTCCCATTGTTCATTATTTTTATTAACAGCATATTTCAATCGTATATATATTTTTTTACTATTACTATGTAATCTATAATTAGAATAATCCTCATCAGTTAATGTCTCTCCTTTTAATAATCTTGAAGCTTTTTCAATAAAGTCAGCAGAAAATTTAGTTTTTTTCTTTTTACTCATTTCTATAATAAAGAAATAAAATTAATATAATATTCTTCAAGTTCATCAACGAGTTCTTTGTCGCGTAATATCCCCATAAAATCAACTTCTATATTTTTACAGGCTAACTCTTTATTTATAGTATCACCGTACAAACATAATGTATCTTGTATATTTTTTACAACATCTAAAACGATAATAAAAAATTTCTGAAATTACTGATGGACTTAAACGGTGACAAACCTCATCATCATCACTTTCTACTTTTATTTTCTTAATCTTTTCGTTGTCGTCGTCATCGTCGACGTCGTCGTCAAAATTGAGTGTGGGTTTCTTTTTCTTCAATACTCGTTTTTTGACTGGGGTAGGTTGGGATTTATGACCTGTTGCATGATTATACTTTCTTAGGGCAATAATATATTCATCCAAGGAATCTTTCTTTTTTATATGAAAACTACCCCAATCATCAGACCATACGATTTCGCTGGGCGTTGCGTTGTTGTTGTTGTTGCTGGTTGTCGGTGTTGGATCATCGTCAAATTCCATTGCATCGGCTAATTCGTTATCTTGATGTTGATAACAAATTTCCAAACCACCCCACGCATCTGTACGAACAACCAAACGGCATGTTTGCTTTTTCCAATTTTCAAATCTTACCACTTCAAAAAATATCTGCGTCGATTTCTCTTGAATGCTAATCTTATTAAGAACATTCAACAATGGGGAATATGATCATTTTTCACTTCAACAGCGCTATTGTATGTGTACTTGTCACATCTTTTATTTGTCGGATATACTTTGGCGAGAATAGCATTACCGTTGATTTTTTTTTGTGCAATTATTTTTGCAGACAAATCTGTATACGATTGCATTTTATAAAAATGATCATATTGTTGTCGTGCGTAAAGTTCCACCATCTTTGAATCCGAGTGAAGGGTAAATGATGAATCACTGTAGGGACAGTGTTTTATTTTATACCCTCCGCACAATTAAAAAAAAAATTGTATTCCATCAAAATGAAAAAAATTTTATTACACTAATAACGTGTATAATTGATTACAACATATTATATCAAATAAACTATTGTGTTTGCGTTGCATAACTCCTAAAATTTTACATAACTTTCTATGTTGTTTTTTTTGTTTTTATTTTACATTCTATTTTCTTTTCTAGAAATGCAACAAGTGCTTTCCCTATTCTTCCATTTCCATCGGAAAAAGGATGAATGGTTTCAAAAATATAATAAATCAAAACTGATATATTTTTTCTTTGATAGTTTTTTACGTAAAATTCATCTAAATGTTCCATATATTGTTGAATATCTAAGGGATCAATCCCCTCATGAAATCCAACAAATCTTTTGTTTTGACTGTAATGTCCAGCATTCGTTAAATGGGACATAGATATTTCATGAATAGTTTTACAACATTCACTTATTTTCCATTTTTCATTTTTTTCCATATAAAATTTTCGAAGGGCAAAACAAAATCTCCCACATCTCATCCAAAACTCTTTTTCATTTTCTTCGTCTTCCATTCGTATAACATCATACGCAAACACTTTAAATTTTATACAATCTTTTAATTCCATTTTTTCTACATACACGTTTGTTCACTAATACTTTTATAAAAATTATCCCAATTCACATTCGATTCAGTCATTTCATACATAGGATTGTATGCAGCTAAATCATAATTCAATGTTGTTTTTATATACTTTTTTATCATAGTAAATAATTCTATTACATCTTCCTCAAGCATTATTACATATGCAAATATTTTCTCTTTACACTTAAATTCACCTATAAACCCTCCATAATCTTGCTTAACACCCACAGAATGATTAACTTGGGTGTGATTTTCATTTAAAACATAATTACTTTTGTTTAAAATACTTAATTTCAAAGGATCAAACTCAAAAAAATAACTTTGACTCTTACAATTTTTATACCGACATTTATCAAAGGATACTTTACCCTTTTTTATATCATGTATAAAATCCCAAAAAATATATCTAATATTTTTTTCAGAAAGACCTTTTTTTTGTCTATTGAAAAAACTTCCTATAGGGTTATGTTCACGACAATAAAATATAAAACATGAAGTGAACATGATAAGATTTTTAATTGTACTACAATAAGCATAAGAATTGAAAATACTAGGTGATACCATTAACAAATAAATATTTAAAAAAAGAGCAAAATCACCTTTCTGGCTATGTATGTGCTTAAATTTGCTTACTAAACTTTCTTTTCCAAAACCCAGTATAAGATATGTATTTTCTTTCAAAGGTTAAATTTTGTACAAAATATGTATAATGATATTTATCATTGGTTTTTAAACATTGAAATAAATCTGAGTGTTGGCTTTCAAGGGGTAATACAATATATAATTCGTTAAAACAATCGGCGAATGAAAAAAAACTACAGCATAACGTGTCTGATTCAACGAGTATAGTACGTTGTTGAAGCCATGATCTCTTCAAGGAATATTTTCTTTGACTTGCTTGTAAATTCGGGATCATATAAGAGAAACGATCTTCTAGAATAAAATAGGATTCCATTCCATGGGTTGCTTGAATTTTTTTCATATTGACTATATAGCTTTCTTCAGGGGGATGAATGTTTTCACAATTCATCATGGGACATGTGACATATTTTCCACGATAATAATCAAATAATCCACATAACCAAAATAAATATCCAATTTCTCCTTGGTTAAAATATTGAAAATAAAGAACCACTCTTAAAATTGTTTCAATCATATCGCTGTGATTTTGAAATAATCTCTTACTCTTTATATAGCTTTTCAAATTCATTAAGCTAAATAAACACATTAATCTAAATAAAATAAAAAACATTGTGTTTTCTGGTTCATTCTTCAGTTGAATCTCATGCAAACAATATGTCAAAACCCAAACAGTATGATCTTCACTATCTTAAAGAAAATTGTCGAAATCAAATATTTATTGTACGTAAATGTGAACAAATCCTAAATCCATGCTTTCCTATGAATCGATTAAATATAAATTTGGAAGTTATGGAGTATGTAAAAAATAAAAAGCTTAATTATAAACAATATATAACAACACATGTGGAAGGAGATTGTGGTATACATAATTTCATAGATCAAGAAGTGTATATAAATTCTTTTTTTTAAATAAAAAACGCTTTTCTCGATTTATTTTGAACTGTTTTATTTCAAATATTTAATTCATTAAAATTATTACATAATTTCCCCACAACAATCTAAATATACATGTTGTTGCAACATAGATTTATCAAAATGTATTTTAGTTATTAATGTTACAATATAATTTCCATTACTGCTACCATAAATCACATTAAGTATAGATAATATATTTTCATCTTTAATAAGCACTAAATAAAGCTCTTCCCCATCAAAATTTTCACGTAACTGATATTTTACTAATCTAAATCTTGAATCCTTACATTTACCATATAAAAACGTTTTTGAATAACATGGGATATTATTTATCTCAAACCAATCAAGGGTTGAAATTAACGTAGGTAATCTCGGTTCTCTATCAATAAATACTACATGTTTTCCCACTAACTGATCATAAAATGACATAGTCCAGCTAAAACCGGTTATTAAAAATCTATAATATCTTTTTCCACCATATCGTTTCCGAAATATAGATTGTTCATTTTTATCTTCCACATAAATGTTAAAATATTTATAATCATAATCAGCACATCTAAACTGATAGGGATGTTCACTCCATTCCAAAAAATAAAACGTTGAATCGCGTGTTTTTTCTATCTCAAACAATTCAGCATGTAATAAATATTGAATGTCGGGATAAAGAATTTCATCAAAATCACGCTCAGCCATTTAAATCTTTTTAAAAAAAGCGTCTTTTCTTCTATTCGTCTATTTCCACAGAAACATTCACTGTATATTTCCACCGTATATTTAACTTGTTTAACACCCAACGTTTAAAACTGTTTAGTCTTGAAAGTTTTAATTCATCTGGATGAATCGGACACGGGTGTTTGTTAATACATCTTCCACAAGGATGTTTGTTATAATATAATCTTTCAAATCGTTCATCTGCTGTTTCTTTACGTTCCATTGTCTAACAAATATATAAACAATTATTTTTTATTACTCTTATTTATACTGTTTCTTTTTTTTTATGGGATTTTCTTCTTTAAATCTTTTAACACCATATCTTCTTTAACAACCATCTCTTTAATCTACAACAACGTTTTTGTTTTGGATCTTTCCGCGGTATATAATTCGCACACACTTCCCCACACATATTTCCGTTAAGACATTGTCCACAGGGATATTTTGAATAGAATAATCTATTATATCGTGCATCCACGGTTTCCATGATATTTTTGTAAATACCATTGTATTACATTTTTATTTATATCCTACTAAAATTTCTTTTTTATTTTAGAATATCTGTCTTTTTTAATTTTGATTTTTCTTTTTATATTTTTTTTTATAAAAAATTATATATAAACGCGTTACCCACCATGTGGTACGTTATTTGTGAATGATGTCGAATTCACATGTACGCTATCGTGATTGTGATGAACATACCGGTAGACGTTATCAAAGAATAATTGCTGATGCCTTTAACCCGTACAAAATTGAAGATGAAAGTAACTATTATCCAAGTCGTTTTCTAGCCAAAGAATTACACCACTTTACCTATGTTGTAAAGAAATGTCAACCTACGGTATTATGCGAATGTATTGAAGATATACCCTATGAAGATATACCCTCAACGCCTCAAACATATTACCTAGCTCTGGCAGTTAAAAAGAAACATGATTATGAAAATGATGAATGGAATTGTTCATGTCTGGGTGAAAACATAACAACAATTGTTGACTATGATGCTTCTGATCTTTTACAAAAAGAAATTACACTAATAATAGATTCTAATAATTTCATGAAAGCTGTAGCATATACTCAATAAAAAACTTTTTTTTAAAAAAATTCGTGTTTTTTATTTATATATAAGATTACATATTTGATTTAATCATAGTGATAACAAGATGAATCAAGTACAAGATCTCGTGACCTGTGTCAATTATAGGGGTGTAGCATATTATGATTATACTCCACATTATTATTCATGTCATTTTCTTCAAAAACATTTTCCTAACTATACATATTTGGTAGAGGATTGTAAACCTGCTATACTATGTAAAAAATGTAATCCCCCATTTTGTTCTCCACCTCAAGTTTACGAACTAACTCTGAAAATTATTATACAGGGAGAAGAGAAGGGAATAACCCTAAAAACAATTCTTGAGACTAAAAGTGATCATCTCGTGTATAAAACAATTAAACTAATAAATGGTAACTCAATAATTCCACAACAAATTAATTTGTAAACATATTTATTTTTCTTGTAATAAAATTTTTACACAAAAATAAAAACATTCTGTTTCTAAAAGGTTTTTAATTTTAAAAACATTACAACGAATGAAATATTTGTTTCCCTCTACCCCTATGGTTAATAAAATTGTAGGGTTTAATATTTAATATAGGTGTTTGAGTTTTTGCTAATTTTACATTATCATTATTAATATTTATATATTTTCCCTTCAATGATGATAAGAGGTTCTGTAAATTCTCCTCCGGAGCTCCAAACGCGTCTACTATCATCAATTTGAAATATCGAGGTCCTTGCCAATCTTTCAGATATAAATAATATCCATATCTTAACAACGAGGGAATCACAGGTTCATAATTTACTAATTGTATGGGTTGAGCACGATAATAAAATGTAAGATAAGCATGAGATTCACATTCTCCAAAATCAATCATTGAACGCAAACCACATGTTTGAAAAATAATAGAAAAAAATATATTTGATACCCTGTTTATATAGTTTTGCAAAAAATCTATAAAAGTAGGTTGTCAAACTATAAAATTTTCACAAAACGTTCAAAAAAATATTGTCAAGATGGTCTATTGCAGTTTCTGTTGTTGTTGTGTGAATTCCTTCTATCATTTTTTTCATGCATTACAGATGTAAAGAATGCTTTGTAAACCATCATTATTGTTATCCTTGTAAACAGAATTACTCACGACTTATCTATAGTAGAATAGTTGAACTATGTGAATGTGATGATAGAATACAAAGATGGAAAAAAACTTATTTGGATTAATAAAATTTTTTTTAAAAATACATTGTCTACCATTTCCAAAATTCATAAAACTTATGATTATAATTCGGATGATCTTTTTTCCATCCTCCTTTTTGAATTTTTTTAGAACGTCGTCGTTTTCGTATTCGTTTTTTTATTTTCGCTTTTTTTATACATCTCCTACTCCTACACTTCATTTTTTTATGTTAACTGAAGTACGACAAGCAATGGCTATAAAAAAAAAGAAAAAAACCGTCTATTTATACTGTTCTGTTTTTTTATTTATTTTTTATATCTTTTTTCTGAGACACATATAAGATGTTTAAACAAAAACACTTTATCATTACTGAAACAATGTCCGTATTACATTATGTTAGTATATGTAGGAAAAGTATAACTTTTTTTGACTGCTCCAAAGATACTGTTCAGTGCTATTTATCATGTGAATCTCTTCTTAAAGAATATCCTGAATATATATATTTTGTAGAGGATTGCAAACCCGTATGAAGTAACCCTGAAAGTTATCAATCATGGAGAATCTGGAAAAACACTAAAAATATTATCAGAGGAAGATGTTCCTCATCTTTTACATAAAAATGTTAAGTTTATAAAAACTGACAAAGACATAATTCCCTCTCTTGTATAAATTTATTTAATAAAACATGTTATTTTTTATTACATGAATTTCTTTCTTTACTCTAAAAGTTTTTTTCTTTTTTGTCGATGCTTGTTCTTATAATCAGCTAATTTACGGATTCTTTCACTATCCCATAATTTCCCCATTTTACCCTGACGTTTTCCATATTGATATAACGTGGACGGATCATATAGTCTATCTTTAAAATGGTAGAAATCATCAGCATAAGAACGAATGATTTCTCCCCCATATGGAAGCCAATCAAAAATATCAACTCTTGCTTCTTTGAGATAAACAACCCCTTGAAGAAATCCCAATTCTTTATCTTTTACAATTTCACGACTACATTCAAAAAACGATATTTCATTTAATTTAAGACAATTCTGTGGAGTATGAATTAATTTCGCTGCCTCTATCAATTTTTCAGCCTTTTCTTGATTACGCATTTGAAATGACCAAATCTTTCGCGAGGGTATATACCCTGCCATCTTCAACAAAATAACTGACCATTTTTTTTATGATATCGTTTTTTATACCCCAGGTTTTGTAGAAATGAAAAAAAAATTTTCTCAAAAAACTTTCATATAAATAAGCTGAAACTTTTCTTTTTCATTTATACGTAAAACATTGTCCCTCTACAAACTTAGTTTAAGAAAAAATGGCGACGAAAGAAGAAGCTTCCGATGGAGAACCCATACCCTTGAATGGTTCCCCTCTCATATGGGATTACAACGATAAAGGAGAGGGATACGCGTACGGTGTACGTGTACGGGATACGGATACGTCGAAAGTGTTTAATTTCGAAGACTTTAAACCCGTCAAACCTATTCAGGATGGTGATTCTGATAGTGATGATAGTTTGAAAGCATTTTTGGGGACTGACGAAGTAAAGGAAGAAAAAGTATTTAATAGAAACAACATTAAAAAAAAAGTATATACCCGTTGTGATATTAATAGTCTTCGACAGAATTTTCCAAATCAAAAATATATTTTACGACACTGTATATACTTTCCCTCGGGTAATCTATCCAGGTATAAATTATATTTAGAAGTGGTAGATGGGGGATTTCTTTATCCGTATAAATATCTAACAACAATTATGATAACTGATGATTCCATACTTAGTTCCATTAATAAAGAAATGTATTTAGATTAAATAAAAACAATAAAAAGTTTTGTTTTTTCAAAAAAAAGTTGTGTGTTAAAGTACATTTTATTTTTTTTAAAAATATATCTATTTGAAAAACACCAAATAATTTTTGGAACCCTCTACAAATTTTATCTTTTTTTTTTAAAAATACCGTAACTAAAGAATATCAGTCATTCGGCCATAAGATGGCGTCGAGGTAAGAGCTCCATGGCGGAAATTTCTATGATTAATTCTATAAACCCAAATTTGATTATTTTTATTTCAACGTACAACTCTTCCAATAAAAAATAATATGAAGTTTTTTTGGTAGTGTAAGTATAAATCACATTGGGTGAGGTATGATGGTCGTTTATAAAGTTTTTTTTTGAATTTTAAATATCTATCTCATGAAATTGACTACGATCACCTTGATTGACTCTCTCTCTGGTCGTCAAACTCAAGGATAAACCAAAAACTGGTCGTACAACAACACCAGGTTTCATGAGATAAATAATATCAAAATTCACAAAAACCTCTTGTATACGACCAGGTGCATATCCCCCCTGATTTGATCACTGGTCGTTCTTTACAGGGTGACCACACCTTAAAATGTTTCAACCCCCCTGGAAATACGGGATTGTGCTGTGCTCTGATTGGTCCATTCAAATCATTCTTGATTCTGATTGGCTTAGAGCTCGGTTCCAATCCCAAACACATTGATATATATATATATATATATATTACTACTAGACTTGTGAAGTGGCTATTCATTATAATAATAGTCCACATTCGTTGTCGGATTTCAGTTTCATCTGCATTGAAAAAATCAATGACAACATGATTGATCATAAATTGCTTACCCGGGAGGCTTATTGGAACCTGACGGCCTTAACAAAAGGCGTGAATTCTTGCCTTTTGTTCTGACATACTTCATTTAAATAGTTGGGAGTTAAAATTATAATTTATGTATAATGGTTCTAGTATAAATAACCTGTATTTAGCCATTATAGTTACTCATTTTTTGTAATTTTTAAACTGAAGAAGGCCGAACGGCCGAAACGTTTTTTAAATAAAGGACTATAAGAAGTTTGCTGTCTTCCATCTACATTATCCTATATAAGCTACAAATATCGAAGCAGCGCTAGTATCCTTTTGGATCCTTCCATTGGGAGTTAATCGTTGGAAATAACCATTCTCTATCTATCTATCTATATTTCGATTCTAAATCGAACACATAATCAATCAGTCATAGGTATGTCTTCCAAATTTCTCGATTCTCCATGACATTTCGTCAGTTGTTTTCAGACCAGTGTCATCTCTAATGACGTCAATATAGTTCTTCATTGGTCTTCCTCTGTTCGCGATTCCCCTCTTCGGTTCCCACAGAACGAAAAGAGATCCTATCTCCTCTTGAGCCCGCACCATGTGGCCTGCAAATTGTAGCCGTTTCCTCTTGAGACGATTCGATAGACGAGGGATTTCTCCATACAAGTCCTCATTTGTCATTCTCTCTGACCAATGCACATTAAGAGCAAATCTCAGGAGTCATGTAAAGCACCTGTCTAGTCCTTTGATGTCACTGACTGTAGTCGTCCATGTTTCACATCCATATGTCAAAACGGGAATTACAGCGGTCTCAAAGAGGCGCACCTTCAGTTTCCGTGTCATGCGGCTTAACCACACCTTCTTCAACTTGTGTGCTACACTCCATGCTATGGCCTTCCTCACTTTGATATCTTTCTGTGTGTCTCTAATCCATGCTCCAAGATATTTGAAGTCATCCACACACTTGAGCTTCCTCCCACTGATCAGGGGCGGATCTAGGGTGTTGCAACTGTTGCACTTGCAACAGTCAGAATTTGCAGAGGAAATTGTAATTAAATTAGAAATTTAAATGCAATACCAATTCACAGTCACGGACTCACGTTTTTCAAAACTGCGTGGCCTCATTTGCGGCGCGAATCATGATGTATCATACTTTAGTTACCAGACCCTTACCGGATCATTGGTGGCGCGCCTTAAACCCGCGATTCCATAGCCTGAAATGCTTCTCTTAGCCTGAAACGCGCCCTTCTCGCCTAAAAAACGCCTGTGGACCCTCCAGCTTCGGGAGGGTCCAAGCCTGCACGCAGGCTAGGTTTTTACTCTAGCCATTCTAGCATCGCGCTAGGCGCGTCGACGATTGCCGACTGCAACAGTTGCGCTAAATATAGCATGTTGCACGACGCGTTTTGTGTTGCAAACCAATCACAACACCGGATTTTGCAACAGTTTGCAACAGATGTCGCAATAGCAAGCAATCGCTATTAACTTTCCGATGATGTGATATGGTTTGCTACCAACGTTCGTCCATTTTCAGCCTTTGTTCAATCGCAATGGCTTCCAACGTTTTACAACAACTGTTGAAGATGGATGTTATTGTACACCATTGCGAACAACTTCTCACAAGTAAATTTAACAAGAAGGACGTCGATTATCGTACTTATTACTTTTCGAAGTTTCAGTTTCGACACAGCCAGGAAATTGTCCGCCGGTCTTCAAATCACGACCCAGTATAAAGGACAAAAAGGTACAGACAATGTAAGCCTGCCGGCTCATGAATAATACATATTACGCTAATTAGTTTATATTGAATATGTTTTCATCTGTTCGTAATTTGTGGCTTGCCAGATTGGAGAACATATGTCTTTAATATAATAATATTATTAATGTCAGAAATGAATGGTCTTTGTTTAATAGTCCAAAAGCAAGTTTTGTTTAGTAATAGACCTTACTACAGTTCGTTAAAATTACCTTTTCAGTTTGTATAAACTGATAGTTCTAGCAATAATTATTAATGTTGGGTGTATTGTTTACACGAGGCCAGCCAGACCTCAGACCGGCCTTGTGTGTTCACTATTCCATTGCTATAAATTAATACAAGTTGACCAGAATTGGGCCTAATGTGCTTACAGGTATATCAATCTGTTTAAACCACCTCCAGAAAATTGTCTGTCTAATGCCTGTTCTATTGCACTGTAGACCTCTTTCATAATGTCGGTCAGTCTAAATATTCTTTTACACTGTATGTTACAGACACACGAACAAGGTCTTAAAGGCTAATTTAAATGAATATAAAAGAATATTTAATTTGGGTGCCATTATGAAAGAGGTCTATGTCATATTTACCTGAATGCTCTCTATAATATATATTCCTTACATCCATTTGGTTGAGCAGCAGCACAATAAAGGTGCATTTATAGGCAGGTCCTTGATTGATAGCAGCAATGTTTTTATTAACTAGCTCAATGACCAAGTATTAACCAGTCAAATTATAGCTGCATGTTATTATTATTATTATAATTATTTCATCACAAAGGAAATGCATTTGCTATGTATTTGTCTATGTATTTGTCAAATAATGCACTCAAACATTTGACAAAAGAAGATCCAATAAAGGCTATTGTTGCTCACAATAATGCTTCTGCCAATTTTCCTCATTTCTATGTCTCGTGTCACTATCAAGTTCCATTAAACTTCCTTAGATGTGTGAAGTTGATTGTCCAGGTTGTTGTAGTCTTGAGAAAGAATGTTGTTGGCTATGCTATGTTTCTATTAAGCTACAGTATTATATATTGTTAATTTTTATTCAAATGAACATGTTCCTTACCACTATTTGGCTGCTGTACTAAGATGATTTTGAGCTGCTTTTTCTGCCCAACCACTTTTTGGCTGAGCAGCTGTCTCAAGATGATTTTGAATTGCTTTCCCTCCTGATCACTACAGTGTATTTGACTGCTGTACTATATTAATGACTTTGAACTGGTTTTTTCTCCTAACCACTGTCTTAAGAAGATTTTGAACTGCTTTTGCTTACTGACCACTATTTGGCTGTTGTATATAACTGCTATTCTGCTGCTGTATCAAGATGATTTTCAATTAAATAACTTTCCTAACTGTCATTCTGCTGCTGTATCAAGATGATTTTGAACTACATGTAAATAACTTTCCTAAATACTGCATCCTCATGCTGCTGTATCATGATGATTTTAAATTAAATATCTTCCCTTGCTACTATGCTGCTGTTGCAGCACCAAGCTGATGATTTGAAACTGATTATTCTGTACCTGTGCAGTGAAAGCTCCTAAATTTTGTGCTTCTGTACAACCATCATTTCTTTAAAAGCATATGTCTTAGTGGGGTTGCTGCCTAGTAAATTAGTATAACTGTTTTGTACAGAAAAACAATTATTAAGCATCTACCTTGCATAATTTTTTTGTGTGACGTGGAAGAGCAGGTATAAAAGTACAGTAAGGGCAGGTAAGTTGGTCAATCGAAACAGTACTATTGTAATGCTTTGCACAAAATAATAGTTTGATATTGTTGACAGTGTTTAGTGTGTTTTTTTCATAAATATAAGATAACATGAAATGTTACTCTAAATTATATTTGATTCTTTGTTTTTGCGGAAAATTCGAACCGTTCTTGATGCAAAATTCGCTGTAAATGTGCGCTCAGATTGCGGGAAATCGCGTTAGAGAGGTTCTAGATTTCAAAATTTTCAGGGGGGGAATGCCCCCGTACCCCCCTTTAAAAATACACTTCACAAATTTGCAACAGTCAGATTTTGGGCTGGATCCGCCCCTGCTGATCGTCGTTAGGTTGGGGGCATCTTCGACATTGAGTGTGATGTACTCTGTTTTCTTAGCGTTGATCTTAAAGCCAACTTCAGCACAGCAGGTCTCCACTGACGTAAGTAATGATTGTGCTAGCTGAATTTCTTCGGATAGCAGAGCTATGTCGTCTGCGAAGTCTAGATCGTCTGCGAAGTCTAGATCGGTAACAACTACTGGTCTTACACGCCTGGACTGTCTCCTAGATAGTTGGAAGCCCAGTTCTTCTTCTCTTCCGATTGTTGACTTTCGAAGTGCATAGTCAAGTACAATGATAAACAGTAAAGGTGCAAGAGTATCACCCTGAAGTACTCCCGCTTTGATTTCGAATAGTTCAGTTTCTCCATCAGGTGACAACACTTTGGCCTTAGTTCCCCTGTACATGCACTCGATAGCCTTAACGATCCGTTCAGGAATCCCATAAGCTCTGAGGATGTCAAACATCATTCCACCATGAATCGTGTCAAATGCTTTCTTAAAATCCACAAACGTAAGAATTGCCGAGAGATTCTTCCTCTTCACCCCTTCTATGAGTCTTCTAATTGCTAACACTTGTCCTACAGTCGATCTTCCTATCCTGGATCCATTCTGGTTCTTACGTAGTTCTTTGTCAACCGGTGATCTTATTCGATTGAGGAGCATCTTATTGAAGATATTGGCTATTTTCTATTCATACTATATATATATATATATATATGTTCCAAAATGTCGGTTTTAACGAAAATTAAGTTTGTTTTATTTGACAGAACTTTTAAAATAATGAAGAATATTAATTTAGAGCGACCAAAAAATAAAACATTAATTTTATGGCGACCATAAAACTAGAACGATGTTCTACAGTTTAGTGGTCTGTATCCACATGCAAAGTTTCAAGTGCTTTAGTAAAGGAGGATTGGTCGGTTACCCCATGATGCTTCACGTGAAAGTAATCGTCTGGCAGCGAAGAAAATCTCAAAAGGCATATGCTACTTAACAATACTCCTCGATTCTCCGTTTCGAAGTTTAATTATGGATGACGATATGGTGAGTAATTATTAAGGTTAATATATATTTCAAGTATTGTAAATTATTTGAGAGTTGTTTTAGCGAACATGATGGTTTTATTCTTGCATTGTGATTCTGTTCTTTGCGAGGGTTGTTGTGGGCATTTGCATATTTGTGTTGAAGGTGGTCAAGCGACTCATTTCAAATTTAGAAGGTTTTTCGCATGCAGTATTCAGTTAAAGATTGCCATTTTTTGCTTAATGTGAAATTTTATGATCAGGTGACAGAGTTGCCATGTGCTCCCCACTTGGTCCTTTGTTCGTGAACATATTTTTATCTCACCACGAAAATATTTGGTTGGATAATTGTCTGGATAAATTCAAACCTATTTTTTACAAACGTTATGTTGACGATTCGTTTCTTTTATTTAAATCTGACCATATTAGACCTTTTCTCGACTACCTAAATTCTAAACACAATATTAAATTTACACACGAAGTGGAAAACGATAATAAATTGTCGTTCCTTGACATGAACATAAGTCGTTCTAACGGCTCTTTCGTCACATCCGTTTACCGCAAACCAACCTTTACAGGATTATTTACAAACTTTGAAAGCTTTTTACTTATTTTCTATAAAAAGGTTTATTTACACACTTTTATTTCGTTACTTTAACGTATGCTCTTCCTATGAAATTTTCCTCCAAGAACTAAAACATTTTAAGACACTTTTACTTCAAAATGGTTATCCTGAACGTATTTGACAAATGCGTCTGCACATTTTTAAACAACATTTTCTGTCCTCCAATAAAACCTGCCACTACCTAAATTACAGATTTCTTTTTCTCTACCCTTCACTGGCAATCATTCCCTTCAAATTCGCCAGCAACATTCAAGATTAATTTCGTCAGCCTTTCCACACATTAACCTTCATGTTGTATTTTGACTTGTTTGCCGTCACTCTAGTTTCTTCCACTTCAAAGACCAGATTACTTCATTTGCTAATTTAAATAACCTCGAACAGCTTATTGATAACCCAACTAGAATAACAGAAAACTCTTCTACTGCAATCGACTTAATATTCATGAACAACCAACACCGTATAGCATCATCTGGCGTTCTGCATAGCCATTTGAGCGACCATTCACTCATCTACTGTGTCATCAACGCAGGTGTAACGAAGGCCCCTTGTAGGATCATTAAATATCGATCTTACAAGAACTATTCAAGAGTCCTTCCTTCGTGATCTTAAAAGGAGGTACATTGGGATGTGATTGATGAAGAATCAGATATCAATGCCACTGTAAAAATATGGAACGACATATTTACACAGACATAGCTGACCGACATGCTCCAACAAAAAAAGTTGTTAGATAAAGGAATCCAGACACCATGGATTACTTCTGAACCTAACAGCGCAATGCAGGATCGCGATTACCACCATTGTAAGGCAATCAAGTCGAATTATAGTTTTCACTGGGAAATGTACAAAAAGATAAAGACTTACGTTAACAAAACTATTCGTGAATGCAAAGCTAGTTATTACTTAAATATAGTAAACAAAAATAAAGGAAAGTCTGGTGAACTATGGAAAACCCTAAACAAGATATGCTCAAGAAAATCTAATTCTCCTCCATCCTGCATCGAAGCAGATGGTGTTTTGCTGTACGTGGAGTCACGTTAATCACTTTAATCCAAAATAACACAATACAATACTTTGCTGTACATAGAACAACTTAACGAAACAGTTACAACTTACAATGTTTACATGTCATCCATCCTCTAGGATATCACGAGGCAATGTTCTTATTTATCACAGGTAACCAAGAATTAGTTACCAAAGGATATAATGTTGGGTACAATACCCCCTTTAGTGTCAACGTCACGTTGTATAACGTTTTGGTACTTGCACCTTTCTACCCGATTTTGTTTGGTATGACTCGGGGGTGAAAATGGTCTCTCATCAGCAGCTGCATTGTTACGGTCAGTGGTCAGTGGAATTACTGTGTCCTCATCTTGGCCAAAGAAAATGTCTATAAATGCTGGTTTCAGCTGATCCAGAGATACAGTGTCGCGACGCCCGTCTAGATCAAGAAATTTATCTGATCTCTCCAGAACTCGGTAAGGACCCTTATATGACATGGCCAAGGGTTTCTGTACATGGTCCTGTCGAACGAAAATATGCGTACAGGAATCTAATGCTTTGTTGATGTAAGTTGGTTGTGAATGCGACTTAGGAGTTTCTTTGAGGTTTTGCATGGTTTCCTTGAGCTTCCACCCTGCTGAATCGTGAGAGTGGGTATCCACAAATTATCCCGGTAGACATAACGTTGTGCCGTAGACGAGCTCTGCAGTGCAAGCCGAGGAGTCAGTCCACATATTGGGTTTTGGTTTTGAGGGCTGCTTTCAGTTGACGGTGGAAAGTTCAATGATCCCGTTTGCAATGGGATGATATGCTGTTGTGCGGATCTGTTTGCAATGGGATGATATGCTGTTGTGCGGAAGTTCCTGACACAGATGTGACTGAAACTGGCCTCCCCTGTCTGTAGTGATCGTAAATGGCACTCCAAATCGGGCGATCCATCCAGACAAGAAGGCTCTGGCGACTGTTTCGTCTGAAGCATCGCTAATCGCAATCGCTTCCGGCCAACGTGTGAAACGATCGATGCAGGTGAGCAGGTAAGTGAAACCATTGGTAGCGGTCCGACGAGGTCGATATGTACATTATTAAATCGACTTTGGGGCAGGTAAAATCTTCCTAGTGGTGTTGAAGTATGGCGATGTATCTTCGCTTGTTGACATATTAGACATTCTTTTGCCCATTTCCGAACATCAATGTTAATTTTGGGCCAAATAAAGCGGGACACGATAACCGTTATTTTTTAATTGATTCCTGGGTGGGCTAATCCATGCAGGGAATGGAATGCGGCCCTTCTGAACGCCTTGGGTCCCAAGGTCTCGAGAAGAGGCTTTGCCGTCATTGGTAGGTTGACGGTACGGAAATGGAGTTTTTGCACTGTGCGATATCTTGAATTTCTTGATCTGTAGCTTGCGCTTCTGCGAGTTTGTCATAGTCGAGAACAAGGTTAGGCGTGTCTGAAGTGTTGACTTGTATACGGGAAAGGGCATCTGCTGCTGTGTTAGCCTTGCCTGGGATGTGTCGAATATCTGTCGTGAACTCTGAGATGTATCCGAGTTGTCGAGTTTCTCTTGGTGTGTACTTGTCAGAATTATAGTTGAAGACATATGTTAATGGCTTGTGATAGTTTAATAGTTTAATAACACTTTACCACTCATAATACAAAAAAAAAGAGAATAAAAATACATGAATGGATGGGTATTTAGCAGGGGGAAACTTAATTATCATTTAAAAGCTACTCCCAAACAAATAAAAAGAAAAGTATAAAAATACAAGAAGCAATTACAATATACTAGGCATGCACGATTGTACGTACTTCTAATGAGATCGTAAAAATAACAATAACCTGGCCTTATCCAAAGAAGATGTATTGACAACATCTGCAGGTAATGAATTCCAATCAGATATATCGATTGAAAAAAGAAAATTTAAAATAGTTTGTGTGTAAGGTTTTGGGGCGCAACTTAAAGTCATGATTTGTTCTTTCAAAGAAACTGGTGTAATCAATGTCACAATAGCCGAAAATAATTTTATATAGTTGAACAATACATAAATATTTTCTCCAAAGCTCCAGGGTCATCCAATTAAGGTTAGAAAGTCTCTCCACATGATTCATCAGGACCACAGATCAAACGGGTTGCACGACGTTGAATAGATTCCAGAGGAACGGGAAAAGTAAAAGTCGAAAGGTGAACAGAGAATTCGTTGAAATTTACTTTTGCGATTTTCCGCATTTAGCTTTTACGATTCCCAAACGGCATTTTACTTTTGCTAAATAGCGTTTTGCTAAACAGCATTTCACTTTTGCTAAACGGCATTCTGCTTTTACGATTCCTAAACGGTATTTTACTTTTGCGAAACAGGATTTAGCTTTTACGCCTCCTAAACGGCATTTTGCTTTTGCTAAATAACATTTTGCTTTTGCGATTCCTGTACGGTATTCTCTTTTCGCTAAACAGTATTTTGCTTTCGCTAAACAGCAATGTGCTTTCGCTAAACAGCAATGTGCTTTCGCTAAACAGCATTTTGCTTTCGCTAAACAGCATTTTGCTTTCGCTAAACAGCATTTTGTTTTTGCAAAACGGCACTTTGCTTTTGCGATTTGAACAAATGAAATGTCTAACGGCCATTTAACTTCTGATGAGTGAGCCTCCTCAGCTTTCATAATGCTTTATTTATTTATCATACATTCAATTATATATATATAAATAACCAAACATTGTATGTACATTATATTTCACATTGTGTTAAAATTTAAATATTTATAATTATATTGTTCAGTGGTGTAACAAGTTACCAGTTTCATTCAGGTTATGGAATAAATAAGTTTTTTTAAACAGCATTGGGTTTCATTAATTTCTGAAACTGATAGTGCTCAAGAATTAATATCAGTAGCATACTACAAAAGATAATCCCTAAGAACGTCTCTTTTTACTCCAGCCGCTTGGTTGTTTGCATCTTGATTGTTTGCATGCTCACCATTGTCATTGATGTTGTCAGCTCTGTTGTTATCAAGAAATTCTTCATAGTTTTCCTCTAACATTAAACAGAAGTTGTGTAGAACACATGCTGCAATAATCACAGAAACAATTTTCGTCTGACAAAACATGTCTAAATAAAATAATTTCCTCCATCTCCCCTTTAATAAGCCAAATGCTCGCTCTATGACCGGTCTAGTTGAGGACTGTTTAAAGTTGTATGTTCGTTGTGCTGCTGTAAGATGGCCATTGTCTCTGTATGGTACCATCACCCACCTGAATATAAATAAAGTAATAAACCATCAATATTACTATTACCTCAACTCTGTATGTTGTTTATGTATATATGCAGTAAATTGTTTGACAAATCATTGGATACCTTAACAAAGGGTAACCAGAATCTGCAAGTAAGTGAGCATCACCAGGGTAAAGCCTCTGATGATTTATTAGTACTCTGGAATCATGTACGGACCCTGGCCAACCTGCATATACATCTGTAAATGTGAGGTCATGAGCACAAACTGCCTATAATATTATATAAAAAAATATCAGCCCAGTTCGAGTGTTTTACTGTAGTACTTATTTACTCTTTCAGGAATAATATATTTCTTTCATCACATTTATGTGCATTTAAATATTTAGCATTTTGAGCCTGAGGAGCCTCATCATTGTGTTTTTTGGACACGAAAGAGGTTAGACAGGGCAATTTAAATACACATGTAGATGCTTGCTTTCTGGCTTTATTAAGTATATTAACATAAATATGATCACCTGCAAAATTACAGAATGGGATCTTTTTCTGTTCAGGTAACTGTCAGGATAATCACCAGGTGTTCTTATTTTTATGTGTCCCATCTAGAGCACCAATAACATGGGGAAACCTCTTTTTTCCTCAAACCCCTGCTTAATTTCATTAGCTCTCGCACCTAATATAACAATATTGAAAAATAATGTTAAAATAACAAACACTGTTGAATTATACGGTGGTCCATAACGGCAATATAAATATATTTATTCTAGTACAAATATATTTTTTCGCAATACAAATATATTTATTCCAGTACAAATATATTTTTTCGCAGTACAAATATATTTATTCCAGCACAAATGCAGTACAATTAGTTTCCAGTCCTCCTGAAAGAACGTGTACAAATATGGCGGAACAACTGAACAATGTCTGTGATGGTGAAAATTGCGGAGAAATACTTCCAACTACATATAAATACTGTCCGTTTTGTGGAGCAGATAGTACAGATGAAAGAATAATTTCGTTCTACTTTTTGAGAGGTTATACGTATAAGGTAATCGTTCGTTTGCTCGAGAAAGAACATGGGATAAACATGTCAGAAAGGACTTTAAGAAACCGTCTTAAGCAGTATTCATTGAACAGGAGATCAACTGATTATGATCTCGCCTCAGTTCATGGCAGGATACAAACTGAACTGAATGGTCCTGGTTGTATGGGAGGGTATCGCTCTGTTTGGCACACACTTCGAATGGAAGGCATTCAGGTATCCGGAAAATAGTGGAGGAAATTGTTCGAGAACTTGACCCAGAAGGATGCGAAACAAGACGAGCAAAAGGTTACGAAGACGACAATATAGATCACCAGGCCCTGACCATTGCTGGCACGTAGATGGATATGACAAACTCAAACCATACGGATTTCCGGTACATGGATGCATTGACGGGTGGAGTAGAAAGATACTGTGGTTAAAGGTTGTCAGATCTAACACAATTCTATTTGGAAACCGTAACCCAACAAGGATGTCCCGTGAAATTAAGAACTGATTGTGGGACAGAAAATTGTCTTATTGCAGCTATTCAGTGTGAATTTCGTGGGCAAGATGCACATATTTATGGTACATCCTCAGCAAACCAAAGAATTGAGGCTTGGTGGTCATACCTTAGAAGAAACAGGTCAACCTGGTGGATAAATTATTTTAAAGATTTGAATGAGAGAGAACTATTTAATCCATCCAATGAGTTAGAGAAAGAGTGCATGTGGTTTTGCTTTTCTACCATCCTGCAAGAAGATTTGGACAAAGTGAAAGCTCGCTGGAACAGTCATCTTATCAGAGATTCTAAGCATGACACAATTTCGGGCACACCAGATGAGTTGTACCTTCTTCCAGAATGTCATGGTGGGCAAGATAATTTGCTGATGCACATTTCTGAAGATAGAATCAATCAGATGAATCATGCAATGTATTGTGAGAAGGAAACAAACATTTACCAGGAATATTTTCAATATATATTGCATAACAGTGATTTTCAGATGCCATAAGTTGGAGTGAAGCTGAAGCTCTATATTGTAATCTTATTGCAGTTGCAAGAGCTAGATAATCTTTTGAATAAACCAAATAACGATAAAGCAACATGTAAATAGTAGCTATTGCAATCATGGTTTGATGCTCTATGGTGAGCTGTAACTGTCATCTTGTTTGATAAGGTAACATTTGAAACGGAAAATTTAAGCACCGTCTTTTTTCTAAAATACGATACATGTATGTGACAAGCAGCATCGCTATCAAATAAAAAAATCATTTATGCTAGAGGCCTTGTTATATACATAGCCACGAACTGTTTGTAAGAAAGTCGAAAATAAAAACAGAACGTAAAAGCCGATCCCGGGACTTTGCCGGAGAAATACAAGGTTTTAACAAACATCGATCTTTAATCGATTTAGCATGATCAGACGCTTCAGATGAAAAAGCTGACGAAAAAAGAAATCCTACTATTAAATTCAAACTTTTGTTATGCTTTTTACAATTAGACTATTATTGTTGGTTTCACATTCGATGCACGTTTGAAATATCACACATGCGCAGAACGGACTGGACGGCACCGATACTAACAAAAATATTTCATCAGCATAAATAACAGTGTAAAACTGCAGTAAAACTAACGTAACTTTGCCTAAGTGAAGCAACATTTGCTTGGTAATTGCAAATTTTGGGTTGAAATCATCGTCATCAACTCAAAACTCATCCTGGCTTTACCGAGCTAGCCCGCCTCATGTAATCGCAATATGAATCTCGCCTCATGTAATCGGCCCGTAAATTTTGTAGTTTGAAATTAATTTAAACTGAAAAGTGCTAAAAGTTAATGATTCTACTTGTCCGTGTTAAATCGAACACAGATACACAAATGTATCTCATAATTCACTTTTTATTGTGTTATGGTTTAGTTTGAAATTTATTACTAGAAATATATTATTTGTCCCATTTGATCTCAAACAAATAACAATAGTTGGGTAAAAATCCATAACATATTGGGGAGGGGGGGGGGGGGGGGTCAGAGCAATATCAACAAGATATATATTGGGGTGCTGCA